>OU343216.1:8259673-8366049 GCA_910596185.1 Chrysanthemum makinoi | reverse complement strand
TTTGTTATTGTTTTGATTGTATAACATATGTGGTTTCCTTACCTTGCTATTCATTCTCTTGCTTGTCGAGTTAGTAATTTTCTACTAATCAATGTGCTACTTGAAGGAGTGTTTGGGATAACATCTAGTTGTGTCGAAAATGTTAGTTTTATAAGTTGAAAAATGTTTAAAACATATAATACACTAAATGGATTTTTGATTGAGTTTGTCATGTGTGCAACATAAATATATGTGTATATAGTTCTTGATTTCATATTTTCTTGTATCATTTTCTAAAACAACAAGAATGTACATCGGATCATAACCTACACTTGTGTTGATGATGTACTCTCCGTTTTCTTTTCATGATCGCTCTCCAAGCTTCATAGTAGGATTGAAAACTTGATTATTTCATTGGATATACTCATGTAAAATATTTTGCAAGCATAAATATAATTCATATCCGAAAGTCCAAACTCGAGCTATCCAACAACATATGTTGAACTAGCTCATCCAACTATCTTTTTGTTCACCATATGGACAAATTTTTAATTTTTGACATACGTCACCTTAGTTGTTTCTAGTATAATATTAATAAAAACGAAGCAAAGTATCATCATTGTTACTCTTCGATAGGACATTGTAGGAATATAAATTTTCCTAACTTGAGAATGAATATTGGAGAACTTATTGCACTAGAAACTCAATTTAACCTAACGGTTGAATTGCTTCCTTGATAGAAGTTGGGTATGTGGAATGCAGTAAAATGGTCGTGTTTAGCATGTAAAAGCACCGCTAGTAATAGTCTCATATTCATTCTCTCACTTGAGAATTTTATACTCCTATGTTTTCCTAAAGTAAGTTTACAATGGAAATACTGTTAATGTAGGATTACTAATCAAACAAGTTGTAGAATTAATTTTTATTTTAATTAATCACAACCACTTGCCTCATCAAGCGATTATCTTGCTTTGATGAGAAGAGTACATGACTTCATGGACGACTCATTGTATGCTAATCACCATCCGTAATGACTAGATTGTCTAAACTAGCACCAAAAACTCTTTTGTCTTGTACACCATCATGTGCTCTTTTCTTTCTAGACACATACCTTTCATGTCATTGTTAGTGTAAATGATTTACTAATCTAGACCGTAAATCTGTTTTGGGCTGCTTGAATAGTGCTTGTTAAGTTTTCTAAACCATTGTGTTATTTGTGAGCTCGATCTCATTTGATTGCCTATATGTGATCTACATGCATCCTTGCTTTTAAGCCGTGTATACATGTATGCTTGCTGTAGAAACAATTCGTTTCATAATTCGAAACATAGAGCAAAATTCTGCAACTATTTTGTTAAGAAAATCTGTCTCGGTGCGGGATCTATTAGATGTAACTAGACGGATCCCTCAAGTGAAGGATCCGTGGGATAGGGTGGACAAAGTTCCTTTTTAGCCTTCTTGCATCAATCAACATTCTAGACCTTATTGGACTAGTTAAACATGCTACATTAGGATCACTTAAACTTTCCTTAGGCTCAGTCAATCTCACATTCACTCATGGATGACTTAGGATCACATTCAAAGTATTTTGATTTATCATTACTTCAAAACTCAACATCTTTCCGCTCCAATGTTTACACATTGTTCCTATCATCTCAAAACACCTAGTTTGATATTTTTCTTAATTTTAGCGAATTGATTTTAGTCATCCTTACCTCAAAATAGGCCAAAAACTAGTTTTTAATTTCTTATAATTTTTAAGGAATTTTCCAAATCTCTCTTAAATCATCATCTGATCTCTAGGATCATTTAACACCACTTAACACTCTTAAATTTCTTAGTGTCATCTTTAATCATCCACTGGTGCTCATAAAGCCCCATTTCCTTCCATAAAAGGAAATTGATACGCTTACACAGCGCGTTCGAGGTCAAAGGAACTTCCTTTTCGTCGAGCAAGTTTTTCAACACCCTAGGCAGTGAACCTAATCGTTGTAGTGTAGTATTAGGGTAAGCCACGAGTATTGATATCATTCTCTAGGGGAATAGGAATGCTAGTGAGAAGTTACTACACTAAGGTTGAGGTTGAGGAAGATTATTTTTTTATCTTTTTTATATTTTTTAGGAAATGGAAAGGTACGAATCTCGGGGTTTGGATTTGGGGGTTATATTTCTACCGATTACTCTACTTATCTAATTATCTAATTAACTAAGCTAAGGGTAGTCTATGTCTATTGTTGTGTGCTCGTATGATGATTAAAAATGTATTTGTTGGAATCACTCCTAAACCTAAATCAAGTGTTAGTGATTAATATGTAATAGTTAGCTTAATATGGCCTTTATGTTAGTAATTAGCCTTAGGCTTATGTAGAAGGCCCATAAGCCTAGGCCTAGTCCAATAAGGAAAGGATGGGAACTAGGAGTGTTGCCCTTTCCTCTCTATATACTTGTAATAACCGTCACTTGAGGGTTGGTTGTTCAATTTATTCTCTCATTCATACTCCTACGCCTAACCCTTCATATTAACGTGTGTGTATGTGTTTGATTATTGTTCAACCGATATCTTCTTCATCTTATTTCTTCTATTGATACTTGTGTTGCATATTTGGGAACCTGGTGTGGTATCAATGTAAATAGTTGAGTGAACGTATTGTGTTTGAAGTGGGTTTTGGTCCTCACAGTAACACATCACAGTGATACTTTGGTTCGCTTAAAAACTCATTTTTTACACTTTTTAATCCAAGATTCTTGTACTTTTAACGTTTTAAGGTGTTAAAATAACTGTTTTGGGCAAAAAGTTTCAAACTTTGGCGTGGATCGTTGTTTTTGAGCTTGATTTTAAGCGTGGTACTCATTCTCGCTTAACGGTTTTTAGACAGCTTTGGCTCATCAAGTTTCACACTTTTGTGTTATTTTGGTGATATTGAAGCTATTTCATCACAAAAATCAGGTTTAGAAACATCTTTGGGCAAAGTCATTTTACGGTAGTTCTCGCCTAATTGAAACCCTAATCTTACGCATAAGATTTTCGGTGGTTTGATCTTCTTTTTAGTGGTTTACTCCGTGTTTTCTTGCTTGGATAAGCACGAAAATCGTCGACTTTGGATATCTTTTGCCTTTGTGATAGTGTAAAAGATCATTTGGGCAAAACCTTAAAATTACGCATAAGCATAAGCTTACGCGTAGAAACTTCATAAGATTTATCTTATGCCTAAGCTTTGTCTTACGCATAAGGTAATCCTACGCCTAAGTTTTCTCGCTAACTTCTTGTTTTAAACTTTAGTGTTTGTTGTTCCTTTCTTCTGCGTAAGCTAAACCTCTGCGTAACTCTTATGCATTACGCGTAAGTTTGGTGTTTTTACGCATAAGTGCTACTTGGTTTATTGTGATTTCCTTCTAAGGATACTTCATCAACAAAGGTTCATTCGACTACAAAGATCCATTTAACAACACAAGTTTTTCAACATGTCACAACCACCATACTCTAACTATTTTCCTTACACTTATAATCAACAACAACAACAACTAAGCCCACAACATCAACAATTTAATCATCAACAACAAATTTATCAACAACAATTTAATCAACAACATACTCCACTACTTGCAGCAATTCCACAACCTCTAATGGTTCAACCACCACCAAGTCTTCAAGTACAACCATACACAAACTTCTACAATCAATCCAGGAATACTATGAAGGAACCGACATGGTTTGGTAAGATGTGTGAAGCCTTGAGTAGCCATCAATCAATTCATGAAGCTGGCTCACTTGATAGACCTCCAATGCTCACTCCCGGTAATTACGATCAATGGGTGATAAGGTTCTTTAGGTTTTGTGATCTAAAGAAGCCACATGGAAAGTTCTTAAGAAGGTCATTATGGAAGGTCCATTTCAGATGCCTACTGTCGTTACACCCGAGAGATCTAATGTTGTTCCACCAAGAGATGATGTCGGCAACATTGCAAACATTTGCAGGACCTCATGGGTGATCAACTTCTACACTTTGAAGCAGACGAACTTGCAATGCAATACATCCTTTTAGGATTACCCAATCCAATCCTTTGAAGTGTTGATGCTCAAAAACTTTGCAAAGCAATGTGGGAACAAATTCATCTTCTTATACAAGGCACAACACTCAATCAGGAAGATACGGAATCCAAAATCTACTTGACTTATGAACACTTCATGATTGAACCAGGAGAGTCATTAGAATCTTATCATCATCGCTTTTTGACATCATTAATGATTTGGACAAACACAATATCATCATGCCACGAATTCCTGTCAACACAAAGTTCCTAAGTAGTCTTGGTTCGGAATGGGAGAAGTATGTCATTTTTCTTCGTCAAGCTAAAGATATGCATCATGCTACCTACGGATTGTTGTGCGACTATCTGAAGCCTCACCAAAAAGTTGATAAGGAAGGATTCTCCGTGGTCAAACTGCTTTCACAATCATAGGACAATCAACAACTTGCTTTGTGGGCAAACAAATATTCCTCAACAAGCTCCTTGGCCCGCTCTCTAACACAACCATCAAACCACTCGATCCGCGCAACAACCTCAACAAAATCAATTGGTTCCATACAACAACAACACTCAAATACGGTGAGGCGGTAGAGACTATGATGCCTCGTGAATTGCAACAAGGATTTGTTATGATTGCTAAAGCATTTGGCCGTTATACAAACAAATCCAACAATCGCATTCGGTCCTCATCTAATACAAAAATGGTCATTTGTGAACAATGGACGCTAGTTGAAGTTCAAAATCGTGGTTATGGTCGTCAGATGGGAGGTGGTCAAGGGTTCAATGCTATAGGAAGGAATAACATGGGTGCTCTGCATCAGCAAAGGGCTCAAGTGGTTGAACAAGGGAATGCTCGAGATGGGGTTAATGGTCTTGATGCTATAACTGTAATGAGAAGGGTCATCGGCTAATGCATGTCCTAAACCGAAACAAGAGGATGCTTATTTCAAAGAGGCTTTGCTCTTGGCTCTTAAGGATGGTGGTGGAACTCTTACCAACGAACGAGCTTTATAGGCGGATCTGATTGATGATGATATGGAGGACTTGCAGACTAATGCTGTGATGATGTTGATGGCACAAATGCAAGCTCTACATGAGTGATATAGGCCCAGTGTATGACACTGCGGCTTGTCTCAGTACTGAACAAACAATTATCATCAATGATCGATATCTCGCCACTTTCTATATCGACAAGGATCGAGTGTTCAACATGAGTCTTCCATCTCATTCGGAGGATTATCAAATAGATCTCGTAGTTATATTTAATCAAGATGAGTATGGTTAATATTGATAATCAAGTTGACTCCGTGGTTATATTTGAGGATCTAAATAATGATCATGTTGAGACTTATATTGAACAAGATGAGCTTTGTACGTGAGAACCAGGCTCAGGACCTAATTAAGACCAACAATCCCGAGTGGAAAGTTATCATGATGATAATATAAAATTAAAGCTAAAATGCACTTTGTTAACCAAGGATACGATTGCTTAATTTGCAACTCAACGTTTTCAAAATTCAAGAAAAGCGGAAAAAGGTTTTGAAGTCGCTTTTGCTAAATCTCATCAATACGAAAAAGCTTTAGAATGAGAGATACGTTGATCTAGCAGCATGAAGAATGCTTTGTTGTCTTAAATAGAACAACTACAACATGAACATAAAAAACAACTTAACGCTCTTACTTTGGAAACTCAAAAAGCCATGGCTGAGTTGTTAACTTGTCAAAAACAGTTCTCTGAGTACAAAAAGCATTCCACGATAAAGATATATAACTATCTTGAAGAAATTGTCGACTTACAAAACAAAATCAAAGAGTTTGAAATGTTGTTTATAAACATGGTGAGTCAATCACAACAATTCAAAAGTTTACTTTTAAACCTAATCCAAATGGATATGGATTCTTCTGATTACAAACCCAAGTTTTCAAGCAGAGCATTCAAACCAAATCACGAAGTTCGGTTCGGAACATAGAATTGATGATTTAATTATGGTGTTGTTGAATATAATGCATGGAGGAATTAGATCACGATGTGAGAGTCATCAAAATGGAAAATGTCGTTTATAATAAACCATTTAACTATTCAAAAGCCGTAACTTTTGTCACACAACTAGATACTTCAAACACACCTGGTTGTCACCCGGTTCTGAAGTTAGTCCCCAACACAATGGTGCACAAGTTAATGGTCCTTTACCTTCATTAGTGAAATAAAACTAAAGCCAAAAGTTGTCGTGTTATCAAATATTTTGACACTTTCTTATCTGACATCAAACTTTTGGAACGTGTGATTGAATTTCATTCTAAAATAAAAGTTGAACATTTTACCTCGCCATGGGCACGAGAACAAGAGATATTTTTAGAAAAGAATTTTACCCCATGTCAAAATTTGAAAAATTGTGCACTATATTGGGAAAGGGATTTTCACAAGGAACTTGGTCTCTGATAGCAGTTTTAGAAAACAAAAACATCGATTTCAAATACTAAGCAAAAAGAAATTATTGAGAAAAGATGTTGATCGACTCTTGGAAGATGTTATAAATGCTTATATCTATAATGTTGTGTTATTGCATTCTTTGCCATATGCATCTGATTCTATATCTGCGTCTGTTATTGATTACGTTGGTTGTTGAGAATCTGATAATGTGCTTCAAAGCGAGTCTTTAAAGCGAAAATGAGCGATTGTCAAACAAGCTTAAACGCAATACGTCGTCTTAATTGGTGTCAAAAGATATTCACGATCAACAACTTGTTTTCAAAACAAAATCGCCGATTCGTGCTAAATCTTCGATCTAAAAATTGAGCAACTGGATGATCAAAACGTGTCTTTCAAGTGTCAAATCTCAAAATATGAACAAGAACTTGCAAAAGTTAAAAGGAATATGGTGTCATATTTGATTTACTCAAACAGACTCGTGATGAAGCATCCAACGATCTTGATCATTATCTTGCATACACTAAAGAAGTCATGAATTTTCTTGGAAATCTTCGTTCGAAAATCAAGATTTGGTGCACACTATCATTAAGTTAAGGGAAATGTTAGGAAAGTATGAACAACTTCAGCCTAGCATCATTAAGAAAGTTGCACCTGTAACACTTAGCAATCATGTCCCCAGAATACCTACTGACAAAACACAAGTTACTAATGTGCTTCCCTCTACTAAAACAGGACTAGTTGCCTCTTTTACAAACGTCCGCACTTACACCTAGGAGCAATACAAGGAAGAATAGGAAGTTGCCACCTAAGAAAAGACAAATAAAGAATGTTGAAGTAGAAGAACACCGTAGGACTTTGAATAAGACTCCATTTGCACCCACTTTAGATATGCGTCGGCAAATGTAATGGAAAAGTGTTGTAACTAATGTTAGAACCTTTAAGTACTTTTGATATTGAGTCGATGCATCTTGTGTTATTTTTCGTAAAAGTATGCATTCTGATTGTCATGATAAATGTGTTGCTAAGGCTATCTTGTCGCGTTTACGGAATCCTAAGATTTGGAATACCTCTAGGCCCACTAAATGCTTCTAAGTGCTTGCTTGGTAAACCGCTTGTTTTGGATTCTAAGTGATTTGATGTCCCATGGTTCCAGTATCACCTCCAAGGTTATTTGTACCACCTAGCACATTCACTAAGACTAAGATAAGACTAGTTGGAGATGGCCGAAATGGATACATAATACACTAGGATTTAAATGGATGCCTAAAATCATTGATGTGTGTATTACAACTATAACTGCTAAGGAACCCTCTAACACTTCGGGTTCCACATCTACTTCTATTCCATCAGTGTCAGATGCATTGTCTAATGCGGTGTCTGAATCATCCTCTGGATTGTTGATAGCGGATGTTCCCGACACATGACATGCAACCTTAAACTGTTATCAAACTTTGTTATAAAGTTCATTGGCACTATCGGTTCGGGAATGATCACCGCGCTATCATGGGCTACGGAGATTACATTAATGGCAACATCGAAATTAGGAGGGTTTATTATGTGGAAGGCCTCGGTCACAATCTCTTTTCTGTTGGTCAATTTTGTGATGGAGAATTGGAAGTTGCTTTTGAGGAGAAAACTTGTTACATTCATGATCTACAAGAAATGATCTTATGTGCGTAACGCTCATCCAGTCTCTACACTATCTCCATGCAAGACATGATTGCTTCATCTCCCATTTGTCTACTCTCAAAGGCTACATCTACAAAATCTTGGCTATGGCACCGTCGTCTCACATCTAAACTTTCAAACCATCACCAACCTTGCTCGACACAAACTTGTTGAAGGTCTCCCACGATTCAGGTATTCTAAAGATCACCTATGCTCGACTTGTGAACAAGGGAAAAGCACTCGTGCTCATTTTCCTTCAAAGGTGGAACACAGCTCTCGGCATGTGCTTCATCTTCTTCACATAGATTTGTGTGGCCCGATGAGCGTGCAGACGATAAATGGCAAACGCTACATCTTGGTAATTGTTGATGACTACTCAAGATGGACTTGGGTTTATTTTCTTGAAGTAAAGATCAAGCTCCACAGATGATCATCACCTTTCTCACGAAATTCAAATTCACTCCGACACCTTAGACAAATTGAGCAGAACAAAGGCTGAATTTGTGAATCAAACTCTTGAGAATATTATGAGAAAGTGGGAATTGAGCATCAAACATATATTGCCCGCACGGAACAAAACGGAGTTGTTGAAAGCGAAACCGTACGTTAGTGGAAGGCTGCAGAACGATGTTAATCAATGCTAAACTTCCAGTTACTTGTGGGCTGGTATCTCAACTGCATGCTACACTCAAAACCGTTCAATGATCACAAAACGTCACAACAAAACACAATTTGAGCTTCTCCAAAAAAGTAGAGATCTTAAACACTTTCATGTATTTGGATCCCTTTGCTATCTGAATAATGATGCATTGACTTTGGAAAGCTCAAAGCCAAAGCTGACATTAGAGTATTTATTGGATCTTGTGAGAACTCAAAGTTACGGATCTGGAATCGTCGTACAAAGAAGGTTATGGAAGCGATTCATGCTAATTTTGATGAACTTCTTGAAATGGCTTACGAGTATACAGCTTGGAACTGGTCACAACGAAACTTCCCCAAACCCCATCATCAGCTAATACATGCCCTCTGACTTACTCGTCAACAAATGGAAAGTTATTTGTTCCTCTTCGATGGCGATATTGATGAACATGCTCGAGTGTATGCTGTTTTTTCTTTCAACGATAATACTCCTATACGATACACTGCTACAACAACTTCTGTTGAAGAAGCACCACCATTTGACTCTCATACAACAGTTGAAAAACCGCTTCCAATGATGAGAACCATCGATGATGTTCGAATGAAGTACCCTGCAGATTTTGATCCAAATGCGTTCTTTAACCCGTTTGCTAATGAAACTGCTACACCTGATGTCGCAGAATCATCTACAAGCCATTTGAATTCTCATACTCTGCATAATGTATACCAACATCAACCCTCTACACATCGATGGACAAAAGATCATCCTATGGAAAATATTATTGCAACGAATCAACGGTTGTTCTGAGACAAGCGTCTTCACCAGAGGCGATGAACGTTGCATTTATGCACTCCTTTAATGCCCAAAACTGAACTAAAATATTAAGGATGCAATGAAAAAAGATAACTGGATTGAATCCATGCAAGAAGAACTCAACCAATTCAAACATTTTGAAGTATGGGAGGCTGGTTGAAAGCCAACAGGGGTCGTCATTGGTCTCAAATGGATTTGGAAAAACAAATTGGATCTTTGAAGGAGCGTTATGAGAAACAAGTCCCACTTTGGTGGCTAAGGGTTATAGACGGGAAGAGGTATTGACTTTGAAGAATCATTAGCTCCGTTTGCTCGTCTTGAAACATTCGGATATTCTGGATTAGCACTCAAATGAACATAACGGTCTTTCAAATGGATGTCAAAACTGCTTTTCTGAATGGTCAACTGAAAGAAACAGTTTATGTCAGCCAGCCAGAAGAATTCGTTGATCCCGCGCTGTCACAATTCTCAATTTTTGGTCATTTCTCAAAACAATTCCCGTTTCACAATTTCATCATTTATCGTAAACTAGCTTTGCGTGTTCCAAATTCGCGTAACCTTAAAGGTTTAGCTGCGAATTCATGATCATATCATCACGAGCATTTCATATGGACTAAGATTAGTCTACATTTCATTTGCATCATTTGCATCATGTTAGTTCATTCATGACATTTCATTTCACATTTGACGCGTGAATTTTATATTAAATAAACGTTGTCGCGTGAGTTATTAATTTGAATATTTAATCCGTTACTTTCAAAAATGATCCCGACATATTTTTAAACTTACATTTAGTTATAAAAACTATATTTTGAGTTTACCTAGTGTTTTAAACTTATTTTGTATATAAATCGTTAAATTTATATTATTACGACACTTTTCTTAAAAACTACACTATAATTATTTTTATATCACTCAAATTTTACAAGGAATGTATTTTTACAATTTTTATGATCTCATTACATTCTACTTTGATCTATTAAAAATCTCTTTCACCTAAAAGTTACCATTTACCTTACAAGTATTATTAACTACATACATTTACTTACATTTTTCTCACAATAATTTCACAAGTATTTATACAAGTATATAAAAAAAAAAAAAGATATTTGTTGAAAATCATCCCATAAAAACCGGCCATAGGGGGGCATTAATGGATTGGTATGGTTTTTCTTTGATTGTCTAAATCTATACTCATACATAAAGTCCTACTTATGCATTCACCTCATTCATTGTACTCATTATTTCAAGTTAGTAAATTTGGTTCTCTCTTGTTTCTTCCTCCATCAAACCGGTCCTCATCAAGGGTAACAAAGGATCAAAAATCTTTCAAGCTTAAGTGTCTTAAACAATCTAGATAATACTCTTTATAAGGTTTTGAAATAAAAACCAAGAGTGTTTAGGTTAACCTTGTTCTTTGCACCTCATCATAATAACTAGTAAGCATGTTTCTTTCATTTTTCATGTTTCCTTTTCATTTCATATGTATCTCTTCATTTTTGGAACAAACATGCATGACTTGTGTTATTTATACCATTTTTACATGATTTTAGAGTTATATATATATATATAAGTCATCCTATAATTATCCCCTTGATATATATTGGTATTGATGATGTCTAGGAACCCATGACACCCTAAGAAGGTGTATGGTAGGATTAGATTAGCTTTGGAGTTGATTTGAAGGGATTGGAATAGGTTTAGTACGAGAAAAACTATTTTCGATAAGTTATAAAAGTGTTCTGTCCTTGTTTTGATTTTCTGGAAAATCCGACAGTAGGCACGAAATTTTGGCCTTGATATTTAGAAAATATACTTTAAAACGAATCCGTGGCCGCTTGAACGGTTTAAAACGGAGTTATAACGAAGAAGTTATGGATTTTACAAGTTTGGCGACGAAATATATATTTTTCAGAAATTTCAGCAAGCTATTTTTACTTTATTCAAGTCAAAAACGAGCTTTAAGCTTTACAAATTATTTCGACTTATCAAAAATATATTAGTAGTATACTTTGATCTGAAGCTAAGGACATTATATCGTATTGAAAGCGGTTTGAAACGACAAAGATATGCGCGTTTTCATAAAATTGCCGTAACTATTATTTTCGAAAAACTATATTTTTTAGAGACAAGTGTTCGGTAGTAAAGCGTCCATGTTGAGGGCTGTTTTTAGCCATGATGTGGAACTTTTTGGAACGAATTGTCTTCTAATAAAATCAAGATCACCGAGCATATTTTTCAAAACGACAAGCCGTTTGTATAGCGGAGTTTTAATAAATTATTCGGATTGCTTAAACTTTGCCGAAACTCACTTTTTACACAACACTTGGACAAAATCACCATCTTTAACCCTTATTATCTTTATGTTTGAGACCTTTATGTCAAAACTCTGAACTGAAACTTCTATATTTTTATACAAACTTTCCAAAACCGTCGGTTCGTTTCTTAATGCGGCGTACACCATTTACGACTAGTTTTTCGAAGCCATTTTTGTCACTTTCATGAAATTTCCGACGACATTGTTTCTGACGAAAAGTGATAATTTCACTATAAATCATTATAAAACCGTTGTAGGATGACATTTTGACGTAAATACTTGTAAAGTGATTTATGATTGGTCAAGACGTCAAAGAGTATTTTTGATGATAGTATTATTTTCAAAACTCGCAAATGGTATAAATATCATATGAAATGCATGCATAACATTACATCATAACTCATTAAGTATCATATCATTCATTTTAGGTCGCGGATAGTTTCCGAGCCTCATTTTCTTGTACTTCATTTTGTTAGCATATCAATCACACCAGGTGAGTTCGTAGCCCCACTTTCTATTACTTATTTGTCTTACAAACTCTTTGGGGAGATACATGCTCAACTACTTACTTTCACTATCACAAATATTCTAATCTTTGACATATTACTTTGTAGTTTCATAACCCCATTTTCAATTGTTTTATACTACTTTTGGGGAGATACATGCTCAAACTATTTTCATTTACTTTCACAAGTACTTTAACTCTTACATATTTGTGAGTTCATACCCCACTTTTACTCGTTTAAATTCTTACAAACTATTTGGGGGAGATACATGCTTAAATACTTGTTTCACTCTTGCGAATACTCAAACCATTTATACAATTGTGTTACAATATAGTTCTTATACACTTTGGACATTATGTGTGGTTTATTGCGATATGTGCCTTAATGTGCTAAACTAGTTTTCAATTATGCATCAACATACAAACTATAGCAACTGGTTAACTCTGCGGGAAATGGAGAGGTATTGATAGTACTATCGTGGCCTTGGCCCCTTGGGTCCTTGATGACGTGACACTGGGTGAATATAATCTGTTATTCAATGAAACAATACAAACAATTTAGACTTGTCAAGAGTTCAGATTAGGCGTGATTCTTTGCATTAAGTACATGTATATATCGTATGCACCTATGTCCTACTTACAAACAAGATTGACAATTCTATATTTTGGCAATGGGTTGTAAACACACAAGTTGCAAGTTTTGTATGGCGAAACTTGGGCGAGTGGATTTACAATGCCTTTCTTTGCATAAACAATTTTGAAAGGCTTTACTTGTTAACAAACTCTATGAACTCACCAACCTTTGTGTTGACACTTTTAGCATGTTTTATCTCAGGTATCTAAGGCATTCACTTCATGGCATACATATGGACATATCATAGAGTCGTGGTGACAGCGTCTCCATGGGATTTATACACTTTAAAACATCGTTTGGCTTGTATCAAACCTATTTCCGCATACATTGATTTTCATTTGGGATCTACATTTTGTAAACTCGATTATTTTAATCAAGCGATGTATTTTCTAAACGACACTTTAGGTCGTTCGATATAACTGTAACTTTGATGCTATGACAGTCCTCCGTAAGGTATTCCATTCCGCTGCAAAACACGTAATTTGGGGGTGTGACAGTTGGTATCGAGCATCGGTTATAGAGAACTAGGTTGCATCATTGACCCTAGACTATAACCACATCATCATAGCATCTCATCACATCATTATAAGTGCACATTCTTTATACATGCGGACTTATGACTCAACACCAAACATCATATGAGTCGATTAGTTCAAGCATTGCATAATTACTCCTAAATTATACATAGCCTGATCACCTATGTCTAATTCAGGAAGAATCATGCAATGAAGGGAGTAGTAGTCTCATATATGTATAAGCATTCCGTAATCAAGCCAAATTTTCAAAAGATTTTCTTCAAACCACTTGTTTCCAGTTTGATCCTAGTGACAGTTCTTGTTTGATGAGTTGCAAAGATCGAGCTAGAAACAAGTCGTTACCTAAACCGATTTAGCCTAATCGTATGACAGTTCTTGTTTGATGAGTTGTGGGATTAAGCAAAAATCGGTTACCAAAAAGTCTTTTAAAAAATTTTGCTTGAGAATGGGAAAGCTTGTCTCATCGAGCCTAATCATAAGAAAGCATGTATTTAGGATGGGAATTGCTCACGATATCACAGGAACGTATCTTGTGGGACGAGTAACTCATATGCATGAGCATTGACATAATCATTTAGACCATACACAAGCATAAACTTTTAGAACCCTTGTCGAGTTCGAACCATTATCATCGATTGAATCACGAGGACGTGATTCCTCCGACATGGGAAGAATGTCACAATTCTCAATTTTTGGTCATTTCTCAAAACAATTCACGTTTCACAATTTCATCATTTATCGTAAACTAGCTTTGTGTGTTCAAATTCAGTAACCTTAAAGGTTTAGCTGCGAATTCATGATCATATCATCACGAGCATTTCATATGGACTAAGATTAGTCTACATTTCATTTGCATCATTTGCATCATGTTAGTTCATTCATGACATTTCATTTCACATTTAACGCGTAAATTTTATATTAAATAAACGTTGTCGCGTGAGTTATTAATTTGAATATTTAATCCGTTACTTTCAAAAATGATCCCGACATATTTTTAAACTTACATTTAGTTATAAAAACTATTTTGAGTTTACCTAGTGTTTTAAATTTATTTTGTATATAAATCGTTAAATTTATATTATTACGACACTTTTCTTAAAAACTACACTATAATTATTTTATATACTCAAATTTTACAAGGAATGTATTTTTACAATTTTTATGATCTCATTACATTCTACTTTGATCTATTAAAAATCTCTTTCACCTAAAAGTTACCATTTACCTTACAAGTATTATTAACTACATACATTTACTTACATTTTTCTCACAATAATTTCACAAGTATTTATACAAGTATATAAAAAAGATATTTGTTGAAAATCATCCCATAAAACCGGCCATAGGGGCATTAATGGATTGGTATGGTTTTTCTTTGATTGTCTAAATCTATACTCATACATAAAGTCCTACTTATGCATTCACCTCATTCATTGTACTCATTATTTCAAGTTAGTAAAATTTGGTTTCTCTCTTGTTCTTCCTCCATCAAACGGTCACCTCAAGGGTAACAAAGGATCAAAAATCTTTCAAGCTTAAGTGTCTTAAACAATCTAGATAATACTCTTTATAAGGTTTTGAAATAAAAACCAAGAGTGTTTAGGTTTAACCTTGTTCTTTGCACCTCATCATAATAACTAGTAAGCATGTTTCTTTCATTTTTCATGTTTCCTTTTCATTTCATATGTATCTCTTCATTTTTGGAACAAACATGCATGACTTGTGTTGTTTATACCATTTTCCATGATTTTTAGAGTTATATATATATAAAGTCATCCTATAATTATCCCCTTGATATATTTTGGTCTTGATGATGTCTAGGAACCCATGACACCCTAAGAAGGTGTATGGTAGGATTAGATTAGTTTTGGAGTTGATTTGAAGGGATTGGAATAGGTTTAGTACGAGAAAAACTATTTTCGACGAGTTATAAAAGTGATCTGTCCTTATTTTGATTTTCTGGAAAATCCGACAGTAGGCACGACATTTTGGCCTTGATATTTAGAAAATATACTTTAAAACGAATCCGTGGCCGCTTGAACGGATTAAAACGGAGTTATAACGAAGAAGTTATGGATTTTACAAGTTTGGCGACGAAATATATATTTTTCAGAAATTTCAGCAAGCTATTTTTACTTTATTAGTCAAAAAGCAGCTTTAAGCTTTACAAATTATTTGACTTATCAAAAATATATTAGTATACTTTGTCTGAAAGCTAAGGGCGTATAATACGTAGAAAGCGGTTTGAAACGACAAAGATATGCACGTTTTCATAAAATTGCCGTAACTATTATTTTTAAGAAAAACTATATTATTTCTGAGACAAGTGTTACGGTGCTAAACGTCCATGTTGAAAGTACATTTTATATGATGTGGAACTTTTGGAACGAATTGTCTTCTAATAAAATCAAGATCACCGAGCATAAAACGACAAGCCGTTTGTATAGCGGAGTTTTAATAAATTATTCTGATTGCAAACTTTGCGAAACTCACTTTTTACACAACACTTGGACAAAATCACCATCTTTAACCCTTATTATCTTTATGTTCGAGACCTTTATGTCAAAAACTCCTGAACTGAAACTTCTAGATTTTTATACAAACTTTCCAAAACCGTCGAGTTCGTTTTCTTACGTCGCGCGTACCCATTTTGACTAGTTTTTGAAGCCATTTTTGTCACTTTCATGAAAATTCCGACGACATTGTTTTACGACGAAAAGTGATAATTTCCACATCATTATAAAAACCGTTGTAGGATGACATTTTGACGTAAATACTTGTAAAGTGATTTTGATTGGTCAAGACGTCAAAAGAGTATTTTTCGAGAGAAGTATTATTTTCAAAACTCGCAAATGGTATAAATATCATATGAAATGCATGCATAACATTACATCATAACTCATTAAGTATCATATCATTCATTTTAGGTCGTGGGATAGTTTCGAGCCTCATTTTCTTACTTCATTTTGTTAGCATATCAATCACACGGTGAGTTCGTAGCCCCACTTTCTATTACTTATTTGTCTTACAAACTCTTTGGGGAAGATACATGCTCAACTACTTACTTTCACTACCACAAATATTCAAACTTTGACATATTCTTGTGAGTTTCATAACCCCATTTCAATTGTTTTATACTACTTTTGGGGGAGATACATGCTCAAACTATTTTCATTTACTTTCACAAGTACTTTAACTCTTACATATTACTGTGAGTTCATACCCACTTTTACTCGTTTAAATTCTTACAAACTATTTGGGGGAGATACATGCTTAAATACTTGTTTCACTCTTGCGAATACTCAAACCAATTATACAATTGTGTTAATATACTTCTTATACACTTTGGACATTATGTGTGGTTTATTGCGATATGTGCCTTAATGTGCTAAACTAGTTTTCAATTATGCATCAACATACAAACTTTGCAATTTGGTTAACTCCTGCGGGAGCGGCGAGAGGTATTGATAGTACTATCGGGCTGGCGCCCCCACCCTTGGGTCCTTGATGACGTGACCTGGGGTGAATATAATATGTTATTCAATGAAACAGTACAAACAATTTAGACTTGTCAAGAGGTTCAGTTGGCTGTGATTCTTTGCATTAAGTACATTTATATATCGTATGCACCATGTCTACTTACAAAACAAGATTGTTGAATATTTTGGCAATGGGTTGTAAACACACGGGGTTGCAAGTTTTGTATGGGCGAACTTGGACTGAGTGGATTTACAATGCCTTCTTTGCATAAACAATTTTTGAAAGGCTTTACTTGTTAACCAAACTCTATGAACTCACCAACCTTTGTGTTGACACTTTTTAGCATGTTTTATCTCAGGTATCTAAGGCATTCACTTCATGGCATGCATATGGACATATCATAGAGTAGTGGTGACGGCCAGCGTCTCACATGGGATTTATACACTTTAAAAACATCGTTTGGCTTGTATCAAACCTATTTTCGCATACATTGATTTTCATTTGGGACCTACATTTTGTAAACTCTGATTATTTTACTTAATCCAACGATGTATTTTCTAAACGACACTTTGATTGTTCGATATACTTAAACTTTGATGCTATGACAGTCCTCCCCAAGGTATTCCATTCCGCTGCAAAACACGAAATTTGGGGGTGTGACACGCGCTTCCGAACCATATCTACAAACGGAACAAAGCTCTGTAAGGTCTCAAACAAGCTCCTCGGGCATGGTATGATAATCTATCATCTTTCCTCATTGCCAATAATTTTACCAAAGGTTAGAGTCATTGACTCTTTTCATACAATATCACGGGACATATTTTAATTGTTCAATTTATATGGATCACATCATTTTTGAGTCAACACATAAAAGTACTCAATCACTTTTGCAAAACTAATGAAGAAACATTTTGAAATGTCAATGATGGGTGAACTAACGTTCTTTCTAGGACCAAGTTCATCAATCTCACCCGTGGTATTTTTCTTGAGTCGGTCAAATATGCCCTTGAAATTCTAATAAATTGGAATGAATACTTGTGATACTTATTGCCACACACCAATGTCACATACCAGAAGCTAGATCTTGATTTGCATGGGAATTTTGACCCTACCAAATCTGGTAGTATTATTGGGTCTCTCATTTATCTAACGGCAATGAGACTGATATTGTCTTTGCCGTTTATCTATGCTCCCGTTATCAGTCGCGACCAACTGAAACCACCTCTTGAGGCTAAAGAATCCTCCGATACATCAAGGGAACCATTAATTTGGGTATCTGGTATCCGAAAGATTCTGGTTTTGAACTAATAGCTTTTTCAGACCGATCACGAGTAACTTAGACTCGAAAAAGTACTTGAGGCACTACAATTTCTTGGTGACAAACTGGTATCTTGGCAATCGAAGAAGCAAGATTGTACATCGCTGTCCTCAACTGAAGCAGAATATGTAGCCGTATGCGGCATGTTTTGCTCAAGTCATTGGATGAGAACACAACTCAAAGACTATGGTTACATATTTGTGAGAATCCCGTGTACTGCGCACAATGGTGCCATTGCTATCTCGTGCAACTCAGTTCAGCACTCGAAATCAAAGCACATCGATCTTCGTTATCACTTCATCAAGGACCGTGGACGAGGGTCTGTTTAAATTATACTTCGTGGGTACAGAATACCAATTGGCAGATCTACTCACCAAAGCCTTGCCTCCCGTTAGGTTTAATGAGTTGTTGGTATGCGGTGTTTGACTCAAGAGGAACTGGATGAACTCTTAAAACATTCTTAATAACCAGTCAAACACCAAAACCTCTTTTGTAAATATTTTTCAAAAACAAAATACAAAAATATAAAATCTGATAAAACTTTAAAAATATTCCTCTATCTATATTTCTTTTCACATGGCAAGTACAAATCTTCCGTCAACACTTTAGTCTTTCAAAATTCAGTATTTTTCTGATCAAGTGTTGAGGGGAGAAAACAAATATTTTAGTTTCATAAAACCTTGTATTTGCATGTTATCTTATCCCGGTTGTTTCTTTAATAATGGTGGTCACATTTCGGTTTTAAACACTCCTCGGACTAAAATTTCTAAACTTTCATTATTTCTTAAGTCGAAGTGTAAGTCAATGTTATTTCAAATATTCTTCGTTTGGTAACCAAAATGAAAGTTAAAAGGCTTTGGATGAAATTGGAAAAGGTGGAGGGGCTAATGTTGTCAAAATCTCAAAGTCATTTTAATAAAACTCCCTCACCTAACATTAACTCTTTACATTTATTACAAACACCTAACGAATCCTACGCACAACAATCGTTTCACAAATCCGTGTTTTGGATCATCAATCGTAGTGATTATGTGTTTTATAAGTTTTTAAACAATGTTTTTGAATCTTTCATAAATCCAACGGTTAAATCTTGAGATATTATGATTTTTATGTTCTCTACGTAAGTGTAAGAACACTTAATCGTGTTTGAGTGTTTGTGGTTAAATAATTGTGTCAAAGCGTCTCTTAAACATCATTGATACCATTTTTCTACTCAAAACGCACCCGAATCACGTATTTGATTGCATTTAAAACTAGGGTTTATGCGTAGGTTTGGGTATTTTAAAATGTGAATGTTTTTGGTCAAAAAGATAGTTGTGAGATGTTGTTATTATAGTGAATTGATCATATCTGTGCTTAGAATTAACCTAGAAACACTAATTGCTTGATAATTAGAAATTAGGGTTTATGTTCTTCACGTTTGGGTATTTTTGATTCATTGAGAGTTTGATGTTAAAACTTGGTTATTACACTCACATGACATCTAAGAACCACCAAAAAAACTTTGATGCAAAATCCATGGCTAGATTTCATACGCGTAATTCATGAACTTTAGGGTTTAGTCTTACGCGTAAGATTTTTTACGCGTAAACTGTTTGATAAGTTTTCATGCCATGATCGGTTTTAAAATGAATGAATGTGTAAATATTGATGTTATGATGATCTTATTTGGGTTTGCTACTGCGTAAAATTCAGAATCAAGGTTGTTAACCATCTCATAAGGATCACCTTCGCGTAGCATGTTATCTTGTAAGAGAAATCTTACAGCGTAAGGTTCTACAAAGGGACTCTGGCGTATCCGTGAAGGATATGCGTAAACATGACCTCACGCATAAGGTCTACTCTTGACGAGTAAGCCTTACGTAAGGTTTTATATCGCTACGCGTAAGCTCTATGCATAAGGTCCCCTTTTCTCTGGCGTAATATTTCTTACGCGTAAGTAAGGTTCCTACGCATAAGCTTGCGTTTCTGGCGTATAACTCCTTTCACGCATAAGCTACCATTTCTACGCCTAAGCCTTGATCAAACCTTCATTGTGAATTGTTAAGCGTGCAAACTTGTAAATAAATAAATCATAACGTCACGAAACCAATAAATGTCACTAATAAGCTTAATCATTTAATATGTTGTGAGAAATAAGTGATAACATAAACTTTAAAACTTAAAGTTAACTAACTCATGAAATTTTTCTTGACGTCATTGGACTATTGAACAAACAAGTGACTTTGGACTCGTAACAATCATTGACATTGCTCATTCAATAATTAGACAATAAACCATCTGTTGACTAACATTATGTCTTTCGATATGTTGGTTCTGTTGGCTAAATGTGTTTTGAATCACGACATGGAAGCTCAAATGAATGTGGATGCACCAAATGTTCTCACCATTGCTGATAGTTTACCTCATGGTTATCCGATGAAGATTGGAAAGAATAATCTTCGTGTTGACTTTGAAACTCTCACCTGCTCGGAATCTTCTTGTCTCATTGCTGTTGACATTCGAAGAGCCATCCTTATCGAACATGCTCACCAATTCGCGCCCGCGTCCGAGATCTACATTGGCAATTGGAATACGATGCAAATGATCAAAGGTCAAAATGCTATGACGGTGACGCTCAATCACAAGCAAATCACCATCACTCCTGCAGATTTAAAGGCTGTTCTCCTCATTCGACATCATACCAACGAATTCTCTCTGCACATCTTGAAGAGGCGTTCGCAATTTGATTGATATTGGGTATGCGAAGCCGGGAGTAATCATAAGCATTACATGTGGATCTAAGAACATTCCTCGACCGGAGAACCCTTTATATCATCATCACAAAATCGGTTTTGCGGTCGTGACAGCTATGAGCATCCAAGCTCGTAGAACGCAATCTTCGGGCTCTAATCAACATGAAGCACATAGAAGTTGAAGCTCGATATGGGATGACATGATGACATTCCTCAAAAAGCTTGGCTCAAAGATTCCTTATGTCAGATATACCTAAATTGATTCAAAGAGCACTTGGATATAACCCTGATATCCCAAAGAATCAGGACCCGACAATCGACATGTTGTGCGAACCTAAATTTATGGGATTCAGTCAACTACCAAAATAGTCTGTGTTGCGGATCACCTTCTCCAGATGAACTCAAACGGCTCTACTCTTATAAAAGATATCACGTTGCTTGTAAGAGAACAAAGTTAGATTTCTTGATGAAAAATCTTACGGTACACCTACAAGGAAAACCAGAAGAGGAAGTGGAGGAAGTGATGCAAGCACTGAGAGTCAAAGGAAGTTCCCCAAGAGGAAACCTTGAAGAGTTCAAGGAAGCTATTCCTATTCCTATTCCAAGATTGAACGCAAAGAAAGCTATGAGACAAGGACTCGAGGGTACGATGCGATGAAGAGATCATTTACTCTGAAGCGCTAAAGATGAAACCCCAAGCGGTACCTAAACCTCCTAGTCCACAGCAGATAAAGGAAAGGAAGACTCCATAATTGAGCAACAAGAAGAAGAAGAATCAGATGAAGAGCCTCGGACACTAAGTCGGAAGGAAGTTCAAATTCATTAGACTCCAACACGTTGCAAACGAATTTGCTAAGGATCAAATGGGTGGCCCCGGAGGGTCAAGTGGTGGAGTTGAACCTACACCAAATCTCGATGCGGTTAATCGACCCGATAAGGCGGGTGCCACCACTTTGGAGCAACAACAAAAGAGCGTGGAAGATTCTATTGATTACAACATTGAAGAACCAGAAACTGAAAAGGCCAAGAAAGATAAAGGCTGATGAAAAGCTATATGCGGAAATGAAGAATATATTGAATATGATAAGTTTCTTCTAGATAGTCACACTGCGCTCAAGTGTGGAAAATTCGAGCCACCAAAGGACCCGGAGTCTCCTCATATTTCATCATCATCCGATTCATCTTCACACTCTTCACCACCACCATCAAAAGATCAACGAGATCCATCCAGATCATTGAAGAAGCCAACAGCGTCTTGGATCTCTCAAGCAAAACCAGAATCGTTAAAGGCTGTCGAAGGTCAGGAGAGAAAGATATTACAAAAAGAAGTTAGATTTTCTTGCGACCAGATACTGATATCTTCATGATGAGAAAGACAAGATGCAAGTTGAAAGGGAGTATGTCTAGAAGCTCATGAAAGATGATCTTCAAGGGAGAATGGACGAGATGATCAAAGGATACACTCACAAGTTCCTTCTTGACGTCGTTCCTAAACTGACAAAGGAGATGTATACCAGAAAACTTTATCCAAATATCTTACATCACGCCAAAGCAAACCATGAAATCAACTCCAATGAATGTAAACATCAATCCAGTTGAACCCACAATCTTCTCGGATGATGAATTGGTGAACCGGCTGGTAGCTCAAATGTCAGCTTCTCATAGCGTTTGCCTCCTAAGAAGGTAAATTGTTTGAAGCATTCTGGAATACCAACTCGGTCATCATCACAGGAGAAGAAGCTGAAGGCCTAAGCGTCCAGAGACGGCGAAGACAAAGATAAGGATAAGGATAACGAGCCCAAACGTCCAAAGAAGTCTAGTGAATCATCCTCAATTCAGTTACTCAATGACCTCCACCCCAAAGGACTCCAGCTCAACAAAGATCCCATCCTCGCTCTTCAACTAGAAAACCTCAGGATTCGAGACACCACCCCGGACTTCAGAAACCGTGATCACTTTGAATATACGGGTGGTGACGATGAGGAAGTCCATGAGCCCCAACAACAACCCATCTCTCCGACCAGACCAAGAAACCGAATCCTCCTCTAGGCCAAAGAAAGAAGAAGAAGGGCCTGGTGACGTCTTATCATGGCTGACGAGGATAACACTGAAATTGGTTCTCGAAGCTTGTTGATTCCACACCCTACCCACACGAAGGTCAAGATGCGGTAGAAGGTCGTACATTGGAGCACGCTAAGTTCCTGCAAGAAAAATTCCGTGTGAAAAAGATGACGAAATCCGAGTTGAAGCGAATCTAGAATGAAGCATTTCATCGCTAAAAGACAGACTCGAAAAGTGCTATTGAAGTTGAGTATCACCTTGATAATATAGCACGAGCCATGTCTAACAATATGGATTGGCTCAACCCATAAGCAAACATCGA
The DNA here is from genome assembly GCA_910596185.1 of Chrysanthemum makinoi. Lineage (NCBI taxonomy): Eukaryota > Viridiplantae > Streptophyta > Magnoliopsida > Asterales > Asteraceae > Chrysanthemum > Chrysanthemum makinoi. The sequence continues at coordinate 8,342,581 of OU343216.1, read as the reverse complement.
CTTCACTCAACGGGACAATCCTCCATATTACACCGACTTGTCCAAACCTCTACCAACAATTGGCCAACCATATCAGCCTATGATTCCATTTAGATATTTCTTCAACAAAGATATGGAATTCCTTCTACACGGTGGCGATGGTTCAAGGAAATACGCTACATCTCTGACACTTCCGTTCCCGGCAGCCATTTACTCTAACTGTATAGCCATCGAGGAAAGAGCTAACCACATGTTCTCCAACAAAGTGGAAGAGTATGACCGTGATGCAATGTATGGGATTCACCATTGGCCGGAACGCCGAAGAATCTACTACAGAAGCTGCCAGGTTCAGAAATCTCAACATGAAGTGTTCAGTACTAAGAATATCGTTGCCATCAAACATGTTGATCTTTCGTCTAAATGGGACTACACTTTTCTCAAGAATATCGTGGTCAAAAGACAAGACGAAAGGGATTATGCATTCTCTGAAGCGGACTTTGATAATTTGTCTATCAACGACATTGAAGACATGTACCTTGCCAAAGTACAGGTTCGCATGAGACAATTCTGAAGTGCAACGTGAATTCATCAAGTCCTTGCTTATCTTCATCAGAAGAATAGTAATCACAGAACGTGTAGAAGATACTCTCTTGGCTTGAATCATATCGGACCGTGCCAACTTCACTCCACCTCAGCTAGATCTTCCCGACATCAACCCGGCTTCCACAATACTAATCATCAGCAACCATTGGATGGTTTACCTTAGTGAACTACAAAGCAACTACTTGATGGCGTGTAGAGATCTTCACAAGTTTGGGGATCACACTTTGAAGAAGGTTAGGGACGGATTGGATTATAGGTTGAAGGACATACATGAAGGAATTGGGTCACAAAAGCAATAGAATTCTAAGGACAGACGGATGTGAGAGGATCATCACCATGATTGATGAAAGGTTGTATCGGAAGGGATCCGAGTTCAGAACACTGGAGAGCTTTGTAGCGGTCATCCAGGGATTGCTCTCGGGCTATCAACGCCTATTAGCACTCCTGGCAAGATTGATGGAATTCTGGTACCCCCTTGAACTACCTCTATTTCATATAATTTGGATGTGTGATTTATATGTCTATGGTTTGTGCACACATAACAGTGTACAACCCGTACTTGTAAATAAAGGACCCTGTGGTACGCTTTAGTGCCACAATCCTTATAAAAGGAGCGAAAGCTTCTTAATTTTGAGTAAAACCTATCAAACCTTTCACTTTTCCAGGTTTTGCTCAAAGAACAAGTACTTCCCCTTATGATTTTTTTAAAACCTCAACCGTTTATATCACTAGTTGAAGGGGAGTATTTGAATTAAAACTTTGTTCACAAATTGTTCACAGTGGTCATCTTCCCATAAAACTCAAAATGGTCATATTTATTCTCAAACATCTCATCAAAAATAACATTTATATGCCATTTTTGAGGGGGAGAAAATTTATGTGATAAGAAATATGTTGTGTAACTGCAAATGAATCTTTGTGCTACAGACTTAACCAACGAATTGACGAAATCTTAACTGTTAGTAACTCGAAAAGACTTGTCCGGGATGGGTAATAATTTCAAGCTAGTTCGCTAGTGATGTAAACGTGTCTCGCAAAGGACTTGTTCGAGTAGAATGTACCATTCGAGAAAATCTTGGTAGACATGATCTTTGACGGGTTTGACAACCTTTCGAGGTTTGTCCACACATTCAAGATAGTTATTAGAGCTAGTTGTCACCTAAAAGCAGACAATGTAACTCTTTTACTATTCAACGTAACTGTGTCTCGCGGGGGATTGTCTATCTTGAGTCGATCAATTCAAAAGTGCGCGCTCTTTTCTCACCATGCAGATTCTGTGTTAAACTTAAAGCGCGTGTGGAGGAGTATTTCTGCTAAAAGACAAAACTCTCACAGTGGTACAAAATGTTTTTTATTCACAAACACTACGAGAGATTTTCTTGAAAATGGTTTTATGGCGATGGAGTTATAAGGAGATTAAGGTTAGGAATAACGTCCTATGATCCGAGAGCCGAAGGATCTACCCAAGGACACTACCAATAGTTAGAATTAGAAGTCCTTATGTTTGATCATAAAAAGGAGAAAATGAGAATCGGAGAAAGAAGGAGTTGAAGAATTAAAAAGAAATGCAAAGAAAAGGGTGAAAAGAAATAGCCCTCCAGATTATTCAACTTAGGGCAGGCACCGGGTTCAATTCATATGCTACTGGTTGTCACTTGATGACGCCGGTATTGAAGATTAAAAGTCGTCATGGACCCATTGACGCATGCACTAAACCTTCTTAGCCACTCAAGTTTCTCTTAAAAGAAGCTTGTTTCATTCTCACAGGGAACCCTACGTAAACTATCGGCTTTCTCTTAGAGATTGCAGGTATTGAAGAAGGAGACCCTCTGTAACACCCCAACCTGACAAGGGTAGAAGTGTCACATTCTGGTGTCATATCAGAACATACAATTAAATCTTTGCAAACGAAAACCTTAAAATGAATATCAAATCATATGAACAGGTTATCGACAAGGAAATACAATATCTAAAATGAAAAGAAAAACTCAAAACAAAAGCTCTTCAATAAAAATCCCATGATAATAAGGTGCTAGGGTTGGTCCACTCAGGATACTCTAATAACTCTCAGCCATCGGCCCATCTTCCAACCTAAAACTGCTCGCGAGGAAAATGCGGCTGAGCTTAAAAAGCCCAGTGAACAGATATAAAAAAATGAAAGCTAAATAAAATCAGAAACAAAAAGAAACAAAGGAAATTGATAACAAGATCGCAGCGAAAAGAGAACAATGAGTCAAGAGGATCCTGCAGAACACAATTAAACAGATATCCAAAAAGAACAGATAACAAGGAGAATGAAGCAAAGAAAAGCATCGATGTCATATATACAAGCACATACAAACCAAGCGTACCCAGTAATCTTGGAACATAAGTAAGCATAGCAGACGTCGTCATTAATCCACACAACATATATATGAGGCATTACAATCGACTATTCAGAAATCATAAGACATACAAGTCAAAGAGAAATCTAAAGACAAGCGGAAGCAATTAATTAATAAGTGAGCATGGCAATCACACAGGTCAAAAACCGTTAGTTGAAAACACAACCAGTATCATGACAGCGGAAGTACTAACAGCAGTCAACACATGGCAGTCACACGTAATAAGTAGGAATACATTATAAACGATATAATTAAATGAATTAAAGACATAGCAGGGCAACTAAACAAATTATCAAGCCAGACGTCACAAGTTGAACCATTTACCTAATCAAACCGTAGCATAGACAGAACGGTAAACATGGCGGAGTCAACAATAAGCGGAAAAAGATACTATCGAATAGTCCAGACCCACGAGATTAACTGAACGAAGTACACATGATAAACAGACAAAACTATCGATTTACATTAGCATGGTCACAAGACAATTCAGAGGGTCACATAACAGTGAGATCACATATCATCGATTGGAAACAGGTAACTCAGATAACCGCATATTAATCACATCATAGCAGGATAATCAGTAGTCACATAAAACATGAATAGCATAATCAAATCCAATAAGCATATAATAACCCATGCGTGAATGGAACGATATGGAAGTAACGGAATAGAGTATAATGAGATCAAAGCAATGGAATATATATATCTTGGTGGTAGAGTGAGTCATATAAGGTGCTGGTAATGAAAAATTAACGTAGCATATGGTGCGTTGGGAATCAGAAGGTACAATATAGGTATATCAAAGGTGTAAGGGTTGTCGAGAAAATCTACCCGAGCCCGGAACATATCATATCATAAGTAACCATTGTATTCGAGGAGGGGTGACCTCGAATACCATACATAATAGGAGGGGACCTCAATAACAAATGGGTAGCTAGCTCCCGGAATGTGAAGGCAGCGTATTACACTTGCGACATCATTCACCATATAAATCATATCATATCATATCATATCATGTTAAATCCACTAAAACATATCATATCGAGGATGCATCCATACTCTCGAACATATCATAGTGGCCAAATCATATACATATAGTGAGCTCATAATCATATCATATCATAATGGGGACTGTGTGTAACATCACTCGCATACTGAGAGTCATGCTATTGGTATCAATAATGACACGGCCATGTTACCTTCATGACTAGAACACATATTTGGCTCGGTATCAAACCGGACGGGTCAAAGCATAATCATATCATATCATAAGGGTTCATATCAAAGTTCATATCAAAGTTCATATCAAAGGTTCAAAAGTCAAAGGTTCATATCAGATTTCCATAATATAAGTTCATAATCGAGGTCATAATCGATGGTTCATAATCATGGTCTATAATCGGTTCGTAATCATAACAAACTAATATCATATCGAACGTAATCATATCAAAGGATTATGTCGGAATCATATCAAAAGGATCATAGCATAAGGAAATCATAGCAAAGGAATATCATAAGTGAAGCAAAGTCAAGGATCGAAAAGTTATGAGAAATCCCTACCAAAAGGGATAGAATATCTGCATCTCATTCAAGCAAGCAAAATAGGAAAGTAAGGTCACACGATGAATCATCAATACCGTCCATAACCTATGAATTAGATAACGCTTATTAAGATCTAGATTACTCATTTTAGACGGCTTTCCATTTTAGTGTGTTTCCACTTTTAGTAACTTTCCATTTTAAATAACTTTCTATTTTAGGCGTGTTTCCATAATTAACATGTTCCTATTTTTAGTAAGTTTAGCCATTTATGAAGCATTTAACGCCATATTAGGTTTAATGATGAAAAATGAGTATTATTATAGTGTAAAGATCATTTATGCCAAGTTACACAAGTTTAAGGTTTAAAGTGTAAATGATACAAAGTGTAGGGTCAAAAGTGTCAACATATTATAATTCAAGGTTTAGTAACTAAATAAATTAAGTATAACATGCATTCTCGCTTTGATTCAATGCGTACATGTCTAATTTTAGGAGATTCAAATACCAAACCATTTGCTAGTAATCTCGACACACCTTTACACTTGATCGCGGTTCATAAGATTAATATTTACAAACCAAGTAAACACGTGATATCATTGACCCCCACTCAACCTATATCCCTAACTTGGTTTCAAAATACAAAATAGCTCAATCGCTTTTCCCGCCGACGCCTCGGTTACCCTCACAAGAACATGCTTATAATATTCTCTTTTGTAATATCATTGCATACAAACCTTTATTATCCCATTCTCACCCACAATAAAAACGAGGAACATTGAAAATATTGAAAGACGAAAATAGTGTTCTTAGTGTTGATAGATTCCATTGCATTATTTGATGGTATATAATGCTATTTTTCTCATTATTATGTAATACCTACTTCTATTTTCCATGATAAAAATGATATAATGATTAGGGTCGTGAAAATAACCTATCATTTTAACATATAATCTTTTAGGCGTAAAATAGGTCCATCAATAGTCAAGAAACATGAATCGCCCTCAAATATATCAACAAGACTCTTGTGTTTTCGACGCTTACATGATCAAAATATGTATGATAAATTCTTAGTTATATATATGTATGAATGGTAGCATGAATATTATTAATAAGAGGACATGTAATGCATCATGATTTTAGATTATGATAATACCAACCGCCAGCTTGCATTGAGTCGAGAAAACAAGCACACACACAAGTGCATATTAGCTACCCCAAAACCAAACTTTGAACCCCACACAAAACGCTTATTTAATCTCGCAACTCCTACCAATCAAGATCGTAACAAGAACCTTCATATCAAGAGATCGAATCGAGCCAAACACGGAAAATGGTGGCTGCCGTCACTTTTGCTTCTAGGGTTTGTAGGGTTTAATTTGAAAGAGATAAATGAGAAAATAAATGAGAGTAATGGGGAGATATGGGAAGATTTGGAGCGTTCCATCAGGTCCCCGAACAAAAAGGGAAGGGATTTAATTCTTCCAATGTTATACAAATATTAGTTTTATTTGAATTGGTAATATAAGTTACAAAAAGGAGAAAATTATGGAGCATAATGGCGTGAGTTTTTGCCATGATTAGGGGAAAAAAGAAAAATTGACCAAATCAATTTGTTTAATTACTTTTGTGATAATTGTATTTAGTTCTAACTTCCTTTTTAAATTGTACATATGACTAGGTCTAATTAACTTGCATAATGTGTAATATTCATATGGTAGATAAAATCTTCACTCTTATTTAGGATACGCCATTTACGAGTTGAGTGTCAAATGTAGTTAACGAGTTTTACGTATTTCAAAATTATGAAGCTCGAGGGGCAAAATAGTCATTTTACACATTTACGGTTTTTTGGTTTTACACCCTCTCCCTAGTCTCCGCGCAGGAAAACCAAAATTGTGAGTCTAGAGCCACGAGATTCATCAAAAGATCTCTTAGGTACACTTGACATTTCATCACTTGTTATTCAACAATAAGAACATCGCGGGTATCGCTGAAGCCCCACAGATCTTAGAAATTGCCGAGAACATTTATGAGAGGTTCACAATTGTGATCCTCGCGATTGAATGGAAACCCCGCTGTGGTCAACATCTAACAAATTTAATAACAGGTCACGTAACTCCTCGTGGATTACGCTTAGTGGTCTCAAACGCCTACAACAGGAAGGTGATGCTTCGTGTACCTCATCGACTCATTCTGAACCGTGATGTTACTTTCGGTACATCAAGTATCTCACTTGTGGGACCGTTCAGAATGACCTCCGTGAGAATTAGAGTTGTGTTTTCACACTATGCTGTTAACACTCTCGAAGTTCAAACTTGTAAGTGCCGATATCCGCTTATTACTAACCTTTCTTATGTTTACTTTATGGAAGCTCGAGCGGACCGATCGTGCAGTATCTCCACATGTTTATACCAACAACATTACTTATAGTTCTCTATAATCAAAAGCAACAATAAAGTCAATGATTCTTCATCAACAAAGAATCTACAAAGTTTAAAGACTTAAAGAACTTCATCAACCTAAATCCAACGCTAAAGAGCGTGGAGCATGTTGGAGAAAGACGTGAGACACCGAGCAAATGAAGTTGCACTGATGCGCATAACAACAACATAATATCACTATCACCACAAAGAACAAAGATCAAAGAACAAATAATATGATGACGTCAAAGCAAAACTGTTTAAAGAAAACAATTTCTACACCGGGAGATTGCTCAAATCAAGACACTTCTCACAAGAAAGAAGAAAGTCAAAGACATCGGCTACTATTACATCCGCACATCACCGCCGTAAGATTCATTCATCACCAACAATTAGGAGATTGTTGGAATCACCCTAAACCTAAATCAAGTGTTAGTGATTCATATGTAATAGTTAGCTTAATATGGCCTTTATGTTAGTAATTAGCCTTAGGCTTATGTAGAAGGCCCATAAGCCTAGGCCTAGTTCAATAAGGAAAAGGATGGGAACTAGGAGTGTTGCCCTAGCTTCCCTCCTATAAATACCTTGTAATAACCCTCACTTGAGGGTTGGTTGTTCAATTTATTCTCTCATTCATACTCCTATGCCTAACCCTTCATATTAACGTGTGTGTGTGTGTGTGTTTGATTATTGTTCAACCAATCTCTTCTTCATCTTATTTCTTCTATTGATACTTGTGTTGCATATTTGGGAACCTAACAGTATTTACTTAGGTTTTATTACTCCCTAGTTATCTCCTATTGATGGTTGAATTATCACGTCCTTATTCTTAATTGCGTTGTGTCTCTAAGGTCATAGTGCAATGCTTATCCCTAATTCTTTTGAAGCTACCAAAGGTTAATGACTACAAAATCTCTAGGATTCATAAACTTAACACTAAGGTATTCTTTTGATGTTTAGCCTACAATAACTCTAGGTGATTATAAACTAAGGTTCAACAGATTAATTAAGCGCTTATAACACAACTAATGACCTATCGCAATACTAGGTCAATCACAATTAAGATAAGAGACAACCAATCAGTATTCAATAACAAGGTTTCATATTACCAAAGCAAACACACAAGTAAATTAGCCGGACATGGAGAACATGCAAGCATACACACAATCAATTGAAGACATAATTGAATTAATGAAGTAAAAAACTTATCTTGATGTAAGATAGGGTATGGAACCTAAAATAATCGCATAAGACGCTTTGGTTCGGTTTAGGTTTTACTCCACAAAACTACCTCTAAAACCGAAAAAATTCAGATTGTATATATAGTTTTACAAAATCGCGACGCAAGCCACTTTAATTGTGACGCCGCCGGTCGGCCAAGTATTAAGTTTTCGCTCTTGGGCACGCATCATTGTGACGGCCACCTTATGCCCGCGACTGCCGCTTCTCGACGCCAGTTCGATCAAATCTAGGCCGCCTGTTTCGCACGCCCTACTCTTTTAAAACCTGATGCCGTCACTTGAAAAATGTCAATTTGCTCTCTAAGTCATCACAAGACATGTTCCGACGGCATCACAAATAGAACCTGATGTTGTCCCCTTCAGTTGAGTGTCTCGATTCTTGACTTTGGCCATTTTCTTCGTATATTCGCGCCTTTTCGTCCGAATAAGTGTCATTCTAGCAATTTGCCTTCAAGAGACCTAAAAAGTGAAAAGGAACGAAATTAAGTAGTAACGGATACAAAAGTGATCAATTAAGGGCTTAAATGACACCTCAAAAAGGTACCTTTTAAATCCTTATCAGAAATCATTAGCTACCATCAATCATTTTCTCTTTATCATTTAAGTCCATCTTCATGTAAGACACTTAATAGACTAAGTAACTTAGGATATGTAGGTGCTAGAACTTGCTAGAACCCAATCACTTTCTTTTACCTCATTCTGTTAGCTTCCATCCCTCTAGTGAGGGAACCGTGGAACCGTGGAACAAGAGGTACATTATCCTTTAGATAATCATTTAAAATTTTCTTTTTCCACACAAGCACTTGTTCAACACTTAGGATTATCATTTTCTTATATATTTATAAATGAGTTGCATTTATATGATTCTTTACGTGTTCTTTCCTATTCTTCATGGTTTTATGTGAACAATTTATCCGTAATGAATGTTTCTTTTTGTACTAACTCTTGTGGATTATTTTAGATGACAATGGTCCATTTCATCATCAAGTCTAGTCGCGGCTCATTCTCACATTTTTTTATATTCCTAATCTTGCATCATCCTTTAAGTCATAATGATGATTTCTATCATTATCACCGCCTCCGTGTAGTTCATGAACTACGTGATGAAGTATGTCTCATGTTCTACCACATCCTACTTGTCTCAACCACAACCTCAAACCACAAGCTTATTGTGTCAATCACATCCTACAAGTGTCTCACTACCACTACTATTCATGGTTGCTCAACCATCTATGTTGTCAAAAGCCAAGTGAATTTCGTAATGAAATGCGTCTCATCCCTAAGCACATTTTTGTTTTACCTAAAACAAACCTTACAACCTCTAAACCAACCATGATGATGCAAGTAGTAGGATTATTCTCTTTATGACACTAATCCTCTCTTTGTAGGTTCATATATATACATTTTGATGTGTATGGGATTCTCGCCTATTTATGGATCTAAATTTACACTAATTCTTTCTTTTGTAGGCTCACCATATACATGGGTTTGTATATGGAGCATTTGTCTTCTCTAACCAGGTTTACTTATTTTTTCTTGTAGGTTCTTCTTGACTCTCGAGCTAGGAGCTCACGGCATTTACAAAGTGCATCATACTAATTTACTCGGCCCAAGGAAGAATATAATTTTCCACTAACTTTTGTTTTGTAGATTTTCAAAACACACTAGGAGAACTTGACGCTCTCAATAAAGGGGAGTTTTTCATCAAAGCAAAAACATTGCAAATTTTGCAATACTTTTGTCTTAGTCTTCCTAAAATACTTGACTCTTTAACAAGGGGAGCAACCGCCAAGGGGAGCATGCACACCATTCTTCAAAATTCCTTTATGTTTCAACATGGGAGATTTCTTTTCTCATCATTTATTATTTTTTAACACTAACCTTGATGTAGGTTAAGCCTCAAAATTTGATCCATTAACTGCTGGCAACAATGGTTATAATTCAAAGGATCTTTCTATTTTTTGTGTGTGATTCTCTAGGTTCCTCTTAAAGGCGAGATCACCACCTCTTGAAGACGGGTAAGCTCAACGCCATGAGTTGCTAAGCTTCTCGCCATTAGTGTTCTCAGGTTGAAGGTATTGCGAGTGTGCCAATTGGAGCAATAAGGTGTTTTTATTTTTAACTTACTAGGATGATGCAAACTCGCCATTCTTGGGAGAAATTAAGTTTAAAGGACACACCCTTTTGTTTCGCTAAAAGGGGAGAAGAGTGTAAATGGAGAAGGTAATGTATAGAGGTATTTAATAATAGTATCCTTTGACATTTTACCTATCTATTACGCTACATATATTTTGTCATCATCAAAAAGGGGAGATTGTTAGTGCAAATATTACAATATTTAATCTATACATTCTCATTTGTTTTATTGATGACAAACATGTAACTTGTAATACATAACGTAAAATGTATAAGTTACTTGTAATTATATTTTGTCTCAACATACTCTCAACACCTCTCGACCACCTCGTCCTCAGACATGCTACAACACGTGTCTCAGACATGTTTGTTATGTTATGCTATGATCAAACCCTAAAACCATTAAATATGTTTAGTTAAACACTTTATAAAATACATAAACATAAGTAAATATGTTGGGTAAAACCCATAGCCTATGACCCAAGACCCATACCCAATGTCTAGATACATTGTACCTTGGTGGGCACTCAAAACCATGACCCATAGCCCATGGTTTTAACCCATAAGCTATGGGTAAAGAGGAGCGTGCACGGATCCCTCAAATGTCCCCATGCATCCCTTGAATTACAAGGGCCGGATCCTCCGTGAGGGATCCTTGGCGTAACATGGTTTGGCCTTTTGCCTATAAATAGCAAGCCACTTCTTACCATTTATTCATACCTTTACACATAGTTTCTCTCCACCATCTCTAGCATATTTAGATCATTAGGAAACACGTAATCCACCCTCATCACATATGATCATAATGCTTCTAACTTTCATTTGTTGTAAGCATACAACTAAGTGATCCTCCAAAGCAAGCCTAGAGATCTTGCATCCTTACCTACTGAAGTGATCACCCATCACAAGCATACAAGCACATGAAGATCTTCTACAACAAGCTTGGGAAACTTGTCATCTTCGTTCATAGAAGACTAACTACATCGTGCTTAGTGTTCTTGATGTTTAGTTTAGGATTTCATATCCATTAGACACATTGTCTTGGATATTGTCTAGTATCATATTCTTGTATCTATGACTAGAATATATGGTTTATGTGTTTGTGCCATAAAACACAAGGTTTGTTATGTTGGGCCACAAAACATAACGGGTGCCTAGAAGTCAAGTCACAAGGCATTAGTGAAGGGTTCTTAGAGATCGAGTCAAAGGTATTAGTGAAAGGTGCCTAAGGTGTACATTCGATATGGTGTGATTCGATGTACAAGATAGATTAGTATTAGGTCAAAGGATATTGATATCCTTGTTGATGTTGTTATAAGGAGTAGATCTCCTTTGGGGTTAGGTGTCGTGTAGTGTTGGGTAGTAGTTCCTCCATTGTAATGGAACTCGGTACTTAGCCTAGTACCGGATAAAGGGTAGGCGACGTTGTGATAGGTGTGGTTCTCCTTGGTGAAAGAACCCGGTGGTTAGCCTAGTACCGAAAAAAAGAGTAGGGCGACGCTAGAAGGCTTCTCCGCCATAAGGAGTTGGTGTCGTGTAGTGTTTACTTAACCTCGGTAGGTGAATCGGGAGGAGTAGGGCAAGGAAGGTGTCCTTGTAGCCGAACCACTATAAATCCTCGTGTTGGTTTGTCTATCCTTTTACTTATCTCTTTACTTTTATTCTTGCATTACATTGTTTATTTTCTATGTGGTTGATGTCTATGTTTGTGATAGATACTTGGTCTTTCATATAGTCACAAACTATATTTAACACTTTACATATTATGACACGCTTGATCAAAAAAAAGCAACCAGACTAATAATGGTGAAACTTGATTTATAATGAACCATTAATCTTGCGCAATCCTATGTGATATTAAGGGGTTGGCCTTACATGCCGTTATGCGTTAAATGCATCCGCTCATCGAGATTAGCAAATGCAATGGTTTATACTATTTTTGATACAAAAGTTTTAAGTTTGAAACGGAAATGTATTCACCCCCCCCCTCTACGTTTTCACACAACAATTGTTTTTGTTTCATGTGTATCAGGTTATAGAGTATTATCAGGTTGAGCAGCGGAAACAGTTGATACATCTGGAGCACGTTGATCAAAATCTTCATTGAATAGAGGAGCAAACAATGGTTCCATCTGAAGACGAGTGAGTTGAAAGGTTTGATCGCTATGATCGAGGAAGTGAGACTCGGTTATGTCCGGTTCCAAGTCTGCTTGCTCGTATACTGAAGCTCATCAAAATTAGCACGAATGGTTTCCATAATTTCTTTGTACGACGATTCCAGATCCGGTATCCCTTTGAGTTTTCACTGTATCCAATGAAGACTCCAATGTCAGCTTTAGCCTTGAGCTTTCCAAAGTCATTAGGATCATTATTTGGATAACTAGAGAGCACCAAATACATGAAAGTGTTTGGGGTTCGATTTTCTGTTATGGATAAGCTCATAAGGTGTTTTGTTGTGGCGTTTTGTTATCATGGAACGGTTATGAGTGTAGCATGCAGTTGACACGGCTTCATCCCATAAGTAATTTGGAAGTTTTGCATTTATCAACATTGTTCTTGCAGCTTCCACTAACGTACGGTTTCGTCTTTCGAAAACTCCATTTTGTTCTGGTGTTCGTGCAATGGATGTTTGTTGGGAATTTTATGTGTTGATAAATACAAAACTAAATGAACAACAATGAAAGACGAATGAATATTGAAGGACTTATGTTGAAAAAGAGTGAAAGCTACAAAAGAATAAAGATAAAGGAATATTTTGTCAAGCTATTTACACGTTTACTATTCATACAAAATATGATGTATTATTTAGTTACTATCTTTTTGTAACCCTAGCACTCTCTAGTATATAAAGAGAGGCAGGGAATATGTTTTAGGTGTGTCAAACATGTGAACACCAAGATAGTGTGTGTGTACGACACCAAGGTCTAAATGTAGCATCGATTCTATCAATGGTATCAAAGCCAGGTTGCTACTGATATCTGAGATTTCGCAAGGTTTCTTGAAGAAGAAGAAAAATTCGAATTTGGAAAATTTTCGTAATGCTTTGCGTGTCGGGCTTTCGCTATATTTATACCGCAGCTTCCTTTATCGGGTTGATTAACCGCATCGTAAACTCCGGTGTGATAGTGCACCACCACTTGACCCTACGGGGCCACGAGTTTGTTCACGGGTGAATTCCTGAGCAACATGTTGGAGTCTGAGATTCTTCAAATTCTTTCTATAGTCTCTGCCTTCATCCGTGGTTCTTCGCTTGAGCTTTCTTCTTCCCTTGCCAAGCACTAGAGTTTTCCCTATCGCCTTGGGACTTAGAGGTTTGGCTACCGCAGGGGTCATCGCATTGGAGTTTCTGAGTAGAGAACCTCTTCGCTATATCGCTGTCCTCCGAAGTCCTTGCCCATTAGTTTAGGTTCTGGTTTAGGAATGGGGATAGCTTCCTTTAATGGAACTTTCCTTTTACGAAGGATTCTCTTGATACTTGAGGGTACTCGCTGCTTGTAACCGTCAGCATCGCTTCTTCTGGTCTTCCCCTAGTGTGTACCGTAAGATTCTTCATCCATGAACCCCTAATGACTAATGCAATCGCTTCCATAACGCTTGTACGATTGAAGTCCCTTGATAGCAAGTAGTAAGAAGGCAACTGTAACACTACACCCTATTTCTTCTCGTGAAGTTGATTCCTTAAATCTTACCATATTGAGTGTGGGTTCAAGTAGCGCTTGGTGATGTTTGGTCATCAAGTCTCAAGGGAATATCGTGATTATTCCCTAGAATCCTTTGGATCAACATTCGTGTATCCGATATAAGGGATCTTGGTGCCGCTTTTTAAGATAAGACATCATGTCGCCCCGCATCGAGCTGCAAATTCATGTTTCATGTTGACCATACCCCAAAATATTTGTAGTTCCATGAGCTTGGGATGCTATTACCACCGCCACGCCCGCATTAACGGATTTGGCAATCATGATGTAGAGGGTTCTCCATGGTTGAGGAATATTTTGAGATCTACCGAGGAGTGCTTTGTGATGATCCCAATAGATTCATCATAGCCAATGTCGACCATGAACTGAGAACTACCTTCCGTAGGGAGTAGCAGTGTAATCAGAGGTCGATGGATGGAAGAAGAAGAACAACCCTTAAATCGCAGGAGTGATGGTGACTTGTTTGTTGTTCTGTCACGCCACAACACTTTGACCTTTGACCTTTGTATTGTGTGCCGAATTGGTGAACATAGATCTCCCACGAGCGTAGTTTGTAAGCATGTTCTCGTATGGGTGAGTCTTAGGATATCCATCATAACCGACAAGACGACTCGTAACAAGTGAAGTTGATGAAATCAACTCGAGGTTATTCTTTCCAATCTTCATTGGGTAAACCGTTGAAGGTGTCTTCCATAGAGAGAACATTTGGTGCACCAATGTATTCCACTTGGGCGTCCATATTATGATCTGAAAGATATTTAGCCGAAAGAACCAACATATCGAAAGACATTATGTTAGTGAAAAGCAGATTTTATTGTCTAATTATTGAACATGATATGTTAATGATTGTTACGAGTCCAATGTCACTTGTTAGTCCAATAGTCCAAAGACGTCGTGAAAAGTTTTGTAAGTAGATTAACTTTGAGTTTTTAAAGTCCAAGTTTTCACTTATTTTCACAACTTATTAAACATTTAAGCTTATTAATGACATTTTGGTTTCGTGACGTTATGATTTGTGTATTTACAAGTTTGTACGCAGCAACAATTCACAATTTTTGCTAAAATAAGGCTTAGGCGAGGCCGCTTATGTGAACAGCAACCATACGCTGTAGGCATAAGCTATGCGTAGGATCTTATCTTACTGCAGGGAAAAGATCCCTTAGCATAAAAGCTTACGCGCAAGCTGTTGGAGTTTACGCTGAAGGTCTACTGTAAGGGTAAACCTTATGCGTAAGACTCAAGTTAACGATATCCTTCACAGATACGCCAGTAGTCCCCTTTGTAGAACCTACGCTGTAAAGGTTACACGTAAGATTTCTTACGCATAACATTCTACGCCGTAAGATGATCCTTACATGAAGCTCAATTAACGCTGATTCTCATTTCACGCAATAATCCTGAAATAAATTCATCATAACACTATCATTAACACAACATTCAATCCCTTTCATTTATCACATGATATCTCAATCGCATTACTACACGTTGCGAAGATTAGCTTACGCTGCGAAAAACTTAAACCCTAAACATTCAAGATTTACGAATAAGAAATCTAGCCATAGGAAATGCACCAAATCATTTCTGGGATATCTTAGAGGCCATATGACTATGTTGCAACAAGTTTTAACATCAAAACCTTCATGAATCAAGAAAACCTAATTCGTATGAACATAAACCCTAATTCTTAGTTTTCACCAAATTAATGTTTCTGGGTATTTTTCAAGCAAGGTTATGGTAAATTAAACATGTCAAGAACATAACACGTACCATCTTTTTAAACAGAAACACTCTCATATGAAAACACCCAAATCATGCGTATAAACCCTAATTTTGAAAATGGTCAATTCGTGTATCTGGGTGGATTTGTTTGATAGAAATGGTTTAAGAGTGATCATATCAACATTTTAACACAACCATTTTAACAGCAAACACCCAAACATGATTATGTGTTCATACGCTTATGTGTAGAACACAAATTCATGCCAAGAAACAAATCTAGCCATTGGATTTTGAAACAAATTAAAACCATTGTTTATAAACATGTTAAGATCATAAAACCACTTACAAATCAGGATTATAAAGCACGGATTTGAGTATTTGATTTTAGGCGTAGGATTGGTAGTTGATGTAATAAATGAGAGAAGTAAATGTGTTATGAAAAGTTGGTGGAATGTTTTTGTTAAAATAACTTTGAGCTTTTGACAACATTAGTCCCTCCACCTTAACCATTTTCATCCAACGCCTATAACTTCCATTTTGGTTACGTAAAGAATGATATTTGGAAAGAAACTTGACGACACTCCCCCTTTACTTAAGAAATAATGAAATTTTATCGTTTTGAGTTCGAGGAGTGTCAAACCAGAAATGTGACCACCATTATTGTAGAAAACTAGAAGGGGGGTTGAATAGTTTACCAATTAAAAACTTTGCTTTGAAACTTATTGAAAGATCAATTGATATTGATCTTAGATATGTTAATGAAATATGTAAGCAATATGTAAAGAGTAAATAAGGAAAGAAATGATCAAACCACAACAAGTTGTTTATAGTGGTTCGGTCTACAAGGACTCTTTCTCCTTGCCCTACTCCACTCCCCGAGTCTCACACTCGAGAGTTTAACTTCACTAGTCAACAAGCTCCTTTCACCGGTGGAGAAACCTTTACACTTGGCTTACACTATTTCCGACACTAAGCTAAATGTCGAGTTCTTTCCAAGGGTAAAACCACTCCCACACATAATGTATTTTGAGGACTAAAATACTAACCACTCACACTCACAAGATTATGATAGTTTGGTACAACAATGAAGTATGAATCAACACAAGATCATACAACACTAAACAAACAAGACTTCCAACTTCTCATTGAAGCTTGAATGTGACTTGATCTTCTTTGCTACAAAAGAGATCACTAATATGATATGAAACTGAGTTAGAAAGGTTAGAGAGAAGATATGTATGAGAGTATGATAGAAAGGGATGAAAAACTACTTGGTTTGGCTTTGCTATTTATAGCCAAAACCATCAAGCCAGCACCACGGACCGCTGACTCTTAAAAGGGTTCCACCGCTATAGATTTTGGTGCCCGAGGTCCGATGTAAAGCAAGATATCAAGATCTTGCCAAAGTCAACCATATCTATGCAAGATTGTGTAAGATATGAAGAGTCCAAATCTACACAAAATATCTAATGAAATCTTCCAATGATTTCCATGATGCATCACATGATGTCATGTGTTGTTTTTCTATTTTTAGAAATATGCAAATACATAAGTAATGTTTAGTTTTTAAGAAACTAAAACATTCTAAAAACTACTATCATACATTATGGTTAGAGTCATATTAAGATATGATTAATCACAATGTAAATGCTTGTTTGATGAAGATATTGTTTAAAAAAGCTTGTTTTAATATCTATTAAACTTGACAAGCTTTAAGCTTTATAAAAATTAAATTTACTTTTGTCGTTAACAAAACTTAGGTAAAGATCAAAAATATAAATAACGTTTAATGACGATATTTGCATTAACAATCTCCCCCTTTTTGTAGAGGACAAAATATAAATTTTATTTTTATAAAAGATCCAAAGATTGTACAAGAGTTATAAAAATATTAGTTTTAGAATTTGAAAAAGAAATGATAATACAAGTGTATGATGTTTGATTTTTTTAGAAA
The DNA here is from genome assembly GCA_910596185.1 of Chrysanthemum makinoi. NCBI lineage: Eukaryota > Viridiplantae > Streptophyta > Magnoliopsida > Asterales > Asteraceae > Chrysanthemum > Chrysanthemum makinoi. Next base: position 8,324,905 of record OU343216.1, on the reverse strand, counting down.
GTCAAAGTCTTCACTAGTTGAGGCATGACGTTGACTTTTTCAAAAAGTCAAAGTATGCAGTTGACTTTTTCAAAAAGTCAAGTATTACCAATGAAGTATCATGTTGACTTTTACAGAAAGTCAATGTATGAAGTTTGACTTTTTCAAAAAAGTCAAATATAACCAAGTTCTATATATTTTTCCCTTTTGTCTCAACAAAAGAAGATGCGCGCGGAATGGATAATGAGCCCGAGCCATTATCTCCCCCTTGATCAAAGCTCCCCCTAAATTGGGTGCCAATGGGTAGATACATGGATTGTGAAAAGGCTACAAAAAGATTTGTTAGTAATAATCATCATTCACAAGCATTTCCAAACACTATGTAATAAGCACCAACAATATAGAAAACATCATTCATTAGTTAAAATTTTTCATGATTTAAAAACCATGAAAAGAGAACACAATGAAGTGTTTTAGTACAATAAACAAAAACAAAAACAAACAATAAAAAAATTCTAGAAAAATATAAAAGTTGCTTAGAAAAGCTAATCTAGGACCATTCTAGTGAGATGGTGGATGAGAAAGAGCGTTGAGTCGCTCAAGGATGTGATTGAGGATGAACCTCATTTCCTATTAGAATTCATGGACCATTACCCGGGTTCGATAAATGGTTTGGGGGGTTTGCTCACAAGTTGAGCAACCATGCCTAGGGGGGGTAGAATGTTGCATGTTGTTGTTGTGGTGGAATGGTGGAAGTGTTGATGTTGGTGTTGGTGTTTGGGGTGGTGATTATGGAGGCTAGCAAAGCTCTTTGCATTTGCATAGTCTCACTTAGGTGAGAATCCACCATGTTGGAAAATTGGTGGAGATGTTGGAGTGCGGATTGAATCTCCTCTCTTATGGGATGGTCTTCCCACATGGACTCCTCAATGTCCTCTATGTGAGGAGACATTGATTGTGGAAGTGGTTGATCCCCATACAAAGGACCATGGATGTCTTTGTGGATGGGGTAGAAGAGAAGAGGTCTTGGCCCTAACGGGGCGTTTGGATCAAACGAGGGTCTAGGAGACTCATGAGCGATCCGCTCAATGGTGCCAAATGATGGCAATGGTGGTGGATGATTTGGCCTAGGTTGTAAATCTTCTAAGTCCTCCAAAAAAGGATTTGGAGAAGTAGGAGGTATGGAGAATAACTCCAAAGGAATGAGGGTTGGAGACTTTGGTGGTGATGGTGTTTTTGATGTTTGGAGGGGTGCCGGTGGTGGTGAGGTTGGTGTTTTTGTGGGTGGTGGAGTGGTGATTACAATGGGTGATTGAGTAGGAGTAACCAAGGTTAGGCTTGTATCATCCCTTATTGGGAGATGAGATTGTGAGTGGAGATGACTCGATGAGGAGCTAAGTTGACTAAAACAACAAGGCCTTATGCTAATCCTAGTGTTTTTCTTGCAAGGTTTGGTTGAAGGTGAAGTTTTTGTCATTTTGACTTAAGCTTTTGCTAGTTGATGGTAAGAATGGAGAAGGTGTGAGGATGATCATGGTAAAACCTCTTAATTTATAGAAGTAAAAATTATGGAGAAATGTGTTTGATTTGATGTTAAACCATAGAAGAGATGAGGTTCCTAATGATTTGGAAGTGAGTTAAATGCTAGTCATATCACCCAAGTCAAGCCATACAAGAGGGATGGAGTGAAAAGGCAAAGATTTGCAATAAATGTGTTCTAATGATTGTAAGATCCTAACAATCAGATTACCCACAGATTGCAAGGTACCAAAACTTTGGTTCCTTCCTTTATGCAAAAGGGCTCCTTAGGTGAATATTTCAAATTTTTGAATTTTGGTGGGAAGTGGATTTCCTATATGCCTAAGTATGTTATACTAGTTCTAATATGGGTAAAAACTAGTTAAGATTAACTTACAAGCAATGTATGGTAATTTGGAATGTCGAAATAACCGAAATTCAGAAAATTACCTGGAGGATCCACGGCACACCAAAATTTTACACGGAACCCTTAAAAGGGTGCCGCCTCGTCCGCCTTACGTACGGCGGTACCCATCAAGATAACAGAAACCAAAAATTGGTGCCGTCCCGATCCGCGGAGACCATAAAAGCGTAGCACGTAACGTATTTTCAAGTGTGGGGACATTTCCGAAACCTGAAATTTTGCTCAAAACATGTGACATTAATTACTTCTAGTTAGGAAAAGTAAATAACACATACACAAACATAGTGTAGCATAGATTTTGAGCGAAGGCTGCTGATTTTCACATTATAGTGAAAATGGGTAAAATTTGATAGAATACTTGTGCTATCCCCCTGCATAAGATTGTTAGCATACATCATTGTTTTTAGTTATATTATCATCCTACAAAATAAAAACAACCAAATTGTATCAAACATTAAAGAGAATGTATTGTTCCAAACACTCCTTAAAAGGACCTTTACTTGTCCAATTTCTTGTAAATCTTGTTCATCATCCTACCAAGGCACTTAAACATCCCCTTGGTTTGCTTGAACTCCTCACCGATGCATTCTCGATCCGGAAGAGATGCATAATACTCATGAGGTGGTTGGCGAGAGTTTGGAAGACCATCCTCTGAGCTATTTGATGATGATGATGATGGAGTTGGAGGTTTTGCTCTCTTGCCTTTTGTCTTAGCAACTCTCTCATCACTCAAGGGCACAAAAATGTGAGGGATGAGTTCATAGTGAAGGTGCATCCCTTTTGGGCTTTGTGGAATTAGGGAATAGGTTCTATAGAGACGGGTGAGAAGCATCCCGTACGGAAGAGCAACCGATCCTTGAGTTGGGATATCAATCATTCTCCTAGCAATGTAGTAGGCTAAGTTGAATGGTTGATGGGTGGACAAGTTGTAGAGCATGTGGCAAAGGCAAGCATTGATGTGATCCCTATTCCCTATGGTGCTAATGACGTTGGATCTAAGTAGCTCTTCCCATTTCTTAATTGAGCTCCATTCCATATGGATCTCGGTTCACTTCTTTTCCTTTTCGGGTGACTCGGGTTGTATCTCCCCTTGGGATAAATAGGTGCTCACGGATGGCATCCTTATTTGCTAAAGGTGTTTGGTAGGGAAGAGAGCGGTCATTGATTGCATCAAGGATGGTGAGTGACCACTTATCAGAGTAGACACATGTCCCTCGGTTGGGAATTCCTAGCACTTGAGCAAAGTTGGTTAAGGAGATGGTGTAGTCATTTTGATTGATCTTAAACCTAAGGCTAAACTCATCATCTTCTTCAATGAAACCGGTGACACTAGTATAAAACTCTAACACAAACCTAGGACAAATAGGTTCATTGATGTCAAGGAGACAATCGAATTGAATAGCAGCTAGCTCTTCACGGAGATTTGTATTTTCGATAAAAGAGGAGTGAATGGTTCTACCCTCATGAAAGTACCTAGTCTCTAGACTCTAAAGATTTGACTTGTTCCTTGGTGAGTCCTTTGGTTTTGTGATGTTTGGGAATGTAGCTAAGGGTATCCTTGTGATCATAGAATCTTTCGGCTACCATGGTTATTCCTAGGAGAAAGAATTAACATGTTAAAAATGAGAATAAACTTAACGTTTTGGTTCTAGTGTGTGCCTATATGAAAACGATTTGGAGTTACGGTTATCTCGACTCATTTTATGCACAAAAATTGTTTTAGTGGAGTGTTTAGCAAATACCATGAGATAACCCAAATGCTCCTAATTCAATATGGCTTCATTTGAATATACCCGGGGATGCAAATTAATTATGCAATACCTTTAGTATTCAAGAGCATGCAAGTGATGAAAATTTAACGTTTCTATTTGTATTAACAATGAAAAATGGTTTTCCTACAAGTGAGAAGCTTTTCAAAATATTTTGACATGGGGTGTTTGGTTATTTGAATAAGGCCTTATAGTCATTATCTATTGATTAGTGGGAAGCATGATTTGTTTATACAATATGATAATGTAGTACCTAATTTCAATGACTAGTTATGCAATTTGCCAATTGAATCCATGTATTATATAAGAATATAGGGTTATTAGACAAACATGTTACTAAAGTTTGCGAAAAAGTTCACCTAAGTTACTATTGTTTTTTTCGTTACAAAGAGGTTACTTATCACCGTTATATAAGTTACTCGTATGTTTTTAACCTTCTACTTAACTATAGGTTTTTTCGCTACTTTCTGGTCCTCGACTAATCGGCCGCTAGCAAGACGCCATTTGCAAAAATCATTTGCAAGTCCTTATCCGACGGTAATTTTATACTTAACTCAAAATTTGGTTTTCATACATCCGCTTTTTTACGCTTTTTGACCCCTTTTAATACCGCTGCTGCTATGTTTTCGCTCGCTTTTATGTTTTCTTCTGCTTTTTGCCATTTTACGCTTACACTTTTACATCCGCTTTTCTTACGCTTTTTCCGCTTTTAACGCTTTTGTCCATTTTTCTTACGCTTTTTGTTCGCTTTTTCCGTATATGTTTTTGTCCGCTTTATACCTCGGCCTTGCTGTGATGTTTTTTCTTTTTGCTTTTTATCTCGCTTTTCTTACTTTTTTTTCGCTTTGATTTTTTCTGCATTTTTCTTCGTTTTTCTATTTTCATACTATTTGCTTTTTCGCTTTCATACCATTTTGTTTATTTTACACGCTACACAATTTTTACATCTTTTATACACGCAACATTTTACTGATAAAACATAACAAGTATAAAACATACAAACGATAAAACATACAAAGGTGTAGAAAACATAAAACTAGTGAAAACGTAAAAATATCGTAAGAAACGTACACAAGCATATATAAATGCGCACACAAATGTAATAAAAATTATGAAACCTATGAAAACGTATGAAAATAAACGAAAATAGATGAAAACGCATAAAATGGACAAAACGTACAAAACCGAGAAAACGCACTAAGCAAGAGAGAGAAAACGCATATAAACGTGTAAAACAATGTAAAGAAAGTACGACATAAGAGAGAAAAAACATTCATAAACGTAATACAAACGGATAGAAATGAAAATATACAAAGATATGCTAAGGAGAAAATGTAAAAATAAAAAATTAAAATAAAAAAATTAGAAAAAAAAACGATAGTAACTTTTGTTAAGGTTCCATCTATTTCATAAACCCGTAAACTATAGTAACTTCCTTGTAACATTTTAAACTATGGTGCCGATGCGGGACAAGGAACCGTGATCGCCTATTGCCCACCCTCCAGCAGAACATTTATATAACATTTTTAATCTTTGAGTAACCCAAATGACAAACCCGTTTACTTAAGTTACCTCTTTGTAACCAAAAAAATAATAGTAACTTAGGTGAACTTTTTGGCAAACTTTAGTAACTTTTTTGTCTAATAACCCTAAGAATATATACAAACCACATGTAGTGATTTTGTGCACAAATAAGAATCCTAGACTCAGAATTAAGAGATAAAATGTAGTTAGGATACTTACAATGATGTTATCTCCAGTGATTAGTGGGTGAGAAGGTGTCAATAATGAGTTGGGTTTAATGTTTACACGTTTTGGTAAAGTGGGTTTTGAGGAAGAAAATGTTTTGTAGGTAGCGCAGTTTTGCTTCGTAGTCACCACGGACCGCACGCACCATAAAAATGGTTCCGCCTTTGTTGTCGCTTTTGCGCCGGCTACAAGAGTGTATAAAACAAAATTGTTTTGTTTTGATTATTCTAATGTTTAGGCTATGTTTATCCTACATGTTTGGTTCCATTAACCCCAAACCAAGTCTAAGAAGATTGAATGGTTCTCGTTTGAGAGGCTTAGTTAGGATGTCGGCAATGTTGTCTTCGGAGGATACTTTCTCGATTGAGATGTTTCCTTTTTGAACATTGTCATGAAGAAAGTGATGACGGATTTCAATATGCTTTGTACGAGCATGTTGAACGGGATTTTTGCTGAGATCGATGGCTCCTTTGTTGTCGCAAAGTATAAGAATATCGTTGAGATGAATTCGAATCACGAGAGCTTGCTTCATCCAAAGAGCTTGTTGACATGCTTTTCCGGCCGAGACGCACTCGCTTCGTAGTTGAGATGGCTAAAGCAGTTTGCTTCTTTGCAAACCATGAGGTGAGACAATGTCCAACAAAAGTGCAAATACCACTTGTACTTTTTCTATCGACATAATCACCGGCATGATCCGAGTCGGCATACACTATGGTTTCTATACCCGTTCCTTTGGGATACTATAATCCTAAACACGTTGTTCCCTTAATGTATCTAAATATCCTTTTTAAGGCTTCTAAGTGTGATGCCTTTGGGTTTTCTTGAAAGCGAGCACATAGACAAACACTAAACATAATGTCGGGTCAACTAGCCGTAAGATAGAGTAGGCTACCAATCATTCCTCTATATTTAGTGTTATCTACGGATTCACCTTCCTCATCCTTGGTGAGTTTAGTGTCCGAGGACATGGGTGTCTTAGTTGGTTTGGAATCTTCAAGACCAAATTTCTTAAGCATGTCTTTTATATATTTAGATTGGTTAAAGAATATGCCATCTTCTAGTTGTTTAATTTGAAGTCCTAGAAAGAAGTTTAATTCACCCATCATACTCATTTCAAACTCGTCATGCATGATTTTAGAGAAATCATCACATAGCTCTTGACAAGTTGATCCGAATATGATGTCATCAACGTATATTTGAACAATGATAATATGTGATTCTTTTTCTTGGTAAAAAGAGTATTATCTATTAATCCCATAGTGTATTTGTTATCAACAAGAAAAGTCTTAAGTCGATCGTACCAAGCTTTTGGTGCTTGCTTAAGACCGTATAATGCTTTCTTGAGTTTGAAGACATGATGTGGTTTCTCAAAGTCGGTGAAACTGGGAGGTTGAGCAACATATACTTCTTCGTTAATAAATCCATTAAGAAATGCACTTTTAACATCCATTTGAAATAATTTAAAGTCATAAGCACATGCATAAGCAAGTAATATTCTAATAGATTCGAGTCTAGCTACCGGTGCATAAGTTTCATCATAATCAATCCCTTCTTGTTGATTATAACCTTGTGCAACTAGCCTAGCTTTGTTTCTAGATACTACACCATTTTCATCCATTTTATTTCGAAAACCCATTTCGTTCCAATTATAGTTTGATCTTTAGGTTTTGGAACTAATTTCCAAACATCATTTCTAACGAATTGGTTTAACTCTTCTTGCATGGCAATTACCCATGATTCATATTTTATTGCTTCATTTATGTTTTTTCGATCAATGGTGGATACAAAAAAAAAATAATTACTTTGATTTTGGGCTTGTGACCTTCAGGTTCTTTGATTAAGTTGTCCTATGACCTTTTCTAAAGGATGACTTTTAGATTCTTTGATGTTTATAATCTCTTTATTTAATGGTTCATCTTCCTTGTCATTTTTAATTATTTCTTGACTTCCTATCATTTGACTTTCAACTAAGTCATCATCTACCAAAGGTGATGTCTTAGAGGGAGGTGGACTTTCGTCAAATGTTATGTTCAACGATTCCTCGACTATCATTGTTTCTTTGTTTAAGACAATGTAAGCTTTACTAGTTTGAGAATAACCAAGAAATACACCTTCATAAGACTTTGGGTCAAACTTGGTGAGATAATCTTTAGTATTAAGAATGAAGCATTTACATCCAAAAACTCTAAAATATCCTAAAGTTGGCTTTTTACCTTTATAAAGCTCATATGGTGTTTTGTTTAAGAAAGGACGTATTAAGACTCTATTTAAAATATATGTAGAAGTGTCAACGGCGTAACACCAAAACTTTTGAGGAATGTTTTGTTCATTAATTGTTCTACATTTCTTGAATTGTTCTACGCTCCTACTCCTTTGATTGAGGTGTTTTCGAGGAGCCAAAAGTTATTGTTATACCATTTGTATCACAAAAGTTTCCAAATTGATCACGACCATGATCCGTTCTGATCGACACAATTTTAACACCTAGTTGATTTTGAATTTTCTTGCTAAGAATTTCAAATTTATCAAAAGCTTCATTTTTGGTTTTCAAAAACAACGGCCAAGTAAACCTTGAGTAATCATCTACTATGACCAAAGTGTATAAGTTGTCTCCATAGCTTCTTATAGCGGATGGACCGAACAAATCCATTTGCAATAGTTCTAGACACTTAGATGTGGACACCATATTTTTAGACTTATGACTACTATGGGTTTGTTTACCAATTTTGCAAGCGTCCCAAAAGTGTTGTCATATTTAAGTTTTGGTAAATTCCTAACAAGCTCTTTTGAAGATAAGTTATGTATAAGCCTCATATTAGCGTGACCTAAGCGTCTATGCCAAAGAGTTGAGCTATCATCTAACGTTGTTAGACAAAGTTTGTCATTAGATGTTTTATCTATTTTCATGACGTATATGTTATTTTTCCTAACTCCTTTAGCTATGGTGATACCATCTTTTAGTATTTTACTACCATTTTCATCAAATAGTACTTTATACTTTTTATCACATAATTGGCTAATACTAAGTAGATTAAATCCTAACCTATCTACATGAGCAACATTTTCAATAGTTAGGGAGTTATGAGCGATCGTGCCTTTGCCAATGATTTTGCTTTTGAGATTGCTACCAAAAGTGACATTACCTCCGTCATACTCTTGGTATGATGAGAAGAGACTTTTGTTGCCCGTCATGTGTCGTGAGCATCCACTATATTTTATCCACTCATCGTTCCAATCCAACTTTCAAGCATACCTAAGAAGCAAATAACTCAAGCATTTGGTCCCCAATATCTCATGGGTCCGTTTGGGTTAAACATACCATTTATTTGATTCATGTATGGAAACGATGGGTAAGGATTCCATGACATGTAACTGAGTTTGATATGGTCTAGGAAAGTTTTGATTCCAACCGTTGTGTTGGTAGTTGGGTTGTATGTTGTGGTTGCTCTTAGGAAAGGGGCGTTTGGCAAAAGGTGTTTTATGTCGTTGTTGAGTAGTTTTTGATCTAAATTATTTTTTAGCAAGTCCTACTCTGATGTAAAGCCTGGTTTTAGTTTAACACTATCCTTGGTTTTCTTTGTTACTTTGACAAATTCATTTCGGTCCGTACACAAACATTATGTCCTCTGAAGTACCCACGCACCATTTTCTCAACGGACGGAACCCTTATTTTGGGTCCGTCTGGTCCGCGGCTGCATCGCAGCAGTTTTGACAGTTTGTTCGCCTTTTCGCCGCTTTGTTTTGACTCTTTGGAATTAATACCTCATTAAATCCTAGCCCATTCATATCTCCTGGTGTTTTATGTATTTTAACTATTTCATCGGCAAGAGCGATGTTTTGTTAAACCTTTTAAATTTAGAATTATGTTCGATTAGAACATCTTGTGTGAGCTTTAGTTTTTCTATTTCAAGATTAAGCTCTTGACATGATTTACAACCATCGTCATTTGCTTTTACCTTTTCTAGTCGTTTTGCTTTTTCTTTTAACTCATAGACTTCATTTTCTAAAAATTCCTTTTAGTTTTAAAAAATTTATTTTTAGTTATGATTTTAAGACTTAGCTCACACAATTGATTGTATTGTTTTTGCAAGGTGTCATCATCAGTAGAAGAATAAGAAGAGTCGGAATGTACCTCGTTTGACTCATATGCCATTAGAGTGATTTCTTCCTTGCTTGACTGTTCATCATCTTCACTATCACTCCAAGCTCCAATTACAAAAGCTCGTTGAGTTTAGCTTTTAGGTGGCTTGGGACATTCTCCTATGAGATGACTTGCATCACCACATCTAAAGCACTTTCTTTCACCTTTACCCTTTTGTCATCCCATCTTTTCGAATGGCTTCTTTTCTTCTCGAGGTTGTCTTACAAACTTTCCTCTTCTTCTAAAAAACTTTTTAAAGTCTCTAACGGCCATGGCATACTCCTCATCTTCACTACGGAGCAAGATTCGTCATCATCACTTGATTCCACCTTTGCTTTTAGAGCAACAGATTTGATCTTCTCCCTTTTTCCTTTGATGATCTCCGAATCTTTCTTCATCACCATTTCATGTACTTTGAGGTTACCGATTAGCTCGTCAAGTGACATTTTTGAGAGATCTTTTGATTCTTCAATAGCGGTCACTTTAGCTCTCCATTTTGGATGGAGTGCTCTAAGAAATTTCCTGACAAAGTTCTTACTACGAAAAGATTCATCAAGTGCTTTAAGTGATGTAATAATAGTATTAAAGCGAGCAAAGCCACAATCAATGGTTTCATCTTCAAGGATAACAAATTGTTCATATTGTTGAACAAGAAGATCAATTTTGTTATCCTTGACTTGTGAATTACCTTGATGTGTAACAATCAAAGATTCCCAAATATCTTTGGCGGTTTCACACATAAAAATTCTTTCATATTCTTTTCTAGGCAAAGCATTATAAAGCATCATTTTAGCTTCATTATTTTTAGCAACTAATTTATTTTGTTCATCAACAGAAATATCCTTTGTTGTAGAACTAAAATCCCCTTTAACAATAACAAACCAAAGATCTATATCTTTTGATTTTACATATGTTTCAAAATGGTTTTTCCAATAGATAAATCCATTGGTTTCAAAGAGTGGTGGTCTTTGCATAGATTGCCCTTCTTTAAAGTTTTCGAATCCATGGATCGTTTCAAGTTTATAAAATACAAATTATTTTAGAAATTCTTGAGCAACGAGTCTCTGGTACCAATTGTAGAAAACTAGAAGGGGGTTGAATAGTTTACCGATTAAAAACTTTGCTTTGAAACTGATTGAAAGATCAATTGATATTGATCTTAGATATGTTAATGAAATATGTAAGCAATATGTAAAGAGTAAATAAGGAAAGAAATGATCAAACCACAACAAGTTGTTTATAGTGGTTCGGTCTACAAGGACTCTTTCTCCTTGCCCTACTCCACTCCCCGAGTCTCACACTCGAGAGTTTAACTTCACTAGTCAACAAGCTCCTTTCACCAGTGGAGAAACCTTTACACTTCGCTTACACTATTTCCGACACTAAGCCAAATGTCGAGTTCTTTCCAAGGGTACAACCACTCCCACACATAATGTATTTTGAGGACTAAAATACTAACCACTCACACTCCCAAGATTATGATAGTTTGGTACAACAATGAAGTATGAATCAACACAAAATCATACAACACCAAACAAACAAGACTTCCAACTTCTCGTTGAAGCTTGAATGTGACTTGATCTTCTTTGCTACAAAAGAGATCACTAATATGATATGAAACTGAGTTAGAAAGGTTAGAGAGAAGATATGTATGAGAGTATGATAGAAAGGGATGAAAAACTACTTGGTTTGGCTTTGCTATTTATAGCCAAAACCATCAGCAGGCACCACGGACCGCGGACCCCTTAAAAGGGTTCCGCCCGTTATAGATTTTGGTGCCGCCGAGGTCTGACAACAAGATATCAAGATCTTGCCAAAGTCAACCATATCTATGCAAGATTGTGTAAGATATGAAGAGTCCAAATCTACACAAAATATCTAATGAAATCTTCCAATGATTTCCATGATGCATCACATGATGTCATGTGTTGTTTTTCTATTTTTAGAAATATGCAAATACATAAGTAATGTTTAGTTTTTAAGAAACTAAAACATTCTAAAAACTACTATCATACATTATGGTTAGAGTCATATTAAGATATGATTAATCACAATGTAAATGCTTGAGTGATGAAGATATTGTTTGAAAAAGCTTGTTTTAATATCTATTAAACGTGACAAGCTTTAAGCTTTATAAAAATTAAATTTACTTTTGTTGTTAACAAAACTTAGGTAAAGATCAAAAATATAAATAACGTTTAATGACGATATTTGCATTAACAATTATCAAAGAAACAATCGGGATGAGATAACATGCAAGTACAAGGTTTTATGAGATCGAAAAATATTTACTTTCTCCCTCTCAACACTTGACCAAAAAAAAAATATTGAATTTTGAAAGAGTAAAGTGTTGACGGAAGATTTGTACTTGCCATGTTGAAAGAAATTAGGATAGAAGAATATTTTTTTATTTTATCAGATTTTATATTTTTGTATTTTGTTTTTGAAGATATTTACAAAAGAGGTTTTGGTGTTTGACTGGTTTTAAGAATGTTTAAAAAGTTCATCCAGTTCCTCTGGAGTCAAACACCACATACCAATCTGGTGGACCAACTCATTAAACCTAGCGGGAGCTAAAGCTTTGGTGAGAAGATCTGCCAGTTGGTATTCAGTACCCACAAAGTATAATTCAACGGTACCCTTTTCTACGTACTCCTTGATGAAATGATATCGAAGATCGATGTGCTTTGATTTTCAATGTTGAACAGAGTTGCACGATATCGCAATAGCACTTCGATTGTCGCAAAGACATCGGGATTCGGTTCAAATACGTAACCATAGTCTTTGAGTTTTGTTCTCATCCAAATTACTTGAGCACAACACGCCGACATGGCTACATATTTTGCTTCTGTTGAGGACAGCGAGGTACAATCCTGCTTCTTCGATTGACATGACACCAGTTTATCACCAAGAAATTGTAAAGCTCCTGAAGTACTTTTTCGAGAATCTAAGCAACCTGCGCGTGATCGCTTTGAAAAGCTATTAGTTCAAAACCATAATCCTTCGGATACCAGATTCCCAAGTTAATGGTTCCCTTGATGTATCGGAGGATTCTTTTAGCCTCAGAGAGGTGGGTTTCAGTTGGTCTTGACTGATAACGGGAGCAAAGATATACGAAAAAGATAATATCAGGTCTACTGGCTGTTAGATACATGAGGGACCCAATGATACCAATTTCCCATGCAAATCAGCGTCTAGTTTTTTGGTGTGTGCCATTGGGGTGGCATAGGTATCACAACTTGTCATTCCATGTTTGTTTAAAATTTCAAGGGCATATTTGGACTGGCTAAAGAAAATACCACGGGGTGATTGATGAACTTGTAGTCCTAGAAAGAACGTAAGTCCACCCATCATGGACATTTCAAAATGTTTTTTCATTAGTTTTGAAAAAGCGTTTGAGTACTTAAGATGTTTTGACCCAAAAATGATGTCATCCACATAAATTTGAACGATTAAAATGTGTGCCCCGTGATATTGTATGAAAAGTGTAGGGTCGACCGAACCTTTGACGAAATTATTGGTGATAAGAAAGGATGATAACTTATCATACCACACCCGAGGGGCTTGTTTGAGACCGTAGAGAGCCTTCTTCAGTTTGTAGACATGATAAGGGAACTCTGGATCAACGAATCCTTCTGGTCGGCTAACATAGACCGCTCTTTCAGTTGTCCATTGAGAAAAGCAATTTTGACATCCATCTAAAAGACCGTGATGTTCATGTGAGCCGCAAACGCCATAAAAATCCGTACAGCCTCAAGACGAGCTACCGGAGCGAATGATTCTTCAAAGTTAATACCCTCTTCCTGTCTATAACCCTTAGCCACCAGACGTGACTTATTTCTGATTACGGTTCCTTCTGCATCCAATTTGTTTTTCCAAATCCATTTGAGACCAATGACGAAGACCCCTGTTGGTCTTTCAACCAATTCCCATACTTCAAGACGTTTAAACTGATTGAGTTCTTCTTGCATGGATTCAATCCAGTTGTATTTTGTCATTGCATCTTTAATGTTTTTAGGTTCAGATTGGCAGATAGTGAGTGCATAAATGCAATGTTCCCCGTCTGTGTGAAGACTTTGTATTGTTACGACTGGTTGATTCGGGATACCAATAATGTTTTCAAGAGGATGGTCTTTCGTCCAACGATGTGTGGAAGGTTGATGTTGATATACATTCTGCATATTGGGAGGATTCAAATGGCTTGTAGATGATTCCGCAACATCAGGTGTGGCAGTTTCATTAGTAAACGGATTGAAGAACGCATTTGGATCATAATCTTCAGTGTGGAGGTACTTCATTGTTCGAAGATCATCACCGGTTCAAAGATAGTTGGATGCGGTTTGTTCAACTGTTGTTGTAGAGTCAACTGGTGGTGCTTCCTCAGCAGTAGTTGTTGTAGCAGGTGTATAAGGTATTTGATTTTAATCAGGTTGAGCAGCGAAAACATTGGATACAACTGGAGCACGTTCATCAATATCATCACTAAACAGAGGAGCAAATAGTCGTTCCATTTGACGTCGAGTTAGTTGTAAACTAGGTTCAGCTGATGATGGGGTTTGAGGGAAGTTTAAACGGTTATGACCGGGTTCCAAGCTGTTATGCTCAGAAGCCATTTCAGTAAGCTCATCGAAATGAGCATGAATCATTTCCATAATCTCCTTTATACGACGATTCCAGATCCGGAAACCCTTAGAGTTTTCACAATATCCTACAAAGACTCCAATGTCAGCTTTGGCTTTGAGCTTACCAAAGTCATCACGATCATTATTCGGATAACAAAGGGATCCAAATACATGATTGAGCGATTCTGAGTCTAGCATGCAGTTGACACGGCTTCAGCCCACAAGTAATCTAGAAGTTTAGCATTAATTAACATTGTTCTTGCAGCTTTCACTAACGTACGGTTTCCTCTTTCAACAGCTCTGTGTTGTTCTGGTGTACGTGCAATGGATGTTTGATGCTCAATTCCCACTTTCTCATAAAATGCACGAAGAGTTTGATTCACAAATTCGGTTCCTTTATCTGTTCTGATTTGTCTGACTGTGTTCCGGAGCTAAACTTGAATTTTCGTGAGAAAGGTGATGATCATCTGTGGAGCTTGATCTTTACTTCGAAGAAGATAAACCCAAGTCCATCTTGAGTAGTCATCTACAATTACCAAGATGTAGCATTTGCCACTAATCGTCTGACGCCAGATCGGGCCACACAAATCCATGTGAAGAAGATGAAGCACATGCTATGAGTTGTGTTCCACCTTTGAAGGAAAGTGAGCACGAGTGCTTTTCCCTTGTTCACAAGCTGAGCAGAGGTGATCTTTAGAATATCGGAATCGTAGGAGACATTCAACAAGTTTGTATCGAGCAAGGTTGGTTATGGTTTGAAAGTTTAAATGTGAGAGACGACGGTGCCATAGCCACGATTTAGTAGATGTTTCCTTTGAAAGTAGATAGATGGGAGATGAAGCAATCATGTCTTGCATTGAGATTGTGTAAAGACTTGAATTACGGGTGCCAGACATAAGATCGTTTCCTTGTAGATCACGAATGAAACAAGTTTTCTCCTGAAAAGCAACTTCCAAATCTCCATCACATAATTGACCAACAGAGAAGAGATTGTGACCGAGACCTTCCACATAATAAACCCTCGCTAATTTGATGTTGCCATTGATGTAATCTCGTAGCCCATGATAGCTGGGAAGTGATCATTCCGACCGACAGGCCAATGAACTTTGCAACAAAGTTTGATAACGTTTGAGATTCCCTGTCATGTGCCGGAACATCCGCTATCAATAACCCAGAGGATGATCTCAGATCACCTGCATTACACACATGCACGGATGGAATAGAAGTAGATGTGGAACCCGTAGAGTTAGAGGGTTCCGATGCAGTTATAGATGAAACACACATGTTCATGATTTTAGGTATCCATGTAAAGCTAAGTGTATTATGTAACCATTTCCGCCATCTCCAACTAGTCTTAGCTTTGGTCTTAGTGAATGCACTAGGTGATAAGTTATTCCTAGGAGGTGAAGGGGGTACTATGGGTACATCAATGATCTTAGCCGGAACTCTAGAAGGTGGTTTACCTAGCACAGACTTAGAAGCATTAGTGGGCCTAGAGGTATTCCGCTCTATTATTCTCTACGATTCAAGATAGCCTTAGCAACACATTTATCATGACAACAAAACAGTGCTTTTACGACAACCAACACAGGAGGCTTCAAACAAAACATTAAGAGTACTTAAAGATTCAGCATTCGTTACATTACTTTGTTCATTACATTTGTCAGACGCAATATCTAAAATGGGTGCAACTTAAGTTTTATTCAAAGTCCTAGGGTGTTCTTCTACTTAAACATTCTTTATTGTTCTTTTTCTTACCGCAACTTCCTATTCTTCCTTGTATTGTCCTAGGCTGTGAAGTGCAGCGCTTGAGAAAAGAGGCAACTATTCCTGTTTCAGTAGAGGGAAGCATATTAGTTTCTTGTGGTTTGTCATTCGATGTTCTAGAGTCATTTTGAATCTGTGTTGGTGCAGTTACTACAGTGTGACTATCACTATCTTTTTTAAGTTTCACCAATTCTGTTTGTAGATCATGGATTTTGTGTAACAAATCAAGATTTTCAGAACGAGTGAGACCATTTCGTCATAAAACATCTTTGGTGTATGCAAGATGATCGTCAAGGTCATTTGACGCTTTAGCATGAGTCTTTTTGAGTAAATCAAATATGACACTATATTCCTTTTTAACTTTTGAAATTTCTTGTTCATATTTTGAAATTTGACACTTTAAAGACACATTTTCATCATCCAGTTGCTCGACTTTTGGAGTAAGAGTTTTGGTATGCAATCGGTGGAGTTTGTTTTGCCAGCGAAGTTCACGAGTGTGACAATCTTTTGACACCATTGAAGACGCATTTGAAAGCTCGCTTAACAATCGCCATTTTCAACTTTTAAAAGTGTGATTTGTTACACAAGACGTAAGATTCTCAACATTTGCAACGGAATCAACATAATCAACAGAGATATAATCAAATGCATATGCAACAGAATGAAGTAACACAACATTATGGATATCAAAGACGTATAACATCTTCCAAGAGTCGATCAACATCTTTTCTCAACATTTTCTTTTTACGTTTAGTATTTGAAATTGATGTTTCTGTTTTCTCGAAAACTGTTTTCATTAGTCCAAGCTCCTTGTAAAAATCCCTTTCCGATATAGTGCACAATTTTCAAATTTTTAACATGGGGTAAAATTCTTTTCTGAAAAATATCTCTTTGTTTTCGCGCCAGAGGCGATTGAAAATGTTCAACTTTTATTTCAGAATGAAACTGAATCTCCCGTTCCAAAATTTTGATGTCGGATAAGAAAAGTTCAAAGTATTTAATAACTTGACAACTTTCCGATTTTGTTTTAACTTCACTAAGTGAAGGTAAAGGACAATTAATTTGTGCACCGTTGTGTTGGGGACTAACATTAGAAGACTCAGACATAGGTGTGATAACCCAAGGTGTGTTAGAAGTATCCTTTTGTGTGAAGAAAGTAACGGCTTTTGAATAGTTAAATGGTTTGCTATAAACAACATTTTCCAATTTTGACCAACTCTCGTCTTCTGCATCTAATTCCTCTTGATGATTATATTCAACAACACTCATAATGGAATCATCAATTCTATGTTCTCGCCTGAAACTTCGTGATTTGGTTTGAATGCTCTATTGGAAAACTTTGGTTTGTAATCAGCAAGATTCGGTCCATATCTATTTGGATTTGGTTTAAAAGTAAACTTTTCAATGGTTGTGATTGACTCACCATGTTTATAAACAACAGTTTTAAACTCTTTGATTTTGTTTTGTAAGTCGACAATTTCTTCAAGATAGTCATCTATTCATTTCGTTGAATGCTTTTTGTACTCAGAGAACTATTTTTGACAAGTTAACAACTCAGACTTGGCTTTTTGATTTTCCAAAGTGAGAGTGTTAAGTTGTTTTTTATGATCATATTTCAGTTGTTCTATTTGAGATAAGAAAGCATTCTTGGATGCGACTAGATCACGTTTCTGTTTTTCTAATGATTTTTCATTTTGGTAAGATTTAGCAAAAGCGACTTCAAAACCTTTTTCACGTTTTTCTTGATTTTTAAAAACGTTGAGTTGGTTTTTTAAGCATTTAATATCCCTAGTTAACAAAGGCATTTTTGTCCTTTAATTGCTTATTGAGTTCCTTGCATATTTCCAGCGAGACTTGGTCTTTATGTAAGCTCATGAGCTCAGACGAAGTTCAAATTTTGTTCAACGTGAGTCTCAACATGATCATTAGTCAGATCCTCAAGTATAACCACTGAGTCAACTTGATTATCAATGGTAACCGTAAGGTCATCTTGATCGTCAAATATAACTACGGATCTATTTGATTATCATCGGAATGAGATGTAGACGGCTCATGTTGAACATTCTCGATCCTCGGACAGATATAGGTGGAGATAACATATCGGTAATGAATATGGTTTGATCCGGTACTTGAGAAAAGCCGCCAATGTCATACATGGCCTCGTGTCACTCATCTAGAGTTCTTGCATGTTTGCCATTAACATTACAACATTAGCCTCAAGCAAGTCCTCCATATCAACATCTAACCTGCTTTGGCCATAAAGCTCGTTCCTTGTTGGTAAGAGTTCCACTAGCTTCATCTTTGAGAGCCAAGAGTAAAGCCTCCTTGTGATAAGCTGCCGCCTTTTGTCCTCGGCTTTGGGCATGCATTAGACAGATGACCCTTCTCATTACAGTTATAACAACGAAGACCATTAACCCAATTCTAAGCATTACCCTGTTCAACCACTTGAGCCCTTTGTTGTTGTGGAGCGCCCATGTTATTCCTTCCCATTTGATTAAACCCTTGACCACCGCCCATCCTGGAACATTACCACGATTCTGAACTTCAACACGTCCATTGTTAACAACAGCTTGATTCCTTGTGTTTGATGAGGTTCAAATGCGATTATTAGATTTGTTAGAGTATCAGACGAAAGCTCTAGCAATCATAACAAACCCTTGTTGCAATGCATCAAAAGCTTCTGTATCCTCATTAGATTCACTGTAAAGTGCTTGATCATTGTTGTTGTTGTATGAAACCAATTGAGTTTCTTGAGATTGGTGTTGTGACGGATCATAAGGTGTTATCGTAGCAGATGGTTGAGCAGTGGGATTGTGGAGGATTTGTGAATACAGTTTGTAATGTCGGGAATTGAGGATAACAAGCTTGAGCCCACAAAGCTAATTGTTGATTATCCGGATGTGAAGGTGAAACAGTTTGTCCACGAATAACCCATTCTTTGTCAACTTTTTATGGGTTTCAAGTAGTCGCACAAAAACTGTATGTAGCATGATGAAGATTCTTTGCTTGACGGATGAATATGACATACTTTTTCCAATCAGGACCAAGACTACTTAGGAACTTAGTGTTGACTGTAATTCTTGGCATAATGATGTTATGTTTATCCAAGTCATTAATGATGTCTGAGAATAGATGATGATATGACTCTAATGTCCCTCCTGGTTCAACCATGAAGTGTTCATAAGCCAAGTAGATTTTGGATTCCATGTCTTCTTGATTGAGTTCAGTACCTTCCATGAGAAGATGAATATGTTCCCACATTGCTTTAGCAGTCTTTTGAGCATCAACACTTCAAAGGATCGGATTGGGTAATCCCAAAATGATATATTGCATTGCTAGTTCATCGGCTTCAAAATGTAGAAGTTCATCAGCAGTGAGGTCATTGAGACTTGCAATGTTGGTGACATCACCTCTTGGTAGATTGGCATTTGGATCTCCGGGTGTAACAACAGTAGGCATCTGAAATGGACCTTCCAGGATGACCTTCTTTAAGAACTTTCCATGTAGCTTCTTTAGATCACAAAACCTAAAGAACCTAATCACCCATTGATCATTGTTTTCGGGAGTGAGCATTGGAGTTCTATCAAGTGATCCAGACTCATGAATGGATTGTTGGCTACTTAAAGCTTCACAAATCTTTGCAAACCAAGACGGTTCCTTCATAGTATTTCTGGATGGATGCTGATTGTGAAAGTTGGTGTAAGGTTGTACTTGAAGACTAGGTGGTGGTTGAATCATTTGTGGTTGAATTGCTCCTTGAGGAAATTGTTGTTGTTGTTGTTGTTGAATTTGTTGTTGTTGATTGAGTTGTTGTTGTTGTTGTTGAGGATACACATGAGGGAAGTAGTTAGAGTATGGTGGTTGAGACATCTTGAAACTTGTATTGTAAGATGGATCTTTGTAGTCGAGTGAAACTTTGTTGATGAAGAATCCTTAAGTCTAGAAATCAAGCTTAGGCAAAGAAAACCTTAGGCGTAAAATCACCAACTTACGCGTAAGAAGTAATCTTACTCGTATGATTAGCTTACGCGTAGTGTTAAGGAACCTTAGCTTATGCGTAAAATAAAAGCTTAGTAGTAGAATGCTTAGGCGTAAGATTTTCTTATGCGTAAGACAAGGCTTAGGCGTAATTAAATGCTTATGCGTAAAGGATTCTACGCGTAAGTTATTGCTTAGGCGTAAAACTAGGGTTTTGCCCAAAAATCCTTTACACTTATTCCAGTGTAAAAGATATCCTAAGTCGATGTGTTTTCAGGCTTATCAAACCAAGAAAACACTGAGTAAACCAAGAACACTGACGATCAAACTTTGAAATGCTTACGCATAACAACTAGGGTTTAGTTACGCGTAGGTTTTGCCAAAACAGAGATTTCGGTCCAAAAGTGTTTCTAAACTAGATTTTTATGATGAAACAGCTTCAATATCACCAAAATGACAAAAAATTTGAAACTTGGTAATCTAAAACTTTTATACACCTTACGCTTATGAATGATAATGTCACACCCCCAAATTACCTGTTTTGCAGCGGAATGGAATTCCTGGGGGATGACTGTCATAGCATCACAATCACAGTTATATTGAACGACCTAAAGTGTAGTTTTGAAAACACATCGTTTGATATAATAAATCATTAAGAGTTTACAAAATATAGGTCCCAAAAAGGTAATCAACATCTGCGGAAATAAGTTTGTTACAATCCAAACGATGTTTTAAAGTGCATAAAACCCAAGTGAGACGCGTCGTCACCACGACTCTATGATATGTCCACATGCATGCCATGAAGTGAAGGCCTTAGATACCTGAAAATACATTGCTAAAAGTGTCAACACAATGGTTGAGTGAGTTCATAGAGTTTATGAAAATGTTTTATACGACCAACACAAGTATAAGTTATGTATGACAAATATGTCACAAAAATGGTATAATTGCTTAAGCACATGACACCGAAGCTAGACTGTTCCTGATGTTCGCCCCAACAGAGTGTTTTGCCAAACAACTCAATGATGATAAAAATGAAATGCATCCGTTGACCAGTTGGGACCACCAACACGGATGGAGGAGTCACCCTCAATAGATATATCCACTCACCCTCGATTCTTCCGAAATTAACGGTTCATGATTATGAAATGGAGACATTCAATTGGCAATGAGGTAACTTAAGCAATGTAAATGAATTTGAACATACTTGGGCTTGTATAAAAATGATGTGCAATGTATTCTCCCCCGTAGGTTTGAAATAATGTATAAACTTGAATAAATCGGGGCTATGAAAACTCACCTGGTGCAATGTTTATGATGATATAATGGCAATACTGAAATGAGGCGCAACCTCTAACCGCGACCTATTATGAATGATATGTTCTAATGTAAATCATGAAACAATGTCGTGCATGCAAACTCATATGATATCCATACCACTTGTACATTTGAAAATAATGTTTATCGTCGAAATATATGTTTATGACATCTCGTCATATTATAAAATATTTTACAAGTATTTACGTTGAAACAACCTCCTACGATAGTCGTTTAGTGATTTATCAAGAATTTATAGCTTTTCTTCGCAAAACAATATACTTTGATAATTTGTGAAAGTGACTAAATGACCTCGAAAAGCTGGTCGTAAAATAGTGAATCTCAAGTGTTAGAAAACAAACTCAACGGTTTTGGAAAGCTTGTAGCACTATCTAAAAGTCTTAGCTTTTAAATTTTCATCATAGAGGTCTCGATCATGGAGAAAAACATGGGTAAAGTAGGGTACTTGTACCAAAAATATAGTTTAAGGGTAATTTTCGGCAAAGTTTGAGTGACCGTATTTTACTCGTTACAACTCCGTTTGATGAACGGTTGGACATTTTGGAAAATAGGCTCGATGAACTTACTTTTACTAGCAGACATCGTTTTCTAAAAAGTAGTCTATCGATGTTAAAACGACCAAAAAACTAATCAATGGCATGGTCATTCAAGCGCCTTAACTTTGTATTTCGCTATTAGAAAATATATATGTGTTATGCTTATATGAAATAGTTAATACAACCTTGTTAAAAACGCGTGTAATTTAGTCATTACAAGTCCGTTTTCTACGCTTTTATATGTCCTTAGCTTCGTTAAAGTATACTAATATTTTTTGATACCTAATCGACTCATTTGGATAACGCTTAAGACTCATTTTTAACTCGCAAAAATTTGGACAACATGCTGAATTTTCCGGAAAAATAGTTTTCGCCGTTAAACTTGAAAATAGCATAACTTCTTCGTTATAACTCCGTTTTAAAACGTTCAAGCGGCCACGTTTTCGTTTTAAAGTATATTTTCTAAATATCTAGCCAAAAATATTTTACAAACTGTCGAAATTTCCAGATTTCACAATTAAGATCAGACCACTATTTATTGTTGTCGAAAATGGTTTCTCTCGCGTAATACTTATTCTAACCACTTCAAATCAACGCCAAAGCTATTCTAAACCTACCATACACCTTCTTAGGGTGTCATGGGTCCCTAGAAATCATCAAAAATGATATGTTTTCAAGGAATAATTATAGGATGATATATATTAATTATAAGTAATAAAAACATTAAAAGTGGTATAGATTCATATGTAACATGCATGTTTTCTTGCAAAAATGATGAAATAACATAAATATGGATATGAAAGAGTGATGAAGATCATAAAATACTTACTTGAATGATTATGAATTTTTGAGAAAAGTATGCTTAATAATCTTGAGGTTTTTATTTCAAAACCTTAACAAGATCACTAATAGAACTAAATAAACACTTGGATCATGAAAAAATTATGGATTCCTCCATGTTTCTTGCCTTGGCCGGCCAACCCAAAAGAAAGGAGAGGGTTTTCTTGCATTTTCACCTTTGAAATTATGAGTTGTATGTGTTTAATTTGTGAAATAAAAGGCAAGAGTTAGAAATATCTAGCCTCAAGGGTACTTTGGTAATTTAGAAAGCAAAGATAAATTTTGTTACCACTTGTGACTGGGGGGGCAATGGGATATTGGGGAAGGTATAATGTGTAATTTTGATGAGTAAGTGTATGTAAGGTTATGCATTATGTATATTTTCGTATGTAATTAATTATTTAGTGTAGCGTTAGCTAGAAATCGATTTTAACGGAACATAATAAAATATATCAAAGTCATAAAAATTATGAAAATATATTTCTCGCAAGAATTGAGTGAATAAATAATTATCGAGTTGAATTTAAGAAAACCGTCATAAATATTTATACATAACAATTTATATACAAAATAAATTGAAAACATCGGAGAAATACTAATATAATTTTTATAGTCTTAAAATGAGTATAAAAATATATTAGGATAATTTTTGGAAGTGTCGGATCAAATGTTCAAAATAAATGATTACGAACGTTTAACGAAAAATGCAAACTCATGCATAATATTGATATAAATGATGTTACTAATGATATGTAGACTAATCTAGTCTATATGAAATGTCCTCAGTGATTGTTCATGAATTCGCCGCTAAACCCTTACGGTTACGCGAATTTGATACTCGTAAACCTAGTTTACGAAAAATGGTGAATAGTGACTCATGAATAGTGATTTTCTCTGGGAATGAATAGTGTCACGGTGAATAGTAAAATTTTGAAATTCCCTTTCAAAATATCAAATCAACTTCAAAGATGAATAGTAAAATGCTGAATAGTAACCAGTGAATAGTAAATTCCCGAAATGAATAGTGAAATTTTCAAAGTTTGAGAAATGTCCTGAAATTACGAGTTGTCACATTCGCCCACCCAAAAAGGAATTCAGTCCCTGAATTCAGTCCATGTTGGGTTCTACAGTGTTATCGGTGGAATGGTGAGGATATTTGAGTCACATAGGGTCTTCCCACGTTTTTCTGAATCGTATCACGCCTTTCCAGGGCGAGACTTTGAACATAAATCTGTTGCCAACTTGAAATTCTAATGGTTTGCGACTTATGAAACTTATTTCCAATATTTTGCGTCATATATCGACGTAGCTTTTCTATCTATATGTTGTTACTTGTAACTGATTCTTGATTTTTACGATTACTTTGTTGTTTCATCAATGAGTTATGGACTAGTGAGTTGGACTTTCCTGATTTTTGGCCCGTAAATAAGTGATTGGCACCTCAACCATATAGTGCCTCAATTGGTGTAGTCAATATGTTCATGTGCTAACTGTTGTTGTAAAGCAACTTGTTCGATGAAGAATGATTTGCCTAATCATTTCTAGAAAATCACACATGCTTTGAGCATATCTTCTAATGTTTGAATTAGTCTCTCACTCTGACCATTGAGCTGAGGATAATAGGCGGTACTCATGTCCTAGTAGGTTCCATGGGAATCTTGATATGATTGTCAAAAGTCTAAGGTGAATCGAATAGCTTATAATAGGTACAACTGAAATTGATACCACATGTCTCGTACCAAATTTAAAAATGTTAAGTCTGTCGAAAAGGACCTTATTGAAAAGAATAGATTATGGGTAACAGTTGTGATTCCTCGCGTTTCTAGTTCTAGCGAATGTCATGACTTGAGTCTTACTTGCCTAAAGTTCCTAGTCTCCATTACTAAAATGTTTATTGTTTGATGGTGTCTCTCCTAATTTTCTTATCAAAATATTTCCATGCTATATGTTGTAAAGTCACCAAAACCTTAAATATTTAAGTGATATGGTGTGGTGATTTTCAAGATTTGTCCCGATATTGAGTGCCTCTAAAATATTTCATCACTTAGATTGTTATCATGCTAGCAAGAAAATAGATATCAGCTCATACTATGTCGAAGAATGTTTGTTCTGATTTCACTTGTAGATAGAGAGTCATTGATTGTCCGATATGTTCAAACCTGTTGCATCTCTTGATATGAAAGTAGGTTATCCGTAATTTCTAGAGAACATAGTGCCTTAGGGAAAGTTTATATCGATAACCTAAATTAAACCAAATTTTCCTTTAAGGGAAACTCATTGTAGGGAAGTTCACATATTGTTGAGGCCATGTTTAATGGAATGTTCTGCAGTCTCAGTTAGAGGACTTAGTTTATCCCTATAGTGTGGCTTAGTGTGTATTCGCTTCGTACTAATTCTTGTAACTCGGGGTAGCTAGTACTTTTGAAATGATATAATTTGGTTTCTAGTCCAAAATAGTGGTTCGGAATGTCTCGTGATGTCTTAAGATTTTTATTGAGTTTCGAATCATCTTACTATATACTTCTAGTCCCTGTTGGTAGTTCTGAAATCCTTTCATTATTTTCTTGTATCGAGGAATCCTCCTCGTAGATGGTATAGAAAGCCTTTCCTAGAAAGGTCACTGGTAAAAATTTCAACTTATCGGTTGAGTGAGTGATAAATGGCGTATGAATCTATAGAGTGTTAACAAAAAGAGATGTTCATGAATAATTTCTCTGATTACAAAGCTTTGCTTTTGAATGAAGATTGTTTTAAGAGATTTGAAATGATGCTTGTTACTTTCATGACATAATTCTTCCTGAATTATACATAGGTGATCAGGCTATGTATAATCAAGGACAAATGATGTGATGCTTGGTTTTGTTGAAATGGTATTATGTTTCTCCGAAGTTTTAGATGGTATTCAACGTTTTGTTTTGTTAGATAATGGCTCAATAATTTTTCAGAGTAACATGAAAATCGTTGCGCATGATGGTATTAAATAGTTGATAAAATGACTGAAAACCAATTGATAGGGTGGTAACAAAACAACTTTTTTTAAAACTTTATGAAACAATGTTTCTAAGATGGTGTAAAATAGCTTGAATTAAAATTTGTTGAATGGTTTGTAGGATACATGGGAGAACCTCATAGAGTGGTAATAGTCTTCTAATTGGCCAAGAATAAAGTTGGTCTAATCCCTAGTAAGATAGCAGTATGTATTGTCGCGAAATGATTGAAAATTGGGCAATTGGAATAGGGAATGAAATAAACAAAGGTTGTGATTATCGTGGAGATAATAAATGATAAAAATTACATTAGCTAGAAAGGTACTTATTATCTATTCCTGTTGATGGTCTAATCATGTCTCAAGTGTAGGAGCAATAGGTTGTCTAGCAACAACAGCCCTAGAACTTTCACAGTCCTCAAACCTTTAAGATGGTGTAATGTCTATAGTCTTTGTGATAGATGGTAATGGTGTGTTAAATCAAGCATGCTTCCCAAGCTGCAAGTCATATGTATGAGTAGTGTATATGAGATGTGATGGTACGAATGGTGCTCTAGATGGTAATGATGATGATGGAAATCCTAGTGGTGATTTAGGAAATAATGGTGATGATGGTAAATGAAATACTACTCTCTTTTGTGTTGTCTCGCGACGTTTCAAACGTAAGGCTAGAGTATGAACTATTGAACAACTTATAGCGGTATGAGTAGCTGATGGTGGTTGTATTACATGAGTAACAAGTGATCTAAGAGTGAGGGTAAGAGTACGTACTCTCATCCTTGTAGTAAACATCCTAACAGGTCCATTAGGACTAAGCCTATAAGTCTTACCAAATGGTATGATCTGTCCCGGCTGAATAATAGAAACTGTCCTGATCTTACAGTGAATCAATGGTGATCGTGATGGTGTAGGTGCAACTTAGCCCTTCTCAAAGGGTTCATTCTCCACATCGGATAATATGTGTGGTAATTCTGGTGTAGAATCAACTGATGTTAAAATTGTGATAAGGAATGACAGGGCATTCTCCATGTCAGAGTCTAATGTGAGTGATATGGGATGGGTATCTGAAGGCATCTATGTGACAATCGATTTTGAAATGAAAGTTAATAACTAGCAAAATGTGCGTATGAAACCGCATGTATAGTAACTATGCATTTATGATAAAATGATGAGATGCTATGATGATGTAGTTATAGTCTAGGGTCAATGATGCAACCTAGTTCTCTATAACCGAAGCTCTGATGCCAATCTGTCACACCCCCAAATTACCTGTTTTGCAGCGGAATGGAATTCGTGGGGGATGACTGTCATAGCATCACAATCACAGTTATATTGAACGACCTAAAGTGTTGTTTTGAAAACACATCGTTTGATCTAATAAATCATTAAGAGTTTACAAAATATAGGTCCCAAAAAGGTAATCAACATCTGCGGAAATAAGTTTGTTACAATCCAAACGATGTTTTAAAGTGCATAAAACCCAAGTGAGACGCGTCGTCACCGCGACTCTATGATATGTCCACATGCATGCCATGAAGTGAAGGCCTTAGATACCTGAAAATACATTGCTAAAAGTGTCAACACAATGGTTGAGTGAGTTCATAGAGTTTATGAAAATGTTTTATACAACCAACATAGTATAAGTTATGTAGGACAAATATGTCACAAAAATGGTACAATTGCTTAAGCACATGACACCGAAGCTAGACTGTTCCTGATATTCGCCCCAACAGAGTGTTTTGCCAAACAACTCAATGATTATAAAAATGAAATACATCCGTTGACCAGTTGGGACCACCAACACGGATGGAGGAGTCACCCTCAATAGATCTATCCACTCACCCTCGTTTCTTCCGAAATTAAAGGTTCATGATTATGAAATTGGGACATTCAATTGGCAATGAGGTAACTTAAGCAATGTAAATGAATTTGAACATACTTGGGCTCGTATAAAAATGATGTGCAATGTATTCTCTCCCGTAGGTTTGAAATAATGTATAAACTTGAATAAATCGGGGCTATGAAAACTCACCTGGTGCAATGTTTATGATGATATAATGGCAATACTGAAATGAGGCGCAACCTTTAACCGCGATCTATTATGAATGATATGTTCTAATGTAAATCATGAAACAATGTCGTGCATGCAAACTCATATGATATCCACACCACTTGTACATTTGAAAATAATGTTTATCGTTGAAATATATGTTTATGAAATCTCGTCATATTATAAAATACTTTACAACTATTTACGTTGAAACAACCTCCTACGATAGTCGTTTAGTGATTTATCAAGAATTTATAGCTTTTCGTCGCAAAACAATATACTTTGATAATTTGTGAAAGTGACTAAATGACCTCGAAACGCTGGTCGTAAAATAGTGAATATCAAGTGTTAGAAAACAAACTCAACGGTTTTGGAAAGCTTGTAGCACTATCTAAAAGTCTTAGCTTTTAAATTTTCATCATAGAGGTCTCAATCATGGAGAAAAACATGGGTAAAGTAGGGTACTTGTACCAAAAATATAGTTTAAGGGTAATTTTCGGCAAAGTTTGAGTGACCGTATTTTACTCGTTACAACTCCGTTTGACGAACGGTTGGACATTTTGGAAAATAGGCTCGATGAACTTACTTTTACTAGAAGACATCGTTTTCTAAAAAGTAGTCTATCGATGTTAAAAACGACCCTCAACATGGTCATTCGCGGCCGTAATTTTGGCTATTAAAAAATATATATGTGTTATGCTTATATGAAATAGTTACGACAACCTTGTTTAAACGCGTGTAATTTTGTCATTACAAGTCCGTTTTCTACGTTTTATATGTTCTTAGCTTCGTGTTAAAGTATACTAATATATTTTTGATAAATCGACTCATTTAGATAACGCTTAAGACTCATTTTTAACTCGTAAAAATTTGGACAACATGCTGAATCTTCCGGAAAAATAGTTTTCGTCGTTAAACTTGAAAATATCATAACTTCTTCGTTATAACTCCGTTTTAACCTGTACAAGTGGCCACGTTTTTGTTTTAAAGTATATTTTATAACTATCTAGCCCAAAATATTTTACAAACTGTCAAAATTTACAGATTTCACAATTAAGATCAGACCACTATTTATTGTTGTCGAAAATGGTTTCTCTCGCGTAATACTTATTCTAACCACTTCAAATCAATTCCAAAGCTATTCTAAACCTACCATACACCTTCTTAGGGTGTCATGGGTCCCTAGACATCATCAAAAATGATATGTTTTCAAGGAATAATTATAGGATGATATATATTAATTATAAGTAATAAAAACATTAAAAGTGGTATAGATTCATATGTAACATGCATGTTTTCTTGCAAAAATGATGAAATAACATAAATATGGATATGAAAGAGTGATGAAGATCATAAAATACTTACTTGAATGATTATGAATTTTTGAGAAAAGTATGCTTAATAATCTTGAGGTTTTTATTTCAAAACCTTAACAAGATCACTAATAGAACTAAATAAACACTTGGATCATAAAAAAATTATGGATTACACCATGTTTCTTGCCTTGGCCGGCCAACCCAAAGGAAAGGAGAGGGTTTTCTTGCATTTTTACCTTTGAAATTATGAGTTGTATGTGTTTAATTTGTGAAATAAAAGGCAAGAGTTAGAAATATGTAGCCTCAAGGGTACTTTGGTAATTTAGGAAGCAAAGATAAATTTTGTTACCACTTGTGACTAGGGGGGGGCGGCAATGGGATATTTGGGAAGGTATAATGTGTAATTTTGATGAGTAAGTGTATGTAAGGTTATGCATTATGTATATTTCGTACATGTAATTAATTATTTAGTGTAGCGTTAGCTAGAAATCGATTTTAACGGAACAAAATAAAATATATCAAAGTCATAAAAATTATGAAAATACATTTCTCCCAAGAATTCAGTGAATAAATAATTATCGAGTTGAATTTACGAAAACCGTCGTAAATATTTATACATAACAATTTATATACAAAATAAATTGAAAACATCGGGTAAACTAATAATATAATTTTTATAGTCTTAAAATGAGTATAAAAATATATTAGGATAACTTTTGGAAGTGTCAGATCAAATGTTCAAAATAAATGATTACGCGATAGCGTTTATTTAATAGGAAATAAACGTTTAATGAAAAATGCAAACCCATGCATAATATTTATATGAAATGATGTTACTAATGATATGTAGACTAATTCTAGTCTATATGAAATGTCCTCAGTGATTGTTCATGAATTCGCAGCTAAACCCTTACGGTTACGCGAATTTGATACTCGTAAACCTAATTTACGAAAAATGGTGAATAGTGACTCATGAATAGTGATTTTCTCCGGGAATGAATAGTGTTTCGTGAATAGTAAAATTTTGAAATACCCTTTCAAAATATCAAATCGACTTCGAAAATGATGAATAGTAACTAGTGAATAGTAAATTCCCGAGATAAATAGTGAAATTTTCAAAGTTTGAGAAATGTCCTAAAATTACGAGTTGTCACAGATAACACGTATGAAATCAAGCTTAAAAACAAAGAAATACACGTAAAGTTTGAAACTTTTTGCCAAAACCTTAAACTTTAACACCTAATAACCTTGAAAGTACAAGAATCTTGGATTTGAAAGTGTAAAAAATGAGTTTTTATGCCTATCAAAGTTTGCAAACCGAGAGTTACGCGTAGTAAAGAAAAACTCAAAAACAAATTTGTTCACCAAACTATTTGGCGATTGATACCACTCTTAGGTCACCATTTATGTAACACAAGCAACAATATAAGAAGTAGAAATAAGATATAGATCGGATGAACACCCAAACACAGAACACGAATATGTGAAGAAAACTTATGCGTAGGAAATGAGTAAGAGTGAACAACCAACCATCTAAGGATGGTTTACATGAGGTATTTATAGGAGGGAACTAGGGCAACACACCAAGTTCCCATCCTTTCCTTATTAGGCTTGGGCCAAGGCTTATGGGCCTTCTACATAAGCCTTAGCTTAATAACAAACATAAATGCCTAATTAAGCTAACTATTACATATTAATTACTAACACTTGTAATCTAGTTTAGGAGTGATTCCAACACACATACTTGAAGAAGCTTGGATATTGGATTTTCGACACACACTATTTGGATTTGAGGGGAAGCATGTTAATCGTGATTTGGTTACGAAGAGTTAATACTTCTAGCTTTAAAAAGTTAATACTCTTGGCTTTGGAAGTTAATACTCTTAGCTTTCAAAGTTAATACTTTTAGTAGAAGTTAATACTCTTAGTACATTTTTAGTGCTCTTGTACAGTACATGCGTGGATTTTTGGTCTTAACAGGTTCATGGCTCTTTCTTATTGCCATAATTGATAACGAAGAAAGGCGTTTATCACTTATTTAAAGATGAAGTGGAATTATTTGGGTTTGTGTTTTATCATACCTTTTTGCAGGAGGTAACTTGTCCGTACGTTCATGTGACAACGAATTGACGAATAGTACATGAAGTTTTTCGTCAAGAGATTGCGGTCTCCCTATACTATTGGGTATACGTTCGATGTCATCTTTAGTGCATGATATAAGACACGTGTTTGGATTGTTTTACTTCAGCATCAAGTTGGTTATACTTGGTTTTCTTCATCAGTAATCATTACATAGAGCCTACATTCTTCAAATGGTTAACATATGGGTTTCAGGGGAAGCTTAAAGTTTAAATGTTTAACCATTTATGTGCTACATCGAGGTGAAGGTTTTTGCTACTACTTGTTGGTATTCTACTACTGGTTCTGATTTCTTTTGCCTTAATTTCATTTTCAGCAAGCTTTTTGGTGATCTTCATGGCGGGTATATTGAGGCATTAGAAGGATGGATTAGTCTTATGATATTGGTTCGTGGTGGTTAAAATCAAAGTTGCTTCTACTTAGCTTCTCCTAGTGCATAATGGCAAAATGGGGAAGAAGAGTCTACTTGAAGATCCTTGATGGTATAGCATGGCTTAAGGGGAAGTTTCATTCACTATGTGGTTTTGTAATTGTCAACTAGGGAAAGATTGTTGGGAATTTTATGAGTTGATAAATACAAAACTAAATGAACAACAATGAAAGACGAATGAAGCTTGAAGGACTTATGTTGACAAAGAGTGAAAGCTACAAAAGAATAAAGATACAGGAATAATTAGTCCAGCTATTTACACGTTTACTATTCATGCAAAATATTCTGTATTATTTAGTTCCTATCTTTTTGTAACCCTAGCACTCTCTAGTATATAAAGAGAGGCAGGGAATATTTTTTAGGTGTGTCAAACATGTGAACACCAAGATAGTGTGTATGTACAGACGTTTTATGGGAAAATGTCTAGGGTAGTTTAGCCTCAAGGATCTTATGATTCCTGTTATTTTTGAGTAACTGTTATTGTGATCCTAGATAAGGCCACTAAACATGTAAGATCATTTGACAAACCTGTTAATAAACCAGTTAAATATGCTGAGATGTATAGAAACAGGTCATCTAGTCCTAGACGTAATAAAAGAAACTAGAACCAGT
Organism: Chrysanthemum makinoi; assembly: GCA_910596185.1. Classification (NCBI taxonomy): domain Eukaryota; kingdom Viridiplantae; phylum Streptophyta; class Magnoliopsida; order Asterales; family Asteraceae; genus Chrysanthemum; species Chrysanthemum makinoi. The sequence goes on along the minus strand of OU343216.1, from coordinate 8,292,708 downwards.
GAAAATCTGAGCAACTAGGAGATGAATTTGTCATGTATAACAATTCTTTCTTTGTGTGTGGTAGTTTCTCTCATCTGCAGGCTCATTGTAGACACCCTATGAGACCCCAACCCATCATGACCCCCAGAGCAGTTCTTCTCAAAATTGTCATAAAACCTTTGAATAATGCAAGGCCAGTTAATACTGCCAGACCACAACCCAGAGTATTTGGTGAAAGACCTAAAAGAAACTTTTCAAAATCATCATCTACTTCACCAAGGTCTTTTAAATCAGCACAAACCTTTAATTCTTATGATGAACAAATCAAGTTTTACAAGAAAAAGGTTAATATTTATGAGCCAAGACTTACTACTGATAGGACAAAAGTTAATACTTTTAAGCCTAAAATGAAACATGTTGGCTCTAAAGTGCATGCTACAAAGGGAAATAAGGACAATGCTGTTAAGCCCTCAGCTTGTTGGGTGAGAAAGACCACTCAACCCAACAGTGCATCAGTTACTCTCAAGAAATATGATTACATTGATGCGCGAGGCAGATCCAAGTCGTATGGCTTGGGTCCCCAAAAGGAACTAATTTCCTTTATTTTGTGTGCAGGAACATTCCAACAATAATGATGATCTTAGCTATTCGTGACATGGGTGTTCCGTGCACATGACTGGAAATCTATCCTATCTTTCAGACTTCACCGATTTGAATGGAGGATATGTTTCTTTTGGAGGTGGAATAGGTGGAAGGATTACTGGTAAAGGCACAATCAAGAATGGTAATTTGGACTTTGAAGATGTGTACTATATGAAAGAACTCAAATACAATCATTCGAGTGTCACAAATGTGTGACAAGAGGAATTTTGTTCTATTCAGATACGATTGCATGGTTTTATCTCCTAACTTTAAGTTGCCTAGTGATGATCAGGTTCTACTTAAGTTTCCTAGGAAAAGCAATCTGTACAGTGTCAATATGAAGAACATAGTGCCCAAAGACAATTTTACATGTTTAGTTGCTCTGACTTCTTTGGATGAATCTATGTTATGGCATAGAAGGCTAGGTCATGTGAACTTTAAGGTAATCAATCTTTTAGCTAAAAATAACCTTGTAAGAGGTTTACCTTTAAAAAGATTTGAAAATAATCGCAGACCTTTAGTGCTTGTCTCAAAGGGAAGCAAAGATAGAGCCTCTTGTAAGCCAAAAGTTTTTAACTCTATCACCTAACCACTTCATATGCTGTACATGGACTTATTTGGCCCCACTAATGTTAGCATCCTGAATTTTAAGAAGTATTGCTTGGTTGTGACTGATGATTTTAGTAGATTTACTTGGGTTTTCTTTTTGAACACTAAGGATGAGACCAGTGAAATCCTTAAGTCTTACATAGCTGAAGTAAAAAACCTAGCTGATAAGAAGGTTAAAATCATTAGGTGTGATAATGGGACAGAGTTTAAAAACCAAGTAATGAATGATTTCTGTCAACTTAAGGGTATTAAAAGAGAATACAGTTTAGCTAGAACTCCTCACAAAATGGGTTGCCTGAAAGGAGAAATAGGACATTGATTGAGGCTGCTAGGACTATGTTAACAGATTCCAAGTTACCGACAACATTTTGGGCTGAGGCAGTTAATACTACTTGTTATGTTCAGAACAGGGTACTGATTGTAAAGCCTCTTGGAAAGACTTCCTATGAACTGTTTTTAGGTAGAAAGCCCACACTAGACTTTCTTAAACCTTTTGGGTGTCATGTCTCTATTCTCAATACCATTGATCTCTTAGGTAAGTTTGATGGAAAATCTGATAGTGGATATCTGGTTGGCTACTCAATGAATAGTAAAGCCTTTAGGGTTTATAATTCTAGAACCAGAAAGATAGAGGAGAATCTGCACATAGAGTTTCTTGAGGACAAACCTAGTGTAGAGGGGCAAGGACCAACATGGCTTTTTGATATTGATATGCTAACAGAATCTATGAACTATGTGCATGTTTCTGTGGATTCTAACATGATTAAAGGAGAAAATCAAGGTCCAGATGCAGATTCTGATGAGGATGATGATTGCATTCTATTGCCCATTTGGAATGACAACTCAGGTGAAAGCACTTCTTCAGGGGAGGCAAACAAAGCTGATGATCAACCTCCAAAGACCCATGAATCTAATGCTGTAGGAGATGCAACCAATACAGATGAACCAGTGGTCGAACCTCAAGTGTTTAGTACAACTGTGGTTAATACTGATAAGCCACAAGTTAGTATTGATGAGCCATATTTTAGTACTGATGGTCCTCTGACTACTCCATCTGTCAATACACAGGTTCCTGATCCTTTTGGTGAAGCTGATGAGATTGATATGACTAATATAGCCTCATCATATGTCGCCCTGCTACACCACATAGAAGAATCAATCAGGATCATCCTTTGGAGAATTTTATTGGGGATGTTAATGCTGAAAGAACTACAAGATCTAAATTTCAGCATAGTAAAACAGGATTCTTTAGTGCCATCTATGAAGAAAGAAATCATGGTGCCTCCCAGACATGTCTTTTTTCATGTTTTGTTTCCCAAGCAGAACCAAAGTAAGTCTACAAAGCTCTTGAAGATGAATCCTGGGTAGAAGCAATGCAGGAAGAGCTTTTCCAATTTAAACTTCAAGATGTATGGGTTCTGGTAGATCTTCATGATGGCAAAAGAGTTATTGGCACTAAATGGGTTTTCAGAAACAAGAAATATGAAAGGGGTGTAGTAATAAGGAACAAAGCTAGACTGGTAGCTCAGGGGTATACACAGCAGGAAGGGATTGATTATGAAGAGGTCTTTGCTCCAGTGGCAAGGATTGAAGCTATCAGACTTTTCCTGGCCTATGCATCATATAAAGACTTCACAGTATACCAGATGGATGTGAAGAGTGCTTTCCTCTATGGGAAGATTGAGGAGGAGGTGTATGTCTGTCAACCTCCTGGGTTTGAAGATCTAACCTTTCTAGACAAAGTGTACAAAGTTCAGAAGGCACTCTATGGTCTACATCAGGCTCCAAGAGCTTGGTATGAAACTTTAGCCAAGTATCTTTTGGGCAATGGCTTTAGAAAAGGGAAGATTGATCAGACTCTCTTCATCAAGAATGTGTTGGTACAGATATATGTGGATGACATTATTTTTGGTTCAACCAAGCAGGATCTAGGCAAAGAGTTTGAGAAGTTGATGCATGACATGTTTCAGATAAGTTCTATGGGAGAACTCACCTTCTTTCTTGGGCTACATGTCAAGCAGAAGACAAATGGCATATTTATTAGTCAGGATAAGTATGTCAAGGAGATATTGGTGAAGTTTGGCTATGAAAATACAAAAATTGCAAGCACTCCTATGGAGCATAATAAGCCACTACTTCCAGATCCTGATGGTGAAGATGTTGATCAGCATCTCTACAGATCCATGATTGGATCATTGATGTATTTGACTGCCTCCAGACCAGACATTATGTTTTCTGTATGTGCATGTGCAAGGTTCCAAGTCTCTCCAAAGCTTTCTCACTTGCATGCAGTTAAAAGAATCTTTAGATATCTGAAAGGCCATGCTTAACTAGGCCTTTGGTATCCTAAGGACTCTCCCTTTGATCTGGTAGCTTACTCTGACAGTGATTATGCTGGGGCAAGTCTTGATAGGAAATCAACCACATGAGGATGTCAGTTTCTTGGTGATAGGTTGATTTTATGGCAGTGCAAGAAGCAGAGCATTGTGGCAAACTCTACAACTGAGCCTGAGTATGTAGCTGATGCAAGTTGTTGTGGTCAACTTCTCTAGATTCAGAATCAGATGCTTAATTATGTGTATAGTTTCATGGGCACTGTCATTTATATTGATAACAACAGTACTATATGCATTATCAATAATCCAGTTTTTCATTCTAAAACTAAACATATAGAGATAAGACATCATTTTATAAGAGACTGTAATGAAAAGAAACTTATTCAGGTTGAAAGAATTGATACTGAGTTTAATGTTGCAGATCTTTTAACTAAAGCTTTTGATTTGGGAAGATTTCAGTACTTGGTCACAAGTATTGGGATGCTTCATCCATAATATGTCATATCTCTCTCTATTTTATAAAGTTTTATAAACTGGTACTTAGTACTGATTGTTATCAGGATAATACTGATTATGTTAAGTTAATACGGATTGGCAAGAAAATGTCTTGGATTGTGTTTTCTTGGTTTTGGACTAACTTTTCAGGTATAACATAAGCAGTATGGATCTGGTTTGGTGATTAGGTGTTACAGCACATGTGGTTCTCTTGATTATGCACATCTTGAAGCCACCGCATGATGGAACTTGCTGTAACAATGGAATGTGTGATGCCAAAGCATTTTGTGGCATCTTGTGCTTATAATGAACATGAATTGATGGTTTTAGTTGGTCCGATCATTCTGCACTAACCCACTCTTTGCCATTCTATCTATTCACAGATAGTGTGACTAGCCTAAGGGCATATGGCTTAGTGAACAGCGAGCAACCGTGAATCCAACACTTGTGTTGGAGGCAACACCTGCCACGAGTTGGAAACCCTGTCAGGAAGGATTTTTTAATGGGACTATCCATCACAGGCAGTGCTATGCACTGTGTGGAAAACTAGAAGGGGGGGTTGAATAGTTTTGCCGATTTTAAGTTAGTTTCAAAAACTTTAGATTCGATATTATGTGAAATCGTATGGATGTAGAGAAAGTATAGATCTAATGATAAAGCAAGTAATTAAAGTAAAGTAAGGGATAGAAATGACACAACCGATTTATAGTGGTTCGGCTACAAGGACATCTTCCTTGCCCTACTCCACTCCCCGAGTCACCTACTCGAGAGTTCAAGCACTATGTCAACAAATTCCTTCAACTTGGAGGAGAAGCCTTCACAATGTTGCTTACACCTTTTTCCGGTACAAAACTAAATACTGATTCCGTAACACGGTGGACCAAACCAACACGACTATTACACAACAAATATGTGAAATATCAAATACAAGATCTTTGCTACAGAAATCTTGTGGAGGAACAAATCAATCAAGGACCCCTTGCTCGGATGACTTGTAGAACGCTCGTGATCTCGCCTTAGATAAGGACCTCTATGAGAATCACTAAAGAAAGAAATAAAGAAGTACTCTCTAGATCCAATGATCTTTTGTTAGAAGAGAATGAGAGTATATGAGAGAATTAGTAAGAAAAAGGGTGAGTTAGAATGAAGAAATGGCTCTCTATTTATAGGCAAAACTTGCCACTATTCCCCGGATCCCACAGATCCCTCCTACAAGGGATCCGTCTAGTGTAATCCCAGGGATCCGTGGGACGCTCCTCTTTGCCCATGGGTTTTTTGGTTATGGGTCATGGGTTATGGGTTGGTCCATGGGTATTCTTTTAGATACAATGTATCTAATGAGTACAATGTATCTAGTCAAGTGGGTATGGGTCAATACCATGGGTTATGGATATGATCCATGGGTTGTGATTTTTACCCATCCTAATAAACTATTACAACAAATGATTTATTACAACAATTTGTATTAAATGGCTATATGTAAATGCTTTACAAAAATAACATGTATCCTTATAATTGTACTTAAGATAACATTATATTTGTTATCAACAAAACACAAAGAGATCGCAAAATATTAATAAACGTTTTTACAGTTTATTTGTATTAACAATCTCCCCCTTTTTGTTGATGACAAAGCATAATGTTATGATGAGTAAAACTTAAGAATAGATGTATGTTTTGAAAGCCCCTAAGTTTTACTTCTTCTACCTCGTTTTGTCGAAACAAAAAGTTAACCCATCGAAGAAAGAAAATGTGGAAAAAAATAGTCCACGTGTCGCTTACTCCCCCTTGGCGGTAGCTCCCCCTAGTTTGGGGCATCAAGTGAAGAAAAATAAAAAAAAAATCCTACAAAGAGAATGGTTAGTAACATGCTTAAATAATCTTGTGATTCACGAGAATCAATATTGGGAGCCAAGGTATGTAAACAAGGCCTCGTAATAAAACAACAAAGTAATAATGATTCCTTCCATGCTTGAATAAGGTTATGGATGGAGGTTTTGATGAGTAATGGTATTGATACGATCAAGAATGAGGTTGAGTATGAATCGCATTTCTTCCCTAACTTCTATTACAATATCCCTAGTGGATTGGCAATGTTCACAATGTAAGTGATGTGGGTAATGAGTGCGGAAGTTTTCTGAGTTGTTTGATTTGTGAGTAGCGGAAGATGTGTTGGAAAAATAGGAAAATACGGATCAAAGTCCGGAATATTTGGAAGTGGTTGTGGAAAAGAACCTAGATGTTCTTGTAGCTTAATGGGAGCTAAGGGTGGTGATGTTTCAAGGTCATTGAATATTGTGTTTGGAGAAGTGGGAGGTGTCAAAAAGGCTATTTCTTTTTGTTTGGTTGTTGAGATCTTGTTGGAGTCGTAAGGAGTTCCAAAAGAGTGACTTTAGGTGATGAAGTTGGTGTACTTGTTGGTGATGAAAGAGGTGCTATAATGGAAGCATCTTGTGGTGAGTTATTTGATGGTGATGAGCCATTTGATGATGGTTTTGCAAAGCAACAAGGCCGGATGCTAATCCGTGCGGATATCCTAGAGTTAGATTGTGGTATTTTGGAAGGTGGAAGTACAAAGGTTTGGATTTCATGAAGAGGATTGTTTGTACTAGGTGATTCATCTAAGTTGTAAGATCTTTTGGATGACATGGTGTTGTTTTTTTGTGAAGATGAGATGAATATGCAAGCATTTTGGGAGTCCTATATATAGAAAAACAATTCATTGTAATGAATGCTTGAACCAAAATGTGGATTAAAATCTAATGATTAGATATGAATTTAAGACATGTGATCATGAGAACACAAGCATTAAAGAACATACTCCAGAGAAAACGAAAAGATACTGGAGTTTTCATCCAAAGTGAGAAAAATAGAAGATAAAACTAGCTTGTGTCTCACGGATCCCACGGATCCTTCCTTGAGGGATCCGGCCCAAAGATAAGGTGGATCCGTGGGACTGGTGATTCAGGCAGCACAAAATTTTCCTTTTGGAAACATTTTTTCCTAGTGTGTGCCTATATGCAAACTATTTGGAGTTGCGGTTATCTCGACTCCTAAGAAGAAAACAGAAATAAACTACAAGTAAAAAAGAATACTGTTAATACAAATAAGTCGTAAAAGCATTTATTTATATTTTACGATCCTCTAATGTTTTGTCGATAACAAACGTAAAATCATTTTAACGAAACAAATAAAATACGTAAATAGTTTGATTCAATAGTTTCCTAACACACTTACGTTTTCACATAAAACACTAAAACAAGTATAAGTGATTTTATGATTTAGATGCATATGTATAACAACTAGTGTTTACATATTGGGCTAACATATACTTAACTAAGTATATACTAAAATGGGTAAAAACAAGTATATACTAAATGGGTAAAAGCTAGCAAATGGTATTGACCCATAACCATGGTTTTTTACAAACCACTTAACCAAGTTCAATGTATTCTAGAGATACATTGTATCTAGAAAGAAACCCATGGATCAAACCATAACCCATGACCCATGATCCATAACCAAAAATACCCATGGGCAAAGAGGAGCGTCCCACGGATCCCTTGCTTTACGCTAGCCGGATCCCTTGTGGGAGGGATCCGTAGGATCCGAGGAACAGTAAACTTTCTCCTCTATAAATAGTGAGCCATTTATTCCTTTTGGTTCACCACTTTCACACATACTCTCTCCAAGTATTGTACCCCTCTAACCTCAGATCCAAGAGATCTATGTAGTTTGTCTTTTGTTTTTGTGTGATCTTCTAGGTTCCTTTTAAAGGCAAGATCACCACTTCTTGAAGTTGAGCAAGCTCAAGTCCATGAGTTGCCATGCTTCATCACCATCAAAACAACAGAGGTTCTTTTGTTGATAGTTCTTTCTTCATCCATAGATGGTTGAAGGCATCAGTGAAGGATTCCGAAAGAGTCAAGACAAAAGAATTAGTGAAAGGTGCTAAACGTGTGTGTCAAAATCATTTGTGAAGGATGCCTAAGAATCTAATCAAGTGACATTAGGAAGAATACCTAGGTCGTATAATCGATGAGGTGCATCGTTATACATATAAGTATTTATTTATTTCCAAGGATGGTGATATCCTTGATGGTGTTATAACAAGGAGTGTATCTCCTTGAGATTAGGTGTTGTGTTGTGATGGGTAGTAGTTCCTCCATAGTAATGGAACTAGGTGCTTAGCCTAGTACCTAATAAAGGGTAGGCGACGTTGTGATAGGATTAGTTCTCCTTGGAGTGAAAGAACTCAGTGGTTAGCCTAGCACCGTATAAAGGGTAGGCGACGTTGTGTTAGGTGTGGTTCGCCTTGGTGTGAAAGAACTCGGTATTTAGCTTTGTACCGGAAAAGGTGTAAGCGACGTTGTGAAGGCTTCTCGCCATAAGGAGATTGGTGTAGTGTTTACGAACTCTCGAGTAGGTGACTCGGGGAGTGGAGTAGGGCAAGGAAGGTGTCCTTGTAGCCGAACCACTATAAATACTTGTGTCGTGGTGATGTGCTGCTTACTCTTTATCTTTCATTACACGCTTATATATCTATCTATCAACGTCCAACATAAACAACCAAATAGATTGACATAAGTGGATCTAAATATTTAAAAGGAAGTTTTAAATTGGTAAAACTATTCAACCCCCCCTTCTAGTTTTCCACAATTGGCATCAGAGCTTCGTTACCATGTTTTTTAGAGTATGTTGTACTTTAAAAACTTGATACGATCCGTGTATGTTTGAAAACTACAAAGAAGTTTTTTTTTGGTCATGTTTTAAAAATCATTATAATGTTTATCGTTGGACAATGATAGAATGTTCTAACATTTTCCTTGTTAAGTATTCTCTATACTTGGATTAAGGGTTACCAAGAAGATCATGAAGAATATATCTAAATATTTCTTTTTACAAAAAGAATGTTTAGTATTGTCTTTCTCACAACATGAATCTGGAGATTCCAAGAAGATCACAAAGCATTTCATCTAAATACTTCTTTTCTTAAAAAGAATATTTAGCAAATGTATGATCGCTAATAATTTACTTTTTATTATTGTTAAAATCTTAGTCGCATGATTTATATCTATTAGAAATTACTTAAGTAGTTATCTATATTATAGTCATCATCATGAATAGTATTCTTCGACTAATTTGTATAGACTACGCTACCAACACGTAATAATGATATCTTGGTTATTCGATAGCCTCAATCATTACTCATCACAAAGGGTTTATTGACACTTCATCTATGTCAATAAATATCCATGTGAAACTTCTTATAATATGATAAAATGAGATTTTATTATAATGTTTGAAAAGCTTCCCATAAATTATTACTAATTCTTAAAAAGGGAACCACGTCTAATATGAATAGTATTAAATCTTCAAAACCTCAAATCACAAGTCTTAGAGACTTAACATCAAAACACTAGACGTTTTAGAACTCCCAAACCAAAGTTATCAAGGAATGTTTGAGTTTATTTTTGCTGTCATGCCGGATCCCTGCGTTTACACCAGCCGGATCCCAAAGAGAGGGATCCGCGGGATCCGTGCAACAGAAGGCAGCTTAAGTTAAAGAATGATCACTGTGGATGTTCCACAATTATATTCACTCAAAGACTACTCTAACAAGAACTCACCTTCGTTCAAAGGAGCAATTTGATCATTCCTCTCAAGCTTAACAATCACTTGTGTAAGTATAATCTTCACTACATTGTTAATTTAATTCCTTGATTTCTAGGATTACAATTTCTTTATCTTTAAGAGTTGGGTTCTTTATGGTTTTATCATAATTTGTCACCACATTGTTTTCTAAGAGAATCTAAATCAAAGAATTAACATTGTTAATATAAATTAAACACATTTCTTGAATCCAACAAAGATGATGAGAGCAAAATTGTGATCAAACCCTCTAGGTTACTATTCACAATTAACACTACATTATGGTTATATTGTTTAGGAACAATCATGCCAAGCAACAAGCAACAAGATTACCAAGACAGCTCAACATACCCATGTACCATAGGAAAGATGGACTAAGTCCGGACAATAGGAAAGCCTTTAAGATGCTTGAAAAGATACTCTTTCACGAAGGTAGAGTTGTTGATCCATCATTTCTTGCAAATACCAACATAAGGGAAGTTTTTGGAACTATTGGGTTTGATTGTTTATTGGATATAAACGAGCAAATTTTCCCGGTCTTTGTGCTTGAGTACTACAAGACAATGGGTATAATTAGAAATGATGATGGGTTCATCTCAATCGAATTCACCATAAATGGACATGAGTACATTCTTTAAACGAGGAGTTTGGAAGAATAATAGGGGTCCATATGATGGTGTTTGCATGTATTCTAATGAGTGGTCGTTGGAGGAGATATACTCTATGGTTGATCATCGAAATTTATCACCGATAATCCCGAAGCAACCACAGTGGGGACACGTGTTTATGCCAAGAGCATCCCCATCAAGGGTTACTAGGAAGTCAAAAGTGATCTATAGGGATCCTTTCCAAATGGAGCTCTCGGAGATGTACGGGTTGTATAGGAAATGGGAAGATGTGATAAGGGAGAATGTGGTATGCCAAGTAGGAAACAAGGATCACCCAACGCATGTCTAAGCCTCATAATCTATTGCCTAGTGGCCGAGACTCGCTTTAACATTGCCTACTACATAATCAAGAGAATGGCAAGTATAAACATGGACAAGATGGTGCTCCCATATGCAATGCTCTAACCCGATCTTGCTAAATTCATCTTTGCATTAGATCCTTCTCCACAAACCTATGACCATAGCTTTTGCAACAAGGTTATGGTATCATTGACTGAGGAAGAACCACGGGTTTATGGTAGATGGCAAGGCCTCACCCACACCGATTCAGAAGAAAGGGAGAGGCAAAGAGAAGGTGAAGGAAGTAGCAACCCACTCGGAAATATCGAACTCAACCCCTTGGAGTATATCAACCAATTGCTGGACGTTCCTTGTGCATCACCCGAATGGCAATAAACCAAGGGAATCTTCAAGTGCTTTGCCAATTTCTTGAAGAAAAAGAGGTAGAAATGGTATGATAAAGAGTGGAGGACGGGTGAAGACGGGATGGGGAGGAGAAGAGAGGTAAGGTCATAGGACCTAAATTTGTGATGAACAATTTCAAACAATGGTTTGTAACACGTTAAACTATGCTCGTAGTATGTAGGTATCGCCATATCTTGGCACTAAACAATTCTAACTTAGGAATGTGAAGAATGAGATTTTACGACCCCTTGAGTGGTCGTCGTCACTCATTCTAGGAATTTTAGCTCTTCCTACTTTGCTATACATTATATTTGTTGTGTTCTTGCATTTAGTCCCTATAGAAACAACTAGAAGAAAAATTTACTAAAAAGTGCAAAGTTGCGCATTAGGCGAAAGCCCGATGCTGTGATGGGGATCCCAACATTTGAACTACCGGATCCCTCCCAGAGAACGCGGGATCCATGACCACTGATGCAAAACTCAGACTTAATTACACCAAAATAGCACACTAGATCACATCATACTAGCCAAACATAAGATTCTAGAACCAACTAAGTCTTCCACAAACACCTAAAAGCTTCACACTTACTCATAGCTCATCTAGGATTATAGTAAAATGTTGTTGATTTATCAACTCATTAAAACTCATAATACTACTGCTCCAACGTTCACACATTGCTTCTCACATCTCATTTGAGAAATTTTTTTAGCAAATTGACTGTAGTCATCACTTACTCATAAATAAGCTTAAGACTAGCTTTTTATTTTTCTATATTTTTTTGATTTTAGTGAATTTCTCTTGAGTCATCATCTAGCTTCTAAAACTAGTTATCACCATCTTTCCATTTAAAATCAAATAGAATTTTTGTCAAACACTTAGTTGGATTAACTAAAGTAGAATTTTCTTACCCAAAACCATCATTAAGCATCCTCACTCATTATGGTTGAGGATTTGAGATATCCAACAGCTATAAACTTCAAAATCAAGTCAAAACCTCGAAATCCATTGATAAGAAACCTTACAAAAGCATAATCATTTCACCTAGAACTCACTTTGTGCCGGATCCTGTCTTTAACAGAGACGGATCCCTGGCGAGAGGGATCCAGGATCCGTAGTGCGAACCTAAATCAGCTTCCATATTCAATTTTAAGTCACCTTTTGGTTATCTAACCACTTTTAGCCTTCATTTATTATCCTCCTAGAGCTGATCAATATCCTTGTGCATGCTTAATCCTTTAAGTGGCCAAGAAATTAATTTCCTAATTCAAATTATCCTTTATAAACCAAACAACCTTAGGGTTAAGGCACCACTCTCATTTACCTCTCAAAAAATCAGCAACTAGAAGTTTGTATTAGCATCATCATCACTATGACTAAGGCTCTTAGCAACAACTCTTCAAACATAGGATCATCCAAAATTCAAATGATCCATGCAATCTCATCCACCGAAACATCTCCCATTAGAGATAATAATGCTAGAATCCCACCTCATCAACCTAATCCAACAAGTGCTAAGAGAACCGCAAGGGTTAGCATCAAACCTTTCGGACTAGAAAAAGGATCATCTAGTTCAAAACGAAACATGGCTAGTTCTAGCAAGCCGTCAAAACCCTCATTCCTTGAGCATGGACTACACTCCTTGAATGAGCCTCTTCCTCATCCAAAGATCTACTCATTGGATCATTCACCACCAAGAACCTCTCATTCACCAACCTTTTCATTAAATAGGGAACCACCGACAACACCAACTAGTCCATCATGGGAGAATAGGAACAACCTTGATCATATGGAAGATTTTCCATTGCCACCCTCATTTTTAGAACCTCATCCCACTTCTCAAAATAAAAACCCACAATCACACATAGAGCCTCCTCAAAATATCCATTTCCCTCCGGTTCCAAACCAAGACAATAATTGTCTAATCACTCAAAGACTTGTTCAAGAAGCACGAAATGAGACACATTTTACGTTTAATCATCTTCTTTCTAAGTTGGATCAAATCAACAAGTCCACTCATCCCTAGACTCAAGCACATTGTCGCGTTTTAAATCATCTTCTTGCAAAGTTGGATCAAATCAACAAGTCCACTCATTCTCTTAGTTTTAGAGATTTTGCTTGATTATCTCTTGTTTTTTGAATACTTATATGCCATGATTATTTTATGTTTTGTGCTTGCTACATTATACACATATCTCACCTCTTCATTAGCATTGTTTGACATTTCTTCATTTTTGAAGAAACTGTCACCAGACACCCGGATCCCTCCAAAATGCCTAGACGAATCCCTCCACAAAGGGAACCATGGGATCCGTAGTCCACAAGCACAAATTACTACTAATTTGAGTTTTATTTGCATGAAATTATGCACTATACACTTGTTTTCTAACCTTTATTTTATAGATTTTCAAATTACACATGAAGATTTTGACACCATAAAGCTAGGGGGAGCTTTGTGTCAAACTATACATTGCAAATTCACTTGCAACTTGATGATGTATAGTCTGTATTTGGGTCATGAACCCGGCCAATAACGCTGTTAGGAATTGGAAATTCCATGTTAAAGTGTCGGTCACCCCAAATATTATCTAGCATAAGTTAGCTCGTAGACATATCATTAGTTACATTATTTATCAGTTTATTAGTTAGTTATTAGTTTAGTTTAGCGTAGTGTAACACCGTGGAGGAAGGACAGGTCTTTACCCACTTGTATGCGATCCACAGTCCGATGGGAGGACGGTATGTTTGTAACTAATAAAACCCTTCCATCCATGGAAGGGGTGGTGCTTTCAATCTAACCTTTTACAATTTGTGAACCAACTCTCTAGCTTGAACACCCATCTCTCTACTTTCTCTCTCTAAAATGGCTATCATGTATTTTGATCATCCAAGACCACCCGAATCATCAAACACAATAATATTTCGATCCTACAAATGGTACCAGAGCCAGGTTGTTGTGTCTTGATGATTTTTTTTGTGGTTTCGAAACTGGTTTCATCATGTTTTGATGCTTTTGTGGTTTTGATACTTATTTGGCTTGGTTTTGATATGTTTTGTGGTGAATCGTTCTTGGGTAAACAGTTTATCATGTCACGGTATTCTTCTTTTGGTCTATGTGCGGTTCAAACATGTCCCAGTCTGTTTTTTTTTTTTGTCCAAGTTCTGTATATGTACGCTTTGTCCAAAATATGCTTTGTCCAAAATATGAATATCTGGTCATTTTTTTTGGTCATAATGTGTAAAACCCTAAAAATCTAAAACGCGTGAAAAGACTATTTTGCCCCTCTAATTTAAAATTTATAAAATACATGAGATACGTCATACTCATTAAATGTAATATTAACCTAACTTGTAAATGTTTACCAAATATACGAGATCGAATTACACTGCGTATAAAACATTGGCCTACGTGGTTTAATCATAAATCACATGAATTCTTATGCATGGGCCGAATATAATAATTATACAAATGCATGTCACATAAATTATAAAGCCCAAAATACTTAAATTTGGAAAACGAATATCTGTTAGGACTTCCCTATTCTCGCCCATATATTCCTCCCATTCTTTCTTTTACCTACGTTTCACAAACAATCACCTCACACACATACAAACCCTAAAAAGTGACGGCATGACTATTTTTTTTCTCCTTTCATTCGGCAAAAAACTTGTGTTCCTTCTTCCATTCGATCAACAAAGACAAGGTGTGCACGAGGGAGGCTGTGATAAGGTGTTTGTGATCGCGAGTTGGGTTCGAAAGCTGCTGTGATCGTGGGGCTGATGTGGTCGTGGTTTGTTCGAAAGGTTGGCTTCGGGTGGGTATTCTTGTGTGCTTGCATTCTTACCCCTTCGGTCTAAGGTATTCGCCACCTCTTCTCAATGTTTTGCATTGACATGTAACTTACATACATACGAAATAAATAAAATCCTAGCCTAATATACTTAGTAAACTATTGGTTCGAATGGAGACGATATTGGCCATTAAGTCATGAAGACATAGATCATATACGTTCTAAATCGGGTATAAACATGAAGAAATAACATGAGGTGTGCAAGCTTATTAAAGTGAATAAAAAGCTGGAACAAATATTATGTCAAATATTGGCTCGTTATTTTCGTGTGAATGTGTGTGGCATGCATGGTGATAGAATGGCTACAAATGCATATATATGAATCACATCTAAAATATGGGTAAAGGAAATTGCATAGATGATTTTATATATAGATTATGCTTGAAGGTTCTTGCAAATAGATTTCAAATGGGACATGGTAAATAAAAGGAAATGGGTACGAAAGTATGAATGTATAGCGTGTGAAAATTTTTAAAGTATATATCAAATAAATATAGTACATGCATGGTCTTCTGAGGGGTAAGTTTAAGGGGTGATTAAAAGTCGTGTCGTTTAGTGTTTTGAAAGGGCCTCGGGGTAGTTAAGCCGGGGGTTAATCATAATATATTTTTACTAAGTCGTGAATGTTGATTGTTTGAACCGCGAGCGGGCTTGAATATTGATCGAGCATGTTAACATTTAAATTGAGAATTTTAAACAAAAAAAAATTGAAATATATTAAATAGTAAATTTATTTTACATTTTAAACCTTAGACTTTGGTCATGGACCCATGCAAACCCTAAACTTTGGCAAGTTGTCATTTTGACCCTAATCTTTGGAATCTATCATATTTGACCTCTAAATTTGCTATATTGTCATATTTAACCTTTAAATTTTACCATTTATCATTTATAACCCCATATGTTTTGCTAATTAATAATTATTACCTTAAAGTATTTATTTCGGTCCATTACTAAAAATAAGAATACGCGCCAACTCTAAAGAATATTAATACGATTTATATAAGCAATAAATCCGTTATGATTCAAATGAACTAATAAGTATTATATGAACCGTAATCCGTGTAGATTCGTTGAAGAGCGTGTGGCGTTGTATCGTTGTGACGTTGTATCGTTGTGTTCATTCATTCGTTTGCTTTCCTTTCATCGGCGTTAAGGTACAGATATTCTATCCCTTTTCAGTAGGGATTTCTCATGACTTTTCGACCCTTTGACTTTGCTTCATTTATGTTATCCCTTGCTATGATTCCTTATGCTATGATCCTTTTGATATGATTCCGATATGATCTTTTGGTACGATTCTATTCGCTATGATATTCGTTTGTTATGATTATGAACCTCCGGTTATAAACCCTTTGATTATGAACTCTCGTTATGAACCTATGTTATGGAACTTTGATATGAACTTTGATATGAACTTTGATATGAACCCTTATGATATGATATGATTATGCTTTGACCCGTCGGTTTGATACGAGCCAAATATGTGTTCCTAGTCATGAAGGTAACATGACCGTGTCATTGATGCACCAATGGCATGACTCAAGTGTGCACGAGTGATGTTGCACACCGTCCCCATTATGATATGATTATGAGCTCACTATATGTATATGATTTGGCCACTATGTTTCCGGGGGGGCGTATGGATGCATCCTAGATATGATATGATATTAGTGGATTTAATATGATATGATTTATATGGTGAATGATGTCGGTGTGCAATAGCGTCTTCACATTCAGGGGCTAGCTACTCCATTTGTTACGAGGTCTCCCCTCTACTATATATGGTATTCCGGTCACCCTCCGAATACAATGGTTACTATATGATATGATATGATATGTTAGGCTCGTGGTAGATTTTTGACAACCCTTACACCTTTGATATACCTATATTGTACCTTTTGTATTCCCCAGCCCATATGCTACGTTATTGTTCATTACTGTTACCCATATTCACTCTACTACCAAGATATATATATATATATATATATATTCCATTGCTCTGATTTGTCACTCTCGTTAGTTACGCAGACTATCGTTCCATTCCGTCCGGGGTTATTATACGTTTATTGGATTTGTTTATGCTATTTATGTTTTATGTTTTCACTGTTATCCCGCTATGATGTGATTAATATGTGGTTATCTGAGTTACCTATTTTCATCTGATGATATGTGATCTCATTATTATGTGAACCTCGAATTGTCCGTGACCATGCCAATGTGTAATCGATAGTTTTGTCGGTTTATTATATGTATTTGTTGGTTAATCTCGTGGACTATGACTATCGGTTGTATTCTTATCTTTTATTGTTGACCGCCATGTTTACATTCGCCTATGCTACGGTTTGAGTGGGTAAATGGTTCAACTTGTGACGTATGGCTTGTTAAATTGTTGTCTGCTATGTCTTTGATTCATTCAATTATATCGTATGTTGTATTCCTACTTGTTACGTGTGACTACCATGTGTTGACTCTGTTGGTACTTCATTGATTATGATCGATTATGTTTTCAAATAAGTGTTTTTGACATGTGTGTTTGCCATGCTCACTTACTAATCAATTGCTTTTAAACACCTTAGATTTCTCTTTGACTTGTATGGCTTATGATTTCTGAATTGATTGTATCTTTGTATGTTGTGTGGATATGACGTCACTATGCTTGCTTATGTTTCATGCGTGTATGCCTGGTTTGTATGTGCTTGTATGCTTGTCATGATGCTTTGCTTTGCTTTCTCTCTTGTTATATGTGCTTTGGATATCTGTATAATTGTGTTCTGAGGATCATTGACTCATTGTCCTTTCGTTGTGCGACTTTGTTATCAGTTTCATTATTCCATTTATTTTGATTTTATTTAGCTTCCATTTGTTATATCTGTTCCTTGGGCTTTTTAAGCTCAGCGCATTTCCTTTCTGCTTGGCGGGTTTTAGGTTGGAAGATGGGCTTCGATGGGTGAGAGTTAGAGTATACGAGTGGACCAACTCTAGTTACCTTATTATTTGGACTTACTTTGATGAGTTTTTGTTTTGATATTTCATTTCATTTTGGATATTGTATTTTCTTCGTGATCAATTGTTTATATGATTTGATACTTCATTTTTAAGGTTTCCGTTTGAAAATATTTTATTTGTATGTTACGATGACACGAGAATGTGACACTTCTACCCTTGTCGGGTTGGGGTGTTACAATTATGGTATCGAGCCAGTTTCGTCTTGTTGACCTTAGGATTGACCGTGAGGGTACGGGTATACATTAGGCTTCGTCATTACGATCTCTTTCGATTCCTTTTGAATGTCGTTGATTTGACCTTGATATTCGTTTGTCTTCAACGATTTGGCCTTCCTCTTTTCGCGTAATTTTTTATTTTGTCTTCGCACATCGTTTATCGATCGTTAAATAGAACTACCGTGGAGCCGAAGATGATGGTGCCGAAACCTGCGTTGCTGCCAGTTCTTGGCTGGAGAGGTTCATGGCGAGCCTTGCCATTTACCCGTCTTCTTGAGACATCAGGATGCTACCGGAGGGAGCGGAATGGACCAACCAAAGCGAAGCGGAGACAAGATTGGTGGCTAGAAGGTTCATCTACTTCATATATTCAGGCGAACGTATTTTACTCCGATTTGTTTGTCACACGTTTTGAGGCGGTTTGATATTTTGCTAAGTGATTTTGATCGGTATTGCATTCTTTGATCTGTTTAGAACTCGGTTTCAATCGTGAAGTTTTATCGATTAGCATTTCGGTGATATCTCAGCTTTATCTTTGGATCGTCAGTAATGAGTCATGAGAAACCGTTTAAGCGAGGTTGGTGGCCTTATTCCTTTGTAGTATGGTAAGTTGGTTTGATGTATTATATGCTGCATGTATGTGGATCTGGTCTGTTTTGGTATATTGTTTGCTACCTATGTGTATATCTATTTTGATATTAGATATGTGGTTTGTCATGACCCGGGACAGAATGTGATGACAATAAGGACTTGTTATGTGATGCAAGTATTATGGCGCGATCAGCGTGATATCTAGAGATCATATAATTTGAACTTGAAATCATACTACATCTTGGAAATGCAGGGTTTGAATACGTGAATGGAATATGGCTTGTATCCGTATTTGTCACTCATGTTCGATTGAAATTCGTACCTCTTTGCGAGGTTCTCACCCGACATCTGATACATGTAAGTTTTATACGCTTTGGAGCCGGAATGGTTATGATCGGTGTGAGACTAGATTGCTACACATGCGCCTTGAACTCGTACGTCTCACATTATTGCCTGCGACTTCAATTTTCGAGGACGAAAATTTTATTTTAGAGGGGAAGAGTTGTAAAACCCTAAAAATCTAAAACGCGTGAAAAGACTATTTTGCCCCTCTAATTTAAAATTTATAAAATACATGAGATACGTCATACTCATTAAATGTAATATTAACCGAACTTGTAAATGTTTACCAAACCTATTATACGAGATCGAATTACACTTTGCGTATAAAACATTGTACACATGACGTTTAATCATAAATCACGTGAATTCTTATGCATGGGCCGAATATAATCATTATACAAATGCATGTCACATAAATTATAAAGCCCAAAATACTTAAATTTGGAAAGCGAATATCATTGAGACTTCCTTATTCTCGCCCATATATTCCTCCCATTCTTTCTTTTACCTACGTTTCATAAACAATCACCTCACACACATACAAACCCTAAAGTGGCGGCATGACTATTTTTTCTCCTTTCATTCGGCAAAACACTTGTGTTCCTTCTTCCATTCGATCAACAAAGACAGGGGTGTGCGCAGGGAGGCTGTGATAAGGTGTTTGTGATCGCGAGTTGGGTTGAAAGCTGCCTGCGATCGTTAGGTCGATGTGGTCGTGGTTTGTTCGAAAGGTTGGCCGGTGGGTATTCTTGTGTGCTTGCATTCTTACTCCTTCGGTCTAAGGTATTCGCCACCTCTTCTCTATGTTTTGCATCGACATGTAACTTACATACGCCGCAATACAATAAAATCCTAGCCTAATATACTTAGTAAACTATTGGTTCGAATGGAGACGATATTGACGCATTAAGTCATGAAGACATAGATCATATACGTTCTAAATCTGGGTATAAAACATGAAGAAATAACATGAGGTGTGCAAGCTTATTAAAGTGAATAAAAGGCTGGAACATGTGTAATATTATGTCAAATATTGGCTTGTTATTTTCGTGTGAATGTGTGTGGCATGCATGGTGATAGAATGGCTACAAATGCATATATATGAATCACATCTAAAATATGGGTAAAGGAAATTGCATAGGCATATTTTATATATAGATTATGCACTGAAGGTTCTTGCAAATAGATTTCAAATGGGACATGGTAAATAAAAGGAAATGGGTACGAAAGTATGAATGTATAGCGTGTGAAAATTTTTAAAGTATTATCAAATAAATATAGTACATGCATGGTCTACGAGGGGTAAGTTTAAGGTGTCGCGGGATTAACGGTCGGTCGTTTAGTGTTTTGAAAGGGCCTCGGGTAGTTAAGCAGGGGTTAATCATAATATTTTTACTAAGTAAGTGAATGTTGATTGTTTGAACCGCGAGCAGATAATGTCAAGCATGTTAACATTTAAATTGAGAATTTTAAACAAAAAAAAAATGAAATATATTAAATAGTAAATTTATTTTACATTTTAAACCTTAGACTTTGGTCATGGACCCATGCAAACCCTAAACTTTGGCAAGTTGTCATTTTGACCCTAATCTTTGGAATCTATCATATTTGACCTCTAAATTTGCTATATTGTCATATTAAACCTTTAAATTTTACCATTTATCATTTATAACCCCATATGTTTTGCTAATTAATAATTATTTCCTTAAAGTATTTATTTCGGTCCATTACTAAAAATAAAAATACGCTTAATAACTCTAAAAAGAATATTAATATGATTTATATAAGCAATAAATCCGTTATGATTCAAATGAACTAATAAGTATTATACGAACCGTAATCCGTGTAGATTCGTTGAAGGAGACGTGACGTTGTATCGTTGTGACGTTGTATCGTTGTGTTCATTCATTCGTTTGCTTTCCTTTCATCGGCGTTAAGGTACAGATATTCTATCCCTTTTCAGTAGGGATTTCTCATGACTTTTTGACCCTTTGACTTTGCTTCATTTATGTTATCCCTTGCTATGATTCCTTATGCTATGATCCTTTTGATATGATTCTGATATGATCTTTTGGTAGCGATTACATTGCGCTATGATATTCGTTTGTTATGATTATGAACCTTACGGTTATAAACCCTTTGATTATGAACCTCTGATTATGAACCTATGTTATGGAACTCTGATATGAACTTTGATATGAACTTTGATATGAAATTTGATATGAACCCTTATGATATGATATGATTATGCTTTGACCCGTCCGTTTGATACCCGAGCCAAATATGTGTTCCTAGTCATGAAGGTAACATAACTGTGTCATTGATGCACCAATGGCATGACTCCAGTGTGCCGAGTGATGTTGCACCGTCCCCATTATGATATGATTATGAGCTCACTATATGTATATGATTTGGCCACTATGTTTCCGGGGGGCGTATGGATGCATCCTAGCTATGATATGATATTAGTGGATTTAATATGATATGATATGATTTATATGGTGAATGATGTCGGTGTGCATCTGCGTCTTCACATTAAGGAACTAGCTACTCCATTTGTTCTGGAGGTCTCCCTCCTACTATATATGGTATTCGAGGTCACCCTCCGAATACAATGGTTACTTATGATATGATATGATATGATATGTTCCGGGCTCGTGGTAGATTTCTGACAATCCTTACACCTTTAATATACCTATATTGTACCTTTTGTATTCCCCGGCGCACCATATGCTACGTTAATTGTTCATTACTCAGTACCCTTATATGACTCACTCTACTACCAAGATATATATATTCCATTGCTTTGATTTGTCACACTCTCATTCCGTTACTTCAGACTATCGTTCCATTCGCGTACCAGGTTATTATACGTTTATTGGATTTGTTTATGCTATTTATGTTTTATGTTACTACTGATTATCCTGCTATGACGTGATTAATATGCGGTTATCGAGTTACTGTTTTCATCGATGATATGTGATCTCACTATTATGTGAACCTCTGAATTTTACGGTGACCATGCCAATGTGTAATCGATAGTTTTGTCGGTTTATTATGTGTACTTTGTTCGGTTAATCTCGTGGACTATGACTATCCGGTTGTATTCTTATGTTTATTGTTGACCGCCATGTTTACATTCTGCTATACTACAGTTTGATTGGGTAAATGGTTCAACTTGTGACGTATGGCTTGTTAAATTGTTGTCTGCTATGTCTTTGATTCATTCAATTATATCGTATGTTGTATTCCTACTTGTTACGTGTGATTGCCATGTGTTGACTACTTGGTACTTCGTTGATTATGATGCTGATTATGTTTTCAAATAAGTGTTTTTGACATGTGTGTTTGCCATGCTCACTTACTAATTAATTGCTTCCGCTTGCCTTAGATTTCTCTTTGACTTGTATGGCTTATGATTTACTGAATTGATTGTATGCTGTATATGTTGTGTGGATATGACGTCTGCTATGCTTGCTTATGTTTCATACTTGTATGCCGGTTTGTATGTGCTTGTATGCTTGTCATGATGCTTTGCTTTGCTTCGTTCTCCTTGTTATATGTGCTTTGGATATCTGTATAATTATGTTCTGCAGGATCCTCATTGACTCATTTTCCTCATTTCCATGCGACTTTGTTATCGGTTTCATTATTCCATTTCGAAATTCGATTTTATTTAGCTTCCATTTTGTTATATCGTTCCTTTGGCTTTTTAAGCTCAACGCATTTCTTTTTCAGCGGCGGGTTTTAGGTTGGAAGATGGGCCGATGGGAGTTAAGAGTATGGTGGACCACCTAGTTACCTTATTATTTGGACTTACTTTGAAGAGTTTTGTTTTTTGATATTTCATTTCATTTTGGATATTGTATTTTCTTCGTTCGAGTGGTGTTTATATGATTTGATACTTCATTTTTAAGGTTTCCGTTTGAAAATATTTTATTTGTATGTTCTGATATGACACCAGAATGTGACACTTCTACCCTTGTCGGGTTGGGGTGTTACATAATGGGTCAAATGGTGCATCTTTTATGGAATTTTTCTAGGTAAATTTGAAGCTGGCCGGAAAATTAGTCGGAAAAACTCATCGGAAAACTCATATATTCATGCAAGCGAGTTGGGTCAATCTACCTAGCGACTTGTATTTACAAGTCGTTTTTTAGCGACTTGTGAATGTTGAAAAATTATAGCGACTTGTCATGACTCATGTGTGCTAGCGACTTGCTTTGAAAATCTGTTAGCAACTTGACTAAACCGTTTTGACTTTTGAGTCAAACTAAAAACCTAGCGACTTGTAATGAAATGTAAAATGATAGCAAGTTGTGCATCAAAATTATTATCGACTTGTCACGACAGAAAGGTAGAAGAAGAACAGACCTCGAACACAACTCGACTTACACCAATGACCAACATACTCAACCTCAGGTTATTACCATCATCGATCCATCTATCTATCACCAACAACAGACTCTTAACCCAACTTCATTCAACAAGTCTCTAATATAAACAAGAAAAAGGTCTATCTCAAGGTACATGTTCCTCACTGATCCACAACATTATGACTCAAGACTACACGATATTTAAAATATGATCTCAGTTTAATGACTTGTGCTTTCATTCGTTAAGAACAATATAGGAGTCATCTGTTACATTATTGATCCAATTTTTTTTTGATAATATACGAATATAAAAGAGTTTATTTTAACAATTTTTTCGATATCAAGTCTTTGATTCGTTTGAGTCATGTCTAAGAAACCTCTTTATGGCAGCCAATGTTTGATCCTCTTGGGTCAATTAAATCTTCGAACAAACTGAAAACAAGAGCAATAACAACTTGTGTTACTCCCTTGTTTTTCTTGGTTTGTTGGTTCATTTTAATCTCTAAAACAAGTTGGGATAAACAAATACCTACCTTGAAAAACTGAGTTCAAACCCATGGCTGCCTCAAACCTTTACACATCTCGTTGGCGTTGATAAAGGACCAATACCATCCCTGTGGCGTGTATGCTAGGCTCGAGCCATTCCTGTGGCGAGAAAGATGGTCCTTGTGATAATGTTCGATTGTATGTTTGTGAGAATAATTGGTTTTGGAGTTTGGATTCATGGGATTTCTTTTGGATGTTTTGAGATGTAGTCGTTATGATGGACATTAGGAGAACATTGTTATTCTAAGGTTCGGATTTTAATTGAAGGGGAGGCGTTTACTTGGTGAGAATATTTAGGGCTTGATATGGTTTGTGTGTTACAGGAAGAGGCATGGTTAATTTGAGAGAGATATTAGGGTTAAGAGTGCTTATGATAGAGTTTTATACCCAAGTGATTAGGGTAGGGTGGAGTCTTACACGACATGGGCCAAAGATTGACACAGTTTGGATTCTTGGGCCCTTGTAGACGTACAGATTTGGATGTAATTGTTAAAGAGTAAGCCCATGACATCATTTAAGTTAGCATAAGTGTCAAATATTGATTTTGTTATTATGTTCCAAAATATTCTTCTACATCAGATATTTGTATGTGCAATTTTGATTGTGTGATATCACACGAATAAGGAGACTCTGGGCATTATCCGTTTTAGTCTTAGGGTGTGAGTGTGCTTCATGGACAAATTTGTGAATTTGGACCGAATAATGGACCGAACTTGGTAAATGCTTGTTTTTGGTTATTAAGTTTTTGTATCTGGATCGGATGTTGGAATTTGATGTTTTGCACTTGAGATGTTAATATTGGATCGAGGGTTTTAATGGACTAATGGACCGGATGTATTACTTGGACGTTGTGTAGGATCCATAAGTGAGGTTTGTAATAACGGGTTTTATGAGACGGTTATATGAGAAGGTGGTGTCCGAATTTTACTATCTCAATTAATGTGGATGAGTATCTCATCTCGTTTGGACCGAGTTTGAGTATGATGTGTGATGGTTTGGACTTGAATATTGGTTCATAGATATGAGATTTGGATTATAAGTTTTGCTGATGAGATTTGTTAATATTTGTTGAAGTGATGAGATTTATTGAATTGATTTGTTGTGCTATGTGGTTGGATGATGAGGTTTGAGGTGATAGACGGTTGAATATTTTGGTTTATACTCTTACACTATTTCACGGCTTGAAGTGCTTATTGAATAAGAGTTGACTACGGGGTTGTTTGCATTTGGTATTTCCTATTTGGATTTGAAGTGAGATTTTTCCGAACGCGGTTACTTATTTTCGTCTTCTTTCTTTCTACCCTTCCGCGAAAATGACTTGTTTGGGCGTTTATAGAGGGTGATAAAGACTTGGCTATTTAGTTGCGTTTTGTGATTCTTTCTCTCACTTAACCCGCGTTAGCTATATCTTGGTGTCTCACTTTCGGTTGAGAATGTCAAGAGGTTTTGTACATTGGGTACATCGTTTCTTCTTCACAAGGATTAGTACAAGTTTAAGTAACAAATCTGGGGAATTCTACTTCATGATCAAGTTTGGTATATCGGGTTTACTTCTCCATGTGGTCACAGCAACAGACGACAGAATGTGTGAATGATGTGTTTACCAAAGTGTTTATTGGATGGTTGATGATATTGTTGATATTGGATAATGAACCGTTGATGAACCGCTGCATGTTCCCTTAAAACAGATATTCACTGACACCAAAGTTGTCATAACATATTCAAGCTGACATTGTTTACGGTTTTGTCTTGATTTTGTAAAATCCCGCGAAAGAATCTATTTCTCGGTTTAAATCATAGACTTGCAAAATCCCGTGACAATGGAAACATCCTGGTAATTGTAAAGTGCATTTCCGGATCTATCTTACGGTTTATTCTTGGTTTTGTAAAATCCCGCGAAAGAAACTATTTCTTGGTTTAAACTATAGAATTGTAAAATCCCGTGATGATGGAACCATCTTGGAGAAAGGAAAGTGTATTTCGGGGTCTTCTGATGCTGGTGTTACGTTTTCATTTTCGAAGAAGGGATAAAAGGGTGTACTTCATAAATTGGATGTGTGTTTGGATATTCGTCATGGCAGTTTGGTTATTGCGTGGTTTTATGGGGTTATGTGCTTTTAACCATGGTGCGGATGAAACCATTATCAAAGTTCGTTTAAATGTCAAAGAAGGCTAGATTTAAGCTTTTAACAAGAAGATGTGACAGCGTTAATTAATTATTTATTTGAGGTTGAAGTGAAATATCACGGGCGAGTGTACTTAGTATCTGAAGGTATTGGGGATGGTTGGATGAAGATTCTTCATGATCCTTGTTCGATCTTATTTTCAAAAACAAAGACTTGGAAATCTAGTTATTGTTGGGTGTCTTTTACCTTTTCGTTTACCACTTGGGGGAATTGGCTCTTACCACTACAAAATAACTATCACTTTAAGGAGTTACGTTGTAGTGCTCAGATTCAATTGTGGATTTTCAAGAGGTGATATGCGTCTTATACTTAATGGTTGGTTGGTTGAAGAGTATAGAGTACTTAGAGATTCAAAGGGGCATGAATTCTCGATACCGCTCTTTGTTACACATGTGCAAGTTTAAGTCACGAGTTTGGGTTATTCTACTTCAGGGTCAAATTCATCATATTGGGTTGTCTCCATCAACTGTCTCGACAAAGAGCCTACTGAATGATAATGGGGATGATTACATGTTTTGCTAAGAGAGTTGAAAAGAGAGAGATTATGATGTTTGAACACAACAGTTCAAGCCTCGTACCTCAAAGAAAAGAAAAGTGTATGCCTACCGATGCGCTTTATCTTAAGAAGAAATCTTCTCATTTATAACCATTCTCATCAACATGCTTCATAATTTTTCCATGCGCTTCAGTCGTCAAGTGAACGGGCTACCACGATTGTTTTCATTCCACTTGCTCGATTATAATGAAGATGGCGACATCATGTGCGATTTTCGGGAGAGAAGTGTGAATAGAACATTCGGATGATTTTCACTTATTTAATCAAGAATGGCAACTCCGTATGCAATTCTTGAGGGGGAGAAGAAGTGTGAAATTACTGCATGGTTGATTGATATTTGAGAATATATGGTCAAACGGCTCCAAACTCATGTAAGAACCGATCTTCTTCTTATTAGGTCATCTTCACATGGAGTTGTTCTTCTAAGAGCCGTTGGTTGACATCTTCACTCGGATTGATGAGTTTATCGACAAAGTGTTTCCGTTTAATGCTTCACGTATACATCAACATGATGATTCCGAACAATCTCTGTTCTTGTTTGAGTGATTGGTAGTTTGGTGTTACCATCTTGTGTATTAGATTGCGGCTGATTGCTCATTTCCTTGATGAACATCTTTCTGTTCTTGTTTGATTAGGAGGGATTTTAGTTAAGGGGATTTGCAAGATGTAAGTTAATTGGGATGCTTTTTGGTGTGAGTTGAAGATCTTAACACTCTATTCCCCATTCGGAAAATCTTGAAGAAGGTCGAGTCTACAATCTGTTCTACATTTCCTGCTATATGTTAGAAGACCAAAGACGAGTTGCATTTAATGATCTAAAGACTTCTTCTTAATCTGGGCATTTATCAAAAAGATTGTTGGTTTAGGGGAGAGCACTAATTGGGGGAGGGTGAAATGTCAAATTTAATCCCCAATTAGACTTGATCATATTCTACTTCAGCATGTTGATTCTCACAAAGACTTCAAGTGATCTTCTCAACAGATTTCAAGTATTTAGGCTTATAATGTTTTTTGATTTTGAAGTGTCAAAACCAGCAAGGAGGGGAAGAACATCTAGCCTGAGTAAACTTGATGAACTTAATACTTCTAAGTAATTGAAGATATCCCGGGAAGACAAATGTTATTACCGGAGAGAAACTCAAGGTTTGACTCATGGCGAGTAAACTTGATGAACTTAACTCTTCTAAGTGATAGAAGATATCAGGAAAACAAATGTCATGACCGCGAGAAACGCAAGGTTTACTCATCAAGGCTTTTTGTGTTAGTATTCCAACGGCGTGGGGAAGTGATGTAAGAGAATTTTACGAAGATAAAAGAGGTACACAAGTGTGTGATGATTTTGATGTTATCACAATCATCAGGGGAAATAGATTGTGTACATTGGGGATGCTGTTTGTTTCACTTGAGGGCTTAATCGGTGATTGAAGATATAATCACTTATTCCGGAATTGAAATCCGTAGTGATAATCCTCCGCAGAGATAATCAGTGATTCAACCTGCTTCTTCAATGTTATCGGTTATTCTCTCTTTGGGCATTCGGGTACTTCGGGTTCTTGAGCTTTATACACTTTCTTCAGGGGGAGAAAAAGTATACATCGGGGTTATTATTTGGCTATTGGACCTAATATGCTACTTCGATGGTATAAGTTTCTTTGTCTTTGGGTATATGTGTATTCGGGTTCCTGAACTCTAGTTTAAGAGATTGACTGCATTAATTCAACTACTCGGGGGAAGTGGTCTCTTGACACCTTTTGGAATGGATTGCGTCGGACTTCATGGCTATGAAATTTGAGAAGATTATTTATGAGTGGGATGATACGTTCTTTGTTCTGTTGATGATATAACCGAGCGATGAATCACGATGATTATTCTTAAAAGGAGCAGCAAGTTCGATGATAATGGTGTGCTTCTTTGTGCACTGGCTAAGAAGCTTGTAAGAAAGCTTTGAATCTTCGACTAAAGGGTTTTCGGTTTGGGGGGAAGCTACCAAAGTCTCACTTTCAAGTGGCTCAATTTCTCTCTTCGTATCAAGAGTCTTGGAAGCTTTGGTGGTGAATGTTTAAGAGATGATGACTTCTATCTTCTACAATGGGGCTGCTCGATATCCTTATCTCGGTACTCGTATCATCATTCTCTCAAACTATATCATCTTCTCTATCTTCGTATATATTTATCTGAAAAACAAAATATAAAAATATAAAACCAGTAAAACAAAATAGAAAAATATAAAACCAACAAAAACCCATAAAAATCCGAAAATTTAAAAATACCAAAAATATGTTTTCTCAAGACATGTCTTCTGGTATCGATAACATCTGCTGTCTTAGAAATGTCATTCAATAATGGTACGGGACCATAGATGAAGTTCGGCAGAGGAGGTGTAAATATTCTTTTTCAACAAAAATGTCTAAAAATATGGCTTGCAGTTACTTGAGACTTGACCCAGGCTTAAACCATGGCTTGCTATTATTTGAGATAGCAACCCGCTCTTCCATAAAGAGAAAGTGTTGCGCTAAACCAATTTTCAAATATTTCGTTCACTTATCCTAAAACATTATAAGGAAAGTATGTCGAAGGATGCTTTGTTCTTACTCAAATATTTTCCTTAAAAATTCTTGAGAAAAATATTTGTTTTAACAAAATGGTGGAAAATGAGTTGCTTGAAAATCTATCGGTTTTAGAATTTTAGTAAAATTGAAAACTCAATCAATGACTTTTTAAACTTTTTTTTTAGAAAATGAGTCATTGATTGAGGGGAAGAATGTTTTCAAATCTATATCATCTAACGGACTTTCTTAATTATCCTAATATGCTTAATTAAAAATGATGTTAAGCTATGTTGAAGGACTAGGTGCCTAGGATAAGATTGTTAGGATTAGATGATTAGAGTTTGATGAACACATAATCCCATGCTTTATATGATCTGATTGATATGTTGAATTGACTGTTATTAGTCGATTGCTGTTTGGGTGATGTCGACCACCATATATCTGTTTTTGTCCACTAACATATGCAGGTATATCGGTATATAAGAATGTTCCCGATCCGGATCCCACAATTGAAGATGATTGGATGCCGAAAGGAAAGGGTAACGATTTCTTGGGTTGACAAATGAAGAAACGGAGCTTAATTGGACTTCTATGAAGAGTTGGCATAAATGCAACGTAAGAGGTCTTACTGTATCAGCAGATGGTTTTCTTAGTGATTGAAGAAAGCGAGCTTAATTTGACCTAAGTTGGCATTAAAATGCAACGTAAGAAGTCTCAACTTGCATCGGAGCGGTTTTTCTTCCAAACCCTACAGCAACAACAACGGAAGCTTCTCTACCACCTAACGTATCTTTGTGCAGGATACCATTTTTAAACAATTTTGAAAAAATTTGATTAAATTGTTTTGAAAATGGAAAATATTGTTTTGAAAATTAATTGGACTTAACTTTGAAAATCACCGGACTTCATTTTATCAAAACATTAGTCACTCAATCAACGACTTCGGTCATCGATTGAGGGGGAGAGTGATTTAATTTAAAGTATTTTCAAACAATATATCTTCAAAAGAGTCCGTTTGTACATTAAAATGTGGTGATCTAAAGATTTAATGTTATGTCATGGTATGATTTTTTCTTTTGAATCAAGTTCTTTCAAAATGAAATTTTTTCTGTTCTTGTTTGACTATGAAATTGTTTCATTTTACTAAAAGATCTCTTAAAAACTATCATACCTGACACTAACAATCTTTAATGTCTTAAATTGGTCCTTATCTGTCATTTTCCAAAATTAAATCTTGCCACGTCTTTCGCCAAACTCTTTTAAATGATTTAAATTAATTGGGTCACAAATCTCAAAAGGTTTGAAATTTTTGATTGGGGGAGAGATCGTGATTTAAATCTCAAATATGTTTTAATGGAATTGGTTTTAGTCCTTTATAGGCACTCCTGCCTCCATGTGCCAAGCGATTTCAAATACACAATGCACATGTTGAGGAGGAGGATTTATCCAAAAGCAAGATGAGTATTTAAACTGTACATATTCTCCCATGTTTTCTAAACCGTATTAAAGCACTTGGGATCCAAAATCTCAAAGGGTTTGATATTTTTGATCGGGGGAGAATTTGTGATTTAATAATGAGTCTGTGATTTTATCTCGTAGTCAAATCCCTAACCATCCCTGTGGCTTTGTTAATGAGTCTACACCATCCCTGTGGCTAAGTCAAGATAAAGAAGGATCTTCCTCCTTGATTCGTTTGATGAGTTTGATTGCATGAATGGCTTGATTAATACAGCTTGTTAAGGTTCGGATGTTTGTAAAGTTGTTTGTGGATGCGTTTTTTTATGAAGGATGATTAGGGTTTAACGGTTTGTATTGTGATTTGATTATGCTGAATGAGAGAGGTAGAGTTTTATTTTGGTGAGAAGCGGATTTGAGTGTGAGATGCAGTGAAGGGGCGGATTGTTGTGAAGTGTGTGTTAGGTTTAGGTCAAATGTGAGAATAATTAGGGTATCCTAATACTTAAACCAGTTATCTGAGTTGGATCGTGGGCTTTACAGAAATCAACTGGGCTTTGGAATTATGTTATCGTGGGTTGATGCAGTATGTGATCAAATTAACGTGACATGTGGTTACTCATTTTGATATTATAAGCTCGAGCAAAATATTAATAGTAACATTAATATTAACGTTAATCATAATATTAATGTAGTTCAATGCTTGAGAGTACGTGGCTTGGACTAACAACGTGTCGGATTTGATATGTGTGCTTTATGCGAATATGAATGGACTTAAGTGTCTTCCGAATTTCGGGCTGTCAATATTGTATCATGGGTTTTCATGGACTATTGTACCGGGTAATATATCAATTGGATTGGGTATACTTCCGAATTTCATTTTTGGATATGAAATGAGAGGTGTAATTTGATGATGCAATTTGACGGTGAGATATGATGTGATAATGAGATTTGATGATGTGGTATTGAAGTGATGGTTCACGGACATATTAAGGTGACTCCTGGATTGATGGTCATTAATATGATTCGAATTGTGCCAACATCGGGCTAAATAGTTGATTATCAATGTATTCTCATACACTGTGTTATAACTAGCATTTTTAGTGGTTAAATGGGAGTGGTACAACCGTGCACGTTCAAGGCCATTGTGTGGTTTTATAAAATGTGACATATCATCATGGGATGTGATGATGAGGTTCGTGGTGTTATGATGTTTGGCACTTTGGTGTATACATTTTCATGAAGAATATTACGTCACGACTTGAAGCGTTTGTTGGAAAATGTTGACTATGGGGTTGTTTATACGGTATCTCTTATTTGGATTTGAAGTGAGGTTTTATGGGCGCGTTCACTTATTTCATCTTCATTCTTTCTACCCTTCCGCGAAGATGACTTGTTTGGGCGTTTATAGAGGGTGATAAAGACTTGGCTATTTAGTTACGCTTGTGATTCTTTCTTGCTTACCCCACAACGTAATTATCACTACGGTGTCTCACGCAGTTGAGAATACGTCAAGAGGTTTTGTACATTGGGTACACTGTTCTTTTTTCACGAGGATTAGTACAAGTTTAAGTAACAAATCTGAGGAATTTTACTTCATGCTCAAGTTTGGCATATCGGGTTTACTTCACCATGTGGTCACTACAATAGCCGACAGAATGCGTGAATGATATGTTTACCAAAGCGTTGATTGGATGGTTGATGATGTTGGATTTTGAACCGTTGATGAACCGCTGCATGTTCCCCTAAAACAGATATTCACCGAAACCAAAATTGTCATAACACATTCAAGCTGACATTGTTTACGGTTTTGTCTTGATTTTGTAAAATCCCGCGAAAGAACCTATGTCTCGGTTTAAATCATAGACTTGTAAAATCCCGTGACAGTGGAAACATTCTAGTAATTATAAAGTGCATTTCTGGACCTATCTTACGGTTTATTCTTGGTTTTGTAAAATCCCGCGAAAGAAACTATTTCTCGGTTTAAACCATAGAATTTTAAAATCCCGTGATGATAAACCATTGGGAGAAGGAAAAGGTCTTTTTGGTCTAAAGTGTCAAAATACTAAAATTTTTATTCATGTTGTTCCATTGTGGGTTTAAAATGTGCAATTGTCAAAATATTGTATTATTTATATTTGTTGGTTTAAATTGCAGTTGGTATTGAAATGATTGTGCGGACAGAGCTGAACAATTTGTGGTGGACCCTATTATGTGGGATGGTTCAGCCTGGAATTATCAAACTAAAAATGGACTCTGCCAGGACATTTGTGAAGTTGGGCATTATTGTTTGGAA
>OU343216.1:8180797-8259573 GCA_910596185.1 Chrysanthemum makinoi | reverse complement strand
AATCCCACCTCACTGCAGCCAAAAGAATACTCAGGTATTGAAGGGAACCCCAAGCCTTGGACTCTACTATCCAAAGTGATCAGGGTTTGATCTCAAAGGTTACTCTGATTCTGATTATGCTGGCTGCAACATGGACAGAAAAAGTACCTCAGGGTCCTGTCAATTTTTTGGAGGAAAACTGGTTTATTGGAGTGCTAAAAAGGAACAATCAGTGTCTATGTCTTCAGCTGAAGCTGAGTATGTGGCTGCTGCAGGATGCTGTGCCAATGTATGAGATGAAAAGTAAAGCATACAACAACTCAGTGACTAGAAATCCATATACAAAATGGTACCCATCTTCTGTGATAACACCAGTGCAATTGCAATCTCCAAAAACCCCATCCTTCATCAAAGAACCAAGCACATTGATATCAGATATCACTTCATCAGGGACTACATAATGAAAGGAGACATAGAACTTCATTTCATCCGTACTGAATATCAACTTGCTGATATCTTCACCAAACCCTTAAATGAACCTACCTTCAGGAGATTGAAAGCTGAATTGGGAATTCTTGACATTGAAAGTCAGGCATTTGAAAACCAATCTCAGTGAGTCTTTCTCTAATGGTTCCGCCTCCTTGAAACCCACAATACAACCTCTCACTAAATGAGTAAGACTCATTCAGGGACCCTGACAGTTAATATTGAGCATTGAATGAGTAACTAAATGATCCAAGTATCAATTACTTAAATATCCTAGGTTGGTAACTATGCCAATTTAATATAGGAATATATGTCTCTTTGTCTTACTGTCAACCATATAAAGGGTCCCTCACAAACTTACCTCATCCCCACTTGGCATTAAATGCCTCCTCTCACATGAAATATCTTATTGATATTTTATTACTGCAAAAGTGCACTTTCACTGTACACTGCAACTGTTCCCTTGAAAAACGGGATTTTACTGCGGGTAGTGGAGTGGTGGCATTAAATGTGGAGATTCAAAACGTGTTCATAAACTGACTTTACAAATTCCCATTTATGCACATTGATGGATCTTGGACACTCTCCTTGTGTCAATGATATTTTGTATGATATTATCAAGCAAGCGGAATTTACTTAAGTAATACTTAGAAGACATATTGTATGATGTATGAGAATAAACACAAGTAAACACAAAACTCAAGCTCTAATATTATTAATGAATAATACGAGTGATCTTAACTTATCACTAGGGTTACACCTTGAAGCTTTCGTAGGTAATATTGCAATATGATATGTACCTAAGACAATGACCTAGGATCTCCTTTTATACAACAAGGAGTCCTTTACAAGATAAGTATAAAGCTAACATAATAGATTATACACAAGATCTATTATATACTTATCTAGACGCGTTTAACTTTATCATAAACTGATAGCAGTGGTAATGAAGAACTTGCAGTGGGAATACGTTTCTACTACTAGTGTTAATCAAAGCAGTGTAAACCACAACCATCCGTGGTAACGGATTATTCCTAACAATCCTCCCCTAAACTTATGATTTCTCTGCAAATCAATAAGTTTCTTCAATAAATATTAACTTCAAGGATTTGGGGAATTCAATCAAACACTTCACTTCTTTTCTCTTAACTTTTGTATAGCTCTTAAACACTGATCTTGAAGCCTTTGTAACAATGATCGACTTTCATTGTCTTCATTGACTCTTATGTGTAAGCTTAACATTACTGTAAGAGCTCCAGATCTAAGTGGATATTCTTTCTCAGCAAGCATGAAAAAGTCTTCTCCATTAGCTGTAGAGACATGATGAACTTCACATGAATCATAGTAAAACCATTTAGTACCAAAACATGTGAATAAGGTTTTCCAGTAGTCATCATCAGCATTTGGTTCAATAAGCCTTCTAAGATTTACCACACACTGCATCTCCTTTGCATCTTTGAGATCTTGAGCATTAAACCTTTCTTGAACTAATTTCCATAGTGTATTAAGGTCATCTCTGCCAAAAGCTTTAATAAGATCTTCAAATGTCATGAATGATGAAGTTTCACCTCCCAGCCTTGTAATCTTCCATGTTGAAGCAAAATTGCTAGCAGTGTAAACTTCCCAATCAATAATAGGATGTCGAATTTGCAGTGGTTCTGGATAAAAATCTTTGTCTTCAATCATAATCATTTCAGTCATTTGTTCTTCAGTGAACTTCTCAGTAGGAATCTCCTTCTCAGTAGACTTTGTATGATCTTCATCAACCTTAGTCTTCTTAATAGTTTGAGAATCACTTACTTTAGCCTTTCTATTCAATCAAGGAATCCTTCTTTCTTCTTCTTTAGAACCCATTGGAATAAAAGATTTATCTTGTTTTACAGTTCTGTAGTAAGCCTTTTCAACTTGATCATCAGACATTCCTTTAAATTGATGCTTTTTCCAGTTACCAACATGACAACAATAAGACTTCATATATGCAAGTATTTGTGCCTTGGTTGGTTGTCTTGGTTTCTTCTGAACCTTTTTGACTGAATTAATCACATCATCAAGTGCTTGATTGTTCTTCATTTGAATAAAATCCTTTAACTAAGCAGTTCTTGGTTCCTCAGTTAAGGATGCATCAGCAACAAGGTCAATTGCCTTTTTCTTGATTTCTGGATTATTAGCCACCAGAAACTGAATATCTTCTTCAGTAGGAACATAACTAAACTCTGGAGCTTTCTCTTTCATAATTGTAGGTTGAACAGTGGAAATTGAATCTTCAGTATCTTCCATTCTATCCAATCTTTTAGCTTCCAAAAAGCTTACAACTTCCATTTCTTTCAATCTTTTCTTCTCAGCAATTTGATCTTCTGCTATCTTCTTAGCAAGTTCTCTATCAAGATCAATCTGAACTTTTCTTTTCTTTGAAATCTTACTTTCAAGTTGCTGTACATCTTCCATAACTGCTTTACCTTTGTCTGTCTTCAATTTATCAAATTCTTCACTTGCAGTGGCAAAAGTTGGCTCTGCAGTGGAAATAAAATCAGTTGCAGTTTGGAAAATGTCTTGATCTTCAAGTTTCTCTCCATGAGTTTCAGCTTCCTTTGCTCCTTTACATGTATCTCCTTCATCTTCAAAATCAATTTTCCTCCCCTTAGTGTCAGAACCTGTTTTCCTCCCCTGTTTGGAAGAATTACCCAAATCTTGATCAACTGAATCACCATCAGAAGGTGAGGATGAAGATGAAATCACCATCTTTGCAGTCTGCTTGTGCTTTTTCAACCTCTGCATCTCTTCCTTTAAAGTCTGAATCTCTGTCTTTAATAATTGAACATCCTTGGCATGCTGTTTCTTGACAGTAGCCAAGCCCTTTTGTAGAGACTCAACCTGCTTCACTAATTTGGTACACAAAACCATCAATTCCAATTGATTTCCACTGCCCTCAGCACTTCCAACTGTGTTACCTGTTGGGAGAGGTGAATCATGGGGCAAAGGTGCAGATTCCTCCCTAGTTGGACTAGGTTGAAGTCTAGACCCTCCACTGCTTGTTCCTAGACCAAAAGGTTCAGAAACTTGCTGTGTTGTCATTAGAGGAGTTGTCTGTTTAGACCTTCTCTCATAGGTTCTTGAAACTGGTGGGCTATAATCAATGTTGGGAACATTGATTATGGGTGTATTTTGTTCAGATGAAATTTTAGCAAGCATTTGGGGTAGGAGAGGTGTAAAAATCATATTGCCATCTTTATTCAAATTTTGAAAAACTTTAGGCTTTAGGAAACTGATTTGATAAACAGTAGTATGAGGTTGCAGTTGAAATTCATTTAGCACAGCTTGCACAAACCTTGGATACATTAAAAATTTGGTTTTACTCTGTACATTGCCTTTCATACTAGTAAAAATATAGTTGGACCAGTTAAAAATCTTATCAGTGACTAGACAAACCAAAGGATAAGCCATGGTTGAACTAAATTGCTCATAAGATGTTTTCTTAGGACTAAGGCAATGTAACAAAGTATGAATCAAAAATCTCCAGTGGGGACAAAGACCACTCTTTTTGAAAAGAGCCTTTTTGTCTGTGGTATCATACCCCATGGATGATAAAGTATCATGAATTTCAGACATAGGTAATGTGATGAGACCATTGAGATCATCCAAGTGAAGTACTCTCCTCAAGGATGCCTTAGTAACATCAATAGTTACCCCATCCATAGTGGCTCTTAGAGCATCCACTGGTTCATGTGTATCTCCAATCTCAAGTGTTATGGACTGAGCAGAAGTCCAAAACTGATTGATTTGAGAGATATAGATTGTGGGTTTTAAAAGAAATGCATACCTTATATGAGTGGTATAAAGAAAGTCCACAATCTAATGAAAAACAGGGCCACTCTTCTCGTTGGACTTTTGTAGGTAGGCCACTAGGTTGTGCTCATCTGCAAATTTCAAAGAAGCCATAGAAACTTTTGATGAAAAATATTATTATGTCAGTAAGAATTGAAGTAATGACTAGCCAATTGAGAGAAAAATATATATAGGGTTAGGGTTTAGAATTGATGCGCAAGTAAAATTATCTTTAGAAAGTAGTTATAATATAGAAAGAAGATAATTTACTTAAAATATTAACCCTATATATATAACTATCAGTGGTTACTTTCAACGGCTAGTAAAAAATAAATTACTAACATAATCAATTGTAACGGCTAGAACAACAGTGGTAAAATAACACTGTCAGTGGAAACTGTGAACTAGCAGTGGTAATTTTTCACAAAAATTTCAAAGAGCAGTGGAAAATAAAATCATTAGAAAACAATACTGCTCCCATTATAGTTTTTAGCAAACTATCAGCTAGCAACGGATTTGATATGTCTTTACCATGAGCTGTTTGCTATGGACTAGCCAACTCTTAATCATAAAGAATATGGTGAGTTGATAACCATATAGTTTTTGGTAAACTATCAACCATAAACGGATTTGTCAAGTCTTTACCAGTAGCCGTTTGCTCTGGACTAGTTGATTCTTATGTCTATTAGACATGGTGAATCAATAACCATTTGTTGTGTATCTCAGATATACACCTTTTAACTCCAACTTCTCATCAAAACTTGATATAAAAACTCATACAACAATTGCATTACCCTACAGCCTCCTCTCAACACTAGAAAAACATTTATGGATTTAGCATTCCAAGACTTGTTACCAAGTACTAAAATCTTCCCACGTCAAGACCTTTTGTTAATAAATCAGCATAGTTGTCAACAGTATGAATTTTGACAACTTGAATTAGTCCCTTTTCATAGCAATCACGAATGAAATGGTGTCTAATTTCAATATGTTTGGTCTTTGTGTGTTGAACAGGATTCTTTATTATGCAAATGGTACTGCTATTGTCAATATGTATGATGGTATTCATGAAATTGTACCCATAGTCCAAAAGTTGATTTTGAAGCCATAGAACTTGAGCACAGCAACTTGCAGCAGCTATATACTCTGCTTCAGTTGAAGAATTTGCCACCATTGTTTGTTTCTTGCACTGCCATGACACTAACCTGTTGCCAAGAAATTGACATCCACCAGTTGGAGATTTTCTATCCAAGCTAGCTCCAAGATAGTCACTATCTGAGTAAGTAACCAGATCTAAAGGAGAATCTCTGGAGTACCACAATCCCAGAGTAGGAAATGCTTTAAGATATCTGAAAATCTTCTTCACTGCAGTCAAGTGAGAGAACTTGGGAGTAACTTGAAACCTTGCACAAGCACACACAGCAAACATAATATCTGGTCTAGATGATGTAAGATACATCAAAGAACCAATCATAGACCTATACATGTGCACATCAATAGCTTCACCACTATTTTCCTTAAGAAGTAGATGTGTAGTCTTGTCTGCAGGAGTGCTAGATGACTTTGCATCAGCAAACTTGAACTTCCTTAGTATCTCAGCCACATATTTATCTTGATTAATAAAAATACCATCTGGATTTTGTAGTACTTGAAGTCCTAAAAAGAATGTGAGTTCACCCATAGAACTCATCTGAAATTATTCTTTCATCAGTTTCTCAAAATCTTTGCACATCTCTGTCTTTGTAGACCCAAAAATGATATCATCAACATATAATTGAACAAGCAAGATATCATTCTTGTCTTTCTTGATGAACAAAGTTTCATCCACTCTGCCTCTATGAAACCCATTTGCAAGTAGATAAGTAGTTAAGGTTTCATACCATTTCCTTGGTGCTTGATGCAAGCCATACAAAGCTTTAACTACCCTGTAGACTTTGTTAGGATATTCAGGGTCTTCAAATCCTGGAGGTTGTGAAACATAAACCTCCTCATCTATCTGCCCATATAGAAAAGCACTTTTTACATCCATTTGATAGATTTTAAAGCCCATAAAAGATGCATAGGCTAAGAACAGCCTAATTGCTTCAATCCTTGCAACAGGGGCAAACACTTCTTCATAATCAATACCCTCCTCTTGAGTGTATCCTTGAACCACAAGCCTAGCTTTGTTTCTGATAACAATTCCCCTTTCATCTTTCTTGTTTCTGAACACCCATTTAGTACCTATTACCTTCTTGCCATAAGGCAAATCACAAAGCACCCATACCTATTGAAGCTTAAATTGGAGCAGCTCTTCTTGCATTGCTTCCACCCAACTTTCATCTTCAAGTGCCTTGTAAACATTGTTTGGCTCCATTTGTGACAGAAAACAAATAAATAGACATTCATTCTTGCCTTCATGTATTTTAGATTCATATATTTTACTTATGAATCCATGAACATCAGGAAACTTTGTTTGTCTTCTAGTCTTCACAGGTGAATAGACATCCCCAATCACATTTTCAAGAGGATGTGATTTATGAATAGAAGTGTGGGGAGTCTGAGGAACTGCAATCTCTCTTGGCATATTTGAAATTTCAACATCATTGGCTTGAGCTTCCATAGTAACTGGAGTGGTGATTCCCACATCTGGTGTTGCAGTGGAAACACTTTGCCGAACTATGGAATCTGAATTTTCACTACTTTCAGAATTATCAGCATTCAAATTACTATTTCCTTCTTTTTCCAAATCACTAGAAGGATGATCAACTCTAGTTTTCAGTAAATCATTATTATCAGCATAGTCCCAGAGAGGTAGACTGAATTCATCTTGATCATCTGCATCCTCTTTGCTTGGTTCATCATAATTAAGAAACTCTTCTGAACCTGCAAAATCAAAAGAAGATGTTCCTGTAGAAACAGGCACATAATTCATGGTATTTGTTAGAGTATCAAGATCAAACAAAGTTTTCTGGACCAGTTCCTTTGACATTGACTTTGTTTTCCAGGAACTCAACATGCAGATTCTCTTCAATCTTTTGGGTTCTTAAGTTGAATACTCTGAAAGCTTTACTAACCATGGAATACCCAACAAAATACCCTTCATCAGCCTTTTCATCAAACTTGCCCAGATAATCTATGGTATTGAGAATAGATACATGATACCCAAATGGTCTCATGAAGTCAAGGGTAGGTGGTCTTCCCCTAAACAATTCATAAGGTGTCTTGTTCTTTGTCATTACCACTAAAACCCTGTTTTGCACATAACATGCAGTGTTAACTGCTTCAGCCCAAAAAGTAACTGGCAATTTGGAATCAGCCAACATGGTTCCAGCAGCCTCTATCAGTGTCCTGTTCCTCCTCTCAGCAACACCATTTTGTTGAGGAGTTCTAGCCACACTAAATTCTCTTTTAATACCTTTATCTCTGCAAAAATCATCCATAACTCTATTCTTGAATTCGGTTCCATTGTCACACCTAATGGTTTTAACTTTCATATCATATTGGTTTTCTACTTCTGTGATAAATATCTTGAGGATGCCAGTTGTTTCATCCTTAGTTCCAAGAAAGAAAACCCATGTAAATCTGCTAAAATCATCAGTCACAACAAGACAATATTTCTTAAGATTCAAGCTGCTCACAGATGTAGGACCAAATAAGTCCATATGCAACATTTGAAGTGGGTGAGCAATAGAGTTTATCAACTTTGACCTGAAAGAAGCTCTGTGTTGTTTGCCTTTAAGACAAGCCACACAGGTTTGATCATTTTCAAATCTTTTCTAAGGTAGACCTCTCACTAAACCA
This sequence comes from Chrysanthemum makinoi, assembly GCA_910596185.1. Taxonomy (NCBI): domain Eukaryota; kingdom Viridiplantae; phylum Streptophyta; class Magnoliopsida; order Asterales; family Asteraceae; genus Chrysanthemum; species Chrysanthemum makinoi. The sequence goes on along the minus strand of OU343216.1, from coordinate 8,251,503 downwards.
TCTTTGACAATCTTGTTAATGGTTTTGAAGTTAACATGACCAAGTCTTCTATGCCATAACATGTATTCATCCACTGTAGCCTTTGCAAGCAAGCAAGCATAATCATCTTTAGCTACAATGTTGTTCATATCAAAGCTATAGAGATTGCCTTTTCTAGGAACTTTAAGAAGAATCTGACTTTCATCAGGCATCTTAAAATCCTTAGAGAGAACAAAGCACATATCTTTGGTAAAAAGAACATTGTTCATCTTGTCACACATTTGTGACACACTAAAAAGATTGTACTTAAGCTCTTTTACATAGTACACAGGTTCAAAGTCCAAGTTACCAGTTTTAAAAACACCTTTACCAGCAACTTTTCCATTTACTCCACCTCCAAAGCTGACATACTGTCCATCATAATGCTCAAAATCGAAAGATAGGACTTGTTTCCAGTCATGTGCCTTGAACACCCACTATCTGTATATCCTTGATCTGACCTTTTTGACCTTGGATGTTCCTACACATAAGAGTAAAGAGTTAGTTTCTTTTGGGGACCCAAGCCATGATTGACTTGGATTTGCCTCGTGTATCAATATAGTTAAATCTATCAAAGTTCATTGATACACCATTGGGATTGGTTGTAGAGGTACTTCCTTTAGGTTTCCATTCCCAACGTGCTGAGGCCTTCACATCATTGCCCATGTCCCCCTTTTCTTATTTAAAACCCTTGCAGTGGTAACTTTTGAATGAGCAGTGGTAACTGCTGCTTTCCTTTTAGGTACCCACTGTTGGTTATTATTAACCTTTTAGCTAAAAGGTTCTTTTTCCTGTTTGTGCAAATTTTGTAAAACTTGTTTTGGAGTTTGCACTTTTAACAGGTGACTTAGAGTGAGCAGTGTGTTAACAGTTTTGCAAGTGGCAAACGTTTTGAGGCCACTTCTAAGTTGAACTGCTCTTGGGACCATTTTGCAATTAGTATTAGGGTGTACATTATATTGATACCTGTTAGTCTTCACCCTTTTATACCCATAGACTTCCCTTCTCCCAACATGATAGTCACAATAAGCATGTAAATGATCAAAACTACCACAGATATAGCATGCCTTATTGTTCATAACAAAATCACTACCTAGTTGTTGAGATTTAACATGATTCCAACTCCTCTGGTTACCCCTAGGAGTTGTAGGCTTGTTCCTATACATCTCAGCATACCTTACAGTTGGTCTAGGTTTATTAACTGGTTTCCTAGGTTCCTCTATAACAGTATTAACAACTTTTGGGATAGTAGTCTCTACATTCCTTTTAACATTCTCATCAACAACTGATGAGTCACTAGCACTCTCAAAAACATCATTATCAAGCTTACTCTCTTCCTCACTCTTCACCACTGTGTCCTTTGAAGGACCATATTCTCTTTCAAGTTCCTTAAAGTCTTCTAAACCTGTATGAGCTAAATCTATACTTGGAGGTGATGGAACACCCCTTAGTGGTGGAGGTGCAGTATTATAACCCATACCAGACCTAGCTTTATTATATATTTGAGCATTCCAAATTTTATCAATTGACTTAGACTGATGATAACATGTGTCTACAGTTAAATTGACATTTTCAATTTTCTTTTGGAGTTTTTCAAGCTCCTTTTGGTATGCTTCATTCACAGCAGTTGTATGTTCTACCTCTCTCCTAAGAAGAATCATATCATCATTATAATTTGACTCATTTGCCTGATAGTGCTCTATTTGCTTTTCTAATACTGCCATAGTTCTCCTAAGATTAGCCACAGTATAATTAGCAGTATATAATTCTTGCCTTTCATTAGAGTACAAATCATTAAGTCTTTCAACTTCTTTAGCAGCCTAACATGTTTTAGAACAACTATCAAAGTTTTGTACCTCAGAATCAGAGAAAGCCATGAGAGCAAATTCAGTAGCAACAAGAGCAGCATCTGAATGTTCTTCTTCTTGTTCATCAACCATGAAACTCCAATCATAGCTCACACCATCAATAGCCAACATTGCCTTTGGTTCTTCCACATTTGGTCCCTTCTTTTGCTTGTACCATGTAGACTTGTTGTCCTTGGTCTTTGGTCTTCTACATTCTCTAGCAAAATGTCCAAACATGTGGCAGTTAAAGCACTCCACTTTCTTCTTATCAAAGCCTGCAGTATCATCACCATTAATGTGGATAGGCTTGCCAGTCTTGTTGTTGAATTTCTTAGCCCTCATGCTAAGAAGAGCTATCTGCCATTTTATATCCATCTCCTCCAAGTCATCTTCATCAATTTTCTCTATGTCTTCATGAGTTAAGACAGAGCCATCAACTTGTGTGGAGATAAAAGCATAAAAGGTAGGATCTCCAATACTAGCAACCTTCTTCTTTGAAACTGCAGTGGTAACATTAACATTACCAGTGGAAACTTTAGAACCTACAGTGGCAATATCATCATTACTTTCATCTTCAGAATCATCACTGTCAACAGAATTTGACAACAATGCCAAGCTACTAGAGCTTGTACCAAGTTTTCCTGCCTTCTTCAACCTTTGCTCAATAAGTTTGAAGTTGTTGTAAAGATCATTGAGCTTCATTGTTTCTATGTATGTTTTGTTTTCCCAGCGTAACATTGGTTTGAAACTCTGAAGGCAAACTTCTTAGAAACTTCAAATTGAGGTCTTCCTTTTCAACCTTAATGCCAAACACGTTAGTGTGTAACAATCTTCTGAAGTTTGGTAAAAATGCTATCAAGTGAGTCATTGCTCGAAGTAGAGAAGTTTTCATAACTTTGCTTTAACAATGTCTTCTGAGTCTTCTTTGTAGAATCATTACCACCAAATCTATGAGCAAATCTCTTCAAACAGTTCTTTAGCAGTCTTGAATTTGCTGAATGCAATAATCTGGTCTCTAGGAAGAGTCATCAGCAACAAACTTCTAGCTTTAAGATCATTCTTCTTTTGAGCTTTTCAAGCATTTGATTCAGCACAGAAACTTTCACAACATCAGTGTCACCAACTTTTGAAGTAGTGGTCACAGATTTGAAAGAATCACCAAGTTGAATAATCTCCCATAGAGCATAGTCCTGTATGAGGAAGTATTGCTCAATCAGTATCCTCCACATCTCAAACTCATTAAGCTTAAGCTTAGGGAGTCTAGGTGTAGAAGAAGAGTTTGATTGGTTGTTTTCCATCTCCATTGAATTGAGTGAGTGAGTTAAGCTAATTTCTTGGATCTTCTAAAACAAAATATCAGAACCTTCGCTCTGGTACCACTTGATGGATCTTGGAAACTCTCCTTGTGTCAATGATATTTTGTATGATATTATCAAGCAAGCGGAATTTACTTAAGTAATACTTAGAAGACGTATTGTATGATGTATGAGAATAAACACAAGTTAACACAAAACTCAAGCTCCAATATTATTAATGAATAATACGAGTAATCTTAACTTATCACTAGGGTTACACCTTGAAGCTTTCGTAGGTAATATTGCAATATGATATGTACCTAAGACAATGACCTAAGATCTCCTTTTATACAACAAGGAGTCCTTTACAAGATACGTATAAAGCTAACATAATAGAATATACACAAGATCTATTATATACTTATCTAGACGCGTTTAACTTTATCATAAACTGATAGCAGTGGTAATGAAGAACTTGCAGTGGGAATACGTTTCCACTGCTAGTGTTAATCAAAGCAGTGTAAACCACAACCATCCGTGGTAACGGATTATTCCCAACACACATTTTACCCCTCTCACCACTCTATAAATACCCCCTTCTCAACCACAAACACACACACAAATTGTTTTTGTAACAAAACTTTGCTAAAATCTTTTCTCAAACTCAAAAAATTTGTGTGTGCTTCAAACTCTTCAAATCCTTTTCTGAAAAATCTTCTTTGTAAACATTTACAAAAGTTTTTCATCACAAACTTAAGAGATCTAAAAACTCTTTGATTGTTCTTGTCAAATTATTCTTCTCAAAACCCTAAATTTTTTTATGGAAATGGCAAGTACACAATCTCTCCAGTTTGCTTCTCAGTGGGTAGGGGATCTTACAAATGTTGAATTTAAAACAAATAATGTCATAGGCAATTTTGAATACCCTGAAACTGAACCAGCCTACAAAGACATTAAGAAATTTTTGTTTAACTGCCCACTAAAAGCGGCCTTTGTGAAATGTCCTCAATGCACGTACCAAAACCTCCTCAAGGAGTTTTGGGCTACAGCCATGGCCTATGACCCGACACCCTCAACTAATGAGACTGACCTATGACCTCTCAGGGAGTATCTCATTAAGTTCAGTCTTTTCAATGGGGAACAGTCACTAACCCTGGATTATAAAACTTTTTGCACTTCAACAGGATTAGGTTACAACAATGGAGTCTATGTTGCCCATCCTGAACCCTCGACAGTTAAGGATGGGTTAAAACAAATTGCCTTAGATCCAAAATTTTTGGACAGAATCCCAGTGACCAAGAATTCATTTCCTGTGGCTTGGAGGATCCTGTTCACTTTTGTGATTCAGGTCCTCGGCGAGAACCACTCGTCCACTGAACAAGTTAATTCTATTCAGTTGATGATGGCTCACTGCTTGATGAATGGGGTCACTGTCGACATGGGAGAGATCATTTACAGTGATCTCGTAACCAAGCTACTGAGCAAAACTAGGGAAAAATACGTTTCGTACCCTAGGTTTGTCTCATGTGTTTTGCAAGTGTTACTGGGTTCAAATTATCCTCAGGAAGAAAAATTTGGTGCTTTACCTGGCATCCTGAGTCAATCAAATTTTCAAAAGGACCCATCCCTTGTCACCAATATTGAATTGACGGCCCATATGAGTGCTGTAAACAACCAGAGGGAATCAGTGTCTCCTAACCCTGCTCCCTTAAAGAGAAAGGGGAAGTCTCAGACTAGGACTAAGACCAAACCCAAGTCTCAGGGACTTGAGGCTTCAGGAACAATAGCCAAAAGGCAAAGAAAACCCAAGACTGATCTGCCACCCACTGGAGACCAAGCAACATCTACCCAAGGGACAACGAAGGACACTGATAAATCACAATCAGTGCCCTTGGTCCAAACTACTATTCCCAAGATCCAGGGAAACATACAACCCCTGGTAGGGGAGCGCCTTCCACACGCCAGTGATGACATTAGCAAATCAAAGCCTTTGTCTGAGGGCACACTAAATGATCCCAAAGACTCAGGGGGAAACAAACAACCCACTGATAGGGATATCACTGCCACTGACTCTGCTAAAGGCACTGAGAAAACCATCAGTGTCTCAGGGGTCTCAAGGGGACAAAGACTCGGAGGGACAGGAACAACCCGCCGATACGGAACCCAAAACCAATCCTGACTCTAGAGAAGGCACTGGAAAATGCCCACCAATGTTTGAGGAGTCAAAGGGGGACAAAGACTCAGAGGGATTAATGCCACCCGCTGATATGGAACCCATCACCAACCCTTTGTTGACTGTTGTTGATGTTACTGGGATACTATTTTCTGAAGATGAACTTGCTGACAGTGATGATGAAATTTTATGGCGGGAAGAAGTGGACGTGAGGTTCAATTGAACAAGGACCTCGCTGATCTACAGAGCATCTTGAATCACCATTCGGCGACAATAATGACTCAGACTCCTCTTCCTCCCTTTGAATTCAAAAGATTTGACAATGTTCTCCCACTAATTGAGAGGCAGCTTGTTCAGTGGATCACCAAAGCTTCAAGGAAGCTATACTCTGGGGTTACTGAAACACTGTGGGAACAACACCCTGAAGCAGCTGCCAGTTATGCATATCTAAAGGCTAAGGTATAGGCTTTTGATGAAAACGTTCATGAACACAGAGATCTTATGTACCAACACCTTCATAGACTGGATGAGAACCTGGTTAAATTTCTCAAGCATCTTCAGACATGTGGGGTTACAATTGATGAAATCAGGGATGTTGTCAAAGAAGACCCAACACTCAATGCCAAAGTGCTGGAGGCCACTAAGGTGTATGTGAAAAATTCCTCTCGTCTCACTGAACTGATAGATATGCTCCAATCTGCCAACGTTCAGGGTCTTCAATCTTCTGTCCAGTCTCTTCAAGTCACATTGGGCTCTTTAAATACTCAGGTGGCTGCTTTGACTCAGGCCTCGTCTTCTATGGCCTGGAATCTTGGACCCAGAATGACTGCTTTGGAAGTATCTCGGGAAACTTTGGAAGCTAAGGTCACTAGCATCAAAACAGATACTTCGGATATCAAGGCAATGATCACTGAAATTTATCAGGCCTTCAAGGGTCAAGCAACTCAGTCCCCCTCAGCACCAACACCAACTCTTGCCCTTGACGCCGCTCTAGCGGTTGAGGGGAGAATCTTCTTGAAGAAACTCCTCTTCACTGCGAGGGGAGCCAACACCACCGGTATCTGAAGCTCAAATATCATCATCACCACCAGTCTCAGCAATACCCATCTCATCAGTACCACCACCACCAACAACAACAACAATGGCAATGGCGGTGATCACACCAATAACAACAACAACACCGCCCACGGTAGCATCTTCTTCTTCAAGCCGGGACAAAGGAAAGGCATAATGACAACACCACTGAGCCTGAGAAGATTCCCTGTAAGATCGGCAACAACTGCGTACTGTGACACCACAACAGCTAAGTGCCTATCTTGTAAAAGAAGAAAAGAAAAAGAAACTTGCTGAAGAGGAAAGAAAAAGCAGAGGAGCACTGGTACAAGTCGTTGCTGAGGAAGCTAAAAACATTGGAATAGATGCTAAGAAGCTTGAAAAGGGTCAGGCAGGACAGAAGTTCAAGGATGCTCAGGCAGCAAAAATGGCTGAAATAAAAAAGAAATTGGAAGAAAAGAACAAAAGAACTACAACCATCAGGCAAGCAAGAATTGATCATTATAACTGGTCCATGACTAATAGAAGGCTGCCTGAGAAAATCACAAATGTCAAAATCATCCCCAAGTCCAAACCACTAGCCATGAATGTTTACAGGGGGGACGACAAAATACATTTCGAGGTTCATGATCCCCTGAAATTTACTAACTTTGGGATTACTGAACTCGATGAACTTAGTCCTATAATTGAAAAGAAGCAGAATAAGGTGGTTAAGGAGCTGATGAAGATGCTCAGCAAAAGATATAAAAAGTGAGAGATGCACCATCCCAACGGAATTCACCGCCTTAAGCGCACCACAAGGATCTCAACCTCAGTCTTCAGGCGAGAAGAAAGAGGTTGAGTTCCGCCTGAATAAAGAGCACGGTTTGAATGCAACAGGGAGCCGCTGAAGGTGTTAAGTTTGTAAACTATTTGGTGATTGTAAATCACGAAAGGGCTATTTTTCATTGATGAATATGGAAACCCAACATTCCAAGGTGAGGCGATATTGATAAAATGGAATGGCAACAATCTTTGAGCTACATACCATTTGCTTCTCAAATTCAGATTCTGCAAATATCAAGTTACGTGCGACTTAAATGCCAAGATAAGAGAGCATCAGGGAAACCTGATCACAAAGAAAGTCAAGCTTGAAGCCTGGGAATCCATACGGGTGACATCATTTTGATTTATGCTTTTGTACTAGTGATAGGAGACATGTATCGATCAATAAAAGATGTATGTTTTTATTAAATTACTCAATGTTCCTTATTGTATTCATTAGTACATTCAGTGTAAGAAGAAGCCATTTGCTCACTTACACTGATCAAACACTTAGGCTATTTGTATATCCAAATAGGGGGAGACTGTTGGGTTCAGTGAATAGCCAAACCCCTTAATCTAGGATTTGAATAGAAAATAGCCCAAGTATTTAGACCGTTAAACATTGCAGTCATGAGTGCATAGTCTCTGGTGAGCCATCTTCAGGATACTCAGATGCGAGGCAACAAGATAGTCTCTCCACTTAGCAAGGCGGAACTTAAAGGGTGAAGACTGAGTCAAGAAGAAGATGGTGGATTCAGTGAGTGATGACAATAACTCACTGAATCCCTAAGACTCCTCTCTAACTACTTACACTTAAGACAAACTGAAGTAGAAGACTAAAGGATGTAAAGACTGAAGAATGAGCGGGACAAGGCGGGATAAGTTTGAATCAGATAAGACGAAGTGCTTATCAACCAAAGTCAACTTTCCCTGAATGGCAAAAGATCAGGCTCAGTGTCATCACTGACCTTAGGAAAGTAGTCTTGTCTCTTACCTAGAATAGCCTTTGTAAACAGAGACAAAATACATCGGTATTTTGTCTTCTGTATGATGTCAGTTTGTCACTTAGGAAAGAGTTAAAACTCATACATGTATAAATAGCATAAGAGATGGAGTGAAAAGATTAAGCTTGTGAATTGTAAAAACACACACACGCAAGCCATCTCTTCACTCCTCCAAATACAATTTAATCCCTGAGATAGCTCAGTGGGTTCTAAGAGTTGTGCTCATACTTAGCCTGAGCTTAGAGAGGAGTCACCAAACTTTGTCATTTCAATCCCAAGTACTGTTCCGCAAGTACTTCGGTAACGTATTCTTTTTGATTGATTTCTAATAAAGAATATGATGTTGAAAATTACTTTATGTGTTTTATTTATGTTAATTTCAGTCATTGTTCACTATTAACTTATTTTATATTCTTAAACTGTTTTTAAACGATAGTGAACAGGGAACAACACGTACAATTATTTCTAAGTGTATGCATGCATAGTTTATTGGTAGCCACCTTTGGTTCGGTAGTTTTGAATGGCGGTTGAGGCCAATTGCCTAGGAGATATGACCAATGATGAGTGTCTAAATACTCATCATTTTTGTACCATTTAAATGCATGGTCTAAATCTGTGAAACTCTTTGAAAATCACAAAACCAGTCAAGTTAAAGGGTGTTTGGTTTTGATTTGTTAACTGTGTTAAAGGGTGTTCAAGACAGTGTTCTTGTTTGTTGTTTGTCAAACCTGGTCTAAATAACTCATTTCAACCATAAAAACCAGTCCTTGTTAGTGTAAAAGTCAAAAGTACCTTTAATCTCATCTTACTGGTTAACTGTTGGGATTTAAAGTGTAAAACTCATCATATTAGCTTACAACTTGGTACTTTAGCTTAATTTCATCATAACTTAGGTTAGTATAACATAATAAGTAAGTAGGATCAATCACAAGTTCATATAAGTCAACCTTTAGTGTAAATCAGAAAGTCAAAATTTCAGTTTAGTGGTTTTTGAATAAAATAGATTAATTTTTATAGGACTTAACATTAGCTTTCAAGTCTTAAGCTTTTGGGATATTAATATTTAGTTGCTAATCTTTATCCTAGTATTTTTTATAATTTCTATTTAGCTTTTTAAACTGCTTATTCTTTAGCTTACTTTAGACCCTTTTTCAAAATAGTGCCCTGTGCACGCTTTTGTGAAGCTCATTTCATAAGCTTGCAGCTTGTTCATTAGTTGGCCTTATCTTGCAACTTTTGGTGTTTTGTATAGCCCATCGGCTAGTTTTTGTGTGATTGCTTATTTTCAATTTTTGAGCTTATTTAGACTGCTTATCATGCTAAACTTATTTTCCAAAAATCACTCACTACACCTGATCATCGGTGTAGTTGAGACCTTTTCACAAGCTCATAAAAAGCTTATTAGATAACCTCACTTGTGAACCTTGGCTTTTGGAAAGCCAATCTAGCCATTTCACAGTTCCAAAGCTTATTTTCCATTTTCTGGCTTATTTGATAGGGTGCAATCGACTTTTAGTTTTGTCCATTTCTTAGTATTAACTGACCCCTTACACTGATCGGTGAAATGGTGCAATTTTCATAAGCTTGTCACAAGCTTATTAGTGGACCCCACAGTGTGAACTTGGACTTTTTGGAAATCCCACCAGCCCATCTTGCTACCTCAGTGCTTATTTTGAGCTTTGGAGCTTTTGCCCCTAGCTTAATTTAGCTTGCAAAGTCCTTGCAGGATTGTTTGTTTTATAGATTTAGTCATAGTGCTTATTATCTTATTAATAGCTTATCGGTGTGATTATCTGTGCTTTTTAGCTTCATCTAAGTAGATTTAGCTTATTTACATCTTATTTCATCTTTGGTTCAGCTTGTTAGTTTGTTTAAGCTTAAATCACCAAAATAAGCTCATAAGCTTAACTGTTAAACCAATAAGCTCATCAAACTGCTTATTTTTAATTTCCAAAATTTTTGTCTTTGTAAAAGTTGCTTATTTTAAGTAGTTAAATAGTTTTCAAAAAGAAAAATCACAAAAACATCATTTTAAAATAGTGATAGCGTTTATTTAATATAAATTAGCTTTTTAATTTTTATTTTCAGCTTATTATAAAGCATTTTCAGTTTTTATAATTTTCTTAGTTTTCTGTCATCATAGGATAATTTTATAAAAAATTTCATAATTTTCTTAGCTTGTTTAGTATTTATTAGAATTTAAAATAGTTAAAAAGTATTAAATAATTAATAATAAATAAATAAAAAACATAAAAAATATATTTTCAGTTTTAAAATTAGTTTTATAATATTTTAGACTTTTCTAAGTTAAAATTTCATTTTTCCAGGTTAATTTTATATTTTCTTGTATTTAAGTGTATTTTTAATAATGAATAAATAGTAATTAATTAATAATAAATAGATAAAAAGTGTAAAAAATATATTTTCAATTTTAAAATAAGTTTTATAATATTTTAGATTTTTCTAAATCATAATTTCATTTTTCTAGTTTTATTTCACATTTTCTTATATTTTAGAGTATTATTAAATAGTTAAAAATAGTTTTTTAATTAATAATAATTAAATAAATAGTTATAAAAATAATTTTAATTCTCTAATAATTTTCTTTTATTATTAGGATTGTAAAAATATCATTTTCATATTTTTAGGTCTTTTATTTCTTAAAACTCACGTTTTATTTTGTACGTTTACGTAATTTAATAAACGTACGTGTTTAAGTTTGTTTAATCTGATTGTTGTGCTTTATAGTTCTGTATCCAAATACAATTCCAATCAATCAGTAGTGTAATTACCACTCAAAATCCTTACTGATCATTATCCTTAGTGATCATTCGACATCTGAACATTTTTAAACACCATTCGGTCTCAGGTGGGACTTAACGACCGAGAATCCACTATATTCCAAGGGAAATTGCATTGGTTTTAGACTGTTTTAATTTTATTACGGTTGACCATTCACAAGTGGTTGACTTGTGTGATAAACTTGACGGTTTGCCACCAATCAAATTTTGGTGCCGCTGCCGGGGAGGCTTTAGCGTGTTCTAAACATTCTCAGACCCGTACTTGCACATATACCACCTTTTGTAAACAGTTTTTTGAAAAGTTATCAAAAACTTCATTAACACTTTTCCTAAAGTGTTAACAACGCCAAACAAAATATAAAACAATAAAACAATCGTAACGTTTTCTATCTTGTATTTTCTTTAAGGTGATTCTTAAAAAGATACGATTTGGTTAAACGAGACGATACCAAAAATATTGTCCAAAAGTTTTTAAACCCTTAGCACAAATTCATACCTACGTCTTTTCTGTGGTACTTAAATACATAAAAATCAACCACGCAAATCAAGGCAGAACACCTACCAACTGGGGGTGTGAACATTAATAAGTTCCCAATCTTACAGATCAAAACTTGCCTTTGTGTCCTTGTGATTTGGTGTACCTTTTTCAAAGAAGCCATTTCATTTGTGATTATTGGTTAAGTTCACTTGTCGTTTTGCCTCGCATTTGTTTTGAAAACTGATTTTAATACTTAGTGCATGCTCGTTCTTCCACTCCACAAGTCCACTTTCAGAGCTTGCAAATATTCCGCGTAGACGTAGAGGGACGTTCGCTCCTTCAGCCGTGGCGAGGAACGTCTAGTACCACCACCCCCTGTCGTAATGGCGAGAAGACAAACCGATGAATGAGCTTCTCCAAGCACCCATCGAGGGTTACGGAGGTGCCATTATTGTCCCACCATCGTGGCGATACCTTCGAGCTCAAAACCGGGTTGCTTAATCTTGTAACCCAAAGCCAATTCTATGGTTTTGAGCTGGATGATCCTCATGCACAAATTCGATGGTTCAACAAGATTGCATCTACCATCAAATACAAGAATGTCCCACATGAAGCAATTAAGCTTCTTCTGTTCCCATTCTCTCTAGAGGGACAAGCCGGAATTGGCTTGAGAAACAACCCCCTCGTTCCATTGAGACATGGGAATATCTAGTCACTAAGTTTGTTAACGAATTCTATCCTCCATCCCGAACTACAAGTCTTAAGAATGAGATAATGAAATTTTCTCAAAGATTTGATGAATCATTCGGTGAGGCATGGGATCGTTACAAAGAGTTGCTCCGGAAGTGTCCACATCATGGTTTTACCGAGTTAATGCAAATGGATACTTTCTACAATGGTCGAGACAAGCGACCAAGACTCTTTAAATGCCTCCGCGGGAGGTAATTTCCTGAGCAAAACCACAAAAGAAGCCTTGCAAATCATTGAAAACAAGTCCCAGGTCCGTCCTTTCCGAACAAATACATATCAGTCTCAGTCTAATGCTGGACCTTCAACTTCATCTCACGTGAGTACATCTAGCACCGATGCTAAGATTGACAAACTCACAGATATTTTTCAGGCTTTGGTTCTTGGTAACCAAAAGAAAGTCACTTTCACACAGACACCATCACATGGTGAAGTGAAGAAAGTCGAGGTCTGTGTCACTTGTGGTGGCCCTCATGCATACTACAACTGTACTGCCACCGATGGTAGTCCGTTTGAAGCCAATGCCATAGCCGGCACTTCACATCAAGGAGGTAATCAATACCGTACTCAAAGTGAGCCAAACTACCGTGCTAATACTTATCAGGGACCACCCGGTTTTAACCAGAATCCTAACATACAAAACCGGAATCAGAACCAACCTAGAATGAACCAAGGTTATCAAAACCAAGGTAATTTCTATCCCGGACCAAATCAAGGTTTCCAACATCAAGGAAACCTTAATCAAAACAATTTCAATCGAGGGAATCAATTTCATGGGAATATGAATCCTAACCAAGGAAATTTTCAAAATCAAGGCCCTAATCCGAACAATAGAGGCCAGAATTTTCCTAATCAAACTCAAGCCATTGTTCCAACTGGACCATCATCTGATGAGTTATTGAAGCAATTCATGAAATCCCAAGATGAAATGAACAGGTTGTTGGTCAGTCAGATCGCTGATCTAAAGAAGTCTTTAAATGATCAACCCTCGGGCCCGAGCAACACGATCGCTAACCCGAGGGGCGATGCAAAGGCGATCACAACCAGAAGTGGTGTTTCATACAATGGACCCGCTATTCCTACTACCTCTTCTTCTTATCTCCCGAAGGTAGTGGAAAGTGAACCTCAAGTTGTCCCGAAACCCAAATCCAATCCAGGAGTTGTTTTTTAACCTCCAGTAGCTCCCGTTGATAACCCCAAATCCAAATCTTCTATTCCTTACCCATCACGTTTGAATGAGCAAAAGCTCCGCGAAAAAGCCAGTCATCAAATGGACAAATTTTTTCAAATTTTCAAAGAACTACATTTTGACATAAGCTTTGCGGATGCTATCATCCTGATGCCCAAGTTTGCATCAACTCTCAAACACGTGTTAAGCAACAAGGAAAAGCTATTTGAAATGGCTAAAACTCCTCTGAACGAGAAGCGCTGCGGTTATCTTGAAGAAGCTTCCCGAAAAGCTTGGAGATCCTGGAAAATTTCTCTTACCTTGTGTATTTCCAGGGATGGTTGAATGCTTTGCCTTAGCTGATCTTGGTGCAAGCATTAACGATGCCTCATTCAAGTATGGAAGAAACTTTCTCTTCCGGACCTTATTCCTACATGCATGACTCTCGAGCTTGCAGATCGTACAATATCCCGTCCACTTGGCATTGCCGAGGACGTATTCGTGAAAGTAGGAAAGTTCCATTTTCCAGGTGACTTTGTAGTTGTTGATTTCGATGCTGATCCACGGGTTCCTCTCATTGTTGGACGAGGATTCCCGAGAACGGGCCGTGCTCTCATTGATGTATTTGAGCAAGAAATCACATTACGTGTGGGTAATGAAGCTGTCACCTTTAACCTTGATCAAACTTCGAGGTACTCCGCAAACTATGATTCCGAGTCGGTTAACCGAATAGATATCATTGATGTTGCTTCTGAAGAGTACTCTCAAAAAGTTCTTGGTTATGATCATAATTCTTCGAGTGATAATCTCACTCATTCATCTCAACCCATCATTGCCAATTCTACTCCTTCTCTCACTCCATTTGAGGAAAGTGACTTCATCTTGGAAGAGATTGAAGCATACTTGTCTAGTGATTCGGTTTCATGGGAAATTGATCACGCTCCAATTGACATCGAGGGAGATATTCTTCTCATTGAGAAGTTGCTTAATGATGATCCATCTCCACTCCCTCCCATCGAGCTTCATAACAAGGAAGTCAATTCACTTGAGAAAACTGAAGAATTTCCTGAAGTCGAACTTAAGGACTTACCACCTCATCTCGAGTATGCATTTCTTGAGGGTGATGATAAATTACCCGTCATTATTGCTCGAGATTTGTGTAAAGATGAAAAGACTGCTCTCATAAAGGTCTTGAAGTCACACAAGCAGGCAATTGCTTGGAAACTCTCCGACATTAAGGGTATCAACCCTGAGTTTTGCACTCACAAAATCTTGATGGAGGATGACTTCAATCCAGCAGTCCAACATCAGAGAATGGTGAATCCTAAGATTCATGAGGTTATTAAACAAGAGGTTCTCAAACTTCTTGATGCCGGTTTAATTTACCCGATCTCTGAAAGTCCTTAGGTTAGCCCAATTCATTGTGTTCCTAAAAAGGGTGGCATAACTGTTGTCACAAATGAAGAAAACGAGTTAATTCCAACTCGGCTGGTAACGGGATGGCGTGTTTGCATTGACTATCGTAAGTTGAATGACGCCACCCGAAAAGACCATTTTCCTCTACCCTTCATGGACCAAATGCTTGAGAGATTAACAGGGAACGAATACTATTGTTTCCTAGATGGTTTCTCGGGTTATTTTCAGATCCCCATTGATCCACAGGATCAAGAAAAGACTACATTCACCTGCCCATATGGAACTTTTGCCTACAGACGTATACCTTTTGGCCTATGTAATGCTCCTGGCACGTTCCAACGATGTATGATGGCCATTTTCCACGACATGATCGGGGAAACAATGGAGGTTTTTATGGATGACTTCTCGGTCATTGGGGACTCGTTTCAAACATGTCTCTCCCATCTAGATAAAATGCTAAACGGTGTGAAGACACCAATCTTTGTCTAAATTGGGAGAAGAGTCACTTTATGGTCAAAGAAGGCATAGTCCTTGGCCATAAGATTTCCAAAAATGGGATCGAGGTCGATAGAGCAAAAGTAGATGTTATTGCTAAATTGCCTCATCCTACTACCGTCAAAGGTATTAGGAGTTTTTTAGGTCATGCCGGCTTTTATCACAGATTCATACAAGATTTTTCTAAAATCGCCCGGCCTATGACTCATCTTCTTGAAAAAGATGCTCCTTTTATCTTCTCACCTGAGTGCATCAAAGCTTTTGAAACATTAAAGAAAAAGCTTACTGAAGCACCTATTCTCGTTGCTCCCGACTGGGATTTACCTTTTGAACTCATGTGCGATGCAAGTGATTTTGCTATCGGTGCAGTTCTGGGGCAACGTAGATCCAAGCATTTTCAGCCTATCCACTACGCGAGTAAGACTATGACTGAAGCTCAAACCCATTACACCACCACATAAAAAGAGCTACTAGCCGTGGTGTATGCGTTTGAGAAGTTTCGGCCGTACTTAATCTTGACCAAATGCGTGGTGTATACGGATCACTCGGCTCTCAAATATCTCTTTGCAAAACAAGATGCAAAGCCGAGATTGCTCCATTGGGTTCTCCTCCTACAAGAATTTGATATCATTATACGTGATAAAAAAAGGAGCTGAGAACCTGGCTGCTGATCATCTGTCCCGTCTAGAAAACCCACACCAAGATGTTTTCCAGAAAAAGGAAATAAATGAAACATTTCCTCTCGAGACACTCAATGCGGTTTCTTTTCGTGGAGACTCTACTACCCCATGGTTTGCTGACTTCGCAAATTACCATGCGGGTAACTTCATAGTGAAAGGAATGTCGACCCAACAGAAGAACAAATTCTTCAAAGATGTTAAACATTACTTCTGGGACGACCCCTACTTATTCCAAATCTGTGCGGATCAAGTCATCCGACGATGTGTTTATGGACAGGAAGCTATTGACATTCTCAAAGCTTGCCATGCTGGACCCACCGGGGGCCATCATAATCCAAATTACACCGCCAAAAAGGTGTTTGATTCCGGGTTTTATTGGCCCACGATTTATAAGGATGCCCACGATTTTGTCAAAATCTGTGACGCTTGTCAACGTCACGGAAATATCTCACAAAGAAATGAAATGCCGCAAAACGCCATTCAAGTATGTGAGATTTTTGACATCTGGGGCATTGACTTTATGGGGCCATTTCCATCATCTCGAGGAAACAAATACATACTCGTGGCCGTTGACTATTTGTCAAAATGGGTTGAAGCGAAAGCTTTGCCTACCAACGATGCCCGAGTTGTTGTGAAATTCTTAAAATCTCTTTTTGCTAGATTTGGAACTCCACGAGCTATAATCAGTGATCATGGTACGCATTTCTGCAATGACCAATTTGATAGAGTCATGCAAAAGTATGGTGTAACCCACCGTCTCTCTACTGCGTACCACCCCCAAACAAGTGGGCAAGTGGAAGTTTCTAACCGAGGTATAAAAATAATTCTGGAAAGGACAGTAGGCGAAAACCGTGCCTCTTGGTCGGATAAGCTAGATGACGCACTCTGGGCATTCCGTACAGCTTATAAAACACCAATCGGGTGTACTCCATACAAGCTTGTGTACGGAAAGGCGTGTCATCTGCCAATTGAGCTTGAGCACAAAGCATACTGGGCCTTAAAACATGCCAACTTCGATATTCAGACAGCTGGTGATCACCGGAAAGTTCAAATGAATGAATTAAATGAACTCCGTGATCAAGCATACGAGAACTCTTTGATCTACAAACAAAAGACAAAGAAGATTCATGACTCCAAAATCAAGAACCGCGTTTTCAACGTCGGTGATCGAGTCCTTCTTTTCAATTCAAGATTGAAGATATTCTCGGGAAAGCTCAAGTCCCGTTGGTCTGGTCCATTTACTATTGCTAAGGTTTATCCTTATGGTACTATTGAGTTATCTCAACCCGATGGTCCAAATTTTAAAGTGAATGGTCATCGATTAAAGCACTATTTTGGAGAGGACATTCCACCTGTGATTGTCCCGGATCTACAAACTTTCCCCATGAACCAATGAATGCGGGGATCGAGTCAAGCTAGCGACTCGGTAATAAAAACAAGATAGCACACCATATGGGTTTTCACCCATATTTCTGACTTCTTTCTACTTTCTACCACCCTAGTGTGGGGGAGTTGCCCCACGCTGTTGTATATAAGTCAAAAAAAAAAAAATTGTATATATCAAAAATAAAATAATGGCCGTAGTATTTCCCTTTTATGTTCCATGTTTCGGCATAACCGCCGGTACTTTGAATATTGAGGGCAATATTCATTTCTAGTGTGGGGGAATTCTCACGAATTTTATCATGTAATTAATCCACCCAATTCCCCCATTTTTTTGGCCAAATTTTTTTTTGGAGTAAGTGTTTTCACTTACTCGAAATGGTAATCAGTCCGCCATGTCTAACCCACATAACGATTGGCTAATCCAGGAGCAAACGGATCTTGGTAAAGATATCTCAAATCCGTTTATGGCTTGCAATTTGCTCAAAATTGTATGGTGTTCAGCTCACCATATCTTTAATTAGTGAAGAGTTGGCTAGCCCGCAAGTTTATGGCTTGTGGTAAAGGCAATTGGAAAACCATAATTGGTAATCGACTCACCAAAGATAATATTGATAATTTATCTAAGAGTTGGCTAGTCCAGAAGCAAACGGCTTCTGGTAAAGACAAATCAAATCCGTTGAAAGCTTATGATTTGCTCAAAATCATTTGGTTATCATTGTACCAAGGTTCTTACTTGAACTAAAACAACTGGCTACTCCATAAGTAATGGCTTTTGGTAAAGAGATGAAATCCATTAAGTTTTCTCAAAATATTGCTAGGGACTAGCAATATCTTAGTGTGGGGGATTGATGAGTGTCTAAATACTCATCATTTTTGTACCATTTAAACTGTAAAAACATCTGAAAACACTCAGAAATGCATCAAAATGATAAAAATATCACAAATAAGTGTTTTATGTGTTTCAAATGCAAAAATACCAAAATTAGATGAAAAACGTATCAAGTTTGCATAATTGGCAGTTTTAGTCCCCCAAGTTTCAAAAATTGTCAAAACTGGTCCCTGGTAAATCAAAATAAAGAAAAATATCATTTAAGGTCCATGGGATTCAAAAGTTGTCAAAACAAACCCTTCAAAGTTTAAAATTTGCAAAATTACAACTTTGGTCCCTCAACTTTGAAAAATGTCAAAAATAGTCCTCGGATATTTAAAAGATGAAAATAATCAAATGTGGTCCTTGTACTATTAAAGATTGCCAAGTTTGGTCCTTGTGTTAACATTGGAAAAAGTTCAGTTTTGGTCCTTCAAGTTTGCTAGAATTACATAAATGGTCCTTGTGATACTACTACTAAACCAAACCGGACCCTATATTAAACACAAATCCAATCCAATACCCAGCTGGCCCAATACCAAGCCCAACCCACACCACTTGAACCTTGATCCTAGACCTTTGACCCCTGAGCCAGTCCAAATTCCTCTTTGCCCTGCCAATATATCTATTTTGAACCCCCTGTGTTATTATTAAAAAACGGGTCAACAAAAGTCAAACCCACTGTCACTATTCATCTTCCTCACACAATCCGCCAAACCGATCTGCTATCCACCTTGCACGGTTTTCATTTCCACCTTTCCACCTCACCTTAACACCTGTTTACCAACTCCATAACACCTCCACAAATTCCAAGAAGCCTTAATTGAAGAAACCTGCTCAAAGAAATTTGGCGCCAAAATTCCACATGGACGAATATGATGAATTAGATGGATCCAATGGCTGGAAAGAGGTGGGAAAGTCTCAGAGGTCGACAAGGGACTTAAAAAGATCATTATAAAACAAGAGATGAAGCAATGTGAAGAATATCTAGAGTAAATTAGTTTATTTTATGTCGTTTTAGTTAATTTTCCAATTCCAATGTATTTCTTAGCTTTCAAGTGACTTGTTTAAGAATTTCCAGTGTATTTGAATCTATTTCCAATAATCAATTTCATTTTAAGTCTCAATTTCAGTTTATGCAATTTTCAATTTCAAAAATCTCATGTTAGTCTAAAGTTGTTTGTAGCTGTTGTTTTGGACTCAGTAAGCTCATATAAGCTCCTATATAGCTTATGTAAGCTATTAGAAACCTTAAAACTCTGTTTAGTATTAAAAAGAAAAAAAAATACCAAAAATACTAAAAAATGTTGAAAAATCAAAAATCCATGGAGATGAAGATCAAGATGGAGCAGGGTAAATCTTGGATGGCCTTGGGTTTAGAAGCTTAGTGGTAAGCTAATAGGGTTGATCTTTGGACCTAGTTCGTGTTCTCACTAAATTCAAGTTGTAAGCCTTTTTAAGCAATTCTTGTATTTAACTGTTTAAGTTACTTATTAGCCTTAAGCTTTGTGTTTTTATGTTTCTTAGTTATAGTTAAGTATAATTAAACATTAAAAACAGTTGCTTGTTCTCTTTAATTTGTAGTTAGTAAAAATCTTATTTTAACAGTTAAATTAGCATAATTGTCATTTCTTAGTTTAATGATGTTATTGTTGTTGTTTAGTGCTTATTTAGTCTTAATATATGATATTATAAAGCCTGGAAAAATGCATGGTCTAAATCTGTGAAACTCTTTGAAAATCACAAAACCAGTCAAGTTAAAGGGTGTTTGGTTTTGATTTGTTAACTGTGTTAAAGGGTGTTCAAGACAGTGTTCTTGTTTTTTGTTTGTCAAACCTAGTCTAAATAACTCATTTCAACCATAAAAACCAGTCCTTGTAGTGTAAAAGTCAAAAGTACCTTTAATCTCATCTTACTGGTTAACTGTTGGGATTTAAAGTGTAAAACTCATCATATTAGCTTACAACTTGGTACTTTAGCTTAATTTCATCATAACTTAGGTTAGTATAACATAATAAGTAAGTAGGATCAATCACAAGTTCATATAAGTCAACCTTTAGTGTAAATCAGAAAGTCAAAATTTCAGTTTAGTGGTTTTTGAATAAAATAGATTAATTTTTATAGGACTTAACATTAGCTTTCAAGTCTTAAGCTTTTGGGATATTAATATTTAGTTGCTAATCTTTATCCTAGTATTTTTTATAATTTCTATTTAGCTTTTTAAACTGCTTATTCTTTAGCTTACTTTAGACCCTTTTTCAAAATAGTGCCCTGTGTACAGTTTTGTGAAGCTCATTTCATAAGCTTGCAACTTGTTCATTAGTTGGCCTTATCTTGCAACTTTTGGTGTTTTGTATAGCCCAACTGGCTAGTTTGTTGTGTGATTGCTTATTTTCAATTTTTGAGCTTATTTAGACTGCTTATCATGCTAAACTTATTTTCCAAAACTCACTCACTACACTGATCATCAGTGTAGTTGAGACCTTTTCACAAGCTCATAAAAGCTTATTAGATAACCTCAGCTTGTGAACCTTGGCTTTTTGGAAAGCCAATCTAGCCATTTCACAGTTCCAAAGCTTATTTTCCATTTTCTAGCTTATTTGATAGGGCTGCAATCAGCTTTTAGTTTTGTCCATTCTCAGTATTAATGACCCAGCTTACACGATCAGTGAAATGGTGCAATTTTCATAAGCTTGTCACAAGCTTATTAGTGGACCCCACAGTGTGAACTTGGACTTTTTGGAAAGCCCACCAGCCCATCTTGCTACCTCAGTGCTTATTTTGAGCTTTGGAGCTTTTGCCCCTAGCTTAATTTAGCTTGCAAAGTCCTTGCAGGACTGTTTGTTTTATAGATTTAGTCATAGTGCTTATTATCTTATTAATAGCTTATCAGTGTGATTATCTGTGCTTTTTAGCTTCATCTAAGTAGATTTAGCTTATTTACATCTTATTTCATCTTTGGTTCCAGCTTGTTAGTTTGTTTAAGCTTAAATCACCAAAATAAGCTCATAAGCTTAACTATTAAACCAATAAGCTCATCAAACTGCTTATTTTTAATTTCCAAAATTTTTGTCTTTGTAAAAGTTGCTTATTTTAAGTAGTTAAATAGTTTTCAAAAAGAAAAATCACAAAAACATCATTTTTAAAATAGTGATAGCGTTTATTTAATATAAATTAGCTTTTTAATTTTTCTTTTCAGCTTATTATTAAGCATTTTCAGTTTTTATAATTTTCTTAGTTTTCTATCATCATAGGATAATTTTATAAAAAATTTCATAATTTTCTTAGCTTGTTTAGTATTTATTAGAATTTAAAATAGTTAAAAAGTATTAAATAATTAATAATAAATAAATAAAAAGCATAAAAAATATATTTTCAGTTTTAAAATTAGTTTTATAATATTTTAGACTTTTCTAAGTTAAAATTTCATTTTTCCAGGTTAATTTTATATTTTCTTGTATTTAAGTGTATTTTTAATAATGAATAAATAGTAATTAATTAATAATAAATAGATAAAAAGTGTAAAAAATATATTTTAAATTTTAAAATAAGTCTTATAATATTTTAGATTTTTCTAAATCATAATTTCATTTTTCTAGTTTTATTTCACATTTTCTTATATTTTAGAGTATTATTAAATAGTTAAAAATAGTTTTTTAATTAATAATAATTAAATAAATAGTTATAAAAATAATTTTAATTCTCTAATAATTTTCTTTTATTATTAGGATTGTAAAAATATCATTTTCATATTTTTAGGTCTTTTATTTCTTAAAACTCACGTTTTATTTTGTACGTTTACGTAAGTTAATAAACGTACGTGTTTAAGTTTGTTTAATCTGATTGTTGTGCTTTATAGTTCTGTATCCAAATACAATTCCAATCAATCAGTAGTGTAATTACCACTCAAAATCCTTACTGATCATTATCCTTAGTGATCATTCGACATCTGAACATTTTAAACACCATTCAGTCTCCGTAGGACTTAACGACCCGGGAATCCACTATATTCCAAGGGAAATTGCATTGGTTTTAGACTGTTTTAATTTTATTATGGTTGACCATTCACAAGTGGTTGACTTGTGTGATAAACTTGACGGTTTGCCACCAATCAACCGACTGACCCTAGGTGAGCGGAATGAGACGGGAAGGGTAAGATATGACCAACTGACGTTTGGATGAACTTAAGAATTAGGGGGTGAGTGTCTAAGTTCCTAACGGCCGGGCACTCACATACATAAACATGGACTCATACACTTCAAAAGACTCATAAACAAAGATATACCAAAAGGAAGACGACTCTTGGGGGTTCCAACTTTCACTTTGTTTGGTCCAAAAGATGAGGTCTTCTACTTACCAACCCAAAAATCTAAACTCCTACCATGGATAACGCCTAAGCCTTATCCTTACCTTTTCCTTCAACACTCGAACCTACAAAACATCATTAAACTTATCCGTAAGCAAAACGCTTAGTAAGTATATGACATAAACTTAACATTAACAAGTCATAACTAACAATTTTGCTAGCTACAACATATCAAGGAATACATTCACAAACATTAAACATGCCTTAATCAAGCATAATTACTATGCTAACATTACAAACTTTCTAGCATTGGATCCAAGCTACTTAACATTAACAATTTCCTTTATCATTATATCATAGAACATCATAATTCAATATAAATTGAAATTATGAAACATTAACAAGTTTAGTCAATATACTTACCTCAATAATTCTCTAGCTCACTACTTGGGATATCAAAGCTTTATCTTCAATTTTAATATAAGGGAATTAACCCTAATTAGCACCTAAATCAACATTAATTCAATAAATTGACAATCTTTAATTAATTTTCCCCAATTCAATTTCATGAACCCTAATTTCAATTTAACAAATTACTTACTTGGGATGATTAATAGATTAGGGAGGTTTTAGGGCTTGATTCTCTACTTCAATTCTTGATCTATAGCACAAGAACTCAAAGTTGTTCTTTTCCCTCTCTTCTCTTCTCCTGGAGCGACATCAACACACCACACTCTTCTAATTTTTTTTGGAATTTTTTTAATTATCTAGTAATAGATATTTATTTAGTGAACTTTGCACAAATAGCAAAAATGGCCCCTCAAGTCTTATTCTTCCTAGTTTAGCCACACATCTTTATACTACTTGACACTTGCTTATATGCAATTTGTAACTTTGTCATTTTCCTAAAAATACATCCTAGATAATTTAGTATCATTACTTTTATTATAAATTAATATCTCATCGGGTTACGGGTGTAATAGATGCCCTCAAAGCCCAAATTCAGGATAAGAGCTTCACCATTGTTGCCTTAAAAAATGAGTTTAGAAAAACTATTAGAAATAGAGTGAACACTAAGTTTGCAAAACCATCAACCTTGGGTAAGCAAATTGTACGTAATAATACATAACGATCTATAGTTAGGCAGCCCAATTCATTTAAAACAGAAAAATTTAAACCATCAAAATCTAAGCTTGCCTCCCAAGTTGATGAGAATATAGTTTTGTCAAAACCAGTCACTTCACTAATTCATTCCGATATGATGAATAACAATCCTCGGCTTAATGTTCGAAGCTCTAAGATCAGGAATGTAAGAAGACCATCTAGTGCACTTAAGATGTATCAAATGTCTGACCACTCCCTTAAGAAACCTGTTAACAGCAAAATGTCTAAAATTCAGAATGGGGAAATGATCACATTTTCTACTATGACTAAGAGATCTAACTCTACCTGCTCTAGCCACAAATGGATGCCCACTGGTAGATTGTTTAAGTATTTTGAATCCAACAGGAATCAAATTCTAACTCCTGTCTCAAGTGGATGCCAACGGGAAAAATCGTTAAGAAGGTTGGATTCAATTGGACTCCAATCAGAACACTGACCACTAATGTCATCCCGAGGCCTGACTGTAATACACCCAATGAACAGGAGATAACTGCTACTAATCCATCTAAATGTCATTCTACATATGCTATTACTGCAGATACTCCTCAGTCTTTTTCAGGTACAATGATCAATTCAATCATGAATATCATGACGTGGTTTCCAACTGAACTGAGACTATTCATTCGGGAATATTAGCTTGTCAAAATTAATCTGCACATACTATGACTCCTGATCACCTCTGATCAGGACTCGTACCTCATAAGTTCTTGGTTAATTTACTTACACTTTTTGTTATATGCTTTAAAAAAATAAAAAATAAAAATAAAATATTTAAAATATGTAATTCTATAAAAATTTCTTTTATAACAGTCTAATAAAAGATATATCTTCTGCTATCGATAACATCTAAAGTCCTAGAAATGTCATTCAATAATGACATGGGTCCTTAGATGAAGTTCGAACAGAAGCTCTTATTTATCTTCAGATGCCTTCACCTCATTCAGTTGCTCTCAATTACTTACATGGGTTTCATTCAATCAATGTTCACTCACACTTAATCCGTGCCATTGATTGAGGGGGAGAATGAATCACTCTATCATTCCTAACCATATATTTGTCTCTGCGTGATGTCTATTAGATTATTTCTTGTGATACGTGTAATTCATCTTGCTTGATTATCGTGACCTCTGCACTCTGGAGTACTGTCATTATGTGTTACTTGGAGTGATTTAATTTGTGTGATTTAATTTGCCAAATCATTATGTGGTATGTGGTTAGTCCATGTTATGTCTTGTATAAAACTTGTTATTATCATGATATGGATGCAACTTGTCTACTGTATTAGCATGCGATCTAAGTACAAGGGCTGAAAGTGTCAATTGTACAAACTTATGTTTTGTACTAATATAGGAAGCGATTTGTCCTAACTAATCTAATGCTTAGTGTGCAATTTTAAGTACAAGGATTGAATGTGTCATTTTTTCATACTTGAGGAAGGTACTTAGGCTAGTAGCGATTTGTCACTTGGTCATAACTTCAATATCCTAGTTTCAAACATCTACTTTTGTCTATCATAATCTTCTTCGAAGCGACTTGGCGTTACTAATTGGTTGTGGTAGGTTTTCTGATCTAGTGTCACATATCTTTCATCTTATACCATGTCTAATACATCATCTTAACAAACCTTTATCTACAAATTTCATCGAGAGGTATACCTTCGACATAGATCTTCATCTAGGTTAGTTTCATGGCTAAAATTAGTGGTAGTGCTCAATGTAGAATGGGTATTCCTTGGGGAATCATGGATTGGAATGGATCGTGTGTCTATGTGATTGTCTTGTTTTTCCTATGCGCGCATTTTTTTGATCATTGAAGTGTTTATGTGATTGGTGTGTTGTGGTTTTATAATTATGAATGTGCTTATGTTGTTGTAAATGTATGCTCATTTTGATGAATTGGTTATGCTTGGAGTATCTACTGAGTTTGTTTTAATCGTCATATTGATATGTCGCCATATGTTCTTGAAAGCGACTTGTCAATCACATTGGGGGTTCTTGCTAGCGATTTGTTACCAGATATTTGCAAGCGATTTGTCCTTGGTTATTTAAAGCGAATTGTCTCTGGTTATCTTAAAGCGATTTGTTTTTACAAATTGATTAAAGCGATTTGTCTTAAACCAGTTGATAAAAGCTATTTGTCTCAGATAATCTTGATAAAGCGATTTGTCACTTTAGAGTTATTGAAGCAATTTGTCTTTAACAATTGAGTAAAGCGACTTATCATAACTTAATGAAAGCGATTTGTCTTTAGAAAACCTTGACAAAGCGATTTGTTACAATAGAATTATTGAAGCAATTTGTCTTTACAACTGAGTTAAGCGATTTGTCATGTCTCAATTGATGAAAGCCATTTGTCTTCAATTAATCTTGTCTGAGCGTTTTGTCACTCTTGTCTTTCTCTATAATGCTTATATGCTACCTTTTGTACTTAAGTCATGGTGTTGCATTAAGGTTGATCTGCTAACCATGTCTAACCTAACATGCACTCGAATACTGTTGTTGTATGTGTGAATCTACAGAATTTCAATGGCAGACACAACCTCTTCCGAGAATCTTGCTACCTCTACTCCACCCACAGTACTTACAGATAAGGAAATCCTTCCAGATGAGAAATGGGTTGAGATAGCCAAAATCAAGTGCTTTATGGATGTGGATAGGACACAACCAAATCCAATCTTCAGGATTGCTATTGATATTCTGAAAAACACTAACTTTTTTGGTGCCTTGACCAAGCGATGCACGATTCCCTCTATTTACCTACAACAATTCTGGAATACTGTTACATGGGACAAGATCTCGGCCACTTACTCTTGTAAGCTTGATGATAAGGAGTATGAAATCACCACTGAGACTCTCAGGGAGGCCCTAAGAATCACTCCATGTGACCCTGCAAATCCATTTGTCTCTCCATCTACTGCTGAAGAACTAATAAACTTTGTCGATGAATTGGGTTATCAAGTTAAAGTAACAAAGGCTTCAGACATCATCACCAACAATATGTATCAACCATGGAGAGCCATTGCTACAATTCTCAACCTATGCTTAACTGGTAAAACTTCAGGGTTCGATAAAGTGAGGGCTCCTTTTCTGCAAATCTTGTGGGGAATTATCAAAGGGGTGAATATTGATGTCACAGAACGAATTTGGGAAGAATTTCCGTTGTCTATGAACACATTTATCACCGACAGACAAAATGTTCTGAATCAAGCCAAAGGAAGGAAGTCTATAAACAAACTTGTAATTCCTAGCGTAAGGTTCTCGAAGCTCATCATTCAGCACTTGCAGCAGACACATCAGTTTAATCCAAGGAGTTAGTCAGTCCTCCATGAAGCTAGTGATAAATTTGTACTGGGTAACCTCAAATATGTTGCCAAAGGTGTTAATAAAGAGGCCTTTGGAATGCCAATACCTGATGCACTTCTTGCCAATAGAATTAAGAAGGCTGATTACTTCAGTAAATACATGAAAAGGGCATCCAGATCCAATGTTGATGACACTCCCGATCCCTCACAACCCAAGTCTACAAAGTCTGCTTCTCGCGCTAAATCATTCTCGAAAACCTCATACGCCACCCTTCCCAAGAAGAGACTAGATAGATCTCAATCAACTGATACTTCATCACAAAAGCAGAAAAAGAGAAAGAGAGACACTGGTAAGGGAAAAGATATGGGATCCAAGGTACCTGAGAGAGAGATGAGTTTGATGGATGAAGACGAGGCTGCACTGTAACAAGGAATCCAACAGAGCCTGGAAAGTCTAAACATGCCTCAAAGACAACCAGTGGGAGGGGTCGTGTTACGAGAACCTGTGCCAGCACCACGCCAAACCACTCCCGTTACACAAGGTAAAGGCAAAGGAATTGCAGGAGAAGAAGCTGTACAAGTAGCTCAAATGTTGTTAACCATATCCACTCCGACTCCGGAAACGACAAATCAATTCGAGCTCAAGAAAAGAAGCATTGAATCATCCTCAGCTCAAGAACAAACTGAAGTGGAAAAGGATGTGTCTGATACACAGGAGGAAACCCTTGCTTCTAATGACACTCAGGCAGAAAGTCAGGAAACAGCACCTTCTACTGAAAAGGTTCCAGTGCTTGAGACAGAGATTGAACAAACGGACACTGACAGACAAATTACAGAGGTTGAGGGTAATGAACTGCTGGAAGGTACACAGGAGATTCTTGAGCCAAGATCTAAGGAACACGTGCGCCTGGAAGAATCAAACATATCCACAGGATCTTTGTCATCACTAAAGAATCTTGAGCCTGACTTTACCTATGGTGATCAATTCCTAAAGGACAGACCCTCAGACATCGAGTCTGACAAGCAAAACGATGAAAAGGAAGAAGTTCAGTCTATGTTCTCGGTCACCATTCAGCAAGACACATCAACCATTCCTCCGATGTCAGCACCAATGGTCACTTCATCATCCACAACTACATCAATTGCACTCCTACCACCCGTTCCTACTCAAATAACCGTACTTCCACCACCCGAACCTGCTTTCGTTCCACCACATGTTGTCACTGATAGTGACTCGGTCACGCTACCGGCTTCACCACCTCCGATCAAAAAAACTGAACAATTGCTCGAATAGGCCATGAAACGTATTGAAGCTCTTGAGAAGCACCTGCCTAAATCTATCAATATCCTTGATCGCCGTTTATCCAAGCTGGAGAAGTTCAATCTCGATAGCAAAGTTATGAATGTCATTGAAGCAGAGGTTAAGGATGCAGTAGAATGGGCAATGAAGGCTCCACTACATCAGAGGTTTAAGGATCTACCCACTTTTGATATGAGATCTGTCCTCTCTGATAGGATGTTTGACACAGGTGAACACAGGGACGAAGTCCACAAGAAACTGTATGAAGCTCTCGAGGAATCGATCAAACATGATGATCACTTGCAGTTTCTAGAAGATATTCGGGAAAGGGAGGGAAAGAATAAAAGAAGGACTATGTTGATGGAATCATTTTCCAGATTTCCTAATCAACCACCACCACCTCCTCCTCCAACTGGTGGAGCTGGGACATCTAGAACTGGTGGATCTCTGGCACTGACACAACTCACAAGACAAATCCTCCAACACCTCCACCAGAATCTTCTAAACAAACTGGCTCATCAGGTGGTCAAAGTACTCAAAAGGCTTCTACAGCTTGGACCACGGTTGACTCCAAGTTACACCTACATTCTCTACAATCCCAGAAGAGCAGATGCTTAATGAAGAGTCTTACATTGTGCAAGAATTAGAATATGAAGACGATGATGCTTCCACCAAGCATATCCCTAAGCTGTCTGAAGATGAAGATTGGTTTGATGCATACATTTCGGGTAAACGCATTAAAACCTCTAGAGCTGCACCATCCAAGGATATGTCTCAAAGCTGGTTAACCAAGGAAAGACCTCAAACTCCTGAACCTTTGTGGCCTATATCGGAGTTGATGAGTGTGTAAATACTCATCATTTTTATTCCATCTGCACTGCAAAAACAGTCAAAAACACTTTGAAAAGTCTCAAAAAGACAGAAAAAATATTTAGACTGTATTTTATGCAAGAATTGTCAAAATCTAGTCCCTGGTTATTCAAAACATGTAATTTCTCATAAAAGGCCCTCAGGGATTTTCAAGTTGTCAAAATTACCCTTATAAAGTTCAGTTTTGCAAAATGGCAACTTTAGTCCTTGAAGTTTCAAAGATTGACAGAATTTACCCCTGGACACTTTAAATTGGAAAATTAATATTTTTGGTCCTTTGGTAATTCAAACTTGTCAAAAGTGGTCCTTATAATAAACTTTGCAAAATTACAGTTTTGGTCACTCAAGGTTGGTGAATTACAAAAATGGTCCTTGTTATTATTACCAAGTCCACCCAAACCAGTCATTGAACCCCTTGCCACTACCATTTGAACCCCCTCCCTTCACCAGTAATAAAAACGACCCACCCCCTTTTCTTCCCCAAATACTTTTCCATCTCTTTTTCCCTCTCCCCATAAACCCTAGCTGCTTCTTTCTCTCCAACCCAAACACTCAACCTGCAATCATCCCTTTTACCCAGCTTCATCACAACCCAAAACCACCTTAACCTTCTTTACCCAGTTATACCCAAATCCCAAACCCACTAGGCATCTTTCCCCTTCCCCAAGATGTGCCATGGTGGCAATCCTAGCATAAATCAACCAACTGATGGCTCAGATTGCTCCCAAATTGTACCTACCTAGTGGACGGCTGTGATTGAGTTCAAGAAGCACAAGTTAGGTTTTGGCTTGTTTACCTCACACAGAAGAAACACAAGAAAAGATTGAAGACCCAAGTAGCTTTTAGTATAAATAGGAGATGTATGCCATTGATATAAGGCACCCTTTTCTTAGTTTTTAAAAAAATTCAGTTTATGCTTTCAAGTCTATTGTAGTGTTCACATTTTAATCAATGAAATATTTTTTTTATTTAACTGTTGCAATTTTTAGTGCTCATTTAGTAGAACTTAGTTTTCCAAAACAGTGTTAATCAAGTTTCATTTCAGCTTTTATCAAAAGAACTCATAAGTTTTAATTTTGAAAAAGTTTTAAGAGTAAAGACACTACTTATAGAGTGTTTGGGTTAGGGTGGAAAAGGGTCATAAACAAGTTTTTACCCGTTTGACTTCTAAAGTCAAAGCTCCTCTTTAAGTTTTAAATCAGTTGTTTAAGGTAGAGAACAAATGGGATAGGTATCTTGCAAAAGTGGTAACAAAAAAAAGTGCTCACTGAATTTTTTCTGCAACTGTACGGAACAGCAGCTTGAGCTGCTGTTCATGTGCCAATTTTACAGCTTATTGGGTACTCCAATCTTGCAAATTTGGTTTTTCCTTAATCTTCATAAGCTCAACTTAGCTCTTGTCCATTTTATGTGCATCTTGGATCTCTTTAGCTCAGTTTAAATTGGTTTCCAAAACTGTCCCTCAGCCATTTTTGTGAAACTGCATCAGCATATAACAGACCAATATAAGCTGATAAGAGCTTATTTTTGGGCTGTTATAAGCCCCTTTTTAACCCCCAATCAGTTTTTTTACGACCCTCTACTGTGTTAACTCTACTTTTGCAGCTTGTCTTAGCATTGGAAGCCACTTTTCAGCTTACAATTAAGCCTCAAACAGCCACTGTTCAGGCTGTTTATGAGCCTGCAGTCATCAGTTACACAGGTCATTCGTTTGTGCTTATTAGTGCTTATCTGCTGCTTATTAGGTGTACTTTAGTGTCATTTAGGTAGCTTAGTAGGTTTAGTTCATATTTAGCTTATTTAAGTCTCTCTTAGTGCTTATTCCCATCTTAATTTTAGCTTAGGATTTCCCTTTTTAGATCGGATACATTTGCCAACTGATTTCCCCCCTAGCATAGCTTAGTTTCTGTTATTAAGGTTCATTGCTAAATAAGATTGCTTGTCCCTAAATTATAGTGCTTTTTGCTCACTTATTAGTGCTTTTAGGGGGTGCTTGGTAATCTACTTATTCTGCTCTCAAAGGTGTTTGTTAAGTGTTAAAAATCTGTTGAGATAAGCTGTTCGTACAGCTTATTGAGATTGCTTCTTTCAAAAAGTTTTTTTACAAAAATTCTTAATTTTTATCTCATCTTCAAATCTGCAAAAGCAAAATCGAAAAAAAAAAAGAAGACAAAAAGGTGGGAGGCAGGCTCGAACCTGAGACCTCCCCACCCTTTGAGAGTGATAGTAGTACCTGTATAGCCAATTGCCCTTGGGTCTTTTCTTGGTCATAGTTTGCAACATTTAATATTTAAGGGTATTTGGTTAATTAACTTATTAAACTTAGCTTAATTTTAACAGCTTATACGTATAAGCTGTTGGTCCCTTTTTATTTTTCTTAGGCCCCTGTTAGGATAAAGTAGCTTCTGTGAAATTTTCAGATTTTTCCAAATTAGTTTACTATTTTTAATAATTTAATTAGAGTAAAATAGTTTTTAATTCGTAGTAATTAATTTAAAAGTCAAAAAAATACCCGGTCTTTTTCTAAAATTATTTTTAGTCAAATAGAACGTAGGAAAATTGATTTCACACCCGTAGCCCTTAAATTGCAAAAATTTTACGTTTATGGCTCGGGTTGTTTGCCGGTTTTTACGTTTTTACGTTTTAGCACCCTAGGACTTAGTGTAGCTTCGTTTTATCATTCCTTAGGCTTAGTGATAGTTTATTTTTAGTTTATTAGGGTTCCCTTTCCTTAATTACCTCCTCGTTAATTAATTTATAGAAAACGTAATTCAAATCAACAAATCATTCAAATCCAATTCAAGTTCAAATCACAAAACTCAACGAATCCTTCCATTCACACCTCGTTGGGACACGACCCGGGAAATCACTTTTCCGGTATCACTTTTATCACACCCGTAAGATTTGATACGTTAACCTTTTTCCTAAAGGGTTAATTTGTCGAATTTTACGGTTATTTTGATATACGTTGATATTGTGTTTTTCACCACTCACTTTCAAACGAATCAAATTTTGGCGCCGCTGCCGGGGAGGTGTGTTGCGAAAATATCGTGAAGTTTTGACGATTAGTGACTTGAAGAACCTTCCTCGTGAAGTTATTGTTTTTATAAAAATACAAAAATATAAAAATATTTTTCTTTTCTTTGTATATATATGTAAAAGATTAAAAATACAAAAAGATTTTTGCTTGTTGTTTTAAATAATATAGAAGACACAATCAATATAACATTCTCAACTGAGGTGTTATCATTATAAGTTCCCGAACAAAAGATTTAAAACTTGCCTTTGTGTCGCTCGTGATTTGGTTTATTTCTATCGGATAAACAAACTGTGTGAGGGGTATAAGGACGGCCTGACATTAAATTGCGGCTGAAAAGAGGCGGGTTTTTAATAAGCTTCGCGCTGACCTAATAAGCTTCTCCGCTCCTTTGTGCGTTTATCTTATAGAAGTGATCATTTTACGCGGGATTATTGGTTTAAGTTCACTGTGTTTTGCCTCGGTCTTGTTTTAATTGAAAGTGTTGTTTTTGGAAGTGCATGCGCACTCGTTCTTCTAGATCATTGAGCCCTTTTCGTGATCTAGCAGAAATTCCTAGAAGTCGTTCTCATAGACGTGCTGCCCGAATAGTCGAACCCGAGATTCGTACTATTCCAAACAACAATATGGCAGACGAACGAACTATGGCGGAAATGCTCCAGGCACCCACCGAGGGTTATGGAGATGCCATCGTTTTACCACCAATCAATTCTGATCACTTTGAATTGAAGACGCATTTGATCCAACTTGTGTCTACGAATCAATTCCACGGGTTTGACCGAGAAGACCCGTATGCACATATCCGTTGGTTTAACAAGTTGACCTCAACTATCAATTACAAGGATGTACCACAAAAAGTGATCAAACTGATGCTATTTCCGTTCTCACTTGAGGGGGCAGCCCGGATTTGGCTGGAAAAAGAACCCCCTCGAACCATCGAAACTTGGGAGGATCTTGTCCAAAAGTTTGTCAATTATTTCTTTCCTCCATCAAAGACGACTAATCTTTAAAATGAAATTTCTGGATTTCGTCAAAATTTCGATGAAAACTTTGGAGAGGCATGGGAGAGATTCAAAGATCTCCTCAGGAAATGCCCCCATCATGAATTCACGGAGCTTCAGCAAGTTAATATCTTTTATAATGGGTTGAACGGTAACGATCAAGATTCTTTGAACGCAGCCGCCGGTGGCAATATCTTGAATCGTAAGCCTAAAGATGTGATTGAGATTTGCGAGAAAAAATCAAAAGTTCCTATTTCTCTCAACAAAGTCAATATTCCGAACACTCCTGCTTCTTCATCCGGTAACTCTTCCGAGTTAGCCGCTTCGTTAGCCGCTCTAACGGACGTCATCCGTTGTATGATGAAAGAGGTAAAGGAAATCAAAAGCGAAATTCATAAGCCGGAACCAATCAAAGCCGTGAACAAGGTGTGTGAAACTTGTAGTGGTCCACACGCGTATTATGATTGTCAAGCAACCGATGCTTCTCTTTAACAAGCTCCCGTAGCTTCGTAAACCACAATCAATACCGACCACAAGCTGATCCTCACTACCGTGCACCTAGCAGTATGACACCACCTGGTTTTCCTCCTGTGCAAAACCATGGCAATCAAAATCGCTTTGTTCTGAATCAAGGACAAAACTTCAATAACTCTCAAAATTTCAATCCGAACCGGAACAATTTCAACCAACCATATCAAGCTCCAAATCAGCAAAGTTATCAACAACCTTCTCAAGCTCCCCTACCAAATGACTTCATGAAAATTACTGAGTCAAGCATACGTTCAATGCAAACTCGGATCAATAACATGAGAGTTGAGCTAAAAAAGGAAATTGATACCACAATGTCTCGGCAGACAGATGAGTTGAAGAATAGGATGAGCAGTTTCATGAACATGAATATGAACAAAGCTTCGTCATCTTCTGGAGGACTCCCAAGCAATACAGTTCCAAATCCAAATGCCGAGTTGAAAGCCGTCACCACTCGTAGTGGTAAGACGCACAATGGACCTTCGACTCCAATGCCTCCTCCACCAGGAGCCATGAGTCAAGTTACCAAGGATACAACGGACAAGGTGCATTTCTCAAGCCCACGAAGTACCGCACACGTCCCACCTTCGGTAGTCCAAGCTTTAAGTCCGGAACCCGAAGTTTCGAAGACAAATTCTGAGCCAGAAATGACTTCCGTCCCGGCTCAAAAGTCTAGTCAGCTTCCTTACCCATCAAGATTGCATGATGAGAAGCTCAAAGACAAAACCAAAGAGCAAATGGAAAAATTTTTCCAAATTTTCAATGAACTGCACTTTGATATAAGCTTCGTTGATGCTCTCGTTCTAATGCCCAAATTTGCATCCACGCTTAAAAGCTTACTGAGCAACAAAGATAAGTTATCTGAGATGGCTAAAAACCCTCTCAATGAGCAATGCTCAGCGGTCCTTCTCAAGAAGCTTCCCAAAAAGCTTGAAGACCCCGGCAGGTTTTTAATCCCGTGTGATTTCTTGGGGATGGTTCAATGCTCCGCCTTGGCCGATCTTGGCGCAAGCATTAACCTCATGCCACTCTCAGTATGGAAGAAACTGTCTCTTCCTAAACTTACATCCACTTGTATGACACTCGAGCTAGCGGACCGTACCAAAACTCGTCCACTTGGGATAGCCGAGGATGTCGTGGTGAAAGTAGGAAAGTTTCACTTTCCTACTGACTTTGTTGTAGTAGACTTTGATGCAGATCCTAGAGTTCCCCTCATCTTAGGGAGAGATTTCTTGAGAACGAGCCGTGCTCTAATTGATGTATTTGCTGAAGAGTTAACCATACGGGTTGACAACGAAGAACTCACGTTTAATATCAACCAGAACTCCAAACCTCTATGCAAACATAGTGTTGCCACAATTGATCAAAAATCTGAAAGAATCGATGCAACACTCTCAAATTTCACGGTTAAGAGGAGTCATCAAAAACGTGCTGAGCTAAAAGCTTTGAAAATCAACCCTGGTTCAAACAAATGGTTTGAAAGTTGTCCCAAGGAAGTCAAGAGTGTTCTTGATGATGATGATCTAGAATCGGAGACTTTATCGGAAGTGGTGGAAATTGCTAGCTCTAAGAGCACACCACTTGTCCCACCTCCGGAATCAGTTTATCGTATTGAGTTTGTTAACTCTGTGAATGAAACCAAACTCTCTTCAGTTTCATCTGGATTGGATGATGATGTTTGTGATCCAATGGGAGACATTCTTCCCATTGAATAATTGCTCAAAAATGATCCATCATCCACTAGTCTTATTATTTCTGACTCTTCCATCCCTTCTCTCACTCCGGATGAGGAAGATGACAACTTTTGGAATGAAGTCGATGCCTTTCTTAGTGATGAGTCGATTCCAACAGGAATTGATAATACTTACTTTGATTCGGAGGGGGACATCCTTTTTCAGGAAAATCTGTTGATTGAAGAACCGTTTCCAACCCTCCCTACCGGTAATTCTGTTGACAATCACCACACAAACTTCAAGACTAAGCTTAAAAATGTCAAAAATGGTGATTTGCTTTTTACTGATGAGGAATGGACTTGCATTCTCATGCACATCTTTATTCCATTCTTCACAGATGGTGTGGTTGCTCTTTCCCTTTTCTCTTTCGGGAATGAGGACACCATCTTTGACCCCGGTATCATCCTTTATAGTTTCTACTATTAACAATACCGCGATTGTATCTCGTCGGTGTGGAACTTTCTGATGTTCATATGTTTATTAACATTGTGAACGAAAGTCCGATCGAGATTAGTTTTCCACGTTGCTTCCCCAAGAACAAATGAATACGGGGTCGAGTCAAGCTAGCGACTCGGGAATCAAAAACAGTAGCACACTATATGGGTTTTCACCCGTATTTCTGACTTCTTTCTACTTTCTACCACCCTAGTGTGGGGGAGTTGCCCTCCGCTGTTGTATATAAGTTTTCTAAAAATTAAAAAAAAAAATCAAATAATGGCCGTAGTATTTCCCTTTTACGTTCTATGTTTCGGCATAACCGCCGGTACTTTGAATATATAGGGCAATATTCATTTCTAGTGTGGGGGGGGGGGAATTCTCACGAATTTTATCATGTAAGTATACCACCCAATTCCCCCATTTTTGGCCAAAAATTTTTTTTTTTTGGAATAAGTGTTTGGCACTTACTCAGATTACGGTTATCAGTTCGCCATGTCTAATAAACAAAAGGATTGGCTAATCCAGGAGCAAACGGCTCTTGGTAAAGATATCTCAAATCCGTTGACGGCTTGCAATTTGCCCAAAATTGTATGGTGTTCAGCTCACCATATCTTTAATTAGTGAAGAGTTGGCTAGCCCGCAAGTTTATGGCTTGTGGTAAAGGCAGTTGGAAAACCATAATTGGTAATCAGCTCACCAAAGATATTTTGTCTAAGAGTTGGCTAGTCCAGAAGCAAACGGCTTTTGGTAAGGACAAATCAAATCCGTTGAAAGCTGGTGATTTGCTCAAAATCATTTGGTTATCACTGTACCAAGGTTCTTACTTGAACTAAAACAATTGGCTACTCCAGAAGTAATGGCTTTTGGTAAAGAGATTCAAATCCATTAAATTTTCTCAAAAGATTGCTAGGGACTAGCAATAGTTTAGTGTGGGGGATTGATGAGTGTGTAAATACTCATCATTTTTATTCCATCTGCACTGCAAAAACAGTCAAAAACACTTTGAAAAGTCTCAAAAAGACAGAAAAAATATTTAGACTGTATTTTATGCAAGAATTGTCAAAATCTAGTCCCTGGTTATTCAAAACATGTAATTTCTCATAAAAGGCCCTCAGGGATTTTCAAGTTGTCAAAATTACCCTTATAAAGTTCAGTTTTGCAAAATGGCAACTTTAGTCCCTGAAGTTTCAAAGATTGACAGAATTTACCCCTGGACACTTTAAATTGGAAAATTAATATTTTTGGTCCTTTGGTAATTCAAACTTGTCAAAAGTGGTCCTTATAATAAACTTTGCAAAATTACAGTTTTGGTCCCTCAAGGTTGGTGAATTACAAAAATGGTCCTTGTTATTATTACCAAGTCCACCCAAACCAGTCATTGAACCCCCTGCCACTACCATTTGAACCCCCTCCCTTCACCAGTAATAAAAACGACCCACCCCCTTTTTTTCCCCAAATACTTTTCCATCTCTTTTTCCCTCTCCTCATAAACCCTAGCTGCTTCTTTCTCTCCAACCCAAACACTCAACCTGCAATCATCCCTTTTACCCAGCTTCATCACAACCCAAAACCACCTTAACCTTCTTTACCCAGTTATACCCAAATCCTAAACCCACTAGGCATCTTTCCCCTTCCCCAAGATGTGCCATGGTGGCAATCCTAGCATAAATCAACCAACTGATGGCTCAGATTGCTCCCAAATTGTACCTACCTAGTGGACGGCTGTGATTGAGTTCAAGAAGCACAAGTTAGGTTTTGGCTTGTTTACCTCACACAGAAGAAACACAAGAAAAGATTGAAGACCCAAGTAGCTTTTAGTATAAATAGGAGATGTATGCCATTGATATAAGGCACCCTTTTCTTAGTTTTTAAAAAAAATTCAGTTTATGCTTTCAAGTCTATTGTACTGTTCACATTTTAATCAATGAAATCTTTTTTTTTATTTAACTGTTACAATTTTTAGTGCTCATTTAGTAGAACTTAGTTTTCCAAAACAGTGTTAATCAAGTTTCATTTCAGCTTTTATCAAAAGAACTCATAAGTTTTAATTTTGAAAAAGTTTTAAGAGTAAAGACACTACTTATAGAGTGTTCGGGTTAGGGTGGAAAAGGGTCATAAACAAGTTTTTACCCGTTTGACTTCTAAAGTCAAAGCTCCTCTTTAAGTTTTAAATCAGTTGTTTAAGGTAGAGAACAAATGGGATAAGTATCTTGCAAAAGTGGTAACAAAAAAAAGTGCTCACTGAATTTTTTCTGCAACTGTACTGAACAGCAGCTTGAGCTGCTGTTCATGTGCCAATTTTACAGCTTATTGGGTACTCCAATCTTGCAAATTTGGTTTTTCCTTAATCTTCATAAGCTCAACTTAGCTCTTGTCCATTTTATGTGCATCTTGGATCTCTTTAGCTCAGTTTAAATTGGTTTCCAAAACTGTCCCTCAGCCATTTTTGTGAAACTGCATCAGCATATAACAGACCAATATAAGCTGATAAGAGCTTATTTTTGGGCTGTTATAAGCCCCTTTTTAACCCCCAATCAGTTTTTTATGACCCTCTACTGTGTTAACTCTACTTTTGCAGCTTGTCTTAGCATTGGAAGCCACTTTTTAGCTTACAATTAAGCCTCAAACAGCCACTGTTCAGGCTGTTTGTGAGCCTGCAGTCATCAGTTACACAGGTCATTCGTTTGTGCTTATTAGTGCTTATCTGCTGCTTATTAGGTGTACTTTAGTGTCATTTAGGTAGCTTAGTAGGTTTAGTTCATATTTAGCTTATTTAAGTCTCTCTTAGTGCTTATTCCCATCTTAATTTTAGCTTAGGATTTCCCTTTTTAGATCGGATACATTTGCCAACTGATTTCCCCCCTAGCATAGCTTAGTTTCTGTTATTAAGGTTCATTGCTAAATAAGATTGCTTGTCCCTAAATTATAGTGCTTTTTGCTCACTTATTAGTGCTTTTAGGGGGTGTTTGGTAATCTACTTATTCTGCTCTCAAAGGTGTTTGTTAAGTGTTAAAAATCTGTTGAGATAAGCTGTTTGTACAGCTTATTGAGATTGCTTCTTTCAAAAAGTTTTTTTACAAAAGTTCTTAATTTTTATCTCATCTTCAAATCTGCAAAAGCAAAATCGAAAAAAAAAAAGACAAAAAGGTGGGAGGCAGGCTCGAACCTGAGACCTCCCCACCCTTTGAGAGTGATAGTAGTACCTGTATAGCCAATTGCCCTTGGGTCTTTTCTTGGTCATAGTTTGCAACATTTAATATTTAAGGGTATTTGGTTAATTAACTTATTAAACTTAGCTTAATTTTAACAGCTTATACGTATAAGATGTTGGCCCCTTTTTATTTTTCTTAGGCCCCTGTTAGGATAAAGTAGCTTCTGTGAAATTTTCAGATTTTTCCAAATTAGTTTACTATTTTTAATAATTTAATTAGAGTAAAATAGTTTTTAATTCGTAGTAATTAATTTAAAAGTCAAAAAAATACCCGGTCTTTTTCTAAAATTATTTTTAGTCAAATAGAACGTAGGAAAATTGATTTCACACCCGTGGCCCTTAAATTGCAAAATTTTTACGTTTATGGCTCGGGTTGTTTGCCGGTTTTTACGTTTTTACGTTTTAGCACCCTAGGACTTAGTGTAGCTTCGTTTTATCATTCCTTAGGCTTAGTGATAGTTTATTTTTAGTTTATTAGGGTTCCCTTTCCTTAATTACCTCCCCATTAATTAATTTATAGAAAACGTAATTCAAATCAACAAATCATTCAAATCCAATTCAAGTTCAAATCACAAAACTCAACGAATCCTTCCATTCACACCTCGTTGGGACACGACCCGGGAAATCACTTTTCCGGTATCACTTTTATCACACCCGTAAGATTTGATACGTTAACCTTTTTCCTAAAGGGTTAATTTGTCGAATTTTACGGTTATTTTGATATACGTTGATATTGTGTTTTTCACCACTCACTTTCAAACGAATCAGGAGTCGGATTTGATTGTCCCTGACAATAACTGGGCAACCACCATTGTTGCCAACGATGAAGATCCTTCTGATGAATCACTCCTACACATCACTGGAGATATGGGATGCTTCATCAAATGGTTCTATGATAAGCATGGAATCACTTCACTCACACCAAAGGATCTTGAGGGGCCAGCTTTCGAGATAGTCAAAGCCTTTCACTCTGATGCGGCTCATCTACAATTCCAAATGGAAGAGTGCCACAAGATGCTGAGTGATCAAGTTGATGAAAATATCAGTCGCTTTAATGTCAACAATCCTCTTCCACTTGGCGGTGAACCTAGACAGAAGTCTATACAATCTGATTTCTTCTTCAACCAAGACCTGGACTACCTACGTGCTGGAACAGAAGGAAGAAGACCAGCCTTATCTATTTCCAAGATGAAGGCTGCTACCTACTTAGATCTAGGTCTTGAGCAAATGGTACCTGATCATTTCTGGGTTGACAAAGAACAAGTATACGACATTGCTTCCTCACACGGCATTTCGCATTGGTGGTTCAAAAAGAAGTTCTACATTGAAAGACATGGTGCAGAAAAGAGACACAAATCAGTTCGATCCAAGCTGCGTATTCTAAGTGTGGTCAGTGTGGAAATCTTCTCAATCTACGGCTATGATTATCTAAAGAAGGTTTTTCTTAGAAGAGCAGACTTGAAAGATCATGTCATTGAAGAAAACGACTTCAAACATTTGCTACCAAGTGACTTTGAAGATCTATATCTTCTGAACCTCCAAGGGCATCTTGACCATCTACCTGTTCGAGAAAAGAAGTCTCTTTCTGCTGCAGTCAATCTTTGGATAAGGGGCTTAGTAATTCGACAAAGAGTTGGTGATTTTCAACTAGGTGTGGAAAGCTACCAGACTCAGGTCAATCTAACTAGACCTCAATGGGAAGCCACAGGGCATGAATTCAGACGCGACTACATAGTGATTGACTCTCCTAGAGCAGTTATCTTTACCGACAAATACGGGTCAATAATGCTAATGAGGCTGTGTGAGCTATACAAGTTCAGTGATGGAACGCTCAAGATTGTTGAGGAAGAATTGAATTCAACGGTGAAGGAGTTCAAGTTAAACCTGAAGCCGGGGGACAACACGAGGTTCTGGACTAAACAAGATGTGAAGAGGTGCGAAGATTTCATTGCTGCTATCGGACGAAGACTTAAGACAAGATAGATTTACCGCAGCCTTGAAAGCTTTGTGGGTGGGAGAATACGGGAAGGACACTACAAGCTACTTCAAAGAACAGAATGAAGACATCTTCCTTTTTGTAGCTATGTTGTGGTTATATTATGTGTAATGTGGTGAATGTATTATGAACAACAATAACTATAATGTATATAGTAGTGATAGGTTATGGCTTGTAGTTTTCCCTTTTTGTTCTTAAAAGGGAATTTAGGAGTGTTTTGTTTCAGATCAAATAAAAGCGGACACATTTTTCTCCAACAAAATTTTTCTTACATATTTAAATCACTTGAGATCCAAAATCTCAAAAGATTTGAAATTTTTGATCGGGGGAGAAAATGTGATATAAATATGAAATCTAATAAAATGTGATCTTCAAGACTCAATATATTGGCATCTTTCCCCATATGTGCTAAACGCTTTCGAATCTCGAAGCACATATTGAGGGGGAGCATTTCAAAAAGAAAATAAACTTTCAAGGTACATAGATTTCTATGTTTCAACATAAAGTACCTTGATTGATTTTCTAATGGTTTCTTAATGGCTTTTGTGATCGTGGATGTACTTCAAATACCTCTTGCCTCTATGTGCAAAATGATTTGCAAATATCCAATGCACATATTGAGGGGGAGAATTTACCAAGAAAATCAAATGGCTTTTTCTACAAAAATTGTGATCATGAATACATTTCAAAGAACTCATGACTCCATGTGCTAAACAATTTCAAAATCATAAGCACATGTTGAGGGGGAGCTTTTTTCTAAAATAGCAAAAACAATTCAGGTACAAAATGCTTTGATCATGTATCACAAGTACCTGGATTGATTTTCAAATGGGTTCAATGGCAGAAGAACAATACCAAAAGACCGACCAAATTTATTTTATGCATGGAGATATAAGGACGGTTAGGTTAGGTATTCGTTTTCACGATCCCGCCAGAGCCAGAGGGATCTACCCAGGGATAATCCACTAGATAGTGTAGAAGTCCTTAGGTATGATGGAAAAAGGAGAAAAGTGAGAAATGGGAAGAGTGCGGACTAAGATAGAGCTAGAACCGGAACAAACCCAACAAGGTTCTAGTTATGAAATTTCGGTAAGCACTGAAGGGGTTGAAGAATGAAAAATAAATGAATGAGAAAAGGGTGAAAAGAAATAGCCCTCCTTTATTTCAACCTTAGGGCAGAAAACGGGTTCAATTCATATGCTACTGGTGGTTACCTAGGTAACACCGGTATTGAAGACAAGACGTCATGGACCCAGTGACGCACTGCACTACAACTTCCCAAGCTACTCAAGTTCCTCTTAAAATGACTTGTTTCATTCTCATGGGGAACCTACATTATCTATCGACTTTCTCTTAGAGATTATTGATATTGAAGAAGGAGACCCTCTCCCTAGTCTCCGGCATAAGAACCAAATGTGCACTATTGAGTCTAGAGCCACGAGATCATCAATAAATCTCATTAAGACACATTATTCTTGAAGACTCGCTGTTTCACACAATGTGGAAAGTGAGAATATATCTTAAGAGTCCTACGCATTATCCTTGTGGTATTGCCAGAATATCTGAGTGATATCTTCACATATTCACAATGAAGATGGAAAACCTTCTAGAGCCAACATCAAACAAGCTCTTGGTAGGTGACATGTGAGATCTATCCAACATATCAAAGCTGTGACAACTGGATTAAAACGATGGGGCGATTCATTATTGAATCAACCTTGGTCCAGGAAATGGATTGACAGATATCTCTGAAAAACCAGTCGATGTTCACAAAAATTCTTTTATTTAGCACGTCGACTGTGTAGTATGTCTTCAAAATCAAAAGGTATTTGTGATTGAAAATTGATTTCCAAAATAAAACCTTCGCTGTATTGAAAAAATGCTTTCTGATAAGCAATACATGATTGTTTTTCAAATCATTTTCCTTAATCAGCAAACCTCAATTTGTTGGTTCACTCACTCCGTATTGTCTTCTTTGAGACGTTCCGGTTTGAGAACAGCTAGAGCAGCTGCGAAACCTTGTCAAGGAGATTCTTAAGAATTCTACCTGATCACAGGCAGTACTTGTACTGATCAACGGGGAACCGTGGGCCGTGTACCTCAATTCAACGAAAGTGATCAAAGACACTTTCGTGCACTTTATTGCTAACTGTTGTATGCAGGTACACCCAACGTTTGCAGTTGATCAGAATTGAGAAGTCAATCCATAGCCGCATGCTCACACAACACATTCATTTCTAAAGAAATCATGATAAGTGCATCAACGACTCTGATATTTTCACTCCATGCTTCTGCTACGCTGCTGCAAATATCATGAATCAACAAAAGCTTCCACAACTCTGATGAGAAGAAATCATGATCCAAAATGTGAGCATGTCGGTCCATAAGTTACTACTTCACATGTTGGCACTCCTACAATCGGATAATTTAGAGATGTTATGATGCTGATGATCTCAAAGAAAGCTCCTGATCACATATCCATGAACTACTCTAAGTCAAGGAATTGCTACTATTACATGATGTTTAAGTTGTTGGAGATATAAAGTCTACGAGCTTGAACATCAATGATTATAGATCAATTGCTAGGACGTTTTTCAATTTAATTATTGGGGTGACCTCCCTTAGGGGGAGATTGTTAGGATTTAGAAAATCCATGATGAAGTGTCGGTCACCCCAACGTATGTTTAGCATATTATAGCTCGTAGACGTAATAGTATATTAGTTAGATTAGCAGTAGTGTAAGTAACACCGTGGAAGAAGGACGGGTCTTTACCCACTGTATGCCTGATCCACAGCCCGAAGGAGGGCGTAGTCATTTGTATAAATAGCCCTCTCCCCACAAGGAGGGTTGGATGTTCATTTGGTAATCTAACCTTTCATTTGTTTTATCTCTCTAGAACACTCCCCTTTCTCTCTCTAAACCATACGCCCACTTTGAACTTATTTGATGTGTTTATGAAATCCAATATGTTACAGTGGTAAACATATGAAGTATTCTCTTTCCTAAAAACTCGCGAAGGGCGAGTGATTCGTTCCAAACGGTCAGGTTTATTACACAAATCAACCACTTGTGAATGGTCAACCGTAATAAAAGTCAAACAGTCTAAAACCAATGCAATATCCCTTGGAATTTAGTGGATTCCCGGATCGTTAAGTCCCACGGAGGTTGAATGGTGTTTGAAAATGTTCAGACGTAGAATGATCACTAAGGATAATGATCAGTAAGGATTTTGATTGATAACTACACTACTGATTGATTGGAATTGTATTTGGATACAGAACTATAGAGCACAACAATCAGATTAAACAAACGTAAACGCGTACGTTTACTGAATTTTATGTA
This sequence comes from Chrysanthemum makinoi, assembly GCA_910596185.1. Classification (NCBI taxonomy): domain Eukaryota; kingdom Viridiplantae; phylum Streptophyta; class Magnoliopsida; order Asterales; family Asteraceae; genus Chrysanthemum; species Chrysanthemum makinoi. The sequence continues at coordinate 8,207,042 of OU343216.1, read as the reverse complement.
AACGTATAAAATAAAACGTAAATTTAAAAGAATAAAACACCTATGGATATGAAAATGATATTTTTACAATCCTAATAATAAAATAAAATTATTGGAAAATTAAAATTATTTTTATAACTATTTATTTAATTATTATTAATTAAAAACTATTTTTAACTATTTAATAATAATCTAAAATATAAGAAAATATGAAATAAAGCTAGAAAAGTGAAATTATGACTTAGAAAAATCTAAAATATTATAAAACTAATTTTAAAACTGAAAATATATTTTTTATGCTTTTTATTTATTTATTATTAATTAATTAATACTTATTAACTATTTTAAATTCTAATAAATACTAAACAAGCTAAGAAAATTCTGAAAATTTTTTATATAATTATCCTATGATGACAGAAAACTAAGAAAATTATAAAAACAGAAAGTGCTTAATAATAAACTGAAATAGAAAATTAAAAAGCTAATTTATATTAAATAAACGCTATCACTATTTTTAAAGTGATGTTTTTGTGTTTTTTATTTTATAAACCTATTATACTACTGATTATAAGCAACTTTAATAAAGACAAAAATTTTGGATCTTGAAAATAAGCAGTTTGAGAGCTTAAGAGCTTAACAGTTTAGCTTTTGGCTTTCAAAAAGATTTTAAGCTCAAACAAGTGGCTAAATAAGCTAAATAAAAAGAAACAAAAGTGAAATAAAATGTAAATAAGCTAAAGGTACTTATATTAAGCTAAAAGGCACAAAGAAACACACTGAAAAGCTTAAAATAAGCTAATAAGCACTTATACTAAACCTATAAACCAAACAGGCCTGCAGTCATTTATACAAGCAGTTTAAGCTTATTAAATAAGCTGAAAAGCTCAAAACAAAGACTGGGGTAGCAAGATGGGTTGGTGGGCTTTCTAAAAATTCCAAGCTCAAACACTGGGAACCAGTAATGAGCTTTTGACAAGCTTTTGAAAAGGCTTGTAAACACTGAGTATTCAGTGTTCAAAGGAAATGGGACAACTTAAAAGCTACAAGCGACCCTACTAGATAAGCTAAAAAGTTAAAAATAAGCTTTGGAACTTTGAGATGGCTAGATTGGCTTTCCAAAAAGCTATGGGTCAAAAGCTAAGGTTCACTAATAAGCTCTGTGTGAGCTTGTGAAAAAGGCTCAACTACACTGATAACTCAGTGTAGTGAGTGATTTTTGGAAAATAACATGAGCATGATAAGCAGTCCAAATAAGCTCAAAAATGGAAAATAAGCATTCAAACATTAAACTAGCCAGATGGGCTTTACAAAACAACAAAAGTTATAAGCTAAAGCTAACTAATTAAAAAGATGCAAGCTTATGAAATGAGCTCACTCAACTGTGCACAGGGCACTTTTTCAGAAAAGTGTTCAAAATAAGCTAAGAAATAAGCAGTTTAACTAGCTAACTAAAAATTATTAAAAATACTATGATTAAGATGAGCAACTAAATTCTAATATTCCAAAAGCATAAAACATGAAACTCTATATTAAATCCTATAGAAAATTATCTATTTTATTCAAAAACTGACTAAGTGAAAATTTGACTTTTTAAGAAAACCAAATAAGTTGACTTATATGAACTTTGATTGATCTAAATTAACTTAAACTGTTATTATAAGCTATTATAAGTCTAAAATAAGCTAGGTTATCTACTTATAAGCTAATGAGCATGATCATAGGTTCTTAAATTCATGACAGTGCACTAAAATGAAGGATCAAAGAGATTTTGACTTTTGGAGTTATAAGAACTGATTTTGTTATTAAACTAAGCTTTAATGACTTGAGTTGAGTTATTGAAACAGTCAACAACAACCAAGATCACACTGAGTTTCTTGAATAGTTTATACCAAACACCCCTATACTTAACTGATTTGAAGATTTAAACAGGCAAATGAGACATTGAGACCATAAAACTGAATCATAAGAACATTTAATGATATAAGAATCTGATTTAAGCATATAAACACTAACAATAACAACTAAGACCTATAAATCACTATTATGCAATATTACTAGTGAAAAAGTAAAAACTAAGTAACTGAGAAAGCTAATGAACAAGCAGCCTACTTTAAGTAATAACTTGACTTAATAACACCAAATAAGCATAAAAAACACAGAGATAAGCAGAAATAAGTAGTTCTATAGTGAATAACCAAAATTAAGAAATAAGCTTACAAATTGATTCCAAGCTTACAACTGAGAACCAAGGACTGAAAACACTTCCTATAGCTTCCCAAGAAGCATCTATACCAAGGGCAATCCAAAATTTACCCTGCTCCAGCTGTGATCATCTTCTCCATTGATTTTTTTATTTATAACTATTTTTTTTTTTTGTAGTTTTGCTTTTTTTATACTAAACTAACTTTTATGGTTTCTAAAAGCTTAGAAAAGCTTTAATAGGAGCTTATGTGAGCTTATGAGTCCATGACATTAACTATTAACAACTTTAAGCTAATATGAGATTTTGAACTTGAAATTTGCATAAACTTGAAATGAGACTGAAACTTGAAATTGCTTACTGAAAAAGATTTATATTACACTAAAATTACTTAAAAAAGTACTTGAAAGCTTGAAATTACACTGGAAATGTAAAATTACACTATTCGACATACATTAACTAAAATTACACTAGATATGTTTCACATCTCCTTCTCCTCCTTTCTTTATAGACTTTTTGAGTTCCCACTAGCACTCTGGTCAAATCCCACTTTACTTCATAGCCCTTGGATCACTGCAACTCATCTTAACCCTTGAAATGCAATTTGGCACCAAAAGTCATTTGAGCAGGTTTTTGCATTTAAAGAATTTTGGGTGTTTGTGGAGGTGGAAGGGAGTGGTTATACAGCTGGGGTTGAGGTGGAAAGGTGGTAGACAGGTGGTAGGAGCAAGTGGTGGAAACCATGGTGGTTTGGTTTTGGCGGGATGTGAGGTGGGATGGGTTTGACTGGGGAGTTGACCGGTATTATTAATAGGGTGGGGGATCAAAATGGGGTATATTGGCAGGGTCAAAAAGCTCAAGGGTCATGGTTCAAGGGTCAAGTGTTTGGGCTTGTGACTGCATTGGGCCAGCTGGGTTGTGTTTTGGGTAATAACAAAAAGGGGGTCCGGTTTGGTTTTTTTGGAATTAATAACACACAAGGACCATAAATGTAATTTGGCAAACTTGAGGGACCAAAACTGTAGTTTTTCCAAAGTTAACACAAGGACCAATTATGCCATATATGAATAGTACAAGGGTTATATTTATTAATTTTCCATTTTAAAATACCCGAGGACTAATTTTGCCATTTTTGAAAGTTGAGGGATCAAAGTTGTAAATATGCAATTTTAACTTCAAAAGACTATTTCTAACAACTTGTGAATCCCCAAGGACCTTAAATGATATTTTGCTTTATTTTGATTTACCAGGGACTAGATTTGACAACTTTTGAAACTTGGGGGACTAGAAATGCCAATTATGCAAACTTGATACATTTTTCACCTGATTTTGGTATTTTTGCATTTGAAACACATAAAACACTTATTTGTGATATTTTTATCATTTTGATGCTTTGACAGGTGTTTTTGGATGTTTTTTGCAGACTAAAAGGTACAAAAATGATGAGTATTTGCATACTCATCAATCCCCCACACTAAGATATTGCTAGTCCCTAGCAATATTTTATGAAAATTTAATGGATTTCATCTCTTTACCAAAAGCCATTACTTCTGGAGTAGCCAATTATTTCAGTTCAAGTAAGAACCTTGGTACAATGATAACCAAATGATTTTGAGCAAATCACCGGCTTTCAACGGTTTTGATTTGTCTTTACCAGAAGCCGTTTGCTTCCGGACTAGCCAACTCTTAGATAAAATATCTTTGGTGAGTCGATTACCAATTATGGTTTTCCAACCGCCTTTACCACAAGCCATAAACTTGCGGGCTAGCCAACTTTTCACTAGTTTAAAGATATGGTGAAAGTGAACACCATACAATTTTGGGCAAATTGCAAGCCATAAACGGATTTGAGATATCTTTACCAAGAGCCGTTTGCTCCTGGATTAGCCAATCCTTTTGTTTATTAGACATGGCAGACTGATAACCGTAAGCTGAGTAAGTGCAAAACACTTGCTCCAAAAAAAAATTTGGCCAAAATTGGGGGAATTGGGTGGTATAATTACATGATAAAATTCGTGAGAATTCCCCACCACACTAGAAATGAATATTGCCCCCAATATTCAAGGTACCGGCTGTTATGCCGAAACTTAGAACGTAAAAAGGGAAATACTACGGTCATTATTTTATTTTTGATATATACACATTTTTTTATTTTTTTTTTGATAAAAAACTTATATACAACAGCGGGGGACAACTCCCCCACACTAGGGTGGTAGAAAATAGAAAGAAGTTAGAAATATGGGTGAAAACCCATATGGTGTGCTACTGTCTTTGATTACCGAGTCACTAGCTTGACTCGATCCCCGTATTCATTGGTTCATGGGGAAAGTTTGTAGATCTGGGACAACCATAGGTGGAATGTCCTCTCCAAAATAGTGCTTCAATCGATGACCATTCACTTTAAAATTTGGACCATCGGGTTGAGATAACTTAATGGTTCCATAAGGAAATACTTTAGTGATGGTGAATGGTCCCAGGGGATTTTAGTTTTCCGAGAAAATCTTCAATCTTGAATTGAAAAGAAGGACTCGATCACCGGCGTTGAAAACGCGGTTCTTGATTTTGGAGTCATGAATCTTCTTTGTCTTTTGTTTGTAGATCAAAGAGTTCTCGTATGCTTGATCACGGAGTTCATTTAATTCATTCATTTGAATTTTTCGGTGATCACCAGTCTGAATATCGGTTGGCATGTTTTAAGGCCCAGTATGCTTTGTGCTCAAGCTCAATTGGCAGATGACACGCCTTTCCGTACACAAGCTTGTATGGAGTACACCCGATTGGTGTTTTATAAGGCATGCGGAATGCCCGAGTGCGTCATCTAGCTTATCCGACCAAGAGGCACGGTTTTGCCTATGTCCTTTCCGAATTATTTTATACCTCGGTTAGAAACTTCCACTTGCCCACTTGTTTGGGGGTGGTACGCAGTAGAGAGGCGGTGGGTTACACCATACTTTTGCATGACTCTATCAAATTGGTCATTGCAGAAATGCGTACCATGATCACTGATTATAGCTCGTGGAGTTCCAAACCTAGCCAAAAGAGATTTTAAGAATTTCACAACAACTCGGGCATCGTTGGTAGGCAAAGCTTTCGCTTCAACCCATTTTGACAAATAGTCAACGGCCACGAGTATGTATTTGTTTCCTCGAGATGATGGAAATGGCCCCATAAAGTCAATGCCCCAGATGTCAAAAATCTCACATACTTGAATGGCGTTTTGCGGCATTTCATTTCTTTGTGAGATATTTCCGTGACGTTGACAAGCGTCACGCATTTTGACAAATTCGGGCATCCTTATAAATAGTGGGCCAATAAAACCCGGAATCAAACACCTTTTTGGCGGTGTAATTTGGACTATGATGGCCCCGGTGGGTCCAGCATGGCAAGCTTTGAGAATGTCCATAGCTTCCGTCCATAAACACACCGTCGGATGACTTGATCCGCACAGATTTTGAATAAGTAGGGGTCGTCCCCGAAGTAATGTTTAACATCCTTGAAGAATTTGTTCTTCTGTTGGGTCGACATTCCTTTCAATATGAAGTTACCCGCATGGTAATTTCGCGAAGTCGAGCAAACCATGGGGTAGTAGAGTTTCCACGAAAAGTAACCGCATTGAGTGTTTCGAGAGGAAATGTTTCATTTATTTCCTTTTCCTCGAAAACATCTTGGTGTGGGTTTTCTAATCAGACGAGATGATCGGCAGCCTGGTTCTCGGCTCCTTTTTATCACGTATAATGATATCAAATTCTTGCAGGAGGAGAACCCAACGGATCAATCTCGGCTTTGCATCTTGTTTTGCAAAGAGATATTTGAGAGCCGAGTGATCCGTATACACCACGCATTTGGTCAATATTAAGTACGGCCGAAACTTCTCAAACGCATACACCACGGCTAGTAGCTCTTTTTCTGTAGTGGTGTAATGGGTTTGAGCTTCAGTCATAGTCTTACTTGCGTAGTGGATAGGCGAAAATGCTTGGTTATCGTTGCCCCGGGACTGCACCGATAGCAAAATCACTTGCATCGCACATGAGCTCAAAGGCAAGTCCCATAGGGGGCAACGAGAATGGGTGCTTCATAAGCTTTTCTTTAATGTTTCAAAAGCTTTGATGCACTCGGGTGAGAAGATAAAAGGAGCATCCTTTTCAAGAAGATGGGTCATAGGCCAGGCGATTTTAGAAAAATCTTGTATGAATCTGCGATAAAAACCGGCATGACCTAAAAAACTCCTAATACCTTTGACGGTAGTAGGATGAGGCAATTTGGCAATAACATCGACTTTTGCTCTATAGACCTCGATCCCATTTTTTGAAATCTTATGGCCAAGGACTATGCCTTCTTTGACCATAAAGTGGCTCTTCTCCCAATTTAGACAAAGATTGGTGTCTTCACACCGTTTTAGCATTTTTTCTAGATGGGAGAGACATGTTTGAAATGAGTCCCCAATGACCGAGAAGTCATCCATAAACACCTCCATTGTTTCCCCGATCATGTCGTGGAAAATTGCCGTCATACATCGTTGGAAGCGTGCGGGAGCATTACATAGGCCAAAAGGCATACGTCTATAGGCAAAAGTTCCGTATGGGCAGGTGAATGTGGTCTTTTCTTGATCCTGTGGATCAATGGGGATCTTAAAATAACCCGAGAAACCATCAAGGAAACAATAGTACTCGTTCCCTGCTAATCTCTCAAGCATTTGGTCCATGAAGGGTAGAGGAAAATGGTCTTTTCGGGTGGCGTCATTCAACTTACGATAGTCAATGCAAACACGCCATCCCGTAACCAATCGAGTTGGAATTAACTCGTTTTCTTCATTTGTGACAACAGTAATGCCACCCTTTTTAGGAACACAGTGAATTGGGCTAACCCAAGGACTATCTGAGATTGGGTAAATTAAACCGGCATCAAGAAGTTTAAGAACCTCTTGTTTAATAACATCATGAATCTTAGGATTCACCCTTCTCTCGATGTTGGACTGGCGGCTTGAAGTCATCCTCCATCAAGATTTTGTGAGTACAAAACTCGGGGTTGATACCCTTAATGTCGGAGAGTTTCCAAGCAATTGCTTGTTTGTGCGACTTCAAGACCTTTATCAGGCAGTCTTTTCATCTTTACTCAAATCTCGAGCAATAATGACGGGTAATTTATCATCACCCTCAAGAAATGCATACTAGAGATGAGGTGGTAAGTCCTTAAGTTCGACTTCGGGAGGATCATTAGATTTTTCAATGGTTTTGATTTTCTCTTTATGAAGTTCTTGAGGAGGGATTGATGAAGGATCATCATTGAGCATCTTCTCGATGAGAAGAATATCTCCCTCGATGTCAATTGGAGCGTGATCAATTTCCCATGAAACCGAATCACTAGACAAGTATGCTTCAATCTCTTCCAAGATGAAGTCACTTTCCTCAAACGGAGTGAGAGAAGGAGTAGAATTGGCAATGATGGGTTGAGATGAATGAGTGAGATTATCACTCGAAGAATTATGATCATAACCGAGAACTTCTTGAGAGTACTCTTCAGAAGCAACATCAATGATATATATGCGGTTAACCGACTCGTAATCATAGTTTCGGAGTACCTCGAAGTTTGATCAAGGTTAAAGGTGACAGCTTCACACGTAATGTGATTTCTTGCTCAAATACATCAATGAGAGCATGGCCCGTTCTCAGGAATCCTCGTCCAACAATGAGAGGAACCCGATGATCGGCATCGAAGTCAACAACCACAAAGTCACCTGGAAAATGGAACTTTCCTACTTTCACGAATACGTCCTCGGCAATGCCAAGTGGGCCGGGATATTGTGCGATCTGCAAGCTCGAGAGTCATGCATGTAGGAGTAAGGTCCGGAAGAGAAAGTTTCTTCCATCTTGAATGAGGCATCGAGTTAATGCTTGCACCAAGATCGGCTAAGGCAAAGCATTCAACCATCCCTGGAAATACACAATGTAAGAGAAATTTTCCGGGATCTCCAAGCTTCTCGGGAAGCTTCTTTAACAGAACTGCTGAGCAGTTCTCGTTGAAAGGAGTTTTAGCCATTTCAAACAGTTTTTCCTTGTTGCTTAACATGTGTTTGAGAGTTGATGCAAACTTGGGCATCAGCATGGTAGCATCCGCAAAGCTTATGTCAAAATGGAGTTCTTGGAAAATTTGAAAAAATTTGTCCATTTGATGACTGGCTTTTTCGCGGAGCTTTTGCTCATTCAAACGTGATGGGTAAGGAATAGAAGATTTGGGTTTCTGGTTTTCAACCGAGATGTCATGTGAATCAAAAACAACTCCTGGCTTAGACTTGGGTTTCAGGACAACTTGAGGTTGGACATCGTTGGTACCTCCGTTATTAGTAGGAAGTTCCTTGTCCTTTGTCGCCTCAGGTTCACTTTCCACTACCTTCGGGAGAGAAGAAGAAGAGGTGGTAGGAGGAACAATGGGTCCTTCGTATGATACACCACTTCTGGTTGTGATCGCCTTTGCATCGCCCCCCGGGTTAGCGATCGTGTTGCTCGGAAGTTTTCCTGAGCCCGAGGGTTGATCATTTAGAGACTTCTTAATGTCGAATCGGCTAACCAACAACCTGTTCATTTCATCTTGGGATTTCATGAATTGCTTCAATAACTCATCAGATGATGGTCGAGTTGGAACAATAGCTGTAGTTTGATTAGGAAAATTCTGGCCTCTATTGTTCGGATTAGGGCCTTGATTTTGAAATTTTCCTTGGTTAGGATTCATATTCCCATGAAATTGATTCCCTCGATTGAAATTGTTTTGATTAAAGTTTCCTTGATGTTGGAAACCTTGATTTTGTCCGGGATAGAAATTACCTTGGTTTTGATAACCTTGGTTCATTCTAGGTTGGTTCCGGTTTTGCATGTTAGGATTCGGTTAAAACCGGGTGGTCCCGATAAGTGTTAGCATGGTAGTTTGGTTCATTCTGAGGATGGTATTGATTACCTCCTTGATGTGAAGTACCGGCTATAGCATTGTCTTCAAACGGACTACCATCGGTGGCAGTACAATTGTAGTATGCATGAGGGCCACCACAAGTGACACAGACCTCGACTTTCTTCACTTCACCATGTGATGGTGTCTGTGTCAAAGTGACTTTCTTTTGGTTAGCAAGAACCAAAGCTCTGAATAAGCATCCGTGAGTTTGTCAATCTTAGCATCGGTGCTAGATGTACTCACGGGTGATGAAGTAGAAGGTCTGCATTAGGACTGAGACTAATATGTCTTTGTTCGTACAAGGCGGACCTGGGACTTGTTTTCTATGATTTGCAAGGCTTCTTTTGTGGTCTTGCTTAGGAAATTACCTCCCGCGGAGGCATTTAAAGAGTCTTGGTCAGCTTGGCTCAGACCATTGTAGAAAGTATCCATTTGCATTAACTCGGAAAAACCATGATGCGGACACTTTCGAAGCAACTCTTTGTAACGATCCCATGCCTCACCGAATGATTCATCAAATCTTTGAGCAAATTTCATTATCTCATTCTTAAGACTTGTAGTTCGGGATGGAGGATAGAATTCGTTAACAAACTTAGTGACTAAATCTTCCCATGTCTCAATGGAACGAGGGGGTTGTTTCTCAAGCCAATTCCGGGCTTGTCCCTCAGAGAATGGGAACGAAGAAGCTTAATTGCTTCATGTGGGACATTTTTGTATTTGATGGTCGATGCAATCTTATTGAACCATCGAATATGTGCATGAGGGTCGTCCCGCTCAAAACCATAAAATTGGCTTTGGGTTACAAGATTGAGCAACCTGGTTTTGAGCTCAAAGGTATCACCACGATGGTCGGGACAACAATGGCATCTCCGTAACCCTCGATGGGTGCTTGGAGAAGCTTTTTCATCGGTTTATCTTACGCCATTGCGGCGGGGGTGGTGGTGCTAGGACGTTCCTCAGTCACGGCTGAAGGATCGAACGCGTCCTCTACGTTACGTGGAATACTTGCAAGCTCAGAAAGTGGACTGGTGGAGTGGAAGAACAGTCGCATGCACTAAGTTTAAAAATCAGTTTTCAAAAACAAATGCGAGGCAAAACGACAAGTGAACTTTAAACCAATAATCACAAATGAAATGGCTTCTTTGAAAAAGGTACACCAAATCACAAGGAAACAAAGGCAAGTTTTGATCTGTAAGATTGGGAACTTATTAATGTTCACACCCCCAGTTGGTAGGTGTTCTGCCTTGGTTTGCGGTGGTTGATTTTTATGTATTTATTAAGTAACAATAAAAAGACGTAGGTATGGATTTGTGCTAAGGGTTTAAAAACTTTTGGACAATATTTTTGGTATCGTCTCGTTTAACCAAATCGTACCTCTTTAAGAATCACCTTAAAGAAAATACAGGATAGAAAACGTTACGATTGTTTTGTTGTTTTTATATATATATATTTTTTTTGTTGGTGTATTTAACACTTCAGAAAAAGTGTTAATGAACTTTTTGATTTTGATAACTTAACAAACAACTGTTTACAAATGGTGGTATATGTGCAAGTATGGGTCTGAAAATGTTTAAAAACACGCTTACCTCCCGACACGCCAAAATTTGATTCGTTCCAAACGGTCAGGTTTATTACACAAATCAACCACTTGTGAATGGTCAACCGTAATAAAAGTCAAACAGTCTAAAACCAATGCAATATCCCTTGAAATTTAGTGGATTCCAGGATCGTTAAGTCCCACGGAGGTTGAATGGTGTTTGAAAACGTTCAGACGTAGAATGATCACTAAGGATAATGATCAGTAAGGATTTTGATTGATAACTACACTATTGATTGATTGGAATTGTATTTGGATACGAACTATAGAGCACAACAATCGATTAAACAAGCGTGCTTGCGTACGTTTACTGAATTTTACGTAAAAGCATATAAAATAAAACGTAAATTTAAAAGAATAAAACACCTATGGATATGAAAATGATATTTTTACAATCCTAATAATAAAATAAAATTATTGGAAAATTAAAATTATTTTTATAACTATTTATTTAATTATTATTAATTAAAAACTATTTTTAACTATTTAATAATAATCTAAAATATAAGAAAATATGAAATAAAGCTAGAAAAGTGAAATTATGAATTAGAAAAATCTAAAATATTATAAAACTAATTTTAAAACTGAAAATATATTTTTTATGCTTTTTATTTATTTATTATTAATTAATTAATACTTATTAACTATTTTAAATTCTAATAAATACTAAACAAGCTAAGAAAATTCTGAAATTTTTTATATAATTATCCTATGATGACAGAAAACTAAGAAAATTATAAAAACAGAAAGTGCTTAATAATAAACTGAAATAGAAAATTAAAAAGCTAATTTATATTAAATAAACGTTATCACTATTTTTAAAGTGATGTTTTTGTGTTTTTTATTTTATAAACCTATTATACTACTGATTATAAGCAAATTTAATAAAGACAAAAATTTTGGATCTTGAAAATAAGCAGTTTGAGAGCTTAAGAGCTTAACAGTTTAGCTTTTGGCTTTCAAAATGATTTTAAGCTCAAACAAGTGGCTAAATAAGCAAAATAAAAAGAAACAAAAGTGAAATAAAATGTAAATAAGCTAAAGGTACTTATATTAAGCTAAAAGGCACAAAGAAACACACTGAAAAGCTTAAAATAAGCTAATAAGCACTTATACTAAACCTATAAACCAACAGGCTGCAGTCATTTATACAAGCAGTTTAAGCTTATTAAATAAGCTGAAAAGCTCAAAACAAAGACTGAGGTAGCAAGATGGGTTGGTGGGCTTTCTAAAAAGTCCAAGCTCACACACTGGGAACCAGTAATGAGCTTTTGACAAGCTTTTGAAAAGGCTTGTAAACACTGAGTATTCAGTGTTCAAAGGAAATGGGACAACTTAAAAGCTACAAGCAGCCCTACTAGATAAGCTAAAAAGTTAAAAATAAGCTTTGGAACTTTGAGATGGCTAGATTGGCTTTCCAAAAATCTATGGGTCAAAAGCTAAGGTTCACTAATAAGCTCTGTGTGAGCTTGTGAAAAAGGCTCAACTACACTGATAACTCAGTGTAGTGAGTGATTTTTGGAAAATAACATGAGCATGATAAGCAGTCCAAATAAGCTCAAAAATGGAAAATAAGCATTCAAACATTAAACTAGCCAGATGGGCTTTACAAAACAACAAAAGTTATAAGCTAAAGCTAACTAATTAACAAGATGCAAGCTTATAAAATGAGCTCACTCAACGTGCAGGCACTTTTGAAAAGTGTTCAAAATAAGCTAAGAAATAAGCAGTTTAACTAGCTAACTAAAAATTATTAAAAATACTATGATTAAGATGAGCAACTAAATTCTAATATTCCAAAAGCATAAAACATGAAACTCAAAATTAAATCCTATAGAAAATTATCTATTTTATTCAAAAACTGACTAAGTGAAAATTTGACTTTTTAAGAAAACCAAATAAGTTGACTTATATGAACTTTGATTGATCTAAATTAACTTAAACTGTTATTATAAGCTATTATAAGTCTAAAATAAGCTAGGTTATCTACTTATAAGCTAATGAGCATGATCATAGGTTCTTAAATTCATGACAGTGCACTAAAATGAAGGATCAAAGAGATTTTGACTTTTGGAGTTATAAGAACTGATTTTGTTATTAAACTAAGCTTTAATGACTTGAGTTGAGTTATTGAAACAGTCAACAACAACCAAGATCACACTGAGTTTCTTGAACATTTTATACCAAACACCTATACTTAACCTGATTTGAAGATTTAAACAGGCAAATGAGACATTGAGACCATAAAACTGAATCATAAGAACATTTAATGATATAAGAATCTGATTTAAGCATATAAACACTAACAATAACAACTAAGACCTATAAATCACTATTATGCAATATTACTAGTGAAAAAGTAAAACTAAGTAACAGAAAGCTAATGAACAAGCAGCCTACTTTAAGTAATAACTTGACTTAATAACACCAAATAAGCATAAAAAACACAGAGATAAGCAGAAATAAGTATTTCTACAGTGAATTACCAAAATTAAGAAATAAGCTTACAAATTGATTCCAAGCTTACAACTGAGAACCAAGGACTGAAAACACTTCCTATAGCTTCCCAAGAAGCATCTATACCAAGGGCAATCCAAAATTTACCTGCTCCAAGTGTGATCATCTTCTCCATTGATTTTTTTTATTTATAACTATTTTTTTTTTTTGTAGTTTTGCTTTTTTTATACTAAACTAACTTTTATGGTTTCTAAAAGCTTAGAAAAGCTTTAATAGGAGCTTATGTGAGCTTATGAGTCCATGACATTAACTATTAACAACTTTAAGCTAATATGAGATTTTGAACTTGAAATTTGCATAAACTTGAAATGAGACTGAAACTTGAAATTGCTTACTGAAAAAGATTTATATTACACTGAAATTACTTAAAAAGTACTTGAAAGCTTGAAATTACACTGGAAATGTAAAATTACACTATTCGACACACATTAACTAAAATTACACTAGATATGTTTCACATCTCCTTCTCCTCCTTTCTTTATAGACTTTTTGAGTTCCCACTAGCACTCTGGTCAAATCCCACTTTACTTCATAGCCCTTGGATCACTGCAACTCATCTTAACCCTTGAAATGCAATTTGGCGCCAAAAGTCATTTGAGCAGGTTTTTGCATTTAAAGAATTTTGGGTGTTTGTAGAGGTGGAAGGGAGTGGTTATACAGCTGGGGTTGAGGTGGAAAGGTGGTAGACAGGTGGTAGGAGCAAGTGGTGGAAACCATGGTGGTTTCTGGTTTTGGCGGGGATGTGAGGTAAGGGATGGATTTGACTGGGAGTTGGCCAGGTGTATTAATAAGGTGGGGGTTCAAAATGGGGTATATTGGCGAGGTCAAAAAGCTCAAGGGTCATGGTTCAAGGGTCAAGTGTTTGGGCTTGTGGCATTGGGCCAGGTGGGTTGTGTTTTGGGTAATAACAAAAAGGGGGTCCGGTTTGGTTTTTTTGGAATTAATAACACACAAGGACCATAAATGTAATTTGGCAAACTTGAGGGACCAAAGCGTAGTTTTCCAAAGTTAACACAAGGACCAATTATGCCATATATGAATAGTACAAGGGTTATATTTATTAATTTTCCATTTTAAAATACCCGAGGACTAATTTTGCCATTTTTGAAAGTTGAGGGATCAAAGTTGTAAATATGCAATTTTAACTTCAAAAGACTATTTCTAACAACTTGTGAATCCCCAAGGACATTAAATGATATTTTGCTTTATTTTGATTTACCAGGGACTAGATTTGACAGCTTTTGAAACTTGGGGGACTAAAAATGCCAATTATGCAAACTTGATACGTTTTTCACCTGATTTTGGTATTTTTGCATTTGAAACACATAAAACACTTATTTGTGATATTTTTATCATTTTGATGCTTTGGCAGGTGTTTTTGGATGTTTTTGGCAGACTAAAAGGTACAAAAATGATGAGTATTTGCATACTCATCAGCGAGTCTTTGACATTTCAAACAGCTCGCGAAAGGTGAGTCATTGACTTCACTGTATGTAGGTGCGGAGCCAAAAAGTTTTTGTCGAGGGGGCAAAATATGGTAATTATTAGAAACTACGCTAAAAATTGATTCGTTGAGGGGGCAAATTACAAAAATAGTCGAAAATTTTTGAAAATTTACACTACAATTTTTTTCGTCAGGGGGTCACATGAACCCCGGACCCCATTTATCTCTACCTCTGACTGTATGGGACCTAAAGGGTTTCACCTCTTCAGGTTAAATCGGAGTCTTCGCCTCTAATGTAAAACTAAACACTATGCATAATGGCCTAACCTTATATATCATATAAACGAAAATAGAAAATATGTCAAAGATCACATACATAATTGTAATAACACTATACACTTTAAAAAGATTTTCAAAGATCAAATACATATATTCATTGAAAGAAACTTAGAAAATAAAAATAAAATACAAGTTTAGAAAAGTTGATTTACCTTTTTGATGAAATCGTGTAGAGTGATTGCTCCAATGGTTTGTATCTCAAAATTGGTTCAACTTGGATAATAAATTATGATATTTGAAAAAATTCATTTACCTTCTTGATAAAATCGAGTAGAGTGGTTGCTTCAATCGTTGTAATAACATAATTTCACCACCACTGGTATAAAAATCGGTACTCGTTACTCCAAAAACGTGTAACAATATGCATATAGTCACACACGTTTTTTTTTGTGCCACCAAAGATCGCGCCACCGTAGGTGGCATATGGTGACATTGTTGAGCACAGTAAATCTTTTGCTAAGTGATTACGTGAAGAGGTATTACTCGTATGTTGTTTATAATTGTTTATTTGTTGCTAAATAGAAGTGACTTGAGATAAAATGTGAAGTGTGTTTTATTGATAAGTCATTAACTGGTGTTTGTGATAACCCGTATAAACCATTAGGTGTACCATTCACCCAGAAAAACTCCTAGCTACAAGCTCCAAAACCAATAATAGTAGTCTACAATAAATAAGCACTTACCAATGATCTGCCCAACAACTTTGTCAGTCATAGAACCTAGCATCATAATTGTCCCTCTTATATATGACATTAGATAGAGGTCCATCAGCACACCATTTCATTATCCCAAACACTCCTATTCTTTAATTATTTATCTGTTGTTCCTGTAATATAAAGGTAATATATACTTGTAATGAAATTCGGTTTGAGAGAGAGTTAGAGATATCCAAAGATAGCGTATCAGAAACTGTGAGGTGGATATCATTTGGACCACGTGCCACCATAGTGAAATACGAGGCATATAACATCAATGGGTATATATTTCGTACGAAAAGTAATGATGGCATAGATTACCAGAATAGTGGGGTTAGTGTTGAGGTAGTAGATCTTCACATATCCAAAGAAGTTGCTACCACAAGAAAAGCATTTTATTATAGGGTTTTACAAGAGATATGGGTACTAGATTACCGTTTCAGGAAAATTCCTCTTTTCAAATGTGATTGGGTTAATCAAAAAACTGGTGGGGTCAAACACGATAATCTTGGTTATACATTGGTAGACCTGAATAGTTTAGGCCACAAGGGTGATCCGTTCATATTAGCCTCACAAGCACGACAAGTGTTTTATGTGAAAGACCAGATAGATAAAAAATTGTCTATTATCTTTAAAACACCTACCAAGAATTACAAAGATACATATGATGAAGTCGATGAGGAATTTAGTACAGCATTCACGAGCATAATGATAACATATTGCCACGTGTAAATCAACGTGACTTAGGTAATGAATCACGAAATGACTACTATCGAACCAACTGTAAAGGTATTGTTATACGAAAATCCAAGTGAAGCATGTCATGCTCAACTTGTCACACTCTGTTTAAGGATTTTTGTTTGTGTGCAGAACCTATTTAAGCTTTTGTTTTGCTGCAAATACTCTTGTAAAGGATTTCAATTTATCTATTAATTGTTTACTTCATGTCGGGATTATGTTGGGATTAAAAGCTTCTTTTTAGGATGTTTGTGTTACTACTGCTCATGGTAAAGATAATGCTTCTCTTGATCTTCAACGAAAATATTAGGGGTGTGCACACTTAGAACAATATTCTAAGTGTTTTAAGACTGCTAGTGTAAAAGTTAAGACTGCTGGTGAACTTCAAAGGAAATACACCAAGTGATTAGCGCTGCTAGTACAAAAGTTACTATTGTTGGGCTTAAAGTTAATGTTGCTCAAGGCTAAGTGCAAGGTTACTGTTGCTATTGTTAAGTTTGTATTGTTAGATGATTAGCTGTTTTAGTAAATAGTTGTTTGTATAATTTAGCATATTGTAATGGATTTTGACTCCAAAAAGTCAAGCTTTTCTATGGCAATGAAAATATTTGCAGTTTTCATTAGTATATCCACTTGAAGTCAAGTTTTATTGTATTTGCAGATTCCATTTATCATGTATATACACTTGTAGGCACTTTAGTAACATGTTACTTCAGTAAAGTTAAAAATTGACTTTAGAAAGTCAAGTAACATAGTTCCTAGGGGTTACACAGTTTTATGATGGGGCATTTAAGCCATACAACTAAACCAAAATCTCTTTTCCCTTCCTTTTTGAACCATCCCTTGCATCTTTGGGAATTTTGGAAACAAAAGGCTTGATACCAATCAGTTCACAAGTTTCCTCATTGGGAAGGGCTAGAACCTTAACCCTCTCAGCAAAAACCTTTTTTGCAATCTGTTTGGGTGTTGGATTCTTGCTAGCATCACCTTTTTTGAGCTTGAACCAGAATGTTGAACCTTTGGAAAATAGTCCGACCATGGCATTGGGTATGATCCACCATCAAAACTTTCACTGCTGCTGGAAATGTTTATGATTTCTGCATACATACACAAAACACACAAAAAAAGGAAATATATGAATGGTGTGTTACAGATAGCATAAATGACTTGAAAAATAAAATGTTGAATACCTGGTTTGTTGTTGGTCCTCATTGTTTCAATTATTGTTTTTTTGTTACAGGAATTTGGTTGAAAAAACTGATATGAAAGATTCACAGTTGCAGGCATTTGTTTGAAAAAAAAAACAGTATTAGCTATGAAAGATTCTCAATTACAGGCAATTTGTTGAAAAAAAACAATGGTTGAAAAAGTAGTCAATGTGCAGTCATGCATGTGATGGTTGAAAAAACTAGATAGACTATAAATCCCAGCATTGTAATGGGGCAAGTGAAGAGTCATGACTAAGAGTCTGAACTCAATTCAGTGAATATCAAATTAGACTCAAACAGATAGACTCTAAAATCCCATATCTAACCCCTCAAAATTACATAAGTTATCAGAAATGTGTGACCATATGTTTCGAATTGTGACTACAGTTAAATAATGTGTGACAAAATATGACTCTATGATTTAGATACCTAAATAAATACTTCATATGACCATATATAACATCTTTAATTTAGCCACACAAAAATTCAATATGACTAATATCAATGTTAATGATAATTGAGTTCACATTTTGCTATAAATAATAGTCACATGAATATTTCACTGTGACTATTTTGAATGTATTGGTCACATATAATACCCTTACAATGTGGCCATAAACATAATTTAGATACACATTTGTGATATGGTGTGACTATTGTAAATCCTATTGTCACATGATCATGCTACAATTAAATGTGACTATACACATTAGGTTTTGGCAAGAAAACATACACTAAACTTTAGACACACATATTAACTTACGTGACCATATGTATCGAATTTTGGTTACACTTAATCATGTATGTCTATGGTTTTGTGTGACCATATATGACATTTGGTCACACTGTTCAAGTGTGTGACATATATTTGTCACTTTTAAATGCATATCATGACTAATGCTTCAAACTTACTTTTCAGTTGTCACATATTTCAAATTCATATATGGCTAAATATTTAGAAAAAAATAGCAGTCACTTTTAACTAATGTGTGACAAACTTGACTATATGATTTAGCCACATACACAATTACTTCATGTGACCATATATGGATTTTGGTCACACTGTTCAATTGTGTGACATATATTTGTCACATACGTATATATATAGTGTGACTAATATTTCAAACTTATTTGTATCTGTCACACGTCCCAAATTATAAGTGCCTAAATAATCAAAAAAAAATTACTAGTTGCCTATAGTCACATAAATATTCAAATGCGTGACAATGAAATTCTAAAATGGTCACACAAGTCAGATCAAGTGTGGCTCTTTATTTTATTCTGGTACATTTAGTCACATAAATATCTGACTGTGTGGCCGTTCAAAAAACAACATATGTGACGAAATCCCAGATTTGTACTACTGCACTCTGATAATGAATGGAAATCAGATAAGAAGTTATAAATTTTGACTCATGCTAAAAACATGCAAGTTCAAGCAAGATAAGAAGTTATGAGGCTGGAGGGCAAGGCATAGCATCACTCACCTTACACATCAGCGGCACATCAGCTTTCTCTCACATCTCTCTTCCATTCACCTGTATGTGGACAAGGGGCTCATTTCCACTCACCTTAATTTTTTTTACTTAAATGTTTTTTTTCTTTTTTTTTTTTTTTTGCACTTATTAAAAATTCAAAATTCAAATTTAAATTCAGATATTATAGTGTAACAAATACAAAATTCAAATTCAAAAATTTCCCTATATATATCCACACTCACAAGCCACACACACACACACACACATAAAATTTCTTACCAAATTCTCTGAATAATGTCTAAAAAAGACTTCGACCAGTAATTTCCCGAACAAAAAGACTTCGCCTAACAAATTAATGAAGATGAACTTTTAAGAGAATTGGAGGAAGCTGCTCTTAAGGAGGAGAGGAAGCAGAAAGAGAACAAGCCGAAAGGGAACGACTTATGCTCCAAGATGAAGAATATTTATAGAGACGGAGGAAGCTGCTCGTAGGGAGCAAGCAGAAAGGGAGGAAAAAGAACGTCGGGATAGAGAATTCGATGCTTTGTATGCAGAGTGGGATGAGAGCATATTTTAAGGTTCGTCTTCGTATGCTTATGACGATGGTTACGACTCTAACAACTCTCAAACTTGGGATCACCCGGATTATCATTAGTTGTTTTAATCTATGTCTTTTTATTTTATATATTGCGGTTTAATTTCCTATGTGATGTAGTCTCCTTTCTTTCAAGATGAATAAAAGTTTGTCCATTACTTTGGTGATTTATACTATCAAATTAATATACAAACTATACATACTTTTTTTTTTAAATGGGTGACTTGGTCACCTTAATTTGCCTTGAAAGGCGAGACTCGCGCGTGCGGGAGGAAGATGGGCAAGGTGATTCGCGAGTGAGTGAGCCTAAGGTGAGTGAAATTCTTTCCCTTGCCGACCAGCCGGATAATGAAACTAACTTTTTGCAAAAACCATTTACCATGTTGATATGATCAGCTAAAGTGACTAATTCAATCGGTTTTACTTGAACGGATGAACGGAATTCAAATACATGGGTTTACGTATTAGAGATTAAGGAAGGAATCAGGGGAGAGAGTGTTCCATGAGGAGTTTTGTTGGAAAATAGTGAAAATTATACATGTGTTTGGACTTATATAGGGAAGAGTTTAAAGCTAGTGGCTGGGTAGTAGGTGGTTACGTTGAGTAGTGGGTGGTTAATTTGAGGTAGATCGGTTGAGATTGAACCGCTAAGATCGTTTGATTATGTGATCCAACAGCTATCTAAAATCAGGAATTAACACGGTTAAAATTGAAATTTGATGAATTTAAACGGTTGTGATCATTTTGGTCAACCGTTGTGGCGAGTTTCACTGACAACGTGATATTACTATTCTCTTTATATACTATTTAGCGTACATGGTTGCTTCAAATTCTATGCATTAATTGCTAACTTTCGCAAGTTGGCAAAAATAGCTCTTGAGATTTAAGAGCGTCGAAAGAAGTCCTTAGATTAATCGCTATCTATAGAATTTGGCAAAAACAAATTCCTGCCGCTAGTTGTCGCTGAAAGTAAGTCATGTAGAATTAATAACTATCTATAGCAATTTGGCAAAAGTAGTCCCTAAGGTTTAAGTGTCGTTACAAAGTAAGTCCTTTTAGAGCTACCTAAAATAGAAAACAAATTTTTCTGGTCATTCATCGGGCCTAAATTCACGCCTACAAAAGCAACCCCTCACAGATCGCTACGTTTCCACACTCAGATATAACTATAGAGAGAGCACATCTTTTGTGCATTAAATGCTAACTTTCGTAAGTTGGCAAAAATAGCCCCTGAGGTTTAGGTGTCGTCACAAAGTAAGTCCTCTAGCATTAATTGCTATCTATAGCAATTTGGCACAAATAGTCCCTAAAGTTTAAGTGTCGTTGCAAAGTAAGTCCTGTAGAATTAATTGCTATCTATAGCAATTTGGCAAAAATAGTCCCTATCCAAATTCACGTCTACAAAAGCAATTCCGCTGTATCGCGCGGGTTTCCACACTCGTTTATAATATAAAGCTTCGGCCAGCTTTGACTGATTGGTTACTTGATCCAAAAAATTATTATAATCTCATATTGTGACCTTTTTTCTCTATCGTCTCGCTAGATTCTAATAAAATCTTTGCCTCGAGGAGAAACTGAGTTTTTTTTATTAATCATAGTATTTTCAAAATTAATTTAAAAAAATGAGTACTTACAAATTTATTTAAAATAATATGGTATGTTTGAAAATTCTTACATATCTCGCTAGCTTGTACCCATGTAAACAATGTCATACACACACATGCTTAAAATGACCATTGTCAAACCAATTAATAAAACTACATATAAATCTCAAACTTGAATGATGTTAGCAGTTAACTTAAACATTGCTTAACAAGAAACTTTCACTAAACAAAACCAAATGAACAAAACCTGTATAATTCTCACCAATCCATCAATAATTGGAACAAAATATCCATAACAAACATACATGCATTGTCAAATGAAAATAAAAAAACGAAAATAAAGGTCGGTTACTAGGAAAAATAAATGGGGTCTCAAAGGCATGCATGTCTGTGGTTTAATCACGGCTCCGTGGGTCTTTTTCTAGGCCTAGAAGGACATGTTTTCTAATAGTGACTACTTTTCTTAAAAATCCCGCAAAGGCTAACTTTTCTTCCTTTTTTCATGACCATTCCTTTCCAAAGCCTTGTTGAACGAGGACGACCTCTTCCTTTTCGTTTAAGATCAGAACTTGGGAGCAATGTAATAGATAATTGTGGCCAATATGCTTCATGAGGGAGAGGGGAAAAAAATCAGATCCCCAAGTAGCTGAATGCTCTACAATTGAGTAATATCTTTAAACATATTATGAACTCTTCAAAGAAAGAAACACGCATGCACTTAATACATGAGAGCACAGATGTATGTTAATCTCCGAGTTACCACATGTGCAAGTTTGTTTCTCCAAATTAACAACTAATAGATTTTTTCCTCTTTGAGTTGTTACCTCAAAAATACCTTCCTCCCAATTAAATGATCCCATGGTATGCGCATTAGCCTTTGTAATTGAAGCAGCCAGTTTTGCAAAGAACATTTCGTTAGCTTGAGCAACATGTCCTAAAGAATGTTTCGCATTAAAATAGTGCACTACTTTATAGAATGTTAGTTGGACACATGTCGTTATAGGTAAGTAACAAGCACCCTTGAGCATCTATTAAAAATGTCTGACATATTTGTTGTAAGCATACCGTAACGCTTACCACCATCATGTGCCAACGTCCATTTGGACAAGGGATATCCTTCAAGACACTCACGAGCTTTCGGATTTACGATCCCAATTTCTTCCATAATTGAGTTGAACTTTCGAACTTGATTGTGAGTCCTAGCACGGTAAGCTAAGAGTTTTGAATTTGAGTTTCGAAACTTATCACTTGAATTAGCTTGAAAGATATTTAGGAGAATGATGTAAATAATACATGTGGAAACAGTTCGGCTCCAACCAAGGAGATCCGTGATCGTTAAATACCTTTAAAATCCCACTATGGCGATCGTATAACAGGAAAATACCTTTCCGTCCTTCCACCACACTTTTTGACACGGTGAAGAATCCAATATCAACTATTATAAGATTCACTTTCAACAATAGCGAATGCAAGTGACAATATTTAATTGTTGGTATTAACTCTCATTGCAATCATCATTCTGCCGTTATACTTACCATACAAATGCGTGTTAGCCTGTAATGTTGTAACGGGCCTAAACCCCAGTCTAGAATATTTTTAGTATCTTTATAAATATGTACAATGTAATGAATTAGAATCGATCAATAAAATAAATCATTATCATTCTCATATATTCTTACATGGTATCAGCAGTCCACCTTTACCGATCCTAAACCCTAAACCTAAACTCTTCCGCCGCCGCCTCCGGCCGCCGGCTACACGCCGGAGGTTCAGAGGGCTCCCTTTAAACCCTCCTTCACCCAATAAAACACTTACCCTTAAATATATATATATATATATATATATATATATATATATATATATATATATATATATATATATATATATATATATATATAATCCGGATCGATTGAGAAGGTTTTTATTTTGAGAAGATTGAAGGTTTCAAAACGATAGATTTTAACTTCGATTCATGTTTTTCAAGCGTAAAACTCATTTTAATGTGATTAAACTTCAAAATGTGTAAAAAAATTTGAATCAATGTTAAAAATCTCTCGATTTTGCAATATATATAGAATAATTGAATCATCTATGCAAATTTAATGAATCATCATCATAACTCGATTTTAACAATGATTTGTGAATCAAATTTGTGATTTATAGATTCGATTCATCATAAAATGATGTTTACTTGTGAATCAAATCAAAAACATGAATCAATTTGCTCAAACGAAGATTTCTCAATCTTCTCAAAATAAAAACTTTCTCAATGGAACCGGAGCCTATATATATATATATATATATATATAAAGGCTTACGCTGTAATCTTATTGGAGAAGGATTGTTTACTGGCTCCATTTTTTTGATGCGAAAACCACATGGCTATCTGAATAGGGAAACCGGATTCATTCACCTTGCTTATTATCCATGTTTTCTTCTAGATAATGTTTTATTAGGCAATTGGTGTTATTAGTCGATTACTATGGGTACTTTGTAGAGATAGAAAGAGGCGTCATTTTCTAGCCATAATTTTATGAAGGAAAAAAAAAATTAATATTGGGCCTCACCTAGGTTTCGATATTTATTTGTGACGTGGATCTTTATGTTTTTCTAAGGAAAAACACGGCCCGTTTGTTCGGAAAGTTTTTTGGGGTTGAAGTTTTAGAACCAACTTTCGTTTTACCATTTTTTCTTTTGATGTTAGTGCAGTACGAAGTTTTAATTTTCGTCTGTAGGGGATACTTGGGTTATCCCATTTTAGTTGTAGGGGATACTTTGGGTTATCCCATTTGGCCGTGATACTTTGGTTTATCCTGGCGGTAAGGATACTTTGGTTTATCCCATTTGGCGGGATACTCCGTTTATCCTGTGGTACGGATACTTTGGTTTATCCGGTTTATTGCATGTTACTGAAGATGTGCTTCCGCTTGCTGTCGAATGTCTTCATCAACAATTATTTATTTGCTTTGATTTATTGTTTTTTAGCTTTTAATCTTCAGTCCGAGCTTTCACGATTTCCCCGCTCAGACTGCGTGGGAGTGTTAGCCTGTAATGTTGTAACGGGCCCAAACCCGAGTCTAGACTATTCTTAGTATCTTTATAAATATGTACAATGTAATCAATTAGAATCGATCAATAAAATCCATCATTATCATTCTCATATATTCTTACAATGCGTACCATCAATGTTAATCATAGATAGACAATGCTCAAAACCCTTGATAGAGGGATCAAAAGCTCAAAAAACACGTCTAAACTCCCCTTTTTCTCTTTTAATGTTCTTAATCAATTCCTTCTGTAACTATTTTATCCTTATTTGTTATGATTAAAACATTGTGACTATGTGATACTTTTTATCATATATATTCCATTAAGGCAATTAGAAAACACTTAATAATTTGTGTAAAAAGCAAGGAGCGATCATACCTATTTAAAGTGGGAGATCGAAAAACAATGACGGGAAGTCGACTCTATATGGGGCAGCAAGTGACTGTAAGGGGAATCTGATCACGATGAGGAGTGGATATCGATCATGTTGAGAAGTGGATTTTCATTAGTTGTAGCGTGAATGCCGAACGAGAGGTAGCTAATGGTCTTTCACCTTTGGTTTTCCTGTTCTTTTCTTTTTCTTTGATTTTACGTAAAAGAGATAATAAATAATTTTATAAATTAAAATATTTGAAAGTACGTATTATGTTAAATTAATTTTAAAAAAAAAACTATGGTTAAAAAAAACTCAGAAAAAAGATAAAAATGATTCCATTGTTAGATTTTAAACATATAATTTGATAATATTGAAGACGATTGCTTTTTTTATGGTCGTCATGTTCTCGACGAGTTTTTGTATTGGAAGTCAATATAATATTTTATCTTGATGAAAGCAAAAGAAAATATAAAAACGAATCTATTATTTTGCCTTGATGCATCGTTATTTTGTCCAGTGTGTCCATGTCCAACATATTAATGTGATCTACTAATCATGCACTAAAAATGGAGAGTATTCTTAATTTTTCTTTTTAAAGGACTACTTTATTACTGTCGAATATCTTTTCTTTATTACTACACTTCATTGGATCTAATGGTGAACATGAGTGTAATCAATGAATTGCTTATCTTTAAATATTCAGGGCCTCGGTTCCAAGGCCAAAAAAGATTGGATTTGAGAGTTAACTAATAAGCATAAAATTAGTTTTTTGTCTCTTCATGAAACTAAAAAGGAGTTTTTTTACTGATTTGGAGATTAAATACTTTTGGGGTAATTATCAGTTTGCTCATGTTGAGAGTGAAGCTTTAGGTTTGTCAGGCGGAATTTTGTGCGTGTGGGATTCCAATATTTTCCATAAACACCATCATATTATATCTGATAATTTCGTTGCTTTGTATGGTATGTGGATTCCTAAGAAGATTCATATCCTCATTATATCCATATATGCTCCTCAACGGGCCGCTAAACGCCAATTGTGGGATTACATTGGCGCCGCTTATTTCTCAAAGGAAAGGGATTGTATTGTTCTTGGTGATTTTAACGAAGTCCGTTGTAAAGAGGAGAGATGGGGGTCTACTTTTCATGCTCAAGGTGCCCGTTTGTTCAACTCTTTTATTTCTAATACCGGTCTCAATGAAGTTCAGTTATAAGGTTTTTTTTCACTTGGGCTCACCTTCCAGATCCAAAATGAGTAAACTCAACCGCTTTTGGTGTCCGATGGTATTTTTACTAGTTTCCCTCACATATCCGCTTTCGCTTGTTTAGATCGCCACCTTTCTGGATCATCGCCCTATTATTCTGTGAGAGGTTGATGATTTTGGGCCTACCCATTTCATTTCTAGCATTCTTGGTTATCCATTTCGGTTTGATCAATTGGTTAATTCTAGCCGAATTTTTTAATTTTGTTGATAGTAATGGGATGATTAG
>OU343216.1:8014005-8180697 GCA_910596185.1 Chrysanthemum makinoi | reverse complement strand
TTCATATTCTTCTATGGACTTGTGCTGCTTGTAAGAACAAAGGATGGTGACATGTTGATTTCAAAAGTTCAATACACTCCAGAAGTTTCATTGAACATTCTAAGTCATGATTTGTTGAAAGTACAAAGCTATGCAATAGAGATTAACAACAATACATGCAGTCTACACTACATGTATGAACAGAAGGAAGATGGAATGGAATCACCACAAGAGAAGGAGACATTGAACAAAGTTGGTTCAAAAGAAGTCATTTCACGAACATAACAAATTCTTGAAAGAACACTTTGAGTCCCTGGATCCCAGATATGAATGCTCCTTGGTGAATGGACTGGAAGACTTAAGGTGGGACAGAAATGACACACAAGACTATGTAGATGAAGAGTACATAAGTTGGAATGGTTAAGCTTTATGCATTAAAGATAAACTCTTTTGCAAGATTTTTATCTTTTATGAACACATTAAGAAGGACAGTTTAGTCTACAAACATTGGGAAGTTTTTAGCAAGAAGTATATGGAGATGTTGAAGTGGTTTTATCTAGTCTATTTGAATTATGATGCACTAGATAAAATACCACTAGTTATAGGGTGATGGAGATTAATTTGTCAAGCTTGCATAAGATAGTGGATAGTCTTGGAGGCTATCTTTGTGTCACACTAGGAGACAAATGGAAGATCATTGCAAATATTCAAGGACTCACTAATGGAGAAGAAGAAGCGTGAAAAGGCTGCTATAAGAGTTCATTGACATGACTCAAGTTTATTATGAAAGCTAAGAGTGCCTTGCAAGAGAAGTCCAAAATAAATGGTTGAGAAGCGGTTGGACTCATTTGTAAAAGATCTTGAGGACAAAAACCAAGAAGATCACGGGAATAGAAGAAACGATTATGAAGAAATGGACAAGACCGCGGTTTGAAGTCGGGGCTAGAGAGCAAGATGGAAGAAGAAACCGGGGAAGTAGCGGCACATGAAGCAATGACTTTGAAGTCATTTTTAAAGATCAACAAAGAACATCACTTTCGGTTTGACTTTTATGAATTAGGGAAGATATTGACTCCTTAATGTCACAAAGTCAATAGTTATAAGTATGTTAGTATGTACTTAATTTAGTTAATGTAATATGTACTTAGTTTATGTAATGGGTCCAAATAGGTTCTTTGTAATGGGTCAAAAGCAGTTAACTTGTTAAGTGGTTAGCGTTTTGACCAATACGGCTGCCTATTTGAACTATAAACTAAATACATAATACATTAACTATTAAAAGTACATACTAACATACCTATAATGACTTTGTGACATTAAGGAGTCAACAAAACTATCATATACTATATTGTACACTATGGTGTTTAACCTTGAAATCACCTCCCTAGGCATTGTTATATCCTCCTACATTATGCTTCCTACTTATACTCATATATGAACAATGATTCAGATAACAAAACACAAAGATTAACTAGTTAAGGGAAAGGGATGGCAATACTGCATATTTTCATACGGTTGTAAAAGAAAACACAACACAAAGCGTACTAAGGCTAGTTGTAATGTAGTATTGTTGTTGGAAACTTTTGAGAAGGTCATTATGTACCAAACTACAGTGTGATTTTCTTTATTTTGTTGGTGTTTGTGTGACAGTCCCAATGATTCATGCCCATGTTTGATATTGGGAATGACATAGCCCCAGCCCAGATGGTTTTATTTCAACATTCTTTAAAAGGTTTGGAAGATACATATACAAAATTGTAAGATGGTAATAAAGAATCTAGACCGAGTGACCTAACGGGAAGAAAATTATTGGGCTTGACACTTATAAGCATTAAAAGATAATCGAATAAAACCAATTTGATCATTTGGGACATCTGTAAAATTTGCGTCGAATATGAATCAACTGACTGTGTGTCCAACAACGAGTAAAAACTAGGCATAGCTAGATCGAATGAAATGATCGTTGTGATGATATGGGTGCGGCCTTTTCTTCCATTTTAATATTCCAAAGTTATTAAGTATTATGTAGATCTGAGCAATAATTTATTTCTCCTTGATAAATCAATTACAAACCATGCGTCTTGGTTTTCTAATACATTGAAAAATCCTCGTGGTTCAGAAAGCATCCACATTATTCTGGACCTTTTGGAGACAAGTCCTTTGAAGCATACCTTGAATTAAGCTACTAAACTCTTTCATTTCATTTCGGTTCTTCATGTTTATGAGCTTTCCTATGGCTTTATAGGAATTAATAATACATTTTGTACCATGTAGGCATGTATACCTTATTCCCAGGATGTTCGTCAACAACTCGGAATTTAGGTTTTGAGTTTTCTTTCTTAGAGAGTGAATGGAAGAGGAGAAAGCGGAATGAAGGGTTCTTCCTTAGTTTGTTTGCATTGAGAATGGAAAGGAGGAATCAATTTAGGATTCTCATTCGAGCTAATCAATTTAGGATTCTCATTCGAGCTTCTCCATTCTACAAAAATGTGAAAAAGCGGAGAATCCACAAACTTAAACTAAAGCCATTCTTGGGTTGAATTCCCCCTAAAATCAAAGACAAAGTAAATATGCGAGATAAAAATATAAAGGCCATGTGCATGGCACATGGAACCAAAATTTTATTGGGTTAATCCCAATCGACCCAACCCAGCGACCCAAGTCAACACCCATTATGACCCGGTCAACAAAAGTCAACGAAAGTCAACCATACAAAAAGTCAAAGAAGCAGTTACAACGGTTACATAGCAGTTACCAATAACTGCTCTATATCAACAGAACGACACAATGCTTCTTTGTACCGTTTCATTATGTATAAATACTAGAAACTCTGTAACAAACATATGATGACAGATTTTGTACATGATGACTGAAATATATAGAAAAGTCTTTTGATTCAAATCGTTTATTGTTATTTGGTATATCGTTGATTAAAGATCCGTAAAACTGGGCCAACAATTGGTATCGAGCTGAATCATCATATACCATTTACGTTTTAGTTTCGAATCAATAAGAACCTAAAGCAGTTTCGAAAAAATTTTTTACGCAAAATAGCTTGAACACAAATCAAGTTATCATCTTTGTGTTCTATACGTTTGTCACATCAAGGGGAACAATCACACAAGTGATTACTCCAACCCGGCAACAAACTTATTTGCAAATCTTCGTTAAAGCTGATTTTTATCCACATAGGATAAGAAAACGAATTAAATCGTTTGTATATTGATTCAAACAAAACCAAAACGGTCATCAATTAGGGCACAAGTCAAGATTCGAATTAAGAATAAACACACCTGTTCTTCAAAGGAATCAAGCGGAAGGATCAATTGAAACCCAATTGATTCATTTTCATACTCCAATCATAATACTTCTCACGGATTTGAAAAGCCTCAAATAAGTCGAAACCCTAGGTTTCAAAGTGGAGGAATAAGCGTGCTCGTAAAGAACACCAGGAGAAAGTAGAAGGGACGGTCCAAAACCACTGCCATCAAGAGGCGGTTAACCGTCGTTGTTTTCATTGGAGAAGAAGGAGAAGATAAAAGGTTATCTTCTTTGAAGAGAGAGAGAACTGAAAGACGATGTCTCGGAAAAATAAATAAGTCGTGGGTTATTATCTCAAAACGAATAAAGGAGATAAATAAATATAAGGACGCGTGCATAAACAAAGGGCCACACACATACAGGATTTTATTTTAGTTAAGGCATCGCATCAACCCCTCCAGGTTTCAAATATTTCAAAACCACTTTATTTTTACTTTATATATTTCGATATATACAGTTTATAGATTGACAAGTTATTTTAAAATATTATTAAAGTCTTATCATTTTTAGTATATCTAACCTAGTTTTACCTGTTGCTTAGAATACTAACTAGGAATAATTTGTAAGGAGTAATTAACCTTAGGTTATTCATTTTATTTTATTTATAATCTCTCAGGATAGTTTAAAATTGTTAAAACTATACCTAGAAAAGTTTACACCCATTTGAGGAAGATAAAACATTAAGAGCTCATTTTAAGAAATAAGAATTTTTGAAAAATAAAAACACTTTGTGTTAAAAATTCTTTATTAGGAGATTTATTTGTCATTTTAAAATATGACGAAAGATAGTGGTAGTAAGGAACCCAGTACTAATAATAGTACACCCCAATTTCAATGCCCAATCCTAAAGCCCGTGAATTACTCATTATGGGCAATTCGAATACAAATCATTCTCGAAGCGAATGGTTTATGGGAAACAATTGAGCCGACTGAAACGACTCAACCCGAGAAAAACATGATCAACCTGGAAATAAGGAAAAGATCACAACAACGAAGGTGGAAATAACCAGAAAAACATGATCAACCTGGAAATAAGGAAGATCACAACAACAAAGGTGGAAATAACCAGAAGAACATGATCAACATGGACATAATGAAGATCACAAAAGAAAATGTGGAAATAACCAGAAGAACATGATCAACCTGGAAATAAGGAAGATCACAACAACAAAGGTGGAAATAACCAGAAGAACATGATCAACATGGACATAATGAAGATCACAAAAGAAAAGGTGGAAATAACCAGATCAACATGGACATAATGAAGATCCACGAGAAGAAAGGTGGAAATAACCAAGATCAACATGCATAATGAAGATCCACGAAGAAAAAGGTGGAAATAACACGATCAACATAGACATAATGAAGATCACAGAAGAAGGTGGAAATAACCGAAGGAAAATTGATCTACCTGGACATAAGGATGATCACAAAAAATTAAAAGCTCAGATGGTGGATTTAACCAGAAGATGAATCAAGAAGACTTAAATACCTACGTCGCAGCGATTGTGATTAAGGGGGAGAATATTGGGTTAATCCCAATCGACCCAACCAATGACAAGTCAACACCCATTATGACCCGGTCAACAAAAGTCAACGAAAGTCAACCATACAAAAAGTCAAAGAAGCAGTTACAACGGTTACATAGCAGTTACCAATAACTGCTCTATATCAACAGAACCGACACAATGCTTCACTTTGTACCGTTTCATTATGTATAAATACTAGAAACTCTGTAACAAACATATGATGACAGATTTTGTACATCAATGACTGAAATAATAAGAAAAGTCTTTTGATTCAAATCGTTTATTGTTATTTGGTATATCGTTGATTAAAGATCCGTAAAACTGGGCCAACAAATTTAACAAAAACATTTAAACTCTAGCCACATCTTCTCTCCTTTGCTGAAACTGTTTCGGATCATAATTTCGATTTCAAGAAATCATATTCGTTATTCGATCTTTCATTGTCACCGTGATAATGATTACCATAAAACCCTAATCTTCTAAGGTGACAATTTTTGTAGATCAGGTGTTCGATCTATTGTCTAGTATAAAAATAGTCTGGGTTGGAAGTTGGAACCAAATCAAGTCTAGTTATTTAAAACGTGTATCACTCAATCTCAAATAACTTTCAAGATTCATGGTTAATGAGTAAGAAGCAATCTTCAAATTTGAAAATTCAAATGTAGCAGACTTCCTTTCATTAAGCAAATAGGATTAAAAAAACTCCGACAAAACTATTTCGAATTTGCTTGACGAAGATACGATATACCTCAGTTTATGAAGAACTGAAGACAACT
Organism: Chrysanthemum makinoi; assembly: GCA_910596185.1. Taxonomy (NCBI): domain Eukaryota; kingdom Viridiplantae; phylum Streptophyta; class Magnoliopsida; order Asterales; family Asteraceae; genus Chrysanthemum; species Chrysanthemum makinoi. The sequence goes on along the minus strand of OU343216.1, from coordinate 8,175,092 downwards.
AGAGGACCCTTCACTGCAATAAACACTTTCAAACATATACCGTATACGTACTTATGTAAATTTAGCGTTTTGATGTTGTTTATTAATTTACTCTTGAGTGGAACATTCAACATTCATTTTTGAATTACTTATTGTTTGAATAATCAAACAAGAGAATCGATTCAGCTGCTAACATCTCAAGTTCATTCTCTATTTGTATCAAACACGGAATTGAATTTCATATTTCTAAGTTATATATCTCTTTCCTCACCTTTTCATTCTTTGCTACAATTTTATTTTTTGCAATTCCGTCGTACCAAATATCCCAATTATTGGATTTAATAACAGAGTTAATAACCTTTTAAGCTGTTACATAGTTGCAAGAATGGCAGTTCTGCGTAGCGAACTAAGAAAATAACTCTTTTAAACATTAAAGTTGACATTTTTGTCTTTCTTTAAGTATTATGACCATTTTACCCTTTCTAAATTTTTTTCAAAATACTTTTTTTTTTTCGAAATTTTTTTTCCAAATTTTTTTTTTGATTTTTTTTTTCTAAATACTTTTTTTTGAAATTTCTGAAATTTTTTTTTGAATTTCTTTTTTTTTTGAAATATTTTTCGAAGGGTAAAATGGTCATAACTCATAATACTTAAAGAAAGACAAAAATGTCAACTTTAATGTCTAAAAGAGTTATTTTCTAGTTCGTTACGCAGAACTACCATTCTTGACAAGTATAGTGCTTTAAAAGGTTATTAGCCCTTAATAATACATTTTGTACCATGTATACCTTATTCCCGGGATGTTAGTCAAGCATTTCGACATTTAGGTTTTGAGTTTTTCTTTCTTAGAGACTTTAGGGTATGTTTAGCCCACATGATTATTGAGATATTATGCATATTGTTTTTGAAAAAATAGACTATCTAAAATAAAAATTTTGTTTGTCAGACAGAACTTATAATAGATTATAATTAAAAAATAATAATGTTTCATAATTTTTAAAAAAACATATATTATTTCATGTAGCTTATAAAAATAATCTCATTTTATGATATACCTCTTCATCTCCATCCACAACTCTATTTCCGGTTCCAGCAACAGTTTCGTTTGCCAAACATATCTAAAGTTGCTTTGACTCAAATGAAGCTTAATTTTTATAATGTTTTCCCAAAACATTAGTATGTGACAACTAATTTCTATGCAAGCTAAGCATTGCCATAAATTTTAAGAGCATCAGATGCCCTCGGGTTATAGGGCTTGTGTTATTGAAAAAAGTGCTAACACCTTAGCATTTTTTTATATAACATCAAACCTATAACTCAGCACGAAAACACTCTCCTTCCAAAATAGGTGTAATAGGACACCCGTAGATCCACAGTTTTTTTGTTCATATATTCAAATAAAACAACACATTAAATTAAAATTAAAATTTAATTAATAAGAAAAAGACATTAAAAAAAGTACATAAAATAATAAAAAGACAAAAAACAATAAATAAAAAAAAGTACATAAACTATACTAGTTTTGGGGATAATATTTGGCTCAGATTTCTTTTTTGGCCGCCTCAATCATATCCGTGTCTATCAGATCCATCCCGTCGGTGTTGATTGCAAGGGTCCTTAAGTCCTCGTTCCGTGTTTAAGATTTGAGAAATTTAACTCTTGCCATAGTCTCGCATTTCCCATTTGTTCCATTTTCACCTCATAGTGTAAAGCGAATTGTTGTTGCATCATCCGTGAAACATTTTTTGTGAACCAGAAGTGGTGGATGAGTTTGAATATCGTTGAATTTTAGACTTCCGTTCTTTGTCGGGTGAACGTTGCAAAGCATCTCAAAAAGCTCAGGTTCTTCTTCGGTTGGTTGTCCTCGGTTTCTTCTTGTTTGTGTCGAATCGGGATTTTTCCTTTTGCATTTGTCTTTAAAAAAACCCCAACCTTTTTAGTGAGCAAAATTTCAACCTGCATCATCATATCTTCACCATTTTCACCGCTAAGCCTCGCGGTTTGTTTGACAAGCGAGTTAAAATTCCCGGCTTCTCGGTTCACCAAAGTCCACTTTTCGGTCAACATATTCTTGGTACTCTCTTTGTACCAATATTATTGGCTTGCTCATTGTATTGGTCAAGAACTTCGAACCAAAACGTATCATTATTTTGGTCGGATCCGAAATTCGGATCCTACGATACTTGTATGTAACATTATGCCAAAATTAACTCTTTATTTTGACTCCAAAGCGTACTACGTATATTGGTTTTCTTTTTCCGAGGTTTCTTGGCTCTGCTCATGCAACGTTTTTTACTTGACGAAGACCCGTGGTTTCGAATTGTTGGGGTTGTGGGGATTGTTGTTGGGAAAGTTGGAATTGTTGTTGAGATTATTATCCGGAAATTTGAGTTTGTTAGAATTGTTGCTGATATTAAAATTGTTGCCATTGTTGTTGTTGCTTGGGTGTAAATTGGTTGGCAAATGAGTCAAAATTGGGGAATTGGTTTGGAATTTGGTATGGCGAGCCGAATGTTGAAAGTTGGTTGCCGTTTGTGGTGATGGAAGTGCGGATGTTGGTGTGTTTGAATTAATTAGAGGAAGATTAGGTATTCGGTATTTGGTTTTGCGGGTTGGCGAGCATGGAGTTGATCCATTGTTGATTGGGATTCATTTTTGTTTAGAAGTAGAAATAAGAACAATATTATTGAGTTTGGAAGTAGAAATGAATGTAGAAATATATTTAAAAAGTAGAAGATTAATGGGGTATTTATAAGATTTTTAAAACGTAAAAAATTTAGAAAAAGTGGGTATTTTAATACAAAAACACTACTAGTTTTGACCATCCCAACGTCCATTTGTTAACCGTTATTAAACGTTACAATTTGAGAAAAAAAATAAGAAAAAGAGAAAAACATAGGTGGTAATTGGATCTGCGCCACTTGCGATGGCGTCGTCGCGCCATAGGATGGCGTTATCCGTTCGCGTGACCCGTGTGCTCTATATTCATTTAAAGTGTGGACTATGACTACTTTTTTTTTTTTTTTTTTGAATGATGAAACCCCGTATAATAACTTTGTTAATCATGCAATATATAAAGAACATTTTTAAACCTTAAAACTTATTCGACCCTAAGCCAACAACCGGGCTTAGGCCAACTTTTCTAATCTCTTATAATTCTTTCCCGTAATCTGAATGACGAAATAACAACATCATAAGGAAAAGCATAAAAAAAAAAAAAAAAAAAAAAAATTAATTTGTTCTAATTTTACTAGTCTATAAAATTGACCTTGACATCCAAGACCCTAATCTCTTCTTGCTTCAACTTTGGAATACTTAGCTGTACCAAATCAGAATTCCTCCTAATATCTGCCTTTATATCACTGATTCTGTAGGTACCATAATCTAAATCAACCCAACTAATAAATTTTGTAAAGCCGTAGTCAGCTATGAATTTTTCATCTCCTTGGCCTTCAATGATGATAGTGTGGTCTTGAACAGATACCTTGACGTCCGCTTCCCGCACTCCAAGAAGCTCTACAGATAAGACTAAGCATTCATCACTGTTGCTCATCATGCAGGGCCAAATCCTTTTCCAATTGGAAGAATCTGAGAGACTCACTCGTTTTGAATACCAAGATTTACTTTTGGCTTTTACGAATCGATCAAACACATCTGAAATTATGGAAAACGAACATTAGTTTTGTCACATATAAGTCATAAGCATTGAAGGTCGAGTTCCATATACAATATTCAGATAAATGAAATTGCTACCATGACCAGTGGCGTCCTCAAAACTGGAATCAAGGCGATCGTTCTCATGACCACCATTGGTGTTCAAAAAGCGAGATGATACCACTGGACGAAATTGTACGAGGGATCTGGTGAAGAGGTTGGAACAATCGTTGGTGTTAAAAACACGATGAAATTCAATGAAAGATCGTTTGAGGATGTTGGAACGAGCAAGTTTCAAAGAAGACATCTCCCGTGGTTGGAAGAGCTAGAATTAATGACTGAAAGAACGGGACTTCTAGAATAGCTTTTCAGTTTGATTTATTCATAGTCTATGTGCATATACTCCGAATACAACATGTGTACGATTAATACCGATTTTTTTCAACTTTTTACTAATAAGAGTTGAGATCAATATAGAACTCATATTTGTCATAGAACAAATGAACCAATCATAACCCTCCATTTTTATCTAAATTAATACAAAATCATTTTCCACATTTTTTTTTAAAAAACATATCTTACAAACGGTAAATCTTCAAAATATAAAAATACACCATTGTGGCGAAATTAAATTATCTTCCCCATAGATATCGCATACTTTACATATTTTCGACAAACATTTTTTTCAAAAATTCGTCCGAAAAATCATATATGATTTTTACGAATCATATATGATTTTAAAAATCATGTATGATTCGATTTTTACGAATCATATATGATTCTCAAAAATCATATGTGATTAGTAAAAATCGAATCATATATGATTTTCACAAATCATATATGATTTTTGTTGACCGAAAATTTGAAAAAAAAAAGTTGTTAAAATATATAGTAGTGCATATCTATAGAAAGATAATTTAATTCTCGTCACAATGGTATAATTTTTATCGCGTAACGATTAACGGTTTTTGAGATATTTAATTTTTTAAAAGGGTGAAAGTTTATCATAATAAAAAATGAATGGTATTATTGGTTGATTGGATCACATGGTAAATTTTGGTTCTATATTGAACTTTTGCCTTACTAATAATAGTGCACTTTGAATATAATTATGGGAAAATGATAAATTTAGGCATCAAAGTTAACGTTTTTTTTTCTACGGGCATCGAACTTTTTTTTTCCTATTGTAGCACTAAACTTGCCTAATTTTCCTTTTTGTAGCCTCGATCAAAAATTAATTACATAAATTTACATAAATCATCCTGTGGCTCTAAAGAATTACAGTTAGTCCTTGAGTCAATTACATAAAAGGTCCTGTGGCACTAATAAATTATTAGGTTCGTCCTTGAGTCAATTACACACTTGCCGCCTTTGCCGCCACACTGCGCCTGCGCCGCCATCCAAAACTTGTGTGCTCCCAATAGTCGTGGTTTCATCTGTAAAATCTAAAAGCTACTCGAGACAGGTTTCATAAGGCACGCCACTTGTTAGGAACGCCCAAAGGCTTAATGGAAATAAGCTTAAGTGTACCAATAAGCTACAAGAAGCTAACTAAGGCTAGAATAAACCTAAACTAACTAAAACCAACCTAATGCAACTGATATGAGTCAAATAAGCTCAAGTCCTAAGGCTAAAAAGCACATGACAGATTCATAGACCATAATGCCAAACATTCCTAATAGGCCTACTTTAAGCCCAAATATAACTGATTTATAAAAATCCTAAAATTAAACTAAAATTACCTAGTTAAAGACAACCAACCAGAGTGCTTGATTCCTAAGTTTCAGCTTCCAAGGATCTAATATGATGAAATTAAAAATCAAAAGCTAAAGGTAATTAGGATATTATAGTGACTGATGCAAAACTGATATAGGCAAAAAGAGAAACTTGCAGTCCTTAACTAAGGATGTAAATGAGCAAAAACTTCTCAAATAAGCCGAACAAAATGAAGCTAATCCTATGAACTACATATACTAACAATTTTAAAAGCTAAAATCTACTTTAACTAGCTTGATCCTAGGACTTAATTAAGCTATATGGAACTGATGGGATCGAGTTCTAAAAGCGATTTTGAGGGAGTTGAAACGGATAAAATTGATACAAAAAGAGACTATATATCTGCTATTACCCCAACATCTAGCTTATACACAAAAAGATATAAGGGACCTAAGTCACCCTTATGTGTTACCCTATATATCTGCGAAACAAACACCCCTTTGGGTGTGGTACGTGAACGAAAGCAAATCAAACACACCTTTAGTATCTAGTTGTTAGTCGAGTTCTAGTGGGTCGTTTTCGTTTTCAACCGACAACGACAATAAAGGTGTTTTAGGTCAAACCAATCAAACACTCTGACTTCACTCGTACCAAAAATATAACAATCTACAACTGTTTTGACCCGTTAACCCACCTAACACCTTGATTTGCCACCTCTAATAACGAAATTATATAAAACACGAAGTCAAGAAGTTCAAATCACACGGTGACTCGTTTCCTATACTTCAACTATAAAGATATGAACGCATCGGGACTAATTAGAGCTCATACAATAGCAAGATAACTTTTTTTGAATTGAAATGTGAACTTATCACCAAACCTCAAACAAAGCAATAGTCATTGTATTACTTGCACATTCATTTATAAATTGGTCGATTTACAGGTCGGATAGGTACCCTCACCCATGATGTATTACTTACGTAAGACATTGCAGATCATTTTATTCAAGACACTAGATTATCTTAGTTACTAATTTCTATAATCAGATTAATCACACCATTAGACTTTTTAAATATTGGAAACCTTTAGCACTTAATGAGAAAGGTAGCGTTAACCTCTTGAGCTTCACTTTCATGTCACTTGATCTGAGAAAAGTAACTATCATCTATGTGGTTGCAAAGCGATAGAAAATTAAGCAGCAGTATCAAGAAGCCCCATATAGAAATAAAGACAAAACCAAAACACAGTACTAATGAAGAATTTCAAGTGCCTGTGAGATCCCAAACCATTAGTCGATGCGCCAAGGCGGACAGACAAGAAGCTAATATTGTCTCATTCTGCGGATTCCATCCAACTTGAAACACTTCCTCCCTGTTGTAACATAATAAAACAATTTAATTGAAACAGAAATGAAACAGACTTATGTGTTGTCTCGTTTTGTACGAGACCCGGAACAACAACAAGCTTAAGTGAGCTTATAGCCAAATCGACTAACCAGATCTTGTTAAAATGAGCTAAAAAGCTAATCCAAATATGACCACGACAATAAAGGCCATGGTCCCAAAACCCGAACGGGTTATTCACAGATTATGAGACCAAGTTAGCGGGTCATGACCGTTAATAATCACGGGTGTTAAACCCGACTCAAACAAACACCTGAATCAAACAATTTCCCTCGAATCAAACAAACACCCTTTGAATCTGATTATTACCACAGGAATAACTTGTCAAAAGCGTTTTAATCCGTTTGAGGTCCACGAAAACCTTACAAGTTGTTTTAATCCGACTCGTTCCTCAAGCGAGATGGAAAGATGATGATGACGAGGTGTGGTTGTGGTTAACTCGAACCAAACAAGACCCTTGTGTGAATCCTCCTCTTTAACCCAAATTAAAAACACAAACACCTTGTAGTGTTGATGATGACAACAGCGGTGTAAGTGGTGGCGAGGTGATGGTGGTTATTGTCTAGTGTTACCTGTGATCCAGAAAGAGAGGGGGAAGAGATAAAAGAGAGGGGGAAGAGATAAGAGAGTTAGGAAGAGATATAAAGTTACACAAGGGACTGACTGTGTAATTCTTTAGAGCCACATGAGATGATTTATGTAAATTTATGTAATTAATTTTGATCGAGAGGCTACAAAAGGAAAATTAGGCAAGTTCAGTGCTACAATAGGAAAAAAAAGTTCGATGCCCAGAAAAGGAAAACGTGGCAACTTTGATGCCTAAATTTATCATTTTCCCTATAATTATTAGTCTATTTTAAATAGTAATGAATGTTCAGTTTTTTTGCCTGCTTTACCGGGATCAAGATAGTGAGTTTATGAAAACATGTAAACCTATAAAACCTTTATGATCATCTATACTACTTTATAATGCATTTAAGCCTTCTAAAATTAGAAGACTTAAAAATTCAAACTTTTTTACTTGATTATTATGGAAAGAGTTTTTCTAACAAAAATTAAGATAAGGAGCTCCAATCATGAGATGACATGTGTCACTTCTTAACAAACTCCAAGCCTAACTTCTAACAAACTCCAAACCTAACTCCTAACCACTAAAAATTAAGATAAAGAGCTCAAATTATAAAATGACATGTGTCATTTCTCAACTAAAAATTCATCTTTATTTTTAAATTAAAATATCTTTTTATCTTCTTATTTTTTTTATAATCTAATTTCACCATATTTTCTAAAATTTTATGCTCTTTAATTCAACATCCATTTTAATATATTTTTATGAGTTTTTAGTTTTTATATTTTTAATGGGTTTATTTTATTTTAATTCAAATTTTTACAACTTTAACCTTTATTTCATTTATTTCAATCAATATAATCTTGATTCGTCAAAACCATATACTTTTGGGGTAGTGTTTGACGTAAGAGATTCGAGGGTATTTCTATATGCGGGAATAATGATGTCGCGGAAAGCTACGGGAAAGTTACGGGTAACCCAAACAAACACTTACAACTAACAGATCATTGAAGTGTTGTGAAAGCAATTCACTAAGCGGGTAAGCAAATACATATAACTATATATTTATCGCGTAGCATTTGTCGCGGGTATCCGACTAGTTTGTTTTAAACATAGTAAACTTTTTCACAATTTAACCCCCATATGTTATTGTGAATCATTTTATAGATGTTTAGACATAGTTTAAATACGCTCATAACATCGAAAGGTTTATAACTTAATAATTAAGTAAGCTTATAAACTTATATAAAACTTCGCCGTTATAAATGCTTTTAATATGAATAGCAAATAATCTTACCAAAACATTGATGACATCGTACTACCCTTACTTACGATATTCTTGTGCGATTATTGATGTTTAAATAACTAGAAGAAGTTGGGGTAACAGATCCGTTGAAGTCTTAAGGATACTGATAGCAAGAAAAATTAAACGAGGAAAATACGACTTTCATCTTGCGTATGTTTACCTATAGTAGATAGCCCACAAAAAATGCATGAAATTTGTTTAATCTCAATTCGTGTTTACGAGTATTTTATATATAAATTGATGACATTCTTGGGGTACGATACTTATAATATCCATTGAAAGTCCTTGTTAGGTTGTGCATGACAACAACCATTGTTAATTATCATCTACTTCATAAAAAGATTGCGACACTTCATACTAAAACACAACAATACAACATGTTTTATGAAACTCGAATTATTAATAACCACTTGTTATAATCCAGTTATAATAATAGGAAAGATTAATTGCTACACTTCTTGATATGAAATAATGAATTTACATAAACAAATATATATCATCGATGAAATTTTAGTGGCAGAGGTTTAAAATTCTTTATCAAGACTCAAGTTCAAATTTAACAAGCAATAGCTTCAAGGTGTCTTTAAACGCACATTTAAGTTTGGTCAGTACTCAGTAGAAGTTAGCACGACAAAAGCTCATTTGGTTTCGGCCAAGAAAAAATTCCAATAAACTGAATAATTGAATATGTTTCTCAAAGTAGACGAACACTCTTATAAAAGGGCATCTAAGTGGACACCGTTGTCCACATATTGTCCTTGTGACGGGACGTATAGATCAATCAATATTGCCGGTTATCAGAACTTTGCAAGAGAACTATAAACCATATAGCCACTTTTAACTAGTCATGTTTATGGCTAAGTATTTTTCTTAAAGTTTGAAAAAGAAGCGTCAATATAGGTGGTTGTTAACATGTTAATAGATTGTATGTTCAAGTCTCGTAAAAACAATTATGATGATCTAGGATCACACGGAAGTTTTTCTTTATAAAAAAAATCATTCTTAGATTGTTAAAGATAATTGTTCAAGCTTATTTTATATTGAAGGACTGAAGTTGACACTTTCTCATTCTCATCTTTAAGTGTTTCAAGTTTTAGTTGGTTTTGTCAAGAGTTAAAGTTGAGGGGCTGAAGTGCAACATTGGAGGCTATATATTCTACTTATTCTGATTAGGGTTTCATTATCTTTTTGTCTCTCAATCAGTCTTAATATCTTCTCTCTCTAGCGGTTGTTATTATGCGGTATATTGATATCATTCTTGATATCGGGTTTGTAGTTTGTATCAAGATCAAACTCTTCATTTGATCTTGTAGTTTGTGTGTTGAGAGTTCTTGTAGTGAGGTTGATTGGTGTCTTCCTAGAAGAGATCAATCCTTTCTTGTGTATTCGTTTGATAAGCACCTATTTGGGGACTTATCTTCTTGACATTGTTATAATAAAATTACACCACGGGGTGGTTGGTTGGGTGTACGTGTGGATTTTTGTGTGCTCTTGATTGTTTTACATGGTATGAGCGAGGTTCGTCGATGGTTTTGAGATTCTAGGGTTTCTAGGGTTTCGAAGGTTGATTTGGGGATTTTTGCAATTGGTGGTTTGTTTGGTTAATTGAGGCATTTTCTTAACGGTCGTGGTTGATTTGATCTGTTTGGGATTAGATCGGTGATTTTGTGGGTTTTTGGTTAGGGTTTCTTGAAACCCTAATTTGGTTTTGGGGGTTTTATCTCTGGTGATTCTTGGTATTGTTTGGGCCTGTTCTTGGTTACAATCTCATTAGACTAAGTGAATCTAGTGAGTTTGTACTTCATTCACTGGTATCTCCTTTGTAAGTATAATTTTCTTCTTTAAGATAACGATTACTTAGTCAAGAAGGTGCAAACAGAGTGGTTAACACCTTGACATGCCACCGTGAGTGGTACGGAAACCTGCTCTGGCCACTCTTAGTCTTCTTGGTGGTTTTAGTTATTCTTGGGTGTGAGTTTAGCTTATTGTGTCTAGGTCGAAGGAGGATAGGTTTTGGGATTGTGTAGTTGTATTGAGGTGTTTGTGATTGGTTTGTTTGTTTAGTTGTTTATTGGTTGTTATTTGTTCTGTTTTTCTTTGTCTTGTTGTTTATCTCTGTCTTATTATGGTCATTGGTGATTCTAGTGGTAATAATGAAGTCTTAATTAGTAATTTGGATGCTGGTAATCCTCTTCATATTCAAACTAATGATAATAGTAGTGTTGCTCTTATTCCATTTAAACTTGTTGGGCCGAAAATTATAGAATATGGTGCAGTGCTATGAAATTAGCTTTACAAGCTAGGAATAAGTTCAGTTTTGTTGATGGTTCTTGTGTTAAAGAAACTTATTCTACTAGTAATGTGCTTGCTGCTCAATGGGATAGATGCAATGCTATTGTTTTAACTTTGGTTAATGAATTCTCGTATCTCAAGATGTTTATATGGGTCTTGTTTATTCGATAATCTTTGCATGTGTTTGGAAAGAATTACAAGAAACATATGATAAAGTTGATGGTTACGTGGTTTATAGTCTTTTCTGAAAAATTAATTGTGTTAAACAAGGTGGTACTTCATCTTTGATTATTATCATAGGCTTAACTCCTTGTGGAGAGAGTTTGATGCTTTAACTAAGTTGCCTATATGTGTTTGTGATGTTAAATGTTCTTGTGTTGCTAGTGAAGAATTGGTGTTGCATAAGCAACTTTTGAGATTAATGCAGTTTCTTATGGGTTTGGATGATTGTTATCAACCTGTTAGAACTTCTTTGTTGAATAGGGATCCTCTCCCAGAGGTTAAAGATGCATATATAACTGTTTCTAGAGAGGAGTCTCATAGGGGTGTTCCTGAGTCTTCTGGTGTTATTGAGTCTAAACTGAATGCTTCTTCTTTTGCTGTTAAGACTTATAATAACAATAGAAGAGGGTTTAATAATACTAATAATAGTAACACTAGAAGTACTACTAATAATAATAACTCTATCAATAGAGGTCCTAATCCTAATCTAAATTGCAAAAACTGTGGTAAAATTGGACATACTATTGAAAGGTGTTATGAAATAATTGGTTTTCCTCCTGGTTTTTCTAAACCTAATGGTTCTTTTAAGCAAAATGGTTTTAAACAAACATTTAATGCTAATATTGAGGCTAAGCCTATTGACAAATCTTCTTCTACTAGCACCTCTTACGGTTTTACCGAGCAGAGATGAAGAAACTTTTGTCTTTGATTAATGATTCTTCTTCTGGAAGCATACATGCCAACATGGCAGGTAGGGCTTCATTCTATAATCATAATGTTTGGTTTAATATGAATTTTTCTAAATATTATTTTGCTAATTCTAGTCTTACTGTTAAGAGTTTGACATTGGGATGGATCATTGATTCTGGTGCTAATCAGCATCTTACTGTTTCTACTAAAGGAATGTTTAACATTGCTGATATATCTAGTTTACATATTACTGTTGGTCATCCTAATGGCACTCTTGCTACTATTAGTCATGTTGGGAATCTTAAGCTCACTAATAATGTGGTTTTATATGATGTTCTTGTTGTGCCTGGTTATTGTGTTAGTCTTTTATCTGTTAATAAATTGATTAGAGATAGCAAAATGTTTGTTGGTTTTGATGAGGATAAATGTTATATTCAGGATTTGAAAAAGGAGAATGTCTTGGGGACCGGTAGCAGTCGATGGTTTATATCTGTTTGATATGCATCCTGATGATTCTGTGAGTAATTGTAGTCTTATTATGTCTTATAATGTGTCTAAGTTTGTGTGGCATAATAGACTGGGTCACCCTGTTGATCCAGTCTTGAATGTTCTTCAAACTGATCTTGGTTTCTCCAAGAATACTTACGTACTGTTTGTGAAATCGTCATAAGGCTAAACAAACAAGGGAGCCTTTTCCTTTGTCGACCATAAGTCGAGACTTTAGGTGAACTTATTCATCTTGACTTATGGGGTCCATCACAGTCACTAGCAGAGAAGGGTATAGATATTTCTTAACTATTGTTGATGATTTTTCTAGGGTCATTTGGGTATATATGATTAAAACTAAAGTTGAAGTTTTTGATGTTTTTGTGACATTTATAAACATGTTTTCCAATCAGTTTAATTCAAAAATTAAAAGCTGTTAGGTCGATAATGGAACTGAATTTGTGAATAAAAAATGCATCATGTTTTTTCTGAGCTTGGTATAATACATCAAACTTCTTGTGCTCATACACCTCAACAAAATGGGATTCTGAAAGGAAACATAGACACTTGCTTAATGTGGCAAGGAGTCTTATGTTTTGAGGTTCCTTTGAACTTCGGTGCGATTGTGTTTTAGCTGCTTCTATTTGATTAACAAGCTGCCATCTTCATTTTAAAAGGTAAATGTCCCTTTGAGATGATTCACAAAAGAAAACCTAATCTTTCCCACTTGAGGTCTTTTGGTTGTCTTTGTTTTGCAACTGTTTTGAATAATCATGATAAAATGAGTTTTAGATCTGAAAATGTATTCTAATTGGTTTTCTCTTTGTTAAAAAGCTTATAAACTTTTAAGCCTAGATTCTAGAAATGTGTTTTTTCATAGAGATGTAAGGTTTTATGAAAATGTTTTTCCTCTGAAAATGAAAACCTATGATTCTGCAGATATACAATGTGTAAAGGAAGCATATCATTTGAATTTTTTTGATAATATTGAGTCTCAAAGTCCCTATGATGATGGGAGAGATACACCAGTTGAAGATGGTAGTGGGACACCCTTCTCTGTTGCGTGCAGATAATACACAAGGTATTAACACGTCTTGCACAAATGCAACATGAAGGGTGGCAATCTGCAACCAACTATGGTGACCAAAATTGGTCTGAGGGCAATATTAGTCAAAGTCTAAATGAATCATCTCAATCTAGTTATGAAAATGTTGATGTGCGATCGATACTCAATCTCCTATGTTAAGAAGGTCTAGTAGAGAGTCTAAGCAACCTATCAGGTTTAATGATTATGTGCTGAGTTCTAAGTTGAGATATGGTATTGAAAAATATGTGGATTACAAAAGACTGAGCATGCATAATAAATGTTTTGCCTCTTCTTTGAATAAATCTATTGAGCACCTTGCTTTAATGATGCTATTAAAGATTCTAATTGGGTTGATGCTATGAATAATGAAGTAGAAGCTTTAAATATGAATAATACATGGACTGAGTGTGATTTGCCTTTAGGTAGAAAACCTATTGGTTCAAAGTGGATTTGGAAAATTAAATATAAATCTAGAGGGGAAGTGGATAGGTATAAAGCTAGACTTGTTGCTAAAGGTTATAATCAAAGGGAAGGTTTTGATTATGATGAAACCTTTAGTCCTGTGGTTAAAATGGTTATTGTGAGAAGTCTTATTAGTATTCTTTGTTAAAATGTCTTGGCCTTTGTATCAATTAGATGTGAATAATGCTTTCTTGTATGGTGATCTGGTTGAAGATTTTTATATGACTTTGCACGAAGGATATAATAGTAATGATAAAACTAGAGTATGCAAACTTAATAAATCTTTGTATGGTCTTAAACAGGCACCAAGGCAGTGGAATGCTAAGCTACGGTTTTGGTTGAACATGGATTTGTTCAAAGCAAGTTTGATTATTCATTATACATTAAACAAAAGGACTCTATTTTTGTTGCTCTTATTGTTTATGTAGATGATATTGTGATAACTGGGAATAATGAGGCAGATCGTAGTTTTAAAAGGTTTTTAAACTCAAAGTTTTTAATTAAAGATCTTGGTGAACTTAAATATTTTCTTGAAATTGAAGTTTTAAGAAATGATAAAGGTGTTTGTATGTCTCAAAAGAAGTATTGCTTAGAATTATTATATGAATATGGTTTGTTAGCTGCTAAACCAGTTGATACTCCTCTTCACGAGAATCTTGTGTTGAGTCATATTGAAACAAGTAAAGACAAGGGTCTTAAGAATATTAATGCTTATCAGAAATTAGTTGGAAAACTGATTTATCTTACTAATACTAGGCTTGACATTAGCTATGCTGTACATTGTTTGAGCCAACATATGCATTATCCTTTGCAGTCATATTTTAAAGCGCTTTAAGAGTCTTAAAATACTTAAAAGGGTCACACGGAGTGCAGTTTACGAGTTTAATAAAGAGTCTAGTCTTAATCGAGTGCTTACTCGGATGCGATCTGGGCTAAATGTCCTAAAACAAGAAAATCACATTCTTGGTTTTGTGTTTTCTTGGGTGATTCTTTAATCTCTTGGAGAAGTAAAAAGCAGGCAACATTGTCTAAGAGTTCTGCGAGCGAGAATATAGAAGTCTTGCATCTGTGGCTTGTGAAGTCATATGGTTGGGTAATCTTTTGCATAGTTTGGGTCTAAGTGAATTGTTTCCTGTGAATGTGTATTGTGATAGTAGTGTTGCAATTCAAATTGCAGCTAACCCTGTTTTCCATGAGAAAACAAAGCATTTTGAAATTGATGTGCACTTTGTTAGAGAAAGGTGGTTCTTTGGTGTTATAGTGACTAGAAAGGTTCATCTTGATGAGCAAGCTGGCGACATTTTTACAAAATGTCTTGGTCAAGCTCAACATAAGTTGTTTTGCAAAAATCTTGGTCTATTTGACATGTTTGCGGTGTTAATAATTCAGTTCGATATGAATGATGGTCAAGCTAAAGAGAATTCAAATCACTTGAGGAGGGGTGTTAAAGATAATTGTTCAAGCTTATTTTATATTGAAGGACTGAAGTTGACACTTTCTCATTCTCATCTTTAAGTGTTTCAAGTTTTAGTTGGTTTTGTCAAGAGTTAAAGTTGAGGGCCTGAAGTGCAACATTGGAGGCTATATATTCTACTTATTCTGATTAGGGTTTCATTATCTTTTTGTCTCTCAATCAGTCTTAATATCTTCTCTCTCTAGCGGTTGTTATTATGCGGTATATTGATATCATTCTTGATATCGGGTTTGGTAGTTGTATCAAGATCAAACTCTTCATTTGATCTTGTAGTTTGTGTGTTGAGAGTTCTTGTAGTGAGGTTGATTGGTGTCTTCCTAGAAGAGATCAATCCTTTCTTGTGTATTCGTTTGATAAGCACCTATTTGGGGACTTATCTTCTTGACATTGTTATAATAAAATTACACCACGGGGTGGTTGGTTGGGTGTACGTGTGGATTGTTGTGTGCTCTTGATTGTTTTTACATAGATCAAGTGTAAGAAGAACTACCACCACCACATGTCATCAACCATGACCACATGTGGTTTGTTAATACACCGTCGATCGCTCACCATTACCACAACACGTGATAATGGATTATTGTGTTGGTTGATGAGCCCACTAACCAATCCAAAATTTACTCTTCTTTTTTTTACGTAAAAATGTGTTATGAGATATATTTGTGTGATGAGTTTCGTATTAACTAGTCACGAGATTTAGTGGTCTAAGTTGGACATGACATTGATGTAACACTTGACTACACGAACAAAAACCTTATTACATTCGTTTTACCATTCTCTTACTTATTCTTTTATTGTTTAAATGTCAATCATCTAAAAGTGAAAGAGAAAGTGGGTTATGTTTATAAGTTTATGGATAGTTCACACTTAAATAATAGAAGAATAAATAAGTGGGTGTCTCTGTTTAAAAATAGAACGTGCAAAATAGTTCATAAAATTTAATCAAATGAAATGTGAAATGGCTCAATCCCTGTTAATGACGGCCAAAAGTGCAACTACTTGGTTACTTGAACACGTAACACGCTCATTTAATCATTACAGTACTATAATTAATAAGGAAAATAATAGATATAAATATAATTTAAGTCTTATGTACTTGAAAATAATAAATACCTCCATTAAATTAGATTTTGTCTCCTATGATCTAGCATATCACAAAAGTTTGTCTGCGTATAAAAAATCGTTCTTAGACTAAGTGTAAGAAGAATGACCACCACCACGTCCACGGGTCATCAAGCATGACCACATGTGGTTTGTTAATACACCACCGGTCGTCTACCATTACCACCACACGTGATGATGGATTTTGTGGTTGTTTAGTGTGCCCGCTAGCCAAACGAAATTTACTTTTATTTTGTATGTGTGAAAATGTGTTGTGAGATATATTTATGATTAAGTTTGATATATTTGTGTGACGAGTTTTGTATTAACTACCACGAGGTTTAGTGATCTAAGTTGGATATGACGTTGATGTAACAGCACCTACACCTTCGTTGAACCTTATTATATCCGTCTTACTATTCTCCTACTTCATTTTTATTGTGTAAATGTCAATCATCTAAAGTTGGAAGAGAAACGGAGTCACATTTATAAAGTCTACGGATGATTGACACTTAAATGATAGAGGAACTAGCAGGGCACCCGTGCGATGCGGCGGCAGGTTTTCTGGCAATGTGATGTTATATGATCATACTTTTTTTGGGTAAATTCCACCGATCATCCATGAACTCCGGTCCGTTCTCACATTTGGTCCCCCATTTCGTTTGTCTCTCGTACGTGGTCCCTGTTTTTGGCAACGGTGACCCGTTTGGTCCCTATTGTCCCGTTATGCATAACACTAGTTATCTTTGCTTGTTAGTTGACTTGTCAACGAGGGTATTTTTGTCTTTTCAGGTCCAATCAATTGCACGGTTGGTCCCTCAAACACACCTTTTTCAACCTCTTCACCACCAGCATCACCGCTACCACTGCCACCACCCATTACCTCATCCCTCTTTCTTTTCCAATTCATCTAATGTCTTCCTCTTGTCAAAATCGAGAAAACATGAAAATATATATATCTAAGGTATTAAAGATTCTACCCATATAAACCACAAATAGTCTCAAGCCAAATAACATGATCTTCATCTTCTTCAAATCAAACTCAACCGACTACAAAATCTGAACTACTAGCGGTGTCCCTTCTCTAAAATTTTATCATCTTCCTCCCCAAATCATATCCATAATAATCAAACATCTTACAAAGACCCCTAATATTTATATCCAAAATTAAAATTCCTACCACTACCACCAAAAACCCTTGATATTCATATCCAAACACCCTCCCTTCCAAAAAACCACACTACCACCACCTATCTAAAAATGAAAGCACTGAAATATCATTCAAGAGTTTATAAATCAAACAGAAACACAAACAATTTTGGATCGAAAAAGCGTAAACATCTCATAAATTTTCTTTTATACACATATGTAAATCTATACATTAAAGCATATATAAATATAAATTTAATACCAAAAACCCAAAAAGATATGAAAAATCTAAACCCCATCATGATATCTTAAGTTTCAATGGCGGAGTCGCGGAGGTAGTGGGTTGTTGGTAAGCAGATGTAGTAGCGGTGTTATCCGGTAAATTTTGCGGTGGGGTTTGGCTTGTGTTACCAACGATATAGTGTATATCAAAGACTGTAAGTGATGGCTTATGGTACAATGGTTGTAGGTGATTATCTGCTTATGGTGACGATAAAGATGGAAGAAGATGAGAGATTAGAGAAGATAATGTGAAAGACAATAAGTCCATGTTAAAATGCCTTGATGGCTTGATATGTCATTTCACTCAATATCTTTCAAATATGAAGAAAAAAAATTAATTTTAAAAAGATTGGACCGTGGTAGTTGTTTTTTTTTTTAATGGTTGAGTTTATAAAAATGGGGTAGGTGTTTGTGGGTTTTGAACTAGTATTTTGGGTGTTTGTGGAGGTGGTGGGAATGGTGCATGTTGGTGGTGGATGAAAATGAAGTTCAAGATGGAGATGAAAGAATAAAGAAAAGTAGTAATTGGTGATGGTGGGATCAAAATTTAATTTTAATGTTGTGATTTAATTTAAAACTTACCATTGTGGTTAATGGGTGGTGGCAGTGGTGGCGGTGATGGTGGTGGTGAAGAGGTTGAAGAAGGTGTGCTTGAAGGACCAATCGTGAAATTGATTGGACCGAAAAGACGAAAAATACCCTCGTTGACAAGTCAACTAACGAGCAAATATAACGGTGTTATGCATAATGGGGCAATAGGGACCAAACGGGTCACCGTTTGCCAAAACGGGGACCACGTACACGAGAAACGAAACGGGGGACCAAATGTGAGAATGGGCTGGAGTTTAGGGACTATCAGTGGAATTTACCCTATTTTTTTAACAATTAATTTACAAATAACAATAACTTTAGTTAAGACAGTAGTATAATTGGAAGTAGTTAAAAGGTTATGTGATTGTCAACGCGTTGTTGTGATGACAAGGAAGCGGATATTGGTTGCATTACGATGTAGGAGGTCATGATGGACGACATTAACGAGTAGTTGCAAATAACTAAAAGATTGCATGATCACATACTTACGCATATCAATTATAACGTAAAACTTTTTGATGTGTTTAACAATGTATGTAACTCAACACAACAAACTTATGAAAAAAAAATTACAAAAATTCATCCCTTGTTTAAAGTTAGTTAACTGAAATTTGAAAAACAAAATTCTTCCTTTTTTGGGTTTACCAGCCCAACAAATATTTCGGATATAGCAGCCCAAAGAATATCCAACACAAAACCCAAATCTAAATATTAAGCTACCCTAATATTTTGCACAATATAAGAAGTCACTACTTTAATGTCACCCACACACTCTCACAAACTCACACAACTACAACAAACTCACCTTTTTTCTTTCACCTAAAACATAAAGATCTAAAATAGATCTGTTATCCACAAAAAACAAACACAAACAATCTATGCCTCTATGGTGTATGTTTTCATTGTTTCGGTACATACGGTAAATTACAAACACTCGATTACATAGAACTTATCCTTATAAAAACATGCAATTTAGTGAGTGAGTTGGTTTGTAATTTAGTGAAAACAAACACTCGACTGAGTTGCGCCCTCAAAGACCACCACTGCAGCGAGGGTGACCGGTCTCAATCGACAACAACCGAAGGTCGACCGACCCCATTGCGCCCAACCTAAGTGTCTGGCTTAGTAGCTTGATTAAATTATACATTGTGGTTAAATAGTTGTATATTTTGATGAATGAGTGATTTGAATAGTGTATTAATTGTATGTGTTAAATAATGTATTAGTTGTGCAAAAGTTAAGTGTACCTTTTGCTTTAGTTTTGTACATTAAGGTTGTAGACTTGTAAATCTTAAAGATTGAGGAGAGAGTTTTTTGTGTTTTGTATATTAATCTTGTAGACTTTTAAGTTTTAAATTTAAGATTAAAGAGATATTCATTTGTGCATTAGAAGTATGTACATTAAGTTTGTAAATTTATAAGTGTTAATTTTAATTTGTCGGTGTGTTTGAAAATTATATATTTCTCTTTTTAAAAATAGATGGTGCAAAATAGTTGATACTAAAATTTTATTTAAACCCAACTCAAATCACATGTGAAATGTCCCCATCCTGTTAAGACTATGTTTATTAAGTGGGTTGCCAACCTAATTGAATGCTATACATATGAAAATATTATTTTTTTAATAAAGCCATCCAATCTTCATATCCAACTAAGATCATATGTCAACCTGCAATCTGCCACATGGCAGCCCTCAAATGGCTAGTTATTATTTTTTTTCTTTTTTTTTTCATTTTTAATACTTATTATTTTATATTATTAGGTTGGGTTGTTGATAAATGGTAAAAAAATATAGATTGGTTGTATGTACCAGTTGTGTAAGTGGATGAAAGAAAAAATAATATTTTATTAAGAGATTGGGTTGTGATGGGTTGTTGATAAAGATACTCTAATAATAACCAACAGTGCACCCCACCTACTTGGTACTAGTTTAGTGTAACAACAACACGTAACACGCTTATTCAAATCAATCATTAATACCAACGAAAATGACAGGTATAACAAATCTAATTTGAGTCTATTGTACTTGAAAATATTAATCACCACCATTAATAAATTAAATCTACTCTCCTCCTATGCTTTACTATTTATATTTACTCTCCTCACGTTTCCGTCATCATAAACAAAATAAATCTGAAACCAAATCAAAATCCAATCGCCCGTCTTTTCCGGCGACCGTGAATCTCTCCGATCGCCGGCAACTTCTCCTCCGCTCAATTCACAGGTAACGTTCAACATTTATGCCCAACATATCATATGATTTTGTTAAAACCTAATTAATCAATTGAGTTTAATTGTTAAGTTTTTGATGTTGATGTGTTGGATTTGTGATTAGTTTTATGATATTTTAGAGAATTGCTTATTTTGAGCTTCATATTGTTGTGGAAATGTTGTAAATTTGGAGGTTGTATAAGTCTTGGTTTTTCGGTTAATTTAATGGGATTTGGGACTTTTTTTACCTGGTCGCATTTTTCGCGAGATTAATACGTTTACTAAAGTGCATCTGAAAACATTTAGAGACGTACCTGATGTAATTGGTCTATGTTAACGTTAATTGCTTAGAAAGTTGTCATCTTAAGTTCGTTTGCAATGGGAGTATGCTGAACGAAACCCGAATCACTAACTTAACAAATCTAAGATCACAATTTTCTATGATTCTGTTCGGTTAATCATGACAGATGCCCAACAGAAAGTGATCATGAACATTGCTTGCAACTTTTACATACTATTCAAATATCTCGTCAGAAACTAAATCCTGAACTAATCACGATATTTTCAGCTGCATTTTAGTAAAACGTATCATTGTCACGACAAATTCGCCGGATAAAAAATGTAAGATCAATCAAATCGGCTTGTTAAAAGTTACATATCCCAACTAAACAAAACCTTAGATTTAACATTTAATGTTCTTACTCAAACGTTAGAAGTGTATCAGTTTCCTCTACAATCCCAAATAATTGGAGGTTGTGCAAGTATCAATTTTTTTTTTGGAATTTGTAACTTCTGATATGGCTTTTTTACTGTGACTCTGTAGAAACTAGTAATTATTTCTTATGATCATTTTATGAGTTTACGTTGGATCTCTGTCATGATTAACTGCATAGAATGTTGTGATATGTAAGATTTGTTAAGCTAGTGATTGGGAGTTTGGTTCAGCACCACAATCCGGATGGTTTCTGGTTTGCGCTGGACTTGGAAGTATTTTAGTATATTCCGTGCTGAATTGTATAGGCTTCGTGTATAATACCAAATTATGCTACCATAGTAAATGGTATGGAAATGATAATCTCTTCTGTAGATATTTATGACCTTTATGTTGATAATTTTTGGGGCTCTGAAGCTGGTAATCCTGGGTGGTGTTACATTCATTCTTTAAGATACTTGTTCATGAAATTTAGTCGTTTGTTGGTTGATAGGATGACGCTTAATTGCTCAAATATTGCTAACGACGAAGTTTTATTCTGCTACTAAAGAATTTTGTGTTCCATGATTGTTTTTTTCTGTTGGTTTCCTGTTTTTTATAATTATTTTTCTTGTGCATCCCATATTTCTCTAGTTAGTTGGAGAAGCTGAGTTAACTTGCTTCATATCTTCGAGATTCTTTAGTGTAGAGTGTGAATTGTGGTCGATGTCGTGTTTAAGTTATTATGTCATTTATTGCCTTATTCTTTTGGCTTACATTTGAGCATATAGATATTGCTTAGTAATCAAGGAAACATGAAAGCCTAAAATATAAGAGTACCTATACTGTTGCTTTCTGTGGAGAAAGTTATTTGATACTACTACCTTTCCATTTCATTCCAAGCTATCTAAAGTATTTCATAACTTTACAAAGGCCACCAGATTTGAGCACATATTTACTTATTTTTTTCAAGGTTGTAAAAATCGCTCGGCGGTACCGTGGCGGTTGACCCCCGCCAAGCGCCATAGCCGCCATAGCGGCGCCTAGGCGGCGCCATGGCGGTGACCCTAAATTACAAAAGAATTTATTAAAGAAATGAATATTAGCAAGATTAATTATAAAAACTAGCTTAAATTAGAACAAAATCAATAAAATCGGAGTTAATTGCCGTGAATTTGAAAAAAAAAAAACCCAGATCTGAAGTTGACCCCCGTTGACCGCCGTTGACCGCCGTTGACCGGCGTTGACCACCGTTGACCGCCGTTGACCGGCGTTGACCGGCATTGACCAAACCGCCGCCAAGGCCGATTTTGACCAAAACGCCAAATTAGACCGATATGCCAAAAATCGTGGCGTTGGACCGCCGCCAACCGCCTAGGCGCCGCCATATCGGCCGCCTAGGCGCCGCCATATCGGCCGCCAAGGCCGATTTTTACAACACTGATTTTTTTTCTACATGGTACAGGTGAATATCATCGCTTTCACTCTCTTGGTACAAAATGATGCAATGGAGGAGTTAGTTGATTCTAAGAGAAGCTTTCGCCGCTAATTTTGCTTTTGTTTAGTTTTTCTGGATTTTTAAAAAACACCATGAAATTAAATTCACCTAAGTCAGTGACTTCATATCCGAAGACAATTCTACCAATTGCAGCTTCCGTTGGGGGACTTGCTTTGTTTCTAATTTTTGCATCCTTGCTTTTGGTCTATCAGCCACTTGGATTTAAAGTTAGCGGGTATTTTTATAATGTAGATCAAGCCACTAAAATCGGGTTGTACAATGAAACAAGTATATTAGAGAACCAGGTGAATAATACAGAAGCAAAAAGCAACATTGTAGATTCAGTTACCAACAAGACTGTTGATTCAGGTACTGACAAGACTGTCGATTTAGATACCAATAAGACTGTTGATACTGATACCAGCGAGACTGTTGATCTAGATACCAACAAGACTGTTGATTTAGATACTAATAAGACTGTTGATACGGAAACCACCAAGACTATTAATTTAGATACCAACAAGACTGTTGATATAGATACTAGCAAGAACGCTGATTCAGGTATTAAGAAGGTTGTTGATTCAGGTACCAGCAAGACGGATGATTCAGATACTAAGAAAATTGTTGATTCAGGTACCAGCAAGACTGCTGATTCAGGTGCTAAGAAGATTGTCGATCCAGGTACCAATCGTTATTGTTCATTCTAAGATGAAAACTCCCTTGCATTATTGTGTAAAATTCTGTTCATGTTGGTCATTACTAGATTAAATAGCACTATATTATTCATGTCCGCAGCAGCAAGTTATATGCTTAAACTTATACATCACTAAATGCCATTGAAAGTCCTAAACTCATAATTTTGTTATTTGGACATGCAGGCTGTGATCTGTATCATGGGAAATGGGTACATGATTCAGCTGGACCGTTATACTCGAACAACTCGTGTCCTGTACTGTCACAAATGCAGAACTGCCAAGGAAATGGTAGGCCTGATAAGGACTACGAGAATTGGAGATGGAAACCCACAAAATGTAACCTCCCTAGATTGGACCCCAAAAAGTTTCTGGAATTGATGAGAGGAAAGACATTAGCTTTCATAGGTGACTCGGTTGCCAGGAATCAGATGGAGTCCTTGTTATGTATACTCTGGCAGGCAAGCATTCCTTGTTTTGATTTTACAAAATCTATATGAACTTTTATTAGTTTGACTTCAAACAGAGTTTTTGATTGTTATAATTAATTAAATAATTAGATGTGGCAAAAATGGGCGGGTTCAGTAACACGTCAAAAGTCAAATCTAGTATGCGTTGGCATGGGTGGGGTCTTGATTAGAATCTGCCTTTGGCAACATGTTGTAGTCACGTTGAAGCATTACAGAAAAGAAAAACCTTCCATTAATTTAGTGTAGAAATTAGAAATTGCATCTTATTTTGCTCATGAGCGTATAATTTTCAACCAAGTATTTACCCCCATTCAAAAATTTACTAGTGGGAAATGTTGGTTTCAAAGCTATGTAGGACTGCATTATGCATATTAGTTTCGAATGAAATTATTACTCTAATAGGTTTGAGTCAAGAATCAAAAGATGTCCTGTTCTCAGGCCCTTCTTTTCTTTTTCTGCTTTCTACTCTTTTAACCGAAGGGATTAGCGTAGATTTTGCAGCCTAGTCAAATTAGATGAAATGGCGACTGCTAATAAATCTGTATACTGTTTCCCATTAGGGATTAAGAAACAACAATAAACTTGTAACGCTCATCGTCAACAGACTTGCTAAACTTCAGGTGGGTTGGGTAGTTGGGGAGAGCAAGTTTTTCTGGTAAAACTTCGTATGGTGGGGTTAAGTAGGTCTCAAACCCATTTGTTTAAATTCTTTGGAAAACCTTATACGATTCCGTTTATGAGGTTGTATATATTAATACATCTGCACGATTTTAGCGATATAACGTAACCCAAATATTTATAAGTAAATGGATCGAAATTGCTACCTCTACTTAAAGCTTTCAGTAAGAAATTTATACTAAGAAAAAATCATTTGAATGCTTACAGGCTGAAGCCCCAATAAACCGTGGGAATAAAAGAATGCAACGATATTATTTCCGGTCAACATCCACAACAATTATTCGGATATGGTCATCATGGCTTGTTCATAAGACAACTGAGCAATTTGATTTTGCACCTGATGGTGTAGACAAGCTCCATCTTGATGCTCCAGATGAAACTTTTATGGATGTCATTCCCAGCGTTGATGTTCTTGTACTTTCCTCGGGGCACTGGTTTGCCAAACGATCTGTTTACATTTTAAATAACGAGATTGTGGGTGGACAGTTATGGTGGCCTGACAATTCCAGGACGAAGAAAATTGATAGCACTGAAGCATTCGAGATATCTGTAGCAACCATAATGTCTTCACTGGTGACCAACCCGGACTACAAAGGTCTGACCGTGGTCCGCGCATATTCACCTGATCACTATGAAGGTGGAACCTGGAATACGGGTGGGTCATGTACTGGGAAGGTAATGACCAACTTAGAGATAATTTGTAAAACGATGGCTCTTTCCTAGAGAAGAGAATCCTCATTATAGACTCTCTCAAGTCTCAACATAGCAAGAGGTGGTAAAATAGGCGGGTTGGGTAATGGGTCAAAGGTTTGGTACATTCACGTCAACCCAAAGCATTTTTTGTCCTAATACTTTATAAGAGTTAGTATGTCCAATATGATTACGAATTTTATAAATAATGCTCAAATTTTAATGAAGTTTTTGGTTTTATCATTAAATAAACACTTTGGGAGACGTTTGACCCTTTTTACCTGTTTTCGTTTTGAGCCAAAAAATTTGAATTTTACCAATTGGACTTATTAGAGATTAAACATAACCCGAATCTACCCATTTCTAATTAAATGGGTTGAGATTGCCACCTCTGCTAATTAGGTGCATTTATACATGAAAAAGTACAACCTTTTCATCCCATAAAACAGCTTATATATCCTAGAATAACATAATTAAATCATGTTAATCAGATTTGGCGCATGAAATCTATTTGAGTTCGATTTGCTGCATTAAATTTAATCAGCTAGTATCTGTGACGTTTTGGTGTGGTTTGGTGCTTAAATTTTGATCAACTAATATGTTAAACAGGTAAAACCAGCAGTGGACGGTGAATTAGTTGAGAGTGGGTTCACAAACATAATGCATGACAAACAAATATCGGGGTTCAACCGTGGTATAAAGAAAAAGGCGAACAAATCAAGAGTGGCATTCATGGATATCACAAAACCTTTCGCGTATAGGCACGATGGTCACCCTGGGCCATACAGGAGTCTTGACCCAAACAAAATCACAAAAAGAAGTGCTGATGGACGGCCACCACCACAAGATTGTTTACATTGGTGTATGCCAGGTCCAATTGATACATGGAATGAGTTTCTGATGGAGACCATAAGAAGAGACTTTGAGTCTCGGGATATATGAGGGGACTGCATTTTTCCCATCACTCTTACCGGCTTTCTTTTTACAAGGTGTAGATGTAACTAGTTGTAGCATGTTGTAATAGGCTGCTGATATATGAGCTTATAATTTTGTTGTTTCTTATACATCAGGATATATGACTTGCTTTTGACAAGTTCCATATGAGTTTATGATCCTTAAAATATATAAAATACACAATATTTAAGATGTGTTGTGCTGTGTTATAGTCATGTTTGATTTTTGCCTATATTGGTAACATCTGTTATGTTAATCCAGTCACATTTGATTCCTGTTTGTGCTAGAACTACGCTGTTTTGTTTAATGAATCTTGACTTCTTGAGCATGTGTTTTTTTGGAATGCGATAGGCTGATAGGGTATCACGGTATGGAACTGGGGGAGCTGTTATATCAAAAAATTGATGGTTACAAATGATTAGGTTCGTTTAGATTTAACTGAATCTACGAAGATTTAACAGATCCAGACTACGTACAGTAACTTACATATCAATATAGGTCCAAATCGATCTTATATCAAGTCCAAGGTTCTAGTTTTCAGGTGGTAGTCACTATTGAAGATTTACAAAGAATCGATACACACGAACGTACTCTTGAATGTCATTAAAAGAATTCCATGAACATGAACTCATCTTTCACCTCATACAAAATGACTCTAAACAGCTGTTAGTATTAGCGACAAGTCTAGTTAACATATGTCGATTAGATTAAGTAGAAGGTAGCTAAGTGTAGTTTTCATAATTAGCTTTGTTTAGGATGTGTTTGAGGTTGCTTGGGACTCAAGCAAGTCTCATAGTCGGTTAAGACTATTAGAACCGACCCCCTTTACCTATAAAAGGAGGTGAGGGGGTGCATGCTCAAGATACACGCATCTTATTCTTTCCTCTGTGGGTTTCGGTTTTTAGGGTCTTCTTATAAGTCAGTCGACTTTGGCTTGATCTTGTGCGACTAATATCAAGTTTTCTTGATTCCGTGTTTTGACGTTTCGGGTTTGTTGACGACGTAATTCCAACAAGTAGTATCAAGAGCGAGGTTATAGTTTGGTTTCGAATCGTCAAAGAGATCGCTTGGGTGTATAAGTTAGTCGAGGTGTAAAACAGTTTCTGTTTTCGACCTGCAAGTTCACCAAGAAGACGAAGTTAGGCGGGTTTTTTTTTGTGTTTTTCAAAATCTGCGCGTGGTATATTAAACAAAGGTGACAGGGTATTTATTTTACCAAAAGTCAAGATATTTTGTCTTTATTTCACTATTTCGACGTTAGTTGACTAGTCAAGGGAGTATTCTCGTATTTTCGTCTTTATGTACTTGTGGAGTGATTGATCGCGCCTCTTTATACCTAATACTAGTTTAGTCGGTTTTATACCGAAGAACACACACCAACACAAAAATCCCAAACAAAGAAAACTTGAAACAATGGCAGCAAATGGAAACTTTCAAAATGATCAAAAAGAGTATGAGTTCACGTTAAACAACTATTTGCTTTTTGACGCAGTCTTAGATGCTTTTGGGGATGAACCCATTGCTGAATATGGGTCGTATAGGAAAGTGGATGCGTGGATGAGGAGCAGAATTCTTAATTGGCTACGGACAAAAGACTTCTACTGGGATGAGATTTTGGGAGAGGTGGAGGAGGAAAGTGAGGATGAGGAGGTTCAAAGTGAGGCGGTGCAGCAAAGTGAGGTGGTGCAACAAGTAGATAATGATATCGGGTTTGAAGATGTTTATGATTTGGAAAACAGGATTAGGGGTCTTGAAATTTTGTTTCAACGACTCAAGGAAAGGATGGAGAGCAAGGGAGAGAGCTCTGGTTCAAACAAATTGGAGTGAGATGGAGTCAAGTAGTTTATGATGATGGTCTTTGTATTTTTTTGGTTGGATAATTAGATGTATCAAATGGTTGTAACTTTTAAAACATATCAATGAAAGAGTTGGTTTTTAATTTATTGTTTATGGAACTATGGCAACAGTTATATTGCAAAATTTTGATTCATACAAATGATTAGGTTCGTTTAGGTTTAATTGAATCTACTAAGATTTAACAGATCCAGTCTACAGTAGCTTAAATATCAGTATAGGTCCAAATCGATCTTATATCAAGTCCAAGGTTCTAGTTTTCAGGTGGTAGTCATTATTGAAATGAGTTTAATAGTGGGATGTGATGAGAATTAATTGCTAATCACAACTAGTTTTGACACAAAGCTAACAAACAAACGATTATGCCCATGGACGGAACTAGGGGTTCCCACGGGTGCCGGGGACCCCTATGAATTTTTTCGATTTAATGTTAATTTTTGAAAAAAAAAAATTAATTTTTCCTAAATGCATCTTAAATGCACTCAGTCCATCGAAATATGTCTTTATATTACGATTCCAAAAAATTTGTGCGCCCGATCATATTTGATCCTGGTTCCGTCTCTCGCTCTAACTACTATTAATTCACCTACACTATGTTCCCGAGTTTTAAGATGAAAAAAAAGAAGAGAAGAGACAAAATTGGATGGAAAAGAAGAGGAGAATAATGTAATTTATTTTTTTTAAGTCGTGTTCCCGAGTTGAAAGAGAAGAGAAGAGAAAACTGATGATTTTACGATTTAACCCTTTGTTAGATACAAGATTAATGTTTTATTCTAGGGCATTTAAGTCATTGTTTAATTGAAAAGTTTCCATATATACTTTCCTCCAAAATTATCTCACTTTTGAGAAGAAAGTTTTGGAGAGAAATATAACTAAATTTCCTCTCCTCTTCTTCTCTCTTCTCCCATAGAAAAAACTTGATAACACAAATTTATTTCATTTTCATCCCACTTCCTTTTGGAAAAAAAGTTTTGGAGAGAAATATTTACCCTCAACCAAAAAAACCTCATTAGAGCCTCATCTCTTTCACTTCCTGCATCTTACTTCCAGTTCCAACTATGCATTTCATTCCGAAACTTTCGCTCATACATATATGGTTTCTACCTCCATTTTAAAATGGGGAATAATTATTACCAATGAAGTACCAGATTTCGGCAATAATGTGATTTTTTGAACAGAGATCACTTTTACCATTTAAACTAGTAGAACTAAAATATACTCTAATCAGTTCATATAACCAAATAAATCAAAACTAGCACGCCTATCTTTTTTATATGCATGCATATACATGATCATTTGTTTATCTTCTGCAACTGTATTCAACTTAAGCACATTCTACTATACACAAAATCAATAATATTTCAAGATTACAAAGAATCGATACACACGAAGGTACTCTTGAATGTCATTAAAAGAATTCCATAAACTCATCTTTCATCTCATACAAAATGACTCTAAACAGCACATCATATTTATAGAGAATAAACCCTAAAAGCCTAAGAGATCAATGATGAACAAGCAGAAGATGCATCCTCCAGAGACATCGTGTTCAATTAGTCACCGTGAGTTTGGGCACAAATAAAACGGCAAAACATAACTGCTCGCCTTTTCTAAACGACCAAACTTGAATAGCCTTGCCTTCTTCCAAAACATTCTTGTTAGCTTCCACAAAATCGGACCAGTTGGTCTTTAAAACGTAGTTCGTGTTTTTCCACTTTCCTCCAATCTTTAACGCCATTGGTTTCTTGTACATTTCAAACTCTGGCCCGACCAATGCAATCTCAATCTCAGAACCATCACCAAGAATTTGTTTCTCTTCAGGCGTCAAGAAATCATGAGTCTTGACTGTCTTAAACGGCATGTCTAACCAATTTCGGGTAATTCGTGTTGCACACAGTACCCTTTTTTGAATCACTAACTTGATATCTGAACCATTAATCTCATCACTCGTTATAAACTCTTGTAACTGTATGAAATTCTGGTCACGAACAAATGAACTGTACTTTTCTTGGATTAATGCTTCTATCTTTCCCTTATAATATTCTTCTTCATCTTCGTCAAGAAGATCGTTATCGTGTTTGCTAGCAGCAAAACCAACTTCTTCATTCGTTAACTTTTCATCATGACGATCACCATTGCCAACATTATTTTCCATGGTTTGCTTTTGGGTTCTTGAAGAAAATAGTGAGATTTTAATTTCGTTTAGGGTTTTGCATGTATGTGTGTACGTGTAGATATTTATGCGAAATAAAATGAAAAACGGTTTGTATGCAAGATCGTACTAATACGTAATATTGTTTAGTGCCATATTTGTGCATAAGGTACTAGTTATTACTCCCTCCGTCCTTAAATAAATGTCCACTTTTGACTTTTAAAGTCTTTCTTGTACAACTTTGACCTTAAATAGTTTTGTATGTGTTATATAATACTTGATAAAAATTATACCAACTTAAAGTACATTTAAAACACAATTCATTCATATATTTTGTATCAAATATTATATAAGATAAACACAAATATTTAAGGTCAAAGTTGAATAAGTAAGACTTTGAAAGTCAAACGTGGACATTTATTTAGGGACGGAGGTAGTAATAAAGATAAAAGATTTACTGTATTTCATAAGATTTAGTGGGTTTTGCTAATTTCGGAGAAAAGTGGTTAATCATAATAGTACATGCATGGTAGTATAAACGGGACAAACCTGACTTAAAAATAGCCTATTTAGATAAGGGAAATGATTTGTACACTTTAACTTTTAATTGACACACTTCATTTTGTGCATTGAACAGTTGTACAGTTTATAAATTTTGCTTAATAGAGTTGTACATTTGAGTCTGCAAATCAAATTCAAATGTGTACAAATCATCTCCCGATATATACGTACATATATTATTTTTTAATGGGTAAAACATAAAGATACTGTATACTATTTATATATCACGTTATATACTTAATTTACATAAAATATATTACGGAGTATCATTTAACATAACATTATTTACGGTCAAGTAATCATTATACATAACTCATCATCCAACATTTTGAAGATAGTGCACTAAATTTGAAGAATTTGAGTTTGTAAAAGCTAACTTTTTACTAATGAAAACCCTTATGTTAATAAAGCTCAAATGGAATATGGTTTTAGCATGTGCCAAATATACCACCGTAAATAAAAGCTTGTATAAGTTATAATTATGGATATAAGATCATTTGAGGACAAAAGATAATTTACTTGCATACTAAAGGGATCAATCTCCACTATTATTTATTTTTGTTTGATCTAATGGATAAGATTAATCCCAACAATTTTAAAAACCCACTTTCATCCTCTTTTTTCAAATATTAATAATTTTCAGCAAATATTAATAATTTTCAAACCGTTAATCGTTAAGCGAAAAATAAATATATCATTGCGACGAGCATTTAATTATCTTTCTATAGATAGGCACTTTGATATACTTTCGACAAAAAAAAATTCGTATTTTTCACGTTTTTTTTTTTAAAAAAAATCGTTTTTTTAAGTTACTGAAATTTGCATTAAAAAATCTTATATGATTTAACACTAATTTGAATGTCACATGTGATATTAGTGTTATATCATATATAATATTAATGTTATATTATATATGATATGTAATATCACATGTGATATTAGTGTAATATCACATGTGATATTAGTGTAAAATCATATATGATATACATATCATATCACATGTGATATCACATATCATAAATGATATAACACTAATATCATATGTGATATTCAAATTAGTGTTTAATCATATATGATTTTTTTCATGCTAATTTCAAATAACGTAAAAAAAAGACGAAAAAACGTGAAAAAAACGATTTTTTTTCTTTTTCGAAAGTATATCAAAGTGCCCGTCTATAGAAAGATAATTAAATGTTCTTCGCGATGGTATAAATATTTTCACTTAACGATTAACGGTTTAAGAGATATTTAAATTATAAAAAATATGTGAAATAATAAAATACTTTTAATCTCAACAATTAATTTCTTTTTAGATAGAGGGTGTAGATGATTCCCTTGATATGTAAGAAAATTTTGATGTGTAAAATAACTCTCCTCATAATTATGTTGGGGAATGATATAACCACTCAAAATTTACACAATAAAACCCACACAATGAGGTGGCAATGATGTGAGGAGTTATTGGTTTAATTAGTGAGAAGAGAGAGAAACTTAAAGAAAATACACCTATAATAGGGTGATTTTTTTTTTGTAAAAATTAAGTGGTCTAGCATTCCTCAATTATGTTACAGAATTTTTGTTTTGCTTTATTAGTGTTTATAAAGGGTAAATTATAAATCTCATTGCAACCCTTATGATAATTCCGAAATTAAAATATGTACGTGTTCGGTGTTTTGGAAACATTTTGTCTGAAAATACTCTATAAAGTTGAAAATAATTTCTTCTTGATTCGAATCAATTTTTGGAAACATTTTGGAGTCATGTTGAAGCTAGTATTATGTAAACAGAAACATTGCATTAACTTTCATGCAGGAAAGGAAATTTTTACATCCTATTTCCGGTTGACAACTATGTGAGGAATGCATGGTAGTTTCGACTTGAAGTATTAGGCTAATCTCTTAATTGCTCTTCGGTTCTCTTGCAGCTTTCTGCTCTTCTTGACTGGAGGGATAATTTGCAGCCTAGTTATATTTGATGTTTGGTTAGATACTTAGATATTGCTTGAAACAGTGATATAGCTTATAGTTCTCCAAATTAATACAAAATTTTAAACTTCTTCGATTATTCTATGCAACTGCTTCAAAGAGAAATCTATTTAGAAATTAATTTGCAGGTTTAAGTTCCAATAAACCGTGGGAATAAAAGAATGCAACGATTTGATTTCCTGCTGATGACCACAACAGTTACGCTGATATGGTTATCATGGCTTGTTCATAAGACAACTTAATTAAAATTTTGATTTTGCACCCAAAGGTGTACACAAGCTCCAGATCATGCTCCATATGAAACTTTTATGGATGTCGTTCCTAGCGTTGGCTTTCTTGTACTTTAATCGGGTCACTGGTTTGCAGAACGATCTGTTTGCGTTTTAAATAACAAGATTGTGGGTGGACAGTACGTTATAGTGGCCCTATAATTCCAGAATGAAGAAATTTGATAGCACTGACGCATTTGAGATATCTGTAGGAACCATTATGTCTTCACTGGTGAGTGGTACTGGTGACCAACCCGGGCTACAAGGGCTGACTAGGGTCTTGGCGTATTCACTCGATCACTATGAAGAAGCAACTTGGAATACGTACGGGTATATGTACAGGGAAGGTATAATGACAAACTTAGAGAAGAATCCTCAGTATAGCTAGATTCTCAAGTCTTACATAGCTAGAAGTGACAATATGGGCGGGTTGGGTAACGGGTCAATATGTGTAGGTTTGTTACACTTTAAGGCTACGTTTGACCCTTTTGACCAGTTCTCATTTTGGCTAAAGTTTATAAGTTACACCAGTTTTACTCATTAGAGATTAGACATATCCCGCATAATTTACCCATTTATGAATAAAGGGGTCAAGATATATTGCCACCACAACTAATTTGGCGCGTAGATGACATTAGAAAGTACTAGTTTTAATCCAATGAAACAGCTTATATATTAATATCCAGATAAAACCACAAACAAATAGGCAAAAATTTACTATAAGGATAATTGGTGCATAAATCTATTGGAGATAGATTTGCCAACCAAAATTTGATCAGCTGGTATCTGTGATGTTGTCGATCTGACCTTGTGCATAAAATCTGATAAACTATTTAAATCTAAACTGATCTGATATTCAAGTTTCGTATTTGGGTCACCAGTCACCACTGATATCAGTTTAATCACAGGTATGAATTGAGAAACAATTCCTAACGAAAATTGATTTTGACATATTTTAACACAGATTTCATTAGTACACAAAATTACGACGAATAAATTATTGTACCCTCAACACTATTTTACCTAATCTATTTACCATTAACCAAAACCTCATTAGAGTCTAATCTCTTCCACGTACTTCCTGCAGGTCACTTCCAACAATGAACCTTGTTCGAAATGTTTGAACCTAATCTTCCAGAACTCCTTTTTTAATAAAAGAATGGGGAATAATAATCACAAAAAACACAGAATTAGCATTTAAATCAGAATTAGCACCCCTGTTCTTTATACACATTTATGATCACACGGTTATCTTCTGCAACTATTGTCAAATTAAGCATATATGAACTATGAAATACACATTCTGATATACACAAATCACTAATATTTCAAGATTACAAAGAATTGATGCACACGAACGTACTCTTGAATGTCATTAAAAGAATTCCATAAACTCATCTTTCACCTCATACAGAATGACTCTATGCAGCACATCATATTTATACATAATAAACCCAAAAAAACTACAAGATCAATGATGAACCGGCACACGATGCATCCTCAAGCAGCGTCATGTTCACCACGGGATTGTCCACACATACAACAGCAAAACATAACCTCTCGTCTTTTCTAAACGACCAAACTTGAATAGTTGTATTTTCCTTCAAAACATTCTTGTTTGCCTTCACAAAATCAAACCAGTTGGTCTTCAACACATAGTTCTTGGAACGCGACATACTCCAAATCTTTAACCGCATTGGTTTCTTGTACATTTGCATATTTGGCCCCAAAATCTGAACCTTGATCTCAGAATCATTACCAAGAATTTGTTTTTCTTCATGCGTCAAGAAATCATGAGTCTCGACTTGCTTAAACGGCATGTTTAACCTATTTAGGCCTCGTATCAAATCACTTTGGTACAAAGATTTTTGAATCACTAACTTCATATCTGAACCATTAATCTCATCACTCATTATAATCTCCTTTATGTTGGAATTATATAACATGACTAATCATAAATATAAACAATAAACATCAAAGTAAGTGCGGAAGCGTATAGGAACATATAATGAATAATTAATTAACTAAAGAATAAAGTATGCGTACCTTACTTGATTCTAGCCGAACAAGAATCAAATCCACAAACTAGCAATTAGGATGAACCCTAATTAGGGTTTGAGTGCTAGTCGACTTAATAAGTCGAATAGTGTAAATCACCAAAATCCAAAGTAGGATTTCTCTACGATCATGTACGCGCGTATTGATAGCGATTTAATTAGAATGCTAGTTCAAATCACAATTAAATATATCGTCGAACCTTTTTACTTACATCTGTCAAACACATATATGTAAGTAAAAGAATATATAAATATATGCATGTAAAGTAATCATGAAACCAATATTATACACTGTCAAACATGTATACATTCGTTTGACTATTCAACAAAATCATGCATATTAAATCATGCATATTAAATCGATTTTATCACATGTATGATACACTGACGATCATGCATACATGCATATGACTAATGGATTAAATCATTCAATAGAGTTGCTTTTCATGTCTCTGTCGATTGTCTATCACCCTTCGAATGAGACTAAAGGGTGTCTTTATAAATCATTAAAACTTGTCCAACAAGTCTTTCTTGTAGACCTCCTTAAGTTTCAAAACTCGACACTCAACCCCTTTTATTTTTCTTAGTTCAACCATATAAATATTTCGTGACTTAATTAAATCTCATATGCATAATGCTGCAAATCCCATAGGTCTCGAGTTCGATCCTAACACACATCTATTAATATTTTGTCCATTAAACCAAGCTCCCACTTGGACATATCTTAATAGTGTGATCACATCGGTTAGCGTCTAGCAACACTTCGATGTCTCTAGCACAACTCAAGTAAGGTCTTCTGGAAAAACCTTTTAATGATTTCTCATTATTATTATCCTTTTGTTTCTAATACCATGTTAAATAAAGATATGGAATTAAGTCATTCTTTATTCAACCATTCTGTTTCTCGTTATAAGTAATTGAGCAAGATTACAAAATCTTCGAACATATTGGGGAGAACTTTGGGCATGGCCATGCAAACATCTTGTCAACCCTACGAGGCCCAGAAGATAAACTCCAAAATAAATTTGAAGGAACAAATTCTATCTTGACTACAAGAATAACCCATGAACTTTGCAACACTTCTGGAAACAACCCTTATGACTACCAATTACGTATAGCGTTAAGTTGTTCCACAGAAGTGCACTACATTCATGACACTTATCTGGTATCTCAAGTCCGAGGATAACTATTCATAATTTACTTATAACAATATCCACAAAGTAAATTATGTAGTTGGGATAAGTCCTATATTCAATTCATTGAATATCATCTGAAATTGGTATGCATTCTCATCAATATACTTTCAAGTATATTCTACCATATCTCTCAGATTTGTCTTAGTTTAATGATACTCCCATATCATTAATTGACAACGGACGATTTAGAATAAATAAATTTACTCACGGATTAAACATGCAAATATAGGATACAATATATTATAAAATCAAACATACCAAGTACTTGATTTATTATAACAATTGTTTAACATCCCTTATCCAAATACCAAATAGATCAATGCATGAAAATTCCAGTTTGATGAATTATGCCTCAAGTAATGACAATCATACTTGTTGACAAGGCATAAATCAACCAACTTGATCTATCATAATTTTGAGAATACTTATTTCAAGAATTCAATTAATGAAGTCCTTGTATGTGTGCATTCACCAATCCACATAGTAATTCATAAAGTGTGTGACATCCTCTATCACCAATTTATGACAATTTAAACTTTCAAACATTTTAAAGTTTAAAGTATTCTTATTCTTTTAATGTATAATGCAACTGCGCTCTTAGTAGCACAACTAGTTCACATGGCTATTAACAAGGATGAAATCCTACCACGACTAGTATTGAGTGTCATCTCAATTAAACCAAAGATCATTGTATACAAACAACAATGTGCTCATTAAAACTCCGTAAACTTTAATATCTTATTGTGTAATGTTTGATGCTTTCCTAACTTTCAAGTTTAAAGCTTATGACAATTTGCACAACATTTGACATATTGTTCATCCATAGAATCTAGGAGCAATTCCAGGCTGAGGATGTAATTCTTTTAGAATATTCATTACACAAGTTATCTAATAACTTTTAGTTAGATATCAATGTTGTCAAATCACTTCTTAT
Source organism: Chrysanthemum makinoi (assembly GCA_910596185.1). Classification (NCBI taxonomy): domain Eukaryota; kingdom Viridiplantae; phylum Streptophyta; class Magnoliopsida; order Asterales; family Asteraceae; genus Chrysanthemum; species Chrysanthemum makinoi. The sequence continues at coordinate 8,137,738 of OU343216.1, read as the reverse complement.
TCAAGAATGATACAACAATTTTAATACACAACATGATGTACATGATGAATCTACATGTTAAACTTAGAATTCATTCACGTTCTATCTTGTCAAAAGATATTTATCCATTTCACAAATGATATATCATGTTTTATTAGAATCATTTATTTTACTGCATATGTTTATTAATAATAAACATATATTCCAAGGTTGTATGTTTTAATTCTTAAATCTTACAAGTGAAGTTTTCATTCCAATCTAAGACTTAACATTTAGCTTACAAAGAATGTTACTTCCTATATGTTATACAACATATAAGATTTAAAACCTTAACATAATACTCCCACTAGCTTTCAGGAATACTTAAAATTTATCTTATTTCAATTATAAATCGAAACTAGGATTTAATAATTAAACATAAGAATAATTTCATAGATGCATGCATTTATCCATTCATGAATTATTGCACTTCGTACACTTCCAAAGATTATATGAATTCAAAAACCTTTCAATTACTTACCGTCCTCGCCAAGTAATTTCTCAAGAAAGAGTTTTGATATTCCATTGTCATATTTCATATTAATGAAAACAAGTATGACAATCATCATCTTTATATATTTAATGTGTCTAAGAAAGAATATTCAATCATAATTAATTGCTTAAGTATGATTAATAATCTTGTCATAAGACATGCATTAAATATGTGTACAATATTGTCCATATGATTTCTACATAGAAATTCAAACCACTAGGGTTTTTCATCTCTTTGAAGTAACTCATTTCCATTCTCTAGTCTAACTATTAAGATAAACCAAATTTCCAAAATTGATTATCTTTATGGACAAGATCTTTAACATTCATAGTATGAGTAATTTACCCAATTCAATATTTGGTAATCCATCATAATGATTATCAGGTTTATTATAATCCTGTAACTCATATTTCTCAGCATATATGTCAAATATCTGAGATATCCTTGCAGATCTATGAATGAAAATTCCATCATTATGAGGTTTATCATTTTCATGTCTAACCTCATCATGATATTTACTAGTGTGTTTTAGAAGATTATGTATTTTGTAATTTTATCTTTCAAGATAAAACTCCCACTTGCCTTTTGTAATATATAGACTATCTATATATACTTAGCAATTAGAGCAAAACTATATTGTTCTCTTTTTGGGACATTACAAATACACATTGATAATTCATGACTTTACTTTGTTAATAACCTATTCATAAGTAGTTTAACAAATTCCGAATCTTCAATTTTAAAACTTAATGTGATTCATCACATTCCATAATAAAATGGTGTTTTAACAATCTTCTAGGTTGGAGTCATATTGAGTATATTCAATCCATACTCAATTTCTAACCTTGTTAATTTTTAAGAAAGAAGTTATGGTTATCTTGAATCAAACAAATCAAATATACTTTGATTCTCCTAACTGAACATACCATCAACTTGTGGTATTCATTAGAATTAATATTGTAAGAGAATCTAACAATATATAAGATAAACATATTCCTTTTGGCTTACTTATTTACCAACTAAGTCAACTTAATGGTATAATAGACTTTTCAAGCCAATTGCATGTTTTATAACACAAGTACTCTTTAACCAAGTCACTTCATATCCATGTCTCATCAAGAAAACATAAACAGTTATAATCCCATTATACGTTATAAATCATTGATCAACTCAATGACTTCTTGTATATGTCTTAATAAAAAAAACATAACAAGTTAACGTCTTACTTTATTATAAGTCTTAAAAGACTTTATGTTTATGTCTTTACCATGAATCATAAACATGTTTAACTAAAGTAATTATGAACACAACTCTTGGTTTCAATAGTAATTTCAAGTTAATTTATTTTAATTCACAATAATGTAGGACTACATTATTTTTCATTTATGTCATTCCAAAATACATAAATAAACAAATTTAAGTAGTATTAGATTACTTCATTTATTTATGTCATTCTAATAATACATAAATATTTAATTTGAAGTAGTCTTATATATCATTTTGACACATGTTCTAAATACTTGTCTAATTAAGAAACTGCAAATATGTCCATGCAAGATCTCACTTTACATAGAGATTTACTTTGTTGTTACAATCTCGCCAAGTTCTCACATGACGTAAATTGCAACACCAAGTGTTTCTTGAATTAGATATGTACAAGTTATATTAGAACGTTAGTCTCTTACCTTGCAATCAAGAGAATCCTTTAAATCATATACCTATATGTTGTACCTTGCACACAATATAGATTTCTCCCACTTGTGCATGGAACAACATCATGTAGCATATAAACAACACGACATATGTTTGTTTATGTGACCAATATGATTGTGTCATTGATATTAGCATAACTAGTAGATGTAGAACCACTTCATTGTCTAATAAGGAAACGTACATGACTGTCCTTGAAAACATAAGTGTCTACAAGTGGAAAGTAATTATCTTAAGACATTCTAGAGATAATCCGGGTTACTACCAAGATGACAAAGCTTGTAACTCCCACTGAATAAGAGATCATTACATTAATTCCTTATTCAGTAATAAGAACAAAATACTCCCACTGGATTTGACAACATTGCAAGTGTTTCATTAACCAATGAAAGAAAATAGTGTTCTATTTACTTCCCTACACCTTTGAAAAAGTCCATACATAACAATTACTTATGTACTTAAAGAGTGTATTCTACTATGTAGATGATGAATTTATCCATCAATGCTATTAACTTGAAAAATTGGGCATGCAATTTCTTTCTTAATAGTTCTACTGCTCCAACAATTGTAAGTAGTACTTTTAAATGGTCAAAACCAAACAACTATATAAAATATGCTAGTTTGTATTTTACCAATTATACAGTAATTAGTCTAGCTTCTAATTTAATAACTCAGAAATATGCAATTTTCTTAACTATTAAAATTTGCTTACGAGTTATGTATTTAGAATTTAGACAATTCTAATTTGTCCTATTATACCTTTCTTCATTCATGAAAAGGAATAGGGTTGAATCTCACTCTTTCTTATGAAAAGAGGACTAGGTTTATTCTTTTAGCAAAGTTGACTCTACCAAAACCCTTACAGGTGTAGATCAATTTACCAATACAGAATAACCTACGTTTACGGTTTAATGTTGCATTAATACATTTAAAGAATTAGCAAAATTCAATTTTAGTATTTTCGATAATTAAACTTTTCAAGAAAATAAAATACCCAAGGTAATATTCATATAACCATAGAATTTTTTCGAAAACTAGGATCCAAATTATCGTAGTTCCATTACATCAGTTGATCTGCTAGTAACGAAAGCACATAATAGGGTAATCCGTCGAACAATAATTGGCAAACAATTTCCAATTCCTAGATCATTATGGGATTTATATTTTCCAACGCTATTGCAAATATAAACATGTTTCATCCCATCTTATGCCATTGAGTCCAGGTCTCACTTCCTACTCAATTTAAGTGTCTAACTTAAAGAAGCTGCAAATATGTCCATGTAAGGTCTGACTTTACATAGAGATTTACCTCTCCATTACAATCTCGCCAAGTACTGTCATGACGTAAATTGCAACTTCAAGTGTTCCTTTTAATTAGATGGCATATAACTTAATTTAAAAGGGTACTAGTTTTGATTTTATGTGGTCAAATCAAATATGTACAAAGATGTCATGCATTCATCTTGTAGCATAATTTTAATAAAAACTTTTTATTACCAATTCATAAAGATCAAATTATCAAAGTTTTGATTGAGGTATTGGGTTCACCAATCAAGGAATTTAGTGTTAATTATCATCCATTATACCGTACTTTTGCATAAGTGTAAACACTTAGTGTTTCGGATAATTACCACCGAAGTGGAATTAAAACTAATTACTTAAGATGAGCTTGTACATTATATGGCTTACTAAGTAGCTCCATTCGAACTTACATAGGCGAGGACCGGTAAGCGCAAACGCATAACCTTAGACATCCATTCGGTGACTGCGCACTTCTTAAATAACCCCTTTATAGTTCATTCAAATGGGTGAGCCGTTCAGTCATTGTACCAAAGTCACCAATCAATTAAACTATTGAAAACTTAACTCTTCCAAACAAATCAAATTTCGCCATTGTTTAGTCCGTATTATTTTTCTATTCAAATTACCCTTTGCTTAAAACTGTCTAACATAATAAACAAACAAGTAATAAATAAAAAATAAACTACTAAAAACAATGCGCACATAATAAACAATTTATATGTGTAAACAAGTAGCCACATGCAACTTATTCGATAAAACCCTATTAATAATCAATATCTAGGTTAAATTAATGTATATATTAATTTAGGGCTTTCACTCTCTCAATTGAAAGTGAGCCACATACATCGACGAATCGATTGCGTAAACCCATAATTAATGATATACCAAATTGCACATAATTGATTCATTAATGTATATAATTGGAGTTTTCCCCAATTCAAGATTTATCATAAATATACATGTGTATAAAACTTAACAATTAATATCGCATAACCAATCTTAACAATTAAATATTCAAAGCAACTTATCCATGACTAACATGCATGTATAATCATGGATACATCATAACAATTATACAAATAGTCACAAGATCGCATACAATTCCATGTCACATAACACTTTATTCATGAATTTATCACGTAACAAATATATTAAATCTAGGTTTCGATATAGATAACTTAACAATTAATATAAACCCTAAAAAAAAATTTAAGGAAATCGATTAAAAAAAAATTTAGGGTTTCCACCCATAAAAATTTTCGATCCATAATAGATTTTTAAAACCAAATTAGGGCAAAAGCCCTAACCCTAAAATTAGGGTTTATATAATCATAACCAAAACCCTAGAATAATCATATCTAACAACATACAATATTTGTTATTTACGCGTTTAGTAATTAATTACTCATTAAAACAAATGACTCGTGATGCCACCTGTTGGAATTATATAACATGACTAATCATAAATATAAACAATAAACATCAAAGTAAGTCTTGAGTGCGGCGTATAGGAACATATAATGAATAATTAATTAACTAAAGAATAAAGTATCTTACTTGATTCTAGCCGAACAAGAATCAAATCCACAAACTAGCAATTAGGATGAACCCTAATTAGGGTTTGAGTGCTAGTCGACTTAATAAGTCGAATAGTGTAAATCACCAAAATCCAAAGTAGGATTTCTCTACGATCATGTATAGCGTATTGATAGCGATTTAATTAGAATGCTAGTTCAAATCACAATTAAATATATCGTCGAACCTTTTTACTTACATCTGTCAAACACATATATGTAAGTAAAAGAATATATAAATATATGCATGTAAAGTAATCATGAAACCAATATTATACACTGTCAAACATGTATACATTCGTTTGACTATTCAACAAAATCATGCATATTAAATCATGCATATTAAATCGATTTTATCACATGTATGATACACTGACGATCATGCATACATGCATATGACTAATGGATTAAATCATTCAATAGAGTTGCTTTTCATGTCTCTGTCGATTGTCTATCACCCTTCGAATGAGACTAAAGGGTGTCTTTATAAATCATTAAAACTTGTCCAACAAGTCTTTGCTAGCACCTCCTTAAGTTTCAAAACTCGACACTCAACCCCTTTTATTTTTCTTAGTTCAACCATATAAATATTTCGTGACTTAATTAAATCTCATACGCAACGCGTGCAATCCCATAGGTCTCGAGTTCGATCCTAACACACATCTATTAATATTTTGTCCATTAAACCAACACTTTAACCGTGTGATCGCCTCGTTGCTATCAACGACCATCTTTACCTTCTTCTTCTTCTTGTTGTCAACTTCATTCACTGATGAACTTTTACGTTTTGACCCACCCATTGTTTTCGTCCATTCATACGACACGTTAATATTTTCACCACCAAATAATTTCAACTTTTCGCTCACTAATTCTTCAATCTTTATCCTATAATATTCCTCTTCTTCGTCTGTGTCATTAACTTCTTTCTCGCGTTTGCTAGCAGCAAAAGGGACTCCATTATTCGTTAACTTCTGATCATGGCGAGCGACATTGTTCCCCATTATAGATTGGTTTACTTTCTTGAAAATATGGTGATAATTTCCTTTAGGGTTTTGTATGTATGATATGGTTAGGGTTGATGTTTATACGAAATAAAGGGAAAGGTGCAGGATTTTGTAAGATTTTTGTTGGCTTTTGCATGGGGTTTTGTTGAAATTTGGAGAGATTTATAGTTTGTTACGGTTTTTAAATTTTAAATTGCACATCCTTCTTTTTAGATCGCCTCTTTTGAAATAACAAAAAAAATGATTTTTTTATTTTTATTTTTATTTTATTTTTTTAATAAAGACACTCGTTTTATAATTGCGTATCAATCTAAGATGACAAGTTTCATATATGCCGAAGGGTTAAAAAAATGTAAAACGAAGTTCTCTCTATTCATACAACGTGTCTTTACGTGGTTAGAGCATTCAGTATCATAACGTCGGACAGGACGTTATGCCTACTTGGCACAACATTGAGTTGCGTTTGATAACGGAAAGGGAACTAATGGCAACAACGTTGGGCTAGAAGTTTTTTTGTTTTTTTTCGTCATTTTAAATGGTTTTGTGGTGTGTGCATGCGTCTTTTTTTTTCTTTTTTTTTTAGTATGTGTCGAGAGGAAGAAGAAAGCAAGGATCGAGAGGTAGAAAAAAGCAAATAGATGGGTTTTTTTAGCTTTTACTTTAGATAATACTTCATTCGTTCCTAAATAAGTGTCACTATTAACCTTTAAAGTCTTCATTTTTTAACTTTGATTTAAATTATTTTATTTGTGTTATGTAATAATTGATGCAAAATATATAAATAGATTGGGTTCTAAATATACGAGGAATTTTCAAATGCTTACTCTTATTTTGATGCTTACCAAGGGACAAATCCTCATCATCCATCTAGTTTGATCTAATGATGGGGATTAACCTAAGATTTAATATGTCTAAACCTAAGTCCATGTTTTTTTCTTGTCTTTTTGTTTTTTTTATACACATTTTTTTTTGTCTTTCTTTCTTTCTTTTTTTGTTTTTTTTAATTATTCACGTTTTTTTTTATAATCACGTTTTTTTTTTAAAGTTTTTTTGGTAATATTTACGTTTTTTTTTTAAATTCACATTTTTTTATATTCACGTTTTCTTTTATTTGTTTGTTTTTAATTCACGTTATTTACGTTTCTTTTAATTCGCGTTTTTTTTTCTTCCCTTTCATATGTTTTCATACGTTTTCATCTATTTTTAGTCCGTTTTCGCCCGTTTTTGTCCGTTTTCATACATTTTTGTCCGTTTTCATACGTTTTCGCCCGTTTTCTTACGTTTTCGTCCATTATTAATACTTTTTCGTCCGTTTTCATATGTGTTTTTACGTTTTCATACATATTCGTCCGTTTTCTTACGTTTTCGTCCGTTTTCATACGTTTTAGTCCGTTTTTAAACACAAGTGATATTCTGAATATCACAAATGATACTGTGAATATCGCAAGTGATATTATGTGATATTTTGTGATATTCAGAATATGAATACCACAAGTGATTTTTTGAATATTATAAGTGATTTTCAACTAATGTTTTGTAACATGGAAATCACACGTGATATTCATAATATCACACAATGATATCCATAAAATCACAAGTGATATTCATAATATCACAAAGTGATATTCAGAATATCACAAACCGATATTGAGAAAATCACAAGTGATATTCAGAAAATAAATAATCACATGTGATATTCATAATATCACAAAGCGATATTCGATAATCTCGATATTGAATATCACAAAAATCACTTGTGATAGTCGAAACGTATGAAAGCGGCGTAAACTTAAGAAAATGGACAAAACGTAAGAAAAGCGGGACGAATTCGTATGAAAATGAGTAAAGCGTATGAAAAATTAAAACACGCGTCAAAACGGACGAAAATGAAAGAAAATGATGAAAACGATAAACGCATGAAAGCAGGATGAAAGCGTATGAAATCGAAAAAAAAAAAAAACGCCAATTTAAGAAGAAAAAACTTTAATTTAAAAAACGTGAATAAGAAAAAAAAAACAGAAAAAAAATTGTGAATAAAAAAGAAAGACAAAAAAGACAAGAAAAAAAACATGGATTTAGGTTTATTTACTAAATCTTAGGTTAATCCCTACCATTAGATCAAACTAGATGGATGGTGGGGATTTATCCCTTGGTAAGCATGGATTTATGGGTAAGCAAAATAAAGTAACTTCTAAATATATTTTCATTGGTATAATTTTCATCAGGCATGACATAACATAAATGAAATAATTGAATATTAAAATTGACAAAAAAAACCTTTAAAAGTCAATAATTGACATCAATTTAGTGACGGATGGAGTAAATAGCATGCCCAACTTGTATTTTATTTACATTGTATTTTTTTTCGCTTCTTATTTTTATTTTATTATAATTTTATTTTAATTTAATTAATGAAATGTTAGTTTGTTTAAATAAATGCAAAAGGGAAAAAAAAATGTGAGTCCTAAATGGGTGGTGTTATGGGATATTATGAGTGATGGTCGAATTTTAGTGTGTTGGTGTTAAAACTTATGTAGCGTTGAGGTTGCTGTATTTTTTTGATGTTAACATGTTATGAGAGCTTGTGCTATTATACATGCATTAATATTGGGTTTTGATGACGGCAGAGGCGGAGCCACATGTTCAGTAGTGGGGGCATTGCCCCCGACAAACCTCTTGCGGATACCCAAAATACATAAGAAATTTTTTTTAGTTGGCAACAAAAATGACTAGTGCCCTCAGGCAAATCATCTGAGTGCCCTCGACACACTTTCAAGCTATTTAACAAGCAAGTGTGCTTTAATGTCGAAACTATTTTTCCGTGTTTAGTTCATCGAAAAAATGGTGTAAAAGGGTACGTGGGTTGGGAAGTGAGAAAGTAGATGGTGGTGAAATGGTAGGGTAGTCACGTGGTAGGATTTGTTAAATCTGATATGGTATAAAGTAGTATATTTATTACCTTTTTTATGTTAGTTTTGAAGAATTAAATGAACTAATAATACCATATTTACTTATTACTTGATGTTAATACTTTCCTAAATTTATGATATTAAACAAATTTACTATTGTTTTACATAGAAATAATATTATTTAAAGAAATATATGTGTTCAATTAATGCTTCAAAACTTGTGCCAGCATGACACAAGTTAAAAAAATCCTTACTTTATTACTAGTTTATCAGGATAAAAACACATTTTTGAGAATGGAATAAAGTTGTTTTTCCATTGTAAATTTGGTTAGAAACAAGTCAGTAGCCTTCGTAATTAGTTTGTCTGTTCCATAGTTCCACTTTATTATTTTTAAGTTAATTTGTTTACTTCTTGTTGTTTGCTTAAGGGTAGCTAGCTTTTATTGTTGTTATATTTATTTATACTCAAATAAGATTTATAACAACATTATTCTGCTAAAACAAAGTATGAGGAGAACAAATGTACATAGTTACACCGCTACTTAAACAAAATTTAAATATTTCTTATATCAAAAAATATAAAAACATTTTTTTAAATAAACTTATACTTTTTGATAAATATAAATTGTTTTTTGCACTACATAAGCAGGTTTTTCGCTGATTTTTGCTCACTAAAAACTAAATTTTGTTGTTTTTTGTGTTTCTTTGGGCTATTTTTGTGATGTTTGAATGTTGTTCGGGGCTATTGTCTTGTTGTTCTTCGACCGTTTCTTGGCCATTAGTAAAAGTTGTTTTTCTCGACAATATATTTTTAATGTTGTTTTTGCACACATTAAGCTTTGTTTTGTTGTTGTTTTAGCACAATGTAAGATGTTATCTTCTGCAATATAAGTCGCGACTTCTATAAAGGTAATATATTTATGCCCCCCACATGCTAATTTCCTGGCTCCGCCAGTGGATGACGGAGTTCTATTTTTGGTTTGTAGATTTTCGCAAGACGTAATTCCAACGTCATTGTAGTTTAGCGTCACGATCAAAATTATTTTATTTGTATCCATTACAATTATTTCAATTTATACGCTTTTTCGCATTTTTGCGACAGATGGTGCACGTTTCAGAGATGGTGTTGTTGGTTTTTGGGCAAATGTTTTATAAATGTATCTGATGAGTGCTTATTCACTCATCATTTTTACCCATCTAAGCCCACAAAAACGTCTAAAAACACTGAAATATAACCAATTATACTGCAGATATCCTTGGAGTGTGTTTTTATGTGTTTCAGGTACAAAGGATCGAAACAGGCAAAATGGACGAAATGAGCTCGGATTGGAAAACGTGTTTTAGATGGAGAAGCGGATTTTCTACATTTTCAGAGCCCGGGATACATATTTGGGAGTGAGCTTGGGGAATCGGATAAAAATCTATCCCTAAATCCAAATCACCATTCTACCCTTCTACCCGAACCCAAAATTACCATTTTACCCTTTTTGAAAAATCCTAAACTACTCTTTTAAAACCTCATTTTTATTTTACAACAATTATTTTTTTTAAAAAACCAATTTTATTAAAATTAGTTTTGTTTCAAAAAGTAAGTTTAAAACAAAAAAAGTAAGTTTAAAACAAAAAAATACAAGTTTTATAATAAAAACCTTTTAAACTAAACACTTAATCCCTTTTTATTAAAAACCTTTTTAACCCATTTACCCATAACCCATATACCCATAACCCATTCACTTAAAACCCATTTACCCTTTTCTTCCCCGTTTTTACCCAAAACAAACCCAAAACAGAACATAAAACCTCCCCTGCTTAACCTTTGGCGCCCAAAAGCTCACACCCCTTTGTCTTCATCTTCCTGTCCCTCTCAAACCCTGGTCCCCAGCTCACCTCAAGCCCCACACCCACATGGGTATGTTTGCCAAGCTGGCAATCCCCAACTGACCCATTTGAGCTCATATAATCCACGGCCAAGATGTGTTTGAGTGGTGCCCAAGCTAAATGAATGGCTTGGATTAAAGCAAAGAAACACAAAGTGATCAAGAGCTCCTCTGTCTCAAAGAAACAAGCACAAAAGCAAGCTCAAGACTTAGACTTCTAGTATAAATAGAGCTTCTTGTAGCCTTCAAAGGCATTAGGAATTTGAGTAGTTTTAATTTTAGTTTTCTTTTATTGTAATTTATTTTTTTTTAATGAAAAAGTTTTTTTTCTCTTGCAAATTTCTCTTAACTGCTTATTTGGCTAATAAGCACTTGAGTGCTTATTAGCTTATTAGCTTATTACTCATTATATTTCAGTTCTTAAGTTTCATTTTCAAGCTGCACTTTAGTTTTTACAAAAGAAAAACCAAGTTTAGTTTCAAAAAAAATCAGTTTTCAAAAGCATTCCACCAAAAAAAAGGTGTTTGGTTCTAGCTTATTTAAGGGTCTAAAACAGCTTTCTACCCACTTTGACTCTCAAAGTCAAAGTGGTTTAAGGTCTAGGTAAGTTTTTTAAAGTTGAGTTTAGCTTAGATAAAAAGTTACAAGATTTGATAAAAAAAAAAGGGTCTCTTGTCTTTCTGTCCTGCTCACCCAAACAGCAGCAACAGCTGCTGTTTCACAGCTTTTTCCAGCTTATTTTTAAGTCTAAACTTTTCCCAAATAGCTTCTCTTATATCTCCACATACCCACCTCAATGTATGTGTAGCTTATTTCCCTTTAGCATCACTCTAGCATAGCTTAAATTTGCTCTAAAAAACTAGCCATAACCATATCTGTTTCTGTTCAGCAGCCTAACTAGCCTAGGGGGCTCCACTTGTTGATTTTTAATTTGCTTATTACTAGGCTTTAGCATTTGAAATTTGGTATGCTTAATCTAGGCTAGGTTGAGGGTTGATAAGTGATTTTTGTTAAATTTTGTGACTGCTTTTTAACAACTTATTTTGCCCTCAAAGTAGCCCCCATTTTCAGATCATTGCGGCTGACCTGCACACATCCCTTTTAGTGCTTATTCCAACTTCTAGTCACTTATTAGGTATTTTTAGTGCTTCTTAGATAGATTAGATTAGGATTCCTTAGTCTTTAGCTTATTTAGTACTTAATAGTGCTTATTTGTCCCTTTTACGCTCATTTCCCATTTTCACTTAGAATCTCAAAACTGCTTATTCTCCCTTTAGTATAGCTTTATTCTAGTTAACTTTAGCTTATTTCAGTTTCTACAAATGCATGCTAACTTATTTCATTAGATCTTGTCCATTTACTGCTTAGCTTATGCTCTTTTGCTCCCTAAAATCATTTAAAGGTGTGGTTGTTTATGCTTCTGTCCCAACTGTTGGAGTTAAGCGTTCTAAACTGCTTATTCCAAGTTTTGATAAAAGTTTTTTACAAAAAAGTCTTAAATTGGTCGTATTTATAAGTTGCAAAAAGAAAAATTTAAAAAAAAAATAGTTGCAAAAAGGTGCAGGGGTGGGATTCGACCCCCTGACCTCTTGCTCAAACACACAACACCACACTCAAACCAACTGCCCTAGGGTCTTTTCAGGTTTTACTTTGCAATACTAATCTCTTATACACAAAACAGTTTTTAAGCTTGTTAGCTTATTTGCTTATTAGTTGCTTATTTCGTTAAGTAGTACCCAACTTTTTTATTTTTCTTAAAATCAGTAGGATTAGAAGTATTTTTAGTGAAAATTTCAGATTTTTCCAAAATCATTTAGTATTTTTTATAATTAAATTAGATTAAAATAGTTTTTAAATCATAATAAATAATCTAAAAGTCGAAAAAATACCCGGCTTTTTCCTAAAATTATTTTTAGTCGTTTAGGACGTAGGAAAATTAGTTTCATACCCGTAGGCCTTAAATTTCATTAATTTCACTTTTTGAGGCTCCTGGATTAGCCCGGGTTTTCGCGTTTTTGCATATTTTCACTCTAGGACTTAGTGTAACTTAATTTTATTGTTCCGTATGCTTAGTAGTAGTTAGTTAATCATTTACTTTGTTCCCGTAGCCTTAATTACTTTCCCTTTCGTTTATTTGTAGAAAACGTAACCAAAAACAAAAAAAAACCGTAACATCGAGCATTTTAATAACAAACCTCAAACGAAATTCTCAATTCACACCTCGTTGGGAAACGACCCGGATATCCTTATCCGGTATCACTTATATCACATTCGTGAGTTTTGGCACGTTAACCCTTTTCCTAAAAGGTTGATTTGTTGATTCTCGCGTGTATCTTATATTTGATATTTCTTATATATACTATTTGACAATATCAGTATCATAATTGCCATCATTTATTTTTTTGGGTATCGAACAAAAAAATTTCATTGTAAGGGTACTTTCTTGCAAATTCGTCCTTCTTAAGGACTTTGTGACATTTTTGTCTTTCAAAAAAAAATTCCTGTTAGCTGAGAGGGGCAAAAATGTCACAAAATACCTCAAAAGGCCGAATTTGAATATAATATATATATATTCGCTACCCAGAAAAATAAATAGTGGCAAATATGGTACATTTTTTATAGACTAAAATACACCGTTCGTCCCTAAACTTGTTGTTGTGCATCGCGATGGGACAAACTTGGGCCTTTTCATCGTCCGGAGTCCCTTTTCCAACTTTTATACTCGTAGCTGGTCCTTTGACCATATTTCCGTTAGTCAAGCACGTCAGTTGCCGTTTGATTTGTCTTTAGTCCAAGGGCACAATTGTCATTTTACCAATGTCAAGTAATTAATGTTACCGTGTCAGTCCACTTGTTTACCGGGGGCGCTACAGTAAAACCTTGCTAATAAAAGGGAAAGTTTATCAACACTCATCCTTTATCTTTCCTACCCACTAAAATCTTATCTTCTTCACCGACGGTAAAATCTGAAAAATGGTGTTGTGTTCATGCAACATAAGGGATGTCCTTCGAACCTGCTGGAACAACACGAACCCAGTCAGGAAGTTCTATGCATGTCCAAGACAGGTTGGGACACTTAATTTTAGTTCATTTTAAAGTTGGCATGTAGTGGTTTACCTTAAAATGTGTTGATTATAGTAATATATATGTTTTATTATAATTGTGATTTTATACGAGTGGGTTTAGTTGGTGTTTATGCTGCAAACAGATGCTAACATTTTGATTATCAATTATAGCCTACAACATGTCCGTTCATTGGGTGGTACCCATGCAAAGGAGAGCAAGGGATGTTATCATCTACTTGCAGAGGACAATCTACAGGAATGAGGCGGCATTACAAGAATGCGAAGCCGCCCTCATTTCTGAGACTATGGAGGCGGTCAACGCTGGTGACCGGGCAAACGAGGTAAAGGTTGCTCACTAAGCAGCCTTGGCTGATCTCCTTGTTGAGAAGGAGAAAGTTTGCCGTCTCAGGAACTTTTGTGTCTTGTCTTGGATGGTCATATTCTTGGTTTTTCTGTGGTTCTTCTATAGGGTTTAGAAAGGTACTGGTTTTTGTGTTTTGAATCGGTGGTAGATGGTCTCCAATGTTGATAGTTGTGTTTAAGAAGTTTAAGTGTAGGTTGACTAGAATAATCTTTTGGTTTATAATGTTTGGTCCTTGTACAGTGGTAATATATTTCTTTTATGCTTTGGTCCTTATACTGTGCTGCCTTTACTAATAGGTCCTTTGCCCCAAAAATTTGTATATCACTTGCCACACAAATACTAGTAAAATGATCAAAGTCATAACACAGATACAAGTATTAAAAATGGATGAATGATCAGAGATGGATGAACAGACACCACTTTTGAGTATCAACATAAACTTGATATGGTGTTGTTCATCCATTTTTGATTCTTCATTCCTGTTTGTGATAATACAATAACAGTATCCAACTCAAAACACAGATCCAAGAAAAATAGGTCCAAGAATCATAGACATATGAAGTCTCAAAGATGGATGACCAGACACTACTTTTGAGTATCAACATAAACTTGATATGGTGTTGTTCATCCATTTTTGATCCTTCATTCCTGTTTGTGATAATAGAATAACAGTATCCAACTCAAAACACAGATCCAAGATTCATAGACGTATGAAGTCTCAAGGATGGGTGAACCGACACCATTTCGGTATCAACATAAACTTGATATGGTGTTGTTCATCCATTTTGATCCTTCATTACCGTTTGTGATAATAGAATAACATGAGATCAACTCAAAACACATACATTATGAAGTCTCAAGGATGGGTGAACATGAATTGACTTTGTAAAGTCAACGGTTACTATGCGTATGAACTAGTAACAATACATGTAGAAATACACGTAAAGTAGCAAATCAATACAATAAAAACACAATTTAACCCATAGACTAACATGACATGATTTCATACATAATGCAAATGGATATATTTTCAAATGCATAAAATTTTGTAGTCTACAAATTTCAGAAACATACATTGTTTAAACACAAAGAAATAATGTTTAGGGGATACATATTCGATGGAAAACATTGGCTTTCACATGCTTAACCAGCATTTTTTTGTGGTGAAGAAAGCTTTCCTGCTATAATCTTGGTCTTAGTCCAAAATTGTTTTGGAGACCCACCAAAAGCAACATCAACTTGACTTCAGTTGAGACCTGGACCACACTTGGTTGAAAATCACCTTCAGATTGAGCATCAGTTTGACACTGAGGTTTTTCATTTCCTTCAAAGTTGTGACCTGTAACCTTTGCCTTCTTCTTTGCTTTAACTTTTGGCTGGGATGAACATGTTTTTTGAGACTGTTGTGTACTGCCTTGACTTCCTGTTACACCTCCTTACCCAAGACATGTTTTCTTGTTGTGTCCAAAGATTGCCACAAATCACACTCTTACTAGACTGTGACAAGTTACTGGTTTTGTCACTATTATCATTTTCAGTAAAAGCCCTAATTCTTTTCTTTCGTGGCCTACCTAATGGTTTATGATGTTTAGGTGGAAGAATGGTTGTAGGCACTTGGGACTTATTCCAATGTTGATAACCATTTATTGGCTGAATGTGGTGTTTGTAAGTTTCTTCCCAAGTCTTAAGCAAGTAACATGGATGAACTCATGATTCAACAAATCCTACTTGCATTCCATTGAACCTCATACACCGGTGGGTAGCAACAACATGTTTACATGGCATACTTGTAAGCTCCCATCTTCTACATGTACAAGCCCTAGCTTCAACATTCACAAAACACTTATCTCCCCATCCACTGACCTCATACTTTTCTCCTTCAACCCGTAAAACGGTGTACTTATAAGCCTCTTTCTTGATTGCATCTAACATGAGTGTTGCCTTTGGTGTTAATGGTCCGACACACTTGTGAATCGCATTCACAACGTTCACTATTCTTTTCATACAGTATTCTCTAATGTATTCCAAAGCAGTAATGATGGGTTGGTGCCTACCTCCCAATAGTTTCCCATTGAACACCTCACACATGTTATTAAGTAACACATCAGAATGAGCCCTCCCTACACATTTATACAACATGTTTGATTTATACAAACAACAGTGTAGAAGAATGTCGTAGAACAAAAGATGTACAAGTAGACATAGATTTGGTTAGGTACCTGAAAATTCGACCTTGACCAATGGGTTGGTGGTATCTTACTTAACCAAGCATGGACAGGTTCGCTAAACCTCTTGAATGCCAACATGGCTGCCTCAAATTGTTGGCAGTTGTTCGCCGACATCTCCACAAATGTTCCTTGTATGCTTTAGCATTCCATTGCAATTTCATATTATCATGGATGTGCTTTAAACAATATCTGTGTTCAAAGACTAGAGAATACTGCTGCTAATGCTGGAATGATACCCTACAAAAATAAACATCAAATCAATACAAATAAAACTTGCATTTATCGAAAATACAAGTGAATCTAATCAACTAAATGGTAACATCACCTTTTACCTGTCACTGATAAAAGTGTAGTTTGAGTTTGGTTGCAAGTCAAGATCATCTCTTAGACATTCAAGAAACCAAATCAATGAGTCTTTGCTTTCCTTCTACAACGCGTAGGCTAAAAGGTATATTCCATTGTTGCTTGTCTATACCCATCTCAAAGAAGTTGGCCGGAAAAGGACCCCTCATAAAAGCACCATCCAATCCCAACAACTCTTTTCGACAAGCTTTATATCCTTCCTTCAAAGTACCTAATCATACATACATTCTCTTGAAAACTCTGGTTGGACTTGTTGCATCTGTTGCAGTTTGTACAATTATCCTAACTGTTGTATCGGGTTTGTTTTTCGCAAATCTTCAACATAATCTCTTAAAAGGGTGTATTGCTGCTTATGATCACCCATAATCTCATTTTATGCCTTGTTTTTTTGCCCTTAATGCCTTTTGCATAGACACACTGAACTTCAAAAAGCATTTCTTGGTGATCTTGAACAGCCTTGATTGGAATATCTGGATTGACTTGAACTTGGTCAACTATTTGCTTCAAAAGAAACTTGTAGTCATAAGCTTTAATCTCTCTTGATTGCAAACATTTGTGTTCATCCCTGAAATTCCGAACAATCCATACATCTTTAGTCAGTATTTTTGGCAACATACAACAACCATCGGCAATGTTGCTTGCTCCTTGCGTGATCGCAAATATACATCCCTTCCAAGGCCTCTAGTTATCGGACTAGTTTTCCACTTTGGGATTTTCCCAACACCTTCGGTTATTCCACAAACAAGTATTTTTCCAAGACACCTAACCCTAATTCTCTGTTTGTCATTCTTAATGAGTTGCAATTTCCTCCTAGTCTTTATTGATAGCAGGTAGATCCTATCTTTCACTTCTTTGCGCTACAAAAGTTTGACCACGTAAAAAATATATTTCATCCTCTGTTTGTCTTTGCCTCACCTAACTTTTGTTTCTTGTATGCCCTCATTTTTTTCTTCCTAATAACATACTCATCCTCATTCTCAGAACCACTTGCAAAATAATTATCATCTAACAGATCCAACTCACTTTTCTTAAAAAATCATCCGGTATCCGGTGGTGGTACCTATAGATGGTAACTCAGTAGTCTCAGTCACTTTGAACAGATTAACATCAAAATCAGGCTCCTCAAAAGTATTAGCCTCATCGACAAATGTGTTTCCATCACGATTGTTCTCAATATCATCATCATCACTTATATAACTGTCTGTCTCACTCACATTGTCATCACTTAAAGCTTCATCGATATCACT
This sequence comes from Chrysanthemum makinoi, assembly GCA_910596185.1. NCBI lineage: Eukaryota > Viridiplantae > Streptophyta > Magnoliopsida > Asterales > Asteraceae > Chrysanthemum > Chrysanthemum makinoi. The sequence goes on along the minus strand of OU343216.1, from coordinate 8,119,584 downwards.
TACGTATTGCAGATTTACCTTTTGGATATGCTCCACAGGATTACATATTTCCTCCTCATGATGACCTAACTCTTGATCATTTTGACATACCTCTTCAGGACTATCTATTTAGATATGCTCAACATGTTTATCTATATGTTGGTTGACATCACCTACAACATCTTCACTGGCCGGACCTCTACGAGATGAAAACAAGGGTTCTTTTCGGCATCCGACTAGATTGTACCAAAGTATTGACTTCCAAAGGTTGATGTGTAACCTCACATATATCCTCTACCACTGATTTATTAACAATGTTTTCTAAGAACAATTTGTTTGAGCAATATGGAACAATAGCAAGCGCTGCCTTTTTCTTTGTTGCATCCACGTCAGCAATAACTGTCCTAATTGACTTTGGTGACATTTGATCAACATCCAATGTTGTCTTACCATTTTCAACATAAACCTCTATCATCTTATGGTCATCAACAAGATCTTTCAATATTTCTAAATTAGCACTCTCACTTAAGCTATACAAACCATCATCTAAATTACTACCATGCTTAACAAAGTAATAGTAATTTTTTGAACCAAGCTCATAACCCAATTCATACATAAGAACATCCGACTCTTCAACTGACACACTATCAACATCAACCAAATCAACTAAAGTTTTCATACCTCCAACATATATTCTACCAGGCCAGTATTTAAATACACCATTGTGATGAACCCTCATGCTAAACATATTAGATCTATCACCTGAAAACATGTCAATATATGTTTAGGTCATTCTAAAAACTTAATTGGCAAACAATAAATACCTCAATTAGAAATTCCAATGACTAAAAAAAAAAAAAAAAAACAAGGCCGTATTTCTTCTTAGCAGAGTTGTACAAGACAGTGTCATCAACTGGATAACCTGGATGTCTTCTTACATTCCATAGAGTAAAGTCCATGTTTCGGTTTTATGATTGATAAACAGGGGTTTTGTGACATGCAATTAGGGTTTGTAAATTCTGATAATTCTTGTAACGAAAGTTCTGGGACGAAAAATAATACAGACTATGTGTTTATGGGGCGGGAAGAGGGTTACATTACATGTGGCAATAATTAAGAAATTTTTAATTGAAATAAAGAAAAGACAATTGTGCCCTTGAACTAAAGACAAATCAAACAGCAACTGACGTGCTTGACTAACGGAAATATGGTCAAAGGACCGAGTATAAAAGTTGGAAAAGGGACTCTGGACGATGAAAAGGTCCAAGTTTGTCCCATCGCGATGCGCAACAACAAGTTTAGGGACGAACGGTGTATTTAGTCTTTTTTATATATTTGCCCTTGGTTTTTAGAAAGGTTGAAGTCTGATGTTTATCTTGGAGATGAAAGGGAACTTAACTACAATATGTTTTTATCCGTTAAATCTTGGTCACAACCGTGTAACTTCGTCACTTAAAACATGACTGTACGCTAGGTAAAATTTCAAACACCTAGCTAATTTATGAAAACGAGAAGTAAAGAAAGACATATATAATATCAAAGTTTGATGAACAGTGAAATGTACGTTATGAGTCAAGTCAAGTAGCTTGGCTCACTTAGGGGTGGGAGTGGTTGCCTAATACCCTAATACTTTGGGGGTGCCACATCACCTCTATCCAATAAAAACATTCCATCTCAAAACTACCCTAATACTACCCTAACACTACCTTAACTAGACGGAGTGGTACCCGATCCTACCCTAACACTACCTTTCATAAAAAGACAAAAAAAAAATAAAAAATAGAGAACAAATGTTATAATCGAGCGGGTTCCGAGCTCGATTTGGTACAAAATTTCAAGTACCCTAACTATTTTCATCTTGACAAAAGTGGTATTGGTGGGTTAAAATACCTTTATAATTTGGTTAGTTACTTGCTCATTCTTCCTATTTATGTGAATATTGTAACGCTTGTTATTATTTTTATATTAACAAGACAAAACATAGTAAAGTTTTTTACAAGCAACATTATACTCTAACTATGTTATGTACGCTTTAAAACCTTAACAAGAGATAAACTTGTAACATGTTGTACCTTATTCAGTGCAAGAATGTTTGTACTTTTCAGATATGTATGGGTTAGAGTTGTTCAAAATAAAATTTAATGAAGTCAGAAGTGCTCACTTATTTGTAATGTAATTTTTTTCTTTTCAAAATTGCTTTATGACAAAAGTATTTTATTTAAGTTTGGCAAACGTATAACTTTTGGGCAGAAGTATTTTCGAATGGAGTTGGGATCAAGTACGTAAAAATAGGATGGTCAAACGTTTTTTCATTTGTATAATACTATACCATATTGGTAGTGCTCAAGTCTAATCGGTAACTATACGGCCGGAAATACGTGAGTCTATTGGGGGTACACACGTATACACCAAAGGAACGTTTTATTAATATTGTTAGCATTACCAAAATATATGGAAGTGATGGCTATTCTACATATATGAACTTTGTACATTGTGATAGACGTTGTAGTAGATAGTAGTTTTAGTATCAGGCTTATTGGATTGGGTTAAGCTAATAAGTACTAGTTTATAGTAAGCTAAGTATGTTAAATAGACAAACCCAAGCCCAAAACACAATCCAAGCCCATGACAAGCCAATATGTGGCGTCTCACTATAAAACACTCTTTAGTGTTTTGATTAGAGGGGCGGAACTTTATAGAACATTGTGCATGTGTGTATTTTCTTTGAAAGTAATAGATTACAAGTTTAATCCATCACACATTATCTCTCTAACTTTCTCCCACTAGTTTTCAACGCACTCTTCATCTTCTATGTGTGATTGATACTAGTTTATGGAGAGATGATTTAGGTGTGTTTGTGCGTTGATAGTTATAGTGATATTTTGGTTACACAAAATACTTAGCCAAAATATCATTATAATAATATGTCGCTATAAAATCTCGTTGTTATATACGGGTACTCGCATAATATTATACAATATGCGTAATATCCAAAGTTTTAGAAATCCAAAGATAATTATGCAAATACTTTTTTATTAAAAAAAATTCATTTTAATAAAGGTAAAGATACCCACATTATCTAAAGTTATTGTATATGTTATGAAAAGTCATAGAACTAGACTACAAGCAGGGTGGCTATTCTCATCACTTTAATCAACATCAAGCTTTTGAGTATTTCACTTTCACCCATTCCACTCATTAATGTTACAAAATAAAAACTTACAAAATACAAACTACTCCATTAATCATCACTAACATAGTGATGGCCATTTTCAGTCACTACCATCATCCATCATGTCCTGCTACCGTAAGCCAACTTACAAGAGATCGAAACCACCACCAGTTGTTCTATAACAAGACGAGAAAGTGTAACAAGTTTACATCAATTGCACTATCAACATCTCTGATTACATCCTCTACTGATTACATCCGTTTCTTTCTTCCTTTCATGAGGTTGAACAGCCTGGTTTCCGGTTCGGTGGTTCAACCCGGGTCGACCAAAACTCGGCGGCGTAATCCGGTTTGAATTTCAACAAAAACCTGGCATACAACGGATCGATCATCACTCCGGTTCTTGGTTCAACGGGTTGAACCAGCCGGATCGAACTAGGTTTTAAAACATTTTGAACTTATACTAACCAGTCACACATTGCATGTTGGAAGCGTTCAAATAAAATCTTGATTCTTGACCCTCCAATCTTTTCACTCGGATTCATTCTTACATTCAATGTAAGACCAAGATCATCCTTAAACAAACACACATATTCACAAACAAACACAAGTAACCATCAGGTAAAACATCCATCTTTTCTTTATATACAAAACAAAAAACCCTTCTCAGAACCAGTCATCATTAGAACAAACTATATTTAACTTGAAATTCAATATAAAATAAGGTTATGAGTCTATGACAATTTGGTGTCAACTATTTTGGCATGCCGCTCTTTTCATCTTGATAAAAGTGGTATTAGTGGGTTAGACTACCTTCATAATATGGTTAGTTACTTGTTCCTTCTTCCTGTTTATGTGAATACTGTAACAATTGTTATTGTTTTGATATTAATAAGACAAATCAAAGTAAAGTTTTTTACAAGCAGCATTATAGTCTAACTATGTTATATACGCTTTAAAACCCTAACAAGAGATAAAATCTTAACATGTAGTACCCTATTCAGTGCAAGAATGTTTTACGTGTCAGATATTTATAGGTTGGAGTTGTTCAAAATGAAATTTAGTGAAGTCAGAAGTGCTCACTCGTTTGTATTGTAATCTTTTTTCAAAATTGTTTTATGACAAAAGTATTTAATTTAAGTTTGGAAAACATATATTTTTAGGGCAGAAGTATTTTCAAGTGGAGTTGGGATCAAGTATGTAAAAACAGGATGGTTAAATGTTTTTGAATTTTTATAATACTATACCATATTGGTAGTGCTCAAGTCTAATCGGTAACTATACGGCCAGAAATACATGAGCCTATTGGGGGCATACTTTCGTAGTTATTGTTATTGGTGTGTTTTAAACTTAGATCTACCAGCTTACTAGATGAAGCATGATCAGTCGAATGCTCAACCTGTTTACCATCCTTACCCTCCTTTCCATTTCAGTAGCACCATGCCACTTTAATAAAAACACCTCTCCATCGTTCACATCTTCTTTAACAACATTCATTCCATCTTTCTCAACTTCCTTAAGAACATCATCTTCCTCCTTTATCTCTTTAATAACCACACCCTTACCACACCTACTCCTCATCTCCATCAAATTTTGCTCGACTGTTGAATCATGAGTTTCAATGTAAACATCTATTTCCTTAAACCAATGCACGTATTTCAACAATGTCACCACATCTTCCTCACTCATCAATGAACCAACCCATCATCCAGAGACTTCACAAGGATCCTAAAATGTGTGAATTGTTTAGTGTCTACCCCTATTCCTAGCTCATATAACATGCTAACAAACTGTTGAATCGAGAATAAGTGAAAATCAATGAGGTCAACATAGTCTATATCTGCAAACCGATATCCTCGGTTTGGTGGGATTGTAAAGAAACCATCGTAGTAGATTTTGATCATGAACAGAGTGTCATTAGAATATGGCGAAAAACGAAACAAATAACAGCCTACAAGTTTGATTTTGACAAAACATACTATTTACACATGCATGTTCAAAAAAGATTCTTGGAAAATAAAACAACAAGTTAAAACAAAATGAATCGATGCTTACCGTAAAGAACACCAAGCTCATGGGTCGGAAAATTGGGTGTTCGAATATGCCAAAGTGAATGCCCAAATATCATGTTTGATTGATAGTGTGGGTTGATTATGTGTGTATAAGTGGTGTTAGATCGGGTTATGAATCAGATGATATACAAGCGTTGTAGTCATTCTTGCAAGTTATGTCCCTATGATTAGGGTCGCATCGGGAGTGAAACCAGTTATGTGGGTGAGTAAATTGTGGGGAACAGGGAAATGAATAAAATACCCCATTTGGAACAATAACTAACGAGATTTTCTAACTATCGTTAGGAAGAGGGACACAAATTGCATGGAAACATTCACAGTAATGACATAATTTGCAGTCTTATCTTTGGAATGGCTAAAAATGCAATTTGGACTATACTTAGGGAATTTTTTTTTCAGTTTACCCAAAAAAGAAAAAAAAAAAAAAGAAGCTAATTCCATATATGTTTTGTCTGATTAAAATGGTCGCAAGTCACGACAACAACCATTATCATAACTTAATTTATTTTGCCTTCGATGTTAGGAAGTCATAGGTTAAAAGAGTTTGCGTACACGTACGAAATCAAACAAACTAAAATTTTCATGCATTTAAGTATAATACATACATCTGTCCCGACTTAATCCGACCCAATTAACACCCGAACCCGACAACCTGGTATATCTCTCTGTCTCAAAATTATTGTCAAAAAAACAAAAATCACCTAGTTTAATAAAAGTAAAAGTTAAGGGGGATTAGTTGGAGAAATACTCCATTTTTTCGAAAATTTTTCATATGAAAAGGGAAAACCGAACCTAGTTTATGCACTTTTTCCAATAATTTTCCAAAAATATGAAATTCTCATTTTCCAATTTTTAATAGAAAAAATGAAAATACCATTACACCCTTCTCACTTTTTTTCTTTCCTAAATAATAACACTATTTCCTTTCACCCTACACTTTTATCACGCCTCTTCCATCCTCCACCTTCACTTTCCATCGTCGCCCACCTCTCCGTCCACCGTCTCCGCCCACCGTCAAGTTTTCAACTAAACAGTTTTTTCATTTAAAAAAAAAGAAAAATATAACTCCAGCTAAACGAATTTTCAAATTTCTCAACTCTTCTTAGAAATTTAAAAACCAAAAAACATAAAAAAATTTCACCAACTAAACTGCTAATATTCTCCTATTAATTTCTCTAACCAACTTTTTGAGAGCAGATAGGCGCACAAATTAAGAGGGGTTGTGCGGCTACTATTACAATCACGACAAGTTACACCATTACAAACAAATGACCCGGTAGATACGGCATTGTTTCTGGTAGTGATACTATTACTTGAATCAAAGTCAAAATCAATAAACAGGTAATTCTAAACCCTAATTAAGGACATATATTTAATTGATTTAGTGAAATGAGTATAGCTTTAAGTAATCTGTGTGGTCCAGATTGTTGGTGTGATCATGCTTCTGGATAGGATGTATGATAAGGTTTTAAAATGTACCTTTTTGAGGGGTCATTTAAGCCCTTATTTGATCATTTTTGTATCCGTTATTACTTAATATCGTTCCTTTTCACTTTTTAGGTCTCTTGAAGGCAAATTGTTGTAATGGCACATATTTGGACGAAAAGTAGCGAATATACGAAGAAATGGCCAAAGTCGAATCGAGACACTCCGATGCCGAAAACATAAGGTGACGGCGTCACTGCTTATCTGCGATGCCGTCCGAGGATTTTGTGATGGGACATAACCCAAAAGTCTTATTTTCAAGTGACGACGCCCAGTTGTAAAAGAGTACCGCCCGCTACTCGACGGCCTAGATTCAATCCGCACGCGTCGAGAAGAAGGCGTCACAAGCACAAGGTGACGCCGTCGCAAGACTAATGTGGCCAAGAAGAAACCCTAATGACGGACCGACGACGGCGTCACAAGACATAAGGTGACGCCGTCGCATATGTAATCTATATATAAAATCCAATTTTTCAGTATTTGTGTGTAGTCTTTGGAGTAAAAACCTAGAACCAACCAAGGTCGTTTTGTACAGATTTTAGGGTTCCAAACCCTATCTTACATCAAGATAAGTTCTTTACTTCATTAATACAATTATGTCTTTGATTATTTGTGTGTATGCTTGCATGTTCTCCATGTCCGGCTAATTTATTTGTGTGTTTGCTTAGGGAATATGAAACTTAATTATTGATTATTGATTGGTTGTCTCTTATCTTAGTTGATTAATGATCTAGTAATGTGATAGGTCGTTCATTGTGTACTTAATGCTTGATTAAATCTTTGTGAACCTTAGAATATAACTCCTTGAGTAGTTGTAAGCTAAACCATCCAAAGAGTGCCTTAGAGTAAGAGTTTATTATCCCTAGTGGGTTTTGTAGACGAGACCCTTTGGTAAGTTCAAAGAGTTAAGGAACATACGCATACCCTACAACCTTAGACACACAACGCAACTAAGAATAAGGCGGACAATTCAACCACCAATAGGAGATAATTAAGGAGTAGTAAAACCTAAGTAAACACATCTTTAAACTATCATACGAGCACACAATAACTAGACATAGACTACATACACCTTAGATTAGATAATTAGATAAGTAGAGTAATCGGTAGCAATACCAACCCCCAAATCCAAACCCGAGATTCGTACCTTTCAATTTCCTAAAAAACATAAAAAGATAAAAATAATCTTCCTCAACCCCAACCTTAGCGTAGTAACTTCTTACTAGCATTTCTATTCCCTGAGAAGCGATATCAATACCGTGGCTTACCTAATACTACACTACAAACGATTAGGTTCATTTGCCTAGGGTGTTATAAAACTTGCTCAAGAAAAGGAAGTTTCCTTGACCTCGACGGCGCGTAGCGTTATCAAGTTTTACGCCGGAATAGAATAGCTAGTTAGTAGTCCACCACGTTTAGGTTCTTTGCTTGATTCCTATCAAGTAAATTTTTCTCATTTTTAGCTTTCTCTTAGTCTATCCCCTTCTTCGTGACCTTTGTTCGTAAACCCCATCACTTTTCATCATGGAAGGTGATAACCACCCACCATTCATCAACCCACCACCAATTGACCCGCCAAGAGCCCGTACTCTTGGTGAATACTGGAGACCAAGCCACCTAGGCTATAGGAACACCATTGAGCTTCCCGACCTAAGCCCAAACTACTGACCTGCGATCCGACACCATCCGGTTGGTGCAAAACGGATGTGCATTCCATGGACTTCGATCCGAAGATCCTAATCGACATCGAGGGATTTCCTCAAAATTGTCGATTCCATTGACCTTGATGCTACTACTCGGGGAGACCACGCTACCGCATCTCTTCCAATTTTGTCTACGGGACCAAGCTAGTAATTGGCTTGAGCGACTTCCCGCCGGATCCATCTCAAGTTGGGATGATCTTACCTCTCGTTTCCTTGCTCAACTTTTCCCACCGGGGAGAACCACTAAACTTAGGAATGACATCTTGATGTTCCAACAACGCCAAGATGAATCTCTCTACGAAGCATGGACTCGATTCAAGGACTTACTCCATAAAGTCCTCATCACGCATTGATCTTTGGCTTCAAGTCCAAATCTTTTATGATCATGTCAACTTCCTCACCAGCGATCTGGGACAAGCGGCCGGTGGAAAACTTAGTGATCTTACCGGAAGAATCATGGGACATAATAGAGGACCTTGCCCTCTATGACAACGAAAGTTGGAATGACCCCGTGAGTTGCCCAAAACCGTTAAGGCAATCTCCTTGCCTCCCATTAACTCACAATCTTCCGACCAGTGGGATGATCGAACTTGAAGATCAAGTAAAATTCCTAATGAGTTCCTACGAAAATCCTAAGTCCTCACATCAAGTGAATAAAATCACTCTACCTTGTGAGTTATGTAGCGGTCCCCATGACACTCGTGATTGCACAAGACTCCCCGAACAAGCTTTTTGCGGACTACGCCCGTGCGTCATGCATCGACGGAGCGGGGAGAGAAGTGGTACACTTTCAAGCCCGAACAAAACAACTTAGGAAACTCTTACAACCCCTCATGGAGAAATCACCCTAACCTTAAGTGGAACCAAAACTCAAGCACGCCCCAAAGCTCATCTAGCCCACCTAATAGGTTCAACTCTCTAAACACCAGGAACCCCACTAATCTTGAGGCAATTCGTCTAGATTCTGTCATCTCAAGAGACTCGATTGACTAAGCTTGAAGCCGATTTTAAGCAAAGACAAAGCGAGATGACACACAAGCTTGTTGCCCTCTTAAAAGCCTTCAATTAACGGGAAGTTGGAGCACTCCCAAGTGATACTATAAAGAACCCAAAAGTGAATTCGATTTCATCGGCTTCATGTTCTTGCTCACCATGGGAGAGTGCACATCCATGCCCATCACATCCAACGGTTCACTCGGTAAATGCTATAAAAAAGGGTTCCAAGCCATCCAAGATGAGGTACCAAGGCCCTACACCATTGGTAGAACCTACTCTTGAGAAACCCGTCAACCAAGAATCCAAACCTAGTTTAGAGGAGGAGTACAAGGAACTCCATCAAGAAAAACCGATTCTTGAGGTCTTAGCTCATGCACCTTATTATAATGCTTTAAAAGAAAAATATGAGTTAGAACTTAAGCTTGGAAAACATGGGTCCGCTTTTGTGCGAAATAATTTACCTAAGAAGTTAGACGATCCCGGGCTATTTACTCTTCCGTGTAGGCTTGGAACTTCCAAACCTCTCGATGCTCTAGCCGACTTAGGATCAAACATCAATCTTGTTCCTTGTCCTCCATAGAAGCCTTAACTTAGGTAAGATAGAACCAACGGAAACCATCTTAGGTCGAGCGGACGGTAGTGTTGCCGTCGGTTGGAATAATAAAAGACATGGTAGTACACGTAGGAGAGTTGACTCTTTTGGGCCGACTTTCATGTGCTAGACATGAATAAGGACCCGACATGCCCATTACTAGTAGGAAGAGGATTCTTAGCTACCGCTAGTGCCATCATCGATTGTAAGATGTTCAAGATAGTGGTAGGAGAGGGGAGTGCTAGGTCAATTTACGATGTCAAAAGCATAATGCTTACAAAAAAGAGGAAATCCCACATGAGATTAGGTTTGTTTAGAGAGCCTTCTAGATATGGACTTTGGATAGACAAGAACCTCATAGGCCCCCAAAGACCTTTTTACCTAGACGAAGCCTTCACTAGTAAAGCAACCTTCCAAGAAAAAGAAATGGCTAGGGATATGGAAGTGAACCCATTCGAGGACGCCTTAGTATTTAGGAAGATGACCGAGTTCCTAGGAAGCTTGCCCGTCAACCTTGTCATGAATAAATGGAAAGTTGAGAAATCTAAACACAAATGGGATTGGGATAGACCGCCTAGTGACGGTGATGGAGAGTGGCACATTAGGATAACAATCTATGATCCCGATGGAGAGAAGTTTGAAAAGGCATATCTAACCGAACGTACTACTAGGAACTTGAATGATAAGTCTAGCTACAAGACTCTTAAATAAAGAAAAGTGCTTCGTGGGAGGCAACTCATGCTTAATTGTTTGCTTGTTAGTGTCATATATCTTTTATTAATTGTTTATACTCATGTTTAAATTTGTAAAAATGCTTTATTTTGTTTTTAACCTCGCCTTAATTGCATATAAAGGTATTTTACATAAAGGATAAGTGTAGGGAGGATTACACACGTTTTCAAATGAAGCGTAAACATGAGAATAACAATTCATTAAAAGATATATATGTGTGTTTGTTCGAGTCAAATGCTTGTATCGAGTCATAATGGATGTTTTGCTTAAATTTTTCCAGATTCTAAAGATGTAAATTTTCCAAAATTTTTCCGAAAATCGCAGACCGTTTTGTCAGGGATAACTGACGGTGTGGGATTGCAACGGCTGGTCGTCGAAGGAGTAAAACATCGCGGATTACTTTTTCTCGTTTTCGAGCTACTTATAAATTTTGGAATTTTCCGGTCTTAATTTTCCGAAATTCAGAAACATCCATTCCACAAGCATTATATCCTAGTTTAAATCGAGTCTTATATATATATATATATTATTACCGCGATTTTGAAGGTTCGTTTGTTTTCTTCAAGTGTGCGTGTTTAATTTATCAAGAAGAAGAAACAAAATATGGGAAGGAGCTTTTCAAGCGCACATTCTTCTTGGAAAGGATTTAACCACTACTTCACAACGGATCCTACCGAGCTAATCATGGGAGTACTAGTTTCTTTCGTTTTTCATTACCTTCCATTATCATAACTTTGATACTTTCGGGAACATTGGGGACAATGTTCAGTTTAAGTGAGGGAGGGAAAATAAAACGGGAACTTTGAAACTATGCTTATCCTTGATTATTTACTTTGTCCAAATGTACTTGTGTAATAAACCATGAGAAAATGTCGGTTAGGGTAATTTTGGCACCAAATTTTTAATTTTTCATGACATATAAGAGTGGGCCATTAGTTTTAACAAAAGCGTCTCACGGATAGGAAGTTGCATGACTAGCACAAAAACCCTTTACCACCTAAATTCCACCCAAAATGTGAGGATCACCCTTAGATTAGTAGGAATTAAAAGCATTCATCTTTAATGCTTAGAGTGTGAACCGGTAGTATATTAGATTCTATAACTTGTTTTGTGATGCATTCCGAGATCGCTAGTAAGACTACACTTGTGTAGTTAGGAATAACTAAATGATAAGAGGCATTAGGATAACCCTTGTTTGATACCCGTAATATAATTACTTATTCCACCTCGGTTGAGTAATTCCCCACACCCTTTGGTTGTACTCATCTTTAGTACACGATACCCCTAGTTAACCCCTCAGAGCCTATCCTTTTCGCGGTTTTCGTGATGTTTCGGTTTTTCCGGAATATCAATGAAGAGCATTGTTTACACCCCACCCCCAAATATACACCCAAATTGCCTTAGCCTACCCTTTACGCACTCACTTTTAGTGCATTATTGTTATCACCCTAAACCCTTAGTTCAATTATCTGGTTGCTTGCATGAGTTGCTAAGTCGAGTCATATCCTTTGTACACAGTTTTGGGACGATTGGGATTCATGGGAAAAGTTAAAGTTTATGAAATGACGGGATGGGAACGTTAAATTCAAATTCCCTTTGTTTGCATAATAATGTACCCCAAGTGTTTTGATCTTTTCAATTCGGGTCAAATTAGTGTTAGAGTAATAAAAACTCAAGTGTAGCGATGTGCCTATAAATCCCTATCATTTTGATGTTATCGTAGAGGATGGTAGAGTAAAGTGTATTGAAAAAAAAAAAAAAAAAAAAAAAAAAAAAAAAGAAAAAAACCTAACCATCTATCATTTAAATTTATGTTTGATTGTTTCAGTTAGCTAGAGTTTAGTGTCGAAGTCTTGGCTTAGCAACGCCATTCTTCGTATACTTGCAACATAGAGATTTTTGACTTTCCACCACTATATAGCCTATCCCACCAAACCCTTTATTTCCCTACCGTAAGCCTAACATTACAACCCTTTAAAGACCTCTTTGATAGTCTTTCCTAGGTGCTTACACCAAAGCGATGGAGGTTTGATCTATTCTCAAGCCTATGGTAATCTATGTACTAGGACCGGTTTATGAGTGTTTATCTTCCATTTCTAATTTGTTATATTTCATATACACCCGAGAGAGATGTGAGTACCCAAACACCCCATGTGAGGTGCTAGTATGTAATTTCCGTGCTTGTTATGACTTTTGCGGGGCTTATATGTGTTGTGTACTGTTTTAAACCAAAGTCCTATTCTTCCTCTCTGCAACACCATTCTGCTGTGGTGTTCTTGCAATGCTGAACTCCCTCTTGATACCTTTATTTGCACAAAATTCATCCATAAGCTTGTTCTTGAATTCAGTCCCATTATTACATCTAATACCTCTAACCTTGAGTCTCAATTGGTTTTCAAGTGCTATTATGAGAGTCTGAATAGCATCAAAAGTATTATCTTTAAATCCCAAAAGAATACCCAATCAATCTATCAATCATCTGTAACAACCAAGCAAGACTTTTTCTTGTTTAAACTTGCCACAGACAGGTCCAAACAAATCCATATGTAACACCCAAAGGTTCTCTAATAGTCCTCTCCTCAAGCTTCTTGCATGAAGCTTTGTGTTGTTTACCCTTCTTGCATGCCAAACATGAATGATCATTTTTGTCTTTAGGTAAACCTCTAACTAAATTGCCTTTGACCCGTTTGTTGATATTCTTGAAATTAACATGGCCCAATCTTCTATGCCATTGATGTTCCTCTTCAGTTGTTGCTTTAGCCACCAAACATGTGGCTCTCCCATAAGAATGTAGACTCTTCATGTCTAAGCTATACACATCATTTGTCCTTGGTACTCTAAGAACAACCAAGTTATCATCAACGTGCTTGAAGTCGGGAAAGGATGAGACATTTTGTGTCGATGAATAACACAGGATGCTTTTTTCACGCAGATTTGAGAGACGACAATAAGTTGAACTTAAGCTCCCATATCTTACATTCTCAAAATCAATACCGCTTTGATAGTTCCTTTTCCGAGAATCCTTCCTCCATTGGGATCATTCCCAAATGCAACTCTTCCTCCACTAATATTTCTAAAATCATACAGGATCTCTTTGTCTCTGTACTTCCGTGAAGCAACCACTATCTACAATCGATGATCTTTAAGCTCTCTTCGGGTGCCCCACACAAAAAGAAAAGAGTTAGTGATCTTTAGGAACCCAAGCCATTACTGACTTGTTATAATAACCTGAAATCCGAATGACTTTTGAACCTTTGAATACGAGATTAACCAAAAGTGAACTATGAGTTTTGAAGCAAACTATGTCATGCGAGTCTATAATTTAAGACTTTATACGATTTGGTACAATATATATCGAAACTACAAGAAATTCAAATCCTAAAACTAAGCCAATAAATATCCTTCTTCTGACTTGCCATCTTCTGACTACAATATTGGTACAATATTTTATGTTGTGTATGTGCAAGTATTTGATGTCAAATGGTACATGATCTAAATATCTACTGTCATCATGAATAAAATGGGTAATTTTGTGGGGTTAACTTCGAGGGTTCAAGAGGGATTAACGGATAAATTATTCGGTACATAAAAAGTGTGTCGGAGAAGTCGAAATGGGTTAGTAGTTTGTTTACATAGTTGTGTCGATTAGTCGTTTAAACCGCGATCGAAGGTTAAGTTGGCATGTCGAGATATATAAAAAAAATAGAAAAGGAAAAAAAAAAGTAAAATGAAGCTGCTACTGTACGAGTCCTAATATGGTTCAATATTGTTGCATGTTTAATATATTGATTTATTTTTTCTTTTAACCCTCGTCTTTAGAACATTGTCACATGCAAACCTTGAACTATTATAATTGACACATTATAACTTAGACTATCAAAATAATAATATTGAGTTTTTAAGTTTAAAATACTTGTCACTAATAACCCTAAACTTTGATAAATTACACTTTAAACCCTAAATTATGATAAGTTGTTATATTTAACTCTAAAATATTATTACGATTTATATAAGCAATGAATCCGTTATGACTTAAATGAGCTAATAAGTATTATACGAACCGTAATCCGTGTAGATTCATTGAAGAAGACGGACGTTATTTTTCTGCTCACATTTCCATTTACTTTCATTTGCTAAGGTACGGATATTCAGCTCTTCTTCTAATTCTTTGTTCAGAATACTAGTACAAATATTCGGTCCTTTTTCTAAGGACATCCATTGATATGTTTGTCCGTATTTCCTTTGATATCTGCTTTGTTATTCGCTCGATATTTGAATTGCTATCTCGTTTTGATATTCTGGTTATATCGATATGCTTCAGATTCGTGATCCGATATGTTATGTTCGTCATATTTGATATGGTATGTTTCGATTCAAGATTTGATTTGATATGATTATGATTGCTCTTGTATTGCCCGATTCTCAGACTGTATCCCTAGCCATGGAGGTACCATGGCTAACAGGCAATGGCATGACACTATCTCGGGCGGTGTGATTGGTCCCCGCTCCCTTTGTTATGTTTGTATGAGATCTCTTGCCATTATGATATGTTTTTTGAGGAGCGTATGGATGCATCCTAGGTAATTTGTATCTCAGATCAGACGGTGATTGGTTGGTGTGTGTTCTACACCCCATCACATTCTCGTACATTGAGTCTGCGCACTCCATGTATAACTTTGGATTTGGCGGTATATGAATTGTGATATGATTATTTGGCCTATTCATGTGGCATGCTTAGGCACCGGCACCGATCCTATGATATTTGTTATGCACTCTATTTCGTACTTGTCTCATATATGCTTCATATTCTTTCATCCGACATATTCTCGGACTCTTTTCCTTTCCTTGTGTTGACATAATTTGATCCAATTCCCATTTTGATTATATTGTTATTGTATTGTTTATATCTCCTCATGGGCTTTTAAGCTCACCAAGACTTTCTTTTCTCCATGGGTATTTTAAGGATGCTAGGATTGAGAGTCGAGAGTAGGAGTTAGAGACTCGACCCTAGAGTTACCCTAATCTTGTGGACTTATGATTCTGGACTTTTGTATTTTGATTTTCTATTGTTTCATTTGTAATTGTAATCTTTTGGGCTTGTATTTTGGTGTCATGGGTTCATGGCTTGGTTTTGTAAGTCTCCCGCTTGCATATATGTTCTGATTTGACCCCATAATGTGATACTCGGACCCTTATCGGGTCGGGGTGTTACAATTATGGTATCAGAGCTTCGGTTTCGTCCTGTTGAACCTTAGGAATGACCTGTGAAGATATGGGTAGACATTAGGCTTCCGTTTGTTTTGACCAATTCCGTTTGGTTGGACCTTTTCGTTCAAAATTGCTTTCGACGTTCTTTTGTCTTCGCTGATTTGATCTTCCTCCTTCCACCTTTGATTTTACCTTTTTGTTTTCGCGGGTTTGTTTATCAATCGTTTAGATGGTGAGTACTCGTAGAATCGAAGATGGTGATTCAGATCCTGAGTTGCTACAATCATTGCTGAGTTAGGGAGGTTCGTGAAGACGCCACATACGTTTAGTACAATTCGTTCCAGTTAAGTTGAAGACAAGATTGCTCGTGTCGAGAGGATCTTGGAGTATTGTGCGGCGCTGGAAACATCAAGATGCTGCAGGAGAAAGCGCCGAAAAACAAGAGGAGCAAAGACGGAGACAAGATTCAAAGACGGAAACATCAATTAGCGTATTTCAGATAGGCGGAGAAACTACTTCCAGGAGTTTGGGCGTATTGTTGGTCAGCAGTTCAGCCATGCTACTAGGTAGTCGTATTAGAGAAGAGATGCTGAGAAGATTTCATCTGCTTTGTGTGTTTAATAGGGCATCGAGCCCATTATGGTCCTAAGAATGGTGGCATACAGGGTTTCCGCGATTCGTTTTTCTTTCATTAGTTTCGTTACGCGTTTGGAGACAGTTCGTTATTCGTTATGTGGTTTGGGTTGTTAGTATGTTTCGTTGATTCGTCTGGAGATTCGGATTGAAGGAAGTGAGTCCGCAGTTCATACTTCCTTTATTTTATTTGTGCGGGTATTATACCCATTCCGCTATGAGTTTTGATATTCGCCTTATGTTTCTGGATCATTGGTACGTTTTCTATTGGACGTTTGAAGTTTGGAATTTATCTATGAAGTTTCTATCATTTGGCTTTACCTTCGTATTTTGTTCGTATTCGTGATTGTGTTTTACGTCATCAACATCCACTCCATATATGTTTCGTATCCGCTAGATCAGATACGTATTGATCTATCTTTTGTCAAAGAGCCTGAGACTGTCAGTCAGTTATCAGTATTTCTTTCGTGATTCGGTACGTATTCGCTTGACTTTCCTACTTCAATTTCGAGGACGAAATTAATTGTTTAGAGGGGAAGAATTATAATAACCTGAAATCCGAATGACTTTTGAACCTTTGAATACGAGATTAACCTAAAGTGAACTATGAGTTTTGAAGCAAACTATGTCATGCGAGTCTATAATTTAAGACTTTATACGATTTGGTACAATATATATGGAAACTACAAGAAATGCAAATCCTAAACCTAAGCCACAAAATAAATAACACAAACTTAAAACATCACTAGTTAATAAGTAAGAAAGACCCAATGCATTTTACAACTGTACACATTGTAAATGGATAGTACAAAATTTAAAATGAAAGTTGAAAGAGATTTGGTCATCCAGATATTCCACAAGACTCGGCACTATTTTCCCTCACTCACCCATTTATACTAGAACCGTATCTCACATTTCCACTGTCACACTAAACCCTAAAATAAAATAAAATAAACAAGTTTAAGTGGCGGCAGTTTCACTTTGCTCTCGAAAAGAAAGAAGGTTCGAAGGTGGTGTAGAGATCGGTTAGTACCTGGTTTGATCGTGGGTATTGTGGGTTCGAAAGGATTTCAATTTCGTTTGCTCTAGTACGAGTTCGGTTCGGGTTGCAGTTTGTGTTTCGATTTAGTTTTGGTTCGTGTGCTCTTTGCTTCGTTCCTATAACCGATCAAAGGTATAGTCCATCGATTTTGTTTTGAAACCTACTCAATAAATATAGATATATATGAATCATATGTAATCAGAAGCGCAAACATGTTATATGGGTCATAATAAGTATGTTAACATGCATATGAAAGTTTTGTTAAATCTGTACATGAGTCATAAGAAACTAAATTTTACGCATGTCTAATTCTTGTTTATGTTATTTTCTTTTTTCTGTAGTCAAGCACACCATGTAGTCATTTAAATGCCTTTTCTAATCTCTAATAAACCTGCATGTTTGGGGTCGTGTGCACATGGATCAAATGGAGTGTGTATACACGTGTGTTTGGGATCGGGCTTATAGCAATGCGTGTATAATAACAAGTATCGATTGGATGCTTTAAATGGATCAAGTGATAGTCACGCATGGTGATTTCATGTAGTGTTGTTGTGTATCGTGTGGTCGTATTCGTTAGTTTCTGGGTGAGATGAGTCGAGTAAAGAGGATTTATGCTCGTTATATGTCATGGGTCTTAGGCATGTATATGGTTTATATATTCAGGTCGAGTCATACTCCATGCGTATTTTATGTTGTGTATGTGCAAGTATTTGATGTCAAATGGTACATGATCTAAATATCTACTGTCATCATGAATAAAATGGGTAATTTTGTGGGGTTAACTTCGAGGGTTCAAGAGGGATTAACGGATAAATTATTCGGTACATAAAAAGTGTGTCGGAGAAGTCGAGTCGGGGGTTAGTAGTTACGGGTGTTTACATAGTTGTGTCGATTAGTCGTTTAAACCGCGATCGAAGGTTAAGTTGGCATGTCGAGATATATAAAAAAATAGAAAAGGAAAAAAAAAGTAAAATGAAGCTGCTACTGTACGAGTCCTAATATGGTTCAATATTGTTGAATGTTTAATATATTGATTTATTTTTACTTTTAACCCTCGTCTTTAGAACATTGTCACATGCAAACCTTGAACTATTATAATTGACACATTATAACTTAGACTATCAAAATAATAATATTGAGTTTTTAAGTTTAAACTACTTGTCACTAATAACCCTAAACTTTGATAAATTACACTTTAAACCCTAAATTATGATAAGTTGTTATATTTAACTCTAAAATATTATTACGATTTATATAAGCAATGAATCCGTTATGACTTAAATGAGCTAATAAGTATTATACGAACCGTAATCCGTGTAGATTCATTGAAGAAGACGTGACGTTATTTCTTCGTGCTCACATTTCCATTTACTTTCATTTGCTAAGGTACGGATATTCAGTCTCTTCTTCTAAAACATTCTTTGTTCGTAAATACTAGTACAAATATTCCGTCCTTTTTCAGTAAGGACATCCATTGATATGTTTGTCCGGTATTTCCTTTGATATCTGTTTTGTTATTCGTTCTGATATTTGAATTGCTATCTCGTTTTGATATTCGTTGGTTATCCGTTCGATATGCTTCAGTTCAGTATCTGATATGTTATGTTCAGTTCAGTATTTGATATGGTATGTTTCAGTTCAGTATTTGATTTGATATGATTATGATTTGCTCTTGTATTGCCCGGCTTTCTTATCGTATCCCTAGCCATGGAGGTACCATGGCCATGTCATCGGTGGGACACGGTGGCATGACACTATTAAGGTGTGATTGGTCCCCCGGCGTTTTTGTTATGTTTGTATGAGATCTCTTGGCCATTATGATATGTTTCGGGGAGCGTATGGATGCATCCTAGGTAATTTGTATCGTATCGTATCCGGTGATTGGTTGGTGTGTGTTCCTACACCCCATCACATTCGGTACATTGGAGTCTCACACTCCATGTACAACTTTGGATTTGACGGTATATGAATTGTGATATGATTATTTGGCCTATTCATGTGGCATGCTTAGGCACTGGCAAGTGCACTCAGATCCTATGATATT
Organism: Chrysanthemum makinoi; assembly: GCA_910596185.1. Classification (NCBI taxonomy): domain Eukaryota; kingdom Viridiplantae; phylum Streptophyta; class Magnoliopsida; order Asterales; family Asteraceae; genus Chrysanthemum; species Chrysanthemum makinoi. Next base: position 8,099,927 of record OU343216.1, on the reverse strand, counting down.
TGTTATGCACTCTATTTCATTACTTGTCTCATAGCGTTTCATATTCTGTTTCATCTGACATATTCTCAGCAGGCTCTTTTCCTTTCCTTGTGTTGACATAATTTGATCCAATTCCCATTTTGATTATATTGTTATTGTATTGTTTATATCTGTTCACTGGGCTTTTTAAGCTCAGCCGCACTTTCTTTTCTCTGGCGGCAGGTATTTTTAGCGGGATGCTAGGATTGAGAGTCGAGAGTAGGAGCTGTTAGAGACTGACCCTAGAGTTACCCTAATCTTGTGGACTTATGATTCTGGACTTTTGTATTTTGATTTTCTATTGTTTCATTTGTAATTGTAATCTTTTGGGCTTGTATTTTGGTGTCATGGGTTCATGGCTTGGTTTTGTAAGTCTCCCGCTTGCATATATGTTCTGATTTGACCCCATAATGTGATACTCGGACCCTTATCGGGTCGGGGTGTTACACTTGTGTTCCCCTTGTGGAGTCACAAACTCAAATTCTTTGAGTATGTAATTGCCACTGTTTTTCAAAACATGATCCATAATTATCTTTTGATTTTTAGCATGTTGATTTTCAAAACTTTCTGGTTTTTCAACACAACTCTCTTTTACAAGTTCATTCTCTTTTTCTTGTATCACAAAAACATCTAATTCATTTTTTGTTGAAAGTACTGTTTGTCCCTCAACAGTACTTTCCCTCTTAACACATGGTTCCTGTGATCTAGATCCCCTATGTGAATTATAATACCTTCTAGGTTGATAGTGATGAGATCTCCTAGGGTTCCTATTCCAAAGAGAGTGATCAGTACCTTGTTTTTTTGGTGGCGATTACTTTGAGAAATCTAAGTCTAGAATTAACAATTACTTTGGAAAGTCTGTGAGATCTGAAGGTTTTGAAAAGGTCTTCTCTCGTGTGAGTATCTATGATCCGTGAGAAATTTCGTGATTGACCCTATTTGAATTATTCAGCTGGTTTTTGCTCTCTAGTTTTCTGGTTGGCAGACCTGTTCTTTGGAAATTTGCTAAGGTATTTTGAGTGATGTTCACAATGTTTGATTAAATGAGTAGGACTAAAACACACAAAACACAGTTTTTGACCCATACTTCCAAAGTGATTTCTTCTATGTCTATAACTCTTTTCCCATCTGGAAGATCACATAAAACCCAAACTTCTTGAAGTTTAAATTGAAGAAGTTCTTCCTGCATAGCTTCAACCCAGCTTTCTTTAGTTAAAGCTTGAGCAATATTCTTGGGTTCCTCTTGAGAGATAAAACAAGTAAACAGACATGTTTGATGGTCCTTATGATTAAGTATGTTTTGTTTATACACAAAGCTAAGTAAAGCATTGTGAAGTGTATGAAAAGTCTTAGCTCTGTGTCTAGTCATCACTCCAGAAGTAGAAGGACCAATGATTTGATCGGAAGGATGATTCTTATGAATTCTTAAGCTTGGAGACTGTGGAACTCCATAAGTATCTCCAAATTAGTAACATCAGCATCTTCATTGGAATTTGAGAAAATACCTTCAGCTTCAAACTCATCATCAGTTTCTTCTAATCCAGGCATGGTAGGATCATCCAAATGATCTAAAGTCTGTCAACCCGTGCAGTACTTTGTTCGAAATCTTGTCCAAGAATGCGAGAGTACTCTGCAGATCTTGTTCTTCTTCTTTGCCTCTTCATAAGTTCTTCTTTGTTCATCAGTGTAAGAATGTGCTAAAACATCTTGAAGAAGCATCTGATTAAGTTCTTTTAGAATAGATTGATCTTCAGCAGACAATGAGGATTGTGGTGCAACAATACTTTGCTTAGGAGCATCGGTACTTTGCTTTGGAACATCGAGTACTGCTTTGGACTAACAGGATCTTCACGGACTGACATCATGTCTAAGATGAACTCTATGAACAACATAATGTAAGTCTTCTCCATCATGCACAGGTTGATTTTCTTCTCTAACAGGTACATAATTCATGGAAGGAGTTAAAACTTCAAGATCAAACATCCAATCAGGACCTTTACCTTTTTCATTAACTTGATCTTCTAAAAACTCAACATGAAGACAATCTTGAACCTTCTTAGTGACTCTATTGTACACTCTAAATCCCTTATTGTTGGTACAATAACCCAATAAATATCCTTCTTCTGACTTGCCATCAAACTTTCCCAGATTATCAATTGTGTTTAAAATAGTGAGAGGGCATCCAAAGGCTTCATAAAACGAATGTTGGGTTTGTTGCCCATCGGCAACTCATAAGGTGTCTTCATCGTGGCTTAGTAACAGATACTGTTGAGTACATAGCAAGCAGTACTTACAGCCATTTGAGTTGAATAGGTAGATGAGAATCTGCAAGCATTGTTCGGTGCTTCAATCAAAGTCCTATTCTTCCTCTTGCAACACCATTCTGTGTGGTGTTCTTGCAATCTTGAACTCCTCTTGATACCTTTGTTTGCACAAAATTCATCCATAAGCTTGTTCTTGAATTCAGTCCCATTATTACATCTAATACCTCTAACCTTGAGTCTCAATTGGTTTTCAAGTGCTATTATGAGAGTTTGAATAGCATCAAAAGTATCATCTTTAAATCCCAAAAAGAATACCCAACTGAATCTACTGCAATCATCTGTAACAACCAAGCAGTACTTTTTCTTGTTTAAACTTGCCACGAGCGAGGTCCAAACAAATCCATATGTAACAGCTCAAAGGTTCTCTAATAGTCCTCTCCTCAAGCTTCTTGCATGAAGCTTTGTGTTGTTTACCCTTCTTGCATGCCAAGCATGAATGATCATTCTTGTAAGTCTTTGAAGGTAAACCTCTAACTAAATTGCTTTTGACCAGTTTGTTGATATTCTTGAAATTAACATGGCCCAATCTTCTATGCCATTGATGTCCTCTTAGTTGTTGCTTTAGCCACCAAACATGTGGCTCTCCCATAAGAATGTAGACTCTTCATGTCTAAGCTATACACATCATTTGTCCTTGGTACTCTAAGAACTACCAAGTTATCATCAACAGGCTTGAAGTCAGGGGAAAGGATGAGACATTCTGTATGTCGTGAATAACACAGGATGCTTTTTATCACAGATTTGAGAGACCGACATAAGTTGAACTTAAGCTCCTTCACATATCTTACATTCTCAAAATCAATACGCCCTGCTTTGATAGTTCCTTTTCCAATAATCCTTCCTCCATTGGGATCATTCCCAAATGCAACTCTTCCTCCACTAATATTTCTAAAATCAAATAGTATCTCTTTGTCTCCATGCCACTTCCAGAGCAACCACTATCAATAATTAAATGATCTTTAAGCTCCTCTTCTAGGTTGCCCTGCACAAAAGAAAAGAGTTAGTGATCTTTAGGAACCCAAGCCATTACTGACTTGTGTTCCCCTTGTGGAGTCACAAACTCAAATTCTTTGAGTATGTAATTGCCACTGTTTTTCAAAACATGATCCAGAATTATCTTTTGATTTTTAGCATGTTGATTTTCAAAACTTTCTGGTTTTTCAACACAACTCTCTTTTACAAGTTCATTCTCTTTTTCTTGTATCACAAAAACATCTGATTCATTTTTTGTTGAAAGTATTGTTTGTCCCTCAGGAGTACTTTCCCTCTTAACACATGGTTCCTGTGATCTAGATCCCCTATGTGAATTATAATACCTTCTAGGTTGATAGTGATGAGATCTCCTAGGGTTCCTATTCCAAAGAGTGTGAGCAGTACCTTGTTTTGGGTGGCGGTACTTTGAGAAAGTCTTGGTCTAGAATTAACAGTACTTTGGAAAGTACTTGTGAGATCTTGAGGTTTTGAAAAGGTCTTCTCTGGTGTGAGTATCTATGATCCGGTGAGAAATTCGTGATTGACCCTATTTGAATTATTCGGTGGTTTTGCTCTCTAGGTTTCGGTTGGCGACACTGTTCTTTGGAAATTTGCTAAGGTATTTTGAGTGATGTTCACAATCCTTGATTAAATGAGTAGGACTAAAACACACAAAACGCAGTTTTTGACCCATACTTCCAAAGTGATTTCTTCTATGTCTATGACCAAAACTATTGTGCCTTCTAGGTGAATGATTAAACTTGTTTTGACCAAAGTTATCCCAAAAGGTTTAGATCTTGTTTTTTTGAAAAGGTTTTCCTGAAGGTGCTGCTTGTGGAGCGATACTTTGAGTTGAAGGTGCGCTGACTTTGAACATTGTTTTCAGTAGTCTCTTTGTGGTTTTCAGACCTAGATTGACCAAGTAGCTTTTTCCTAAACTCTAGACTGTCTACTCCAAAATGAGAAACATCCGGCCTAAGGGGTTGATGACTTCCAGTGGGATGGGGAACTGCATGATAACCATTATCTTTCTTATACTCAGGAGGTGGATCACTAATTGAATCCTCATCACTAGATGTGTCTACATAATTAATGAGTTCATCATCACTAGTGGTTATATCCTCATGGTCATCATCAGCTTGATTCTCTTCTATGTTATCAAAGTCCATTCCAAAACCTAAGCCAGTTTTAATGTAAGCTCTTCTCTGATTTTGAACATAAGTAACATGTGATGAGACCGACTCACCCAAGACAAACTTAGCTAACAAATCATCTCTTTCCTTAGTTAATTTCTCTATTTCAGAAATTTTACAGTTTAATTTCCATTCACTTAGTTTTAACGGTAATCCTTTGTGCATATTTTTCAGCCTAAGCTACTTCATTATTTTCATGTGTTAAGATTTTAGCTTCCATAGATTCTAAGGTTATTTGGTAACCAGCTACCTCGGACCTAGCCCTAACACAATTATCTCTTTCAATCACATAACTGCTAAGTAATTTGTGATAAAAATCATGACAATTTGAGCATACCTCAGAGATAGGGGTGAACTTGGTGAAGTAGCCACCATTGCAAGTTGAACAGGATCATCTTCACTTTCCAAGCTCGAATCAAATTCTCCTAAACAATCTCGGATTCCAAATCAGGCATGTTCAGGTTCCTCATCAAAAGCAGTGCTCTAGTCCAATTCTTCCATGACTCTTCACTACTTCTTCCATTGCTTCCATACAGTAAGTCACCGGTTCATCATCAAACTCTTCACTCGGTCAACTTCGATAACTTCTCTTGAGCAACCAAAGTCTTTGTTTCATGGTGGAATTTCTTTTACCTTTAACTTTGGTTTCTCGATGTCTGTTTGCTTGATACTTAGCAAACCTGCACTCCTTGCAAAGTGTCCATCTTTTGACAATTGAAGCATTCAATTTTGGATTTGTCAAAAGTTATTCCCTGTTTTGGTTTGAAATCAATGCTCTTTTCTGTCTTCTTCATATACTTCTTAATCCTAGCAGTGATCATAGCAACTTGCCACATGATATCAATTTCTTCAAGTGCATTCTCTTCAATTTGTGCTAGATCTTCTTCATAAGTGACAAGTAAACTAGCTTGTTGTGCAAAGAAGGAGCACACAACTTCATCTGAGTGCAAAGTAGTAGTTGGTGGGGCTTGCTTCGTAATAGGTGGGGGTTATGCTTGACAGTACTTTGAGAAGCGAGTACTTTGAGGAGAAGCGATTACTTTTGGTTGAAGTCTGCCCTTCTCAGATGATGAGAAAAGCAATACTATGTGATTTAGAACTGGTTTGACCATTCATCTCATGCTCATACACCTTGAGTTGATGGTAGAGATCATCAAAGTCCATGACATCCAAACCTGTTTGTCCTCTGATCATTGTAGCAATCACATGCCATGTAGATGGCAAACTCCTTAGAAACATCAAATTAGCATCCTTAGCGATACTTCTGTCTTGTATAACTCCAACATGTTGAGGAGATTTTGAAAACCTATCATATGCAGACATCAAGACTCTCTCTTTCACCAATGTAAAAGTTTCAAATTGTTGCTTCAAAGATTTCGTGCATCTTCTTAGAAGCTTCATTCCCTCCAAATCTGGTCTTGAGAGCAGCCCGAGTCTGCTTTGCATCTTTAGCATCATGAAATTTTAGAAGATGACCATCTGGAATGGCAGACAAGAGAATGTTTAGTGCCTTCTCTTGATTCCTTAAGGTTGCTGCTGGTAAGACTGCCTTAGGTGCTTTGGGTTGTCCAGGAACATCAATAGGTTCTGGAACTTCTTCATTACCATTAACAATTACATTCCATAGAGCTTGGTCTGTAATGGCAATGTATTGCCTCATCTTCATACACCATAGATCATATTCGCCTTTCTTGATGACTGGAATCCTCATTGAGGTGATGGAAGGTGATGGAACAGAATCAGTCGACATCTTTAGATTTTGTTGCAGTAGGGTTTCTTCCTAGTCGAGTTTTCACACACGGCTTTGATACCACTTGTTGGATCGATGTACTCTAACCAAACTAACTTAGATAGCTTGTTTACGGTTTAACAACCTCGGATAAATCCTAAGTTATTAACAAAGAAACACTAAACAAACTCTATTAAGTATACGGAATTTACTTAATAAGCTAAGAAGAATAACTTTTATTATTAACTCTAAATCTGCTTATTATGCAGATACTTCAACAATACTAATAATATCGAACTTTTCTAAAACTTATAAACTCGTAAACTCTAAGACTCGTACCTCTAATACCAATCTAGGGGTCCTTTTATAGGCTCAAGGATAACCCTAGTCGCTTTACAAATTGTATCCTTCTACGACAAGTAATCTAATACAGAATATTCTAGAGTTACAATACTTTCTATAAAGAATATATCATTCTTTGTTCTTGCAGTACTTTGACTTTCATGTGCAGTACTTTGACTTTATCTTTAGCAGTATTTTGACTCTTTGACTTTTTCCAGTACTTGTAGTTTACAGTACTTTATCAATCTTCAGTACTTTGTCAATCTTCAGCACTTTCATATCCCAACAGAATCAAAAGGTGTTCTCTTGCTCTTCATTTCCCTTGCAACTTTTTGCTCTATTTGACCGGAAGGAGTACAACATATAGATAATTTCCATCCTAGTTATATTAGATGTTTCGTTTTGATGTTGTGTGAAACCATGGCTGTTAGAAAATATGTATACGTTCTCTCATTATGCAATAAGAACCAATAATAAACCTATAATGTTCATCGTCAACACTTGGACTTGCTAAACGTCACGTGGTCTGGGTAACTTGTGAGAAAAAGTAATTTCAGTACATGTTCAAACGGGTGGGGTTGGGTTGGGTTGGCAAGTTGACATAAAACATTTTTTGTCCGTTCAACTATTGTCCGGCCAAATCACATAAGTAAATGACTCGAAATTCCACCTCTATAACTGTGAATATTAATTTATGAAAGTTGCTATTTGTTGTAGCTTTTAAACCTTTATGACTTAGGGAGTCAGTTATTAGCTTACATTTTCTTAGTTTTGAAGTCAGAGGTTAGTTGAATGAAATTGTTCTTGACAGTATAGTTACTTCCGTTTAGTTAGTGTTATTTCTATAAATGCATAAATGTCAATTGTTGAATTGAACTTTGTCAACATATGTGGAGTACTTTCCTTGTTAGTAGCAAATGAGTGATTCACTCGCTTCCAACCTCCTCGCATAAGTGAAATAACCTTTGTGATTCATTAGAATTGTTTTATGCATAAGTGAAAAAAACGGATATTCGAGTCCCAACCTTAAGTTAATGGAGAACTTTAATACTTTTATCTAGGAGAGATATATCTGCCAGGAGTATTACACTTCCAAGAGCTGAGGTAGATGCTAATGCTGAAAATCATTACATGGTGTATCCACCCTTTGCGTTATCGACTGCTTCCCCTCCTTCGGTTATTACCAAGGGTTCTCAGAGTGGACCATGGAGGAAGAAAGTTACTGATCTTGAGGGAATCAAAGATGAGGACTTCCCTTGGTGGGTTTTGGATTGTATTTTGCATAATCAGCTAGCGAGAGAAACAACAACAACAACAACAACAAACCCAAAATCCCGCCGGGGCGGGGTATGGGGGAGGTAAAATGTAGACAGATCCTACCCCTGCCCCATGATAAATCCAGGGGTAGAGAGACTGCTTCCAACGAGACCTCCGGCAAGTGCGGGTTGTGCGGGTGAGGATAGAGAGAAAAGAAAGCATAAGACAAAAAGTAACAAGCACAAGCATAAACGAAACAAAAAACAAGTGACGCGGGCAAGGGAGAGCACATGAAAAGGCACACAAACAAGAACAAACACAAACAAAGGAAAAAAGCCCTAAGACAGCAGCGCAACCCAAAAGGAGCAGCCTAGGCACACAAAAAGGCACAAAACAACTAAAGGAAAGGCAGAGCATAGAAACAAGGCACCAAAACAAAAACAGGGCAAGAAAAGCAAGCAAACCTAAGAAAAACCAAGCTAAAGCAAAAGCAACGACGAGGCCTAGATCTACTGGCAGCAAAAGGGGCGCCAACGACCTAAAACGCCGGGGCAAAGCAGCCAAGAGACGCCTAAAAGCCTAACACACCAAAACCACCTAAGGACCCTAGCCAAATCTAACCGCAAATCCTAATCCTATCTCTCCACACCTTCCTATCTGAGGTCATGTCCTCCGACAAGAGAAGCTCCGACATATCAAGCTTAAGTCTATCTTCCCACCTGAGATTGGGTCTGCCCCTTCTTCTCACTCCATCTACTACTAGCTCGACCCTTCTAACGTCGCTGTTGTGGTCTCCCTCGACATGGCCGAACCACCTCAACATACCTTCTCTCATCTTCGAGATAATATTCCGCTCCAAGTTTTTCTCTGAAAACTCCGTTCGGGATCATGTCAAGCAAGGTTTTACCACAAGTCCATCTTAGCATTCTCAGTTCCGCCACCTCTACCCTGTTAGCATGGGCCTTGGAGATGGGCCAACACTCGGATCCGTACAGCATAGCCGGTCTAATCGCCACTCTATAGAATTTCCCCTTTAGCTTTAATGGGACGTTCCTGTCACAAAGGACTCCTGATGCCGCCCTCCATTTTCGTCCAACCAGCCTCGATCCGTGGTTACGTCCTCATCTATCCTCCCCGATTTGTGAATCATCGAGCCTAGATATCTAAAAGACTCCTTGGGTGGCGGGGATGTGGTCGCCGAACTAATATCCTCGAGGTGGCCCGCTCGCTTCTCCCAAAGCACATCTCGGTATTCGGTCTTATCTCTGCTCACCCGCAGGCCGTTGTCTTCCAGAGCCTCCCTCGCCGCTCGAGTCGGATGTTTAACCCTTCTACTGATTCTGCCACCAATACAATGTCGTCAGCAAAGATCATGCTCCACGGGATGCCTTCTTGAATCCCTCGAGATAAGTCATCCAGGATCAAGGCAAAGAGGTAGGGACTTAAAGCAGATCCTGGTGGAGCCAACTCTCCACTGGGAAAACTCTGAGATCCCCACGTGGACCGTACACGGTCTGGCCCCTCTTACATATCCTTAATGACTCTCACATACCTCATTGGGTTCCCTTATCAAAAAGAGTTCTCCAAATCAACTCTCGTGGGATACTATCGTATGCCTTTTCAAGGTCTAGGAAAGCCATATGCAGGTCCTTTTGTCTCTCTCTGTACTTCTCCATGAGGCTCCTGAGAAGGTGAATAGCCTCAATAGAAGACCTTCCTGGCATAAAGCCAAATTGGTTCTCAGACACCCTCGTCTCCCTTCTCAGCCTCCTCTTAATAACTCTCTCCCACAGCTTCATGGTGTGGCTAAGGAGCTTGATGCCCCTATAGTTGCTACACACTTGCACATCCCCCTTGTTCTTGAAGATGGGGATGACTTCGCTGAGTCTCCATTCCTCTGGCATCTTAGCACCGGAGAAGATCTTGTTGAAGAGACGGGTCAGCCATTCTACCCCCTCCTGGCCCAGGCATCTCCAAGCTTCTATGGGGATTTGGTCCGGCCCTACCGCTTTGTTTCTTCCCATCTTCTGAAGTGCAACCTTCACTTCTGGTTGACTGATCCTCGAATAGTAGCATTCGGGTCTTATATTAGTGTTCTCTTCTTCCCCACTACCTTCGGTGCTTCCTCCGTTGAAAAGTGAGGAGAAATACTCTCCCCATCTTTTCCTAATATCTTCTTCGACCACAATGGTTCGTCCGCCATCATCTTTGATATATTTGACGTTTCCTAGATCCCTCCTCCTTCTCCCTCGGGCTTTAGAAATCCTAAAAATATCGTTTGCCCCCTCTTTGGAGTCCAGTTTCTTGTACAAATCTTCGTATGCCTTGTCTTTCGCCTGAGACACTGCCTTTTTCGCTTTTCTTTTGGCTACCTTATACCTCTCCTCCGCGGCTGTAATGTAAGCTTGGTGACCCTCTCGACACCGAAGAAGTTCTCTGAATCTGGATTGTTTCATTGCAACTTTGGCTTGCACCTCCTCACTAAAACACCAAGATTCCCTGTTGGGTGGTTGGGTCCTGGCTGTCCCCCTAGCCACACCGAGTGACTCTTTAGCCGCGTCTTTAATGACGTCGGCCAAAATGGTCCACAACTGGTCCGCATCTCTAGCGGTCAAGTCCGCCCCCCGAGTTGAAAGTCCCTCATAGACTTTCGTTCTGAAAGACTCTGCCGCCTCACCATACAGATTCTTCCATAGGATCCTCAGCAGACTGGTCACGCTCTCCTAGATTGTTGCCTCACGAAAAACAATTCCAAGACTAACAATTTGTGTTGGGATGAGCATGTCTCGCCAGGGAAAACCCTGCAGTCCCTACATGCTCTTAGGTTTCCTCTTCGCACCAACAGATAGTCAATCTGAGTGTTGTGACCCCCACTCTGAAAGGTGATCAAGTGCACATCTTTCTTCTTGAAGAAAGAGTTCACTACCGCCAAGTCGTGGGCCAAGGCAAACTCTAAAATAGATCGACCTTCATCATTCCTAACTCCAAGGCCAAAACCACCATGGACCCCCGCATAGCCATCCGAGGTTGCTCCAACGTGGCCATTCAAGTCACCTCCTATAAACAAACGTTGCTCCGAGGGGCACTCCCTAACAAGCTCGTCGAGGGAGTCCCAAAAGGTCTTCTTCTCTGCCAGCGCCCGACCCACCGAGGTGCATATGCGCCAATTACGTTAACGGTTTCCTCTTCGATGATCAACGTAACCGCCATGATCCTATCGCTCCTCCGGGTCACTTGCACTACATTATCCTTTAGGCCCGCTGCCAAAATAATACCAACTCCGTTTCTCGCTGTCTTGGAGCCCGAGTACCAAAGCTTGAAGCCGTTACCCTCCCTCGAGCTGGAGCCCTTCCATCTAGTCTCCTGGAAGCACGCAATGTCCACCTTATGCCTCCTCAGCACATCCGCAAGCTCGAAAAGCTACCGTCAAGGACCCCACATTCCAAGTACCCACCATAATCCTACGAGATGACGCAACTCTAGCAACGCCCTACCCCCCTAAACCTCGATCCTACTAAATCGTCTACCCCGCTCACCCCCCTCCCCACCCCACCTCCCCCATCTACCCCGCCTACCCCACCTCCCCCATCTACCCTGCCTACCCCGCCTACCCCCTCACCCCTATCTAACACGCCTTACCCCATCTCCCCATCTACCCTGCCTACCCCATCAACCTCGCCTACCCCACCTCCCCCATCTACCACGCCTACCCCGCCTACACCTACCCCCAAATCGGCAAGACATGACCTCAGGAGAGCATCGCTAACCAAAGCGTCTATCCTACCTCAAACAAACGACAACAGGCTCCGAAAAACAACTCTACCCTACAGCAAAGAGGCCCAAAAAAACAAAGACAAGAAGGCACGCACAACGAGAAAACACACCAACCCTAAACCCCAAGCGGCAAGGCAAAGAAATAAGAGTAAAAATTAATTAAGAGTAAATAAGAGTAAAAGAGGGCTAAGAAAAACAAACACTCCGCTGCTGCCGGAATAAAATCCGGTCAGCAGTGATGACGGCAGGAGGCGGCTGCCGGCGGCAGTTAGCAGTGCTGGCTGCAGGAGGTAAGTCCCACGGGTCCCCAAACAACCTGCAAAAGAAAAGAACAAGCAAGAAACAAAAATACAAATAAAAATAAAATATGCCGGGGCCTTTGCCGGAAGAAACTCAACCGGAAAAGTGGTATGGCTCCGGTCAGTCAGGAAAAGCCCAAAAAACACGCCGGCAAAGAGGGTGTCGGGCTTAATTGCTTGAGATCGCCGGAAAATAAAATTCCGGCGACGTAGCGGGTGGCGCGTGGAGGCGCGTGAGGTTTCCGGCGACTATGTAACTGGTACCCAATTGATCGGTGTAAGGTGAGTAAGAAGATGGTGGTGTTTAATTTGATCGGATTTGTCTCAAAATTTGTAGGATCGTGAGTTTAGATGTTCAGGTGGAAAAAAGATGGAAAAGAAGAGAGAGAGGGTAAAGAAAGAGAGAGAAACGTTATTTAAAGCTGTAAACTATTAAATTGATGTTAAACATATATTTAAGCTAGCTAGCGAGAGAAAATACCAAGTAATTTCTTTTCTCAATTATTTCAAACTTTATCTTTATTCATCTCTTTTTCTCTTGGCTTACATGGTTGATGGGGCAGTTTTTATTGCATTTATAAAAAAAGGTCTCTTCAGATTTTATTTTATTGATAATGGGTCGGGCGGGTAAAATATAAAAATGTTAGCTTTTATGGGACATGGTCGTATTTATCGACCGGGTTTAACTGGTAGAAAGTTTTTACACACGGTTAAATGATGTGTAAAGGTTTAAGATTACCTTAAATGGACAATTTCAAAAGTTTGGGGGTATATTGGGGGACAGAATAAGTTTGCTACCCAAAATAGATAGTGGACCAAAGTCTGTTACCTTTTTATGCTATTTGCCTCATTTTATAATTCATAACTATTTGCTATAATTTTATACAATAAAAAGCAAAACAGGCAAAAAGTGTTTGCAGGTGAATCCATCTCACCGGTTTTTACTCAAGCTTCTGCATGCCCCACTTGACCCGAACCCCTTACCCACTCCCTCTGTTTTGCCACTTCTACATGTAACAGATGGGGCTTCTGTTCATCTGTCTAACCTTTTGTGTCACCATGCCATCTTATCATGCACTACAACAACATACAGTGAATGGCTATGACACTCCCATTAAAGCTCGAAGTTTATTTTTACTCACATGCGAATGCTGATGCTAAAGATGCAATTTATTTTTACTCACATGCGAATGCTGATGCTAAAGATGCAATTTGTTTTTCTTACCATCTTTTTCAGGTGCAACTTATATCTACATCCATGTGAAGGTTCAGCTGCCCAGATCTTGACGCAAGGGAAGCTGAGTGCACCTCCTTTTTTAAAGAATACACAAGGTACTATATGATGACTATGAGCTCCACTTGTTTCCGCACTGAAAGTAGTGGTCAACATCTAAATTTACACTTATCTAGTCCATATGACCACACGGAACAGGTCATGTTGTAGTATGGGTCAGGTTGATCGGAATACATTTGACCATTTTTTAAAGTTGTATAAAATAGTTTGTGCATAAAATTTGATCATGAAGATATTATTATTATAAAAATAAATACTCTAAATCCTACAATTAAACGATGTGGGATGTTGTATGCAAGTTTTTTGGGTAAAAGGGTTTTCTACCCTGGTAAATATATTAACCAAAAAACAATATGACAAAATACCAAATTGGCTACGCACCATTTGTGCTTCCTACCGATAAACCTTACAAGAAAGACAAGCCAATCTTGTATGAAAGCAAAAACCTACCTAGACGACATAAAAATATAACAAGACAATACAAACGACTAGGCGGCTTTTAATCAACACTAGCTTTTAACATTGTGACGAGGCAGGTTCCATAAATCAATAAGCCTATCCACCCGACATGTCTTCTTGAAATGAAAAGTAATAAGCTTAAGACGAACAGTAGAAAGGATGATCTCAACAACTTGGTCTTTAGATCTCTTTACCTTCTTAAAAAGTCTAGCATTTCGCTCTTGCCAAATAAAATAAGAAGATGCTGCAAAAACGAGCTTGCCAAGAATACTTGTAACCGAATGCTTTCTAGCAATAGGGATGAGCCAATAAGTAATACCTTCCAATGTCGTGGGAATGCATAGTTCGCATCTAGATAAGACAGACAACCATACCTCCCTTGCAAATAAACGCTCAAAAAATAAATGTTCGTGTGAATCAGGTTCCAACTCACATAATGGGCATTGAAACAAGTTTAAGTTGTTATCATCACCAACCTCCCATTGTTTCAAAAGATCTTGTGTCTTGAGTTTACGTCGTATGCAAGTTTCGAACTGTTTTACCCATTTGGCCCACTTGACCCATTCCCTTTTTAGCTGGATGCATTTACTTATTTGACCCGTTTGATATTACAAATAACCCATTACTCATATTGACCGATTCATGAGTAAATCGGTCAAAATTGCCACCTCTGATCCACATCGTAAGTGTGGGACATCCAGGTCTTGTCTTTATTGCTATTTTTGCTATCATTTTCCAACATAGAATAACAGAATGAAACGAGGGTTTATCTAGCATTCAGAGTCGTTCATTGTTTTAGTGGTCATATTTCCATAATTACCGCACAGGGTGTTAAGTATGTTGTGTAGAAGATGGTCCTAGATCGAAGCCTTGGGAGCTTAAGCCATCTGTAGATATTTTGTGCAGTAATCAGGCAAGCTCCTGATTTTATTTGCTATCACATTACATTTTAGCGGCATCGGCTAGTTGAGTTACTTTTTGATAATCTTTGTTTCAAAAACTGAAAACTTGAGATTGGATGTTACTATTAGTTAGATGTGGCAAAAAATGGGCGGGTTGTCTAGCACGTCAAAAGTCAATTCAAGTATAGCTTGGCATAGGTTCGGTCAAGGTTGTCCAACGTCCAACCACACCTTTAGTTAAAAATATAAATTATTTTTCACAACAGTTAAATTACGATAATAAACTATTTTATGTTTTTTTTTAATAAAATGATTCAGGAGATTTTATGCATTAGTATGGGAGACTGTTGACCCCTTGAAATGTTGCAGAATACATGTAGAAACTTTTGATATGCTAGTTGATTGTGATTATGTAGAAACTAGTAGTTTTTTATTTTTTAAAATCACATTATGTTGGATCTCTGTCATGATTAGTTGCATAGAGAGTTGTGACCTATTATATTTGTTAAACTGGTTGATTTTTCTTTTTTTTTTTTTTTTTTTTTTTTTTTTGAGGCAGTTTATCCTGTGGTAGTTGCATAGAGAGTTGTGATCTATTATATTCTGTATGATACCTGCTCAAGAAATGTAACCATTTTTGTTGATAAAATGATGATAAACTGCTTAAATAGTGCTACCGACGAAGTTTTATTCTCTAACTAAAGCAATTTGTGTCCAATGATTATTTTTTCTGTTGGTTTCATGTTTGTTCTAACTTCTAACTGTTTTTCGTGAAAATTTTAATAACTAAAAAACATTATAATAATAATAATAATAATAATGATAATTATAATAATTATAATAATAATTGTTATTGTTATTATTACAAAAACAAACACCTCCAAAAACAAAAAACGCAACATCTGATCATTCATATATCTTCAATAGCAAAACAATTTATAGACTTTTGACTGTTCACTTCTCATCTTTACTATCTAAAATGGAAAAACGGTCAAAGTGGAAAAGTGAAAACTTGAATATTGAATATTGAAAGTCAAATGAGAGAGAAATGCATAGTGTAGTTAATACTCTTATTAAAACACCCCACTACTTAAAAATAATTTATTCACATTGTGGCAACATTAAAAGCACATCTACCAATTAAAACAACAAATTAAAACACCATTTACTAAAAAGTACAATAAAATTTTCATAATGTACAATATAAAAGCTACAACATATCCAAAATATAAAATAATTAATGATATTTTTAAAACATCCTAAAATGAAAAGTACATGTTATTATACACATTATACAAATTAAAAAAACACACAAAACTTCATACAAGCTAACAAGTTGATGTTACATATAGTTTTGAAAATCGGTCCGGACCGGACCAACGTGTTCAACCGGGAACCGGTGTTTCCACCGGTTCGGCTAACCAATTAAAGCCGTCCGAAAACGAACCAGAGAGGACCCTATGAAACCGATACAAATGTTGAAGACATATATTTCAAATGGAAACTATTAATACATATCGAAAACCGGGTTGACCCGGGACGCTTCAACCCGATTTAATTTGACTTGTTTTCGACCCAACCTGTCGGGTTGACTCGGTTTAAATCGACTTCTTTTTTTGACAGGAACGGTTCAACCGGTTGAACCACCCGGGTCGAACCAGGATTCAAATTTGACAAAATTATATGAGAAATGATGAATTAGTTGTGGAACCCGTGAAAGGTTGAGACATAAAAACGAAAGATAAATGTTTGTATTCGCATTTTTTTGTTTATGTACACTAACTATTTATGTACTACAGGTCTTTAGGGATACAAAAAAAAAATGTTGTTAATTGCTCCTTTCAACAAAAAATAGCGTTATTATTATTTAATATTACTGTAATTGATTAATGCAACTTACAAAAATGCTATCAAAAAAGACAATCTCAAATACAAAACAACGCTATCAGAAAAACAATATAATCATTCAAAATGGATTCATTAACACTTAAAATCCTGATTCATGAAACAAACTTAATCACCGCTAAAATTTTGTCGAAACTAGATACCGCTGCCGCTAAGCGCGGGTACTCGTCTAGTCTCATAAATGCATAAATGTCAATTATTGAATTGAATTTTGTCAACATATGTATGCAGCGAAACATGGAGTACTTTCCTTGTTAGTAGCAAATGAGTGATTCACTCGCTTCCAACCTCCTCGCATAAGTGAAATAACCTTTGTGATTCATTATTGGTTCACAAAGACACATTGCTAGCTATTTTTGTTCTAGTTAGTACATTATTTTTTCAAGCAATGTGCAAAGACTATTCATTTTCATACGTAAACTTTGCATATAGTATGTAGATATTGCTTTGTAACCAAGAAACATGAAAGCATAAAACGCAGGAGTATTTATACTACTTCATTTCTTACTGTGAAGTTAATTTCTTTACAATAACTGTAACAACTAATAAGGTCTTCCTATGATGATATTCTGTTGGGTCTATATCATGGTCAGTAACATAGAAAGCCCTAATCTTAGATATGCTAAGTTACTGATAGGGGTTTCGTGCATCACTCTAAAGCGGATTGTTTATGTATGATAAATTGGAGGTTGTATAAGTCTTGATTGTTTGGTTGATATGCATAATATGTGTAATAATGTGTAGCATTTGTGAAATGAAGCAAATACAGCGCAAGGTTTTGTTTTGTTGGAATCTGTAACTTTTGATATGACTAGTTGATCTTGATTCTGTAAAAACTAGTCCTTTTATTAAAAGATCACATTCTGTTAGATGTCTGTGATATGCTATATTTGTTAAGCTAGTGATATGATATGGCGTTTGGTTTACCTTCGTAATCTGGTAGGTTTCTTTGGTGTCATTTACGTTGGGAGTATTTTTCGTGCTTAACTTTATAGGTTACATGTATAATCCTAAATAATGTTAGCATAGTAAATGGTATGGGAATGAAAATCATTTTTCTAGATGTGTATGTGGACAATTTTTGGGGTTTTGAGGCAGTTAATCCTGTGGTAGTGTTACTTATATTCTGTATGATGCTTGCTCAAGACATGTAGTCAGATGTGTTGATAAAATGACGTTTAAGTGCTCCTGTTGGTGCTAACGACGTAGTTTTAATCTCTAACTAAATCATTTACTGTGAATTGTGGTCAATGTCATGCTTAAACTGAGCAGCTGAAATTCGATATCAAGTTATGTGGAAGTGTATTGCGTCACTTATCACCTTATTCCTATGGCTTACATTTGACATTAGTGAACAAGAAAACGTGAAGCGTAAATGCAGGAGTGCCTATATTGTCTCATTGCTTACTGTGAAGATGAAATCTTGATACTACTACCATTCCATTTCATTCACAGTTATCTGAAGTATTTTACTAATCTATAACTTTATAAGTCTAATATGAAGTTGAAACAAAAGTTATTAGGTGTATGGAAATGTTCGGTTTACATTCTTATAGTTTGATTTCACATATTCACGCATTCCCATTCTACATGGTACAAGTGAATTTTATTGCTTTCACTTTGTTGGTACAAAATGATGGAATGGAGGAGTTAGCTCATTTAAGGAGAAGCTCTCGTCGCTAAATTTTTTCTTCTTTAGTTTTCTTGATTTGAAGAAGCCATGAGATTGGGTTCCCCCAAGTCAGCGTCTTCATATTTTAAGACAGTTCTACCAAGGAGTCTGTTTATGCATTAGCAGTGAACGAGAGTGGCTCTTTGATAGGATGAGGCTGGTTCTGTAAAGGTGTGTGAGATCACTAGAGGTGTTGTCCTTGAGGACTTTGGACAGGTTACTCAGATACTGTTTTGTATCAACTATACATGAGAATGTGGCAAATTTCGACCCTCTGGTTATGTTTTTTCTTTACTAGGTTTGATGAGCTAAAGTATAAGATAGCAGCTTAGAGGAAACGGGTCGAATGTCGCATAACGTGTTTCTTATGCATAAATCTGTTTAAAATGTATTATCTAAGAGAAAAGTGTTTCTTATCTACCCAACTCAACCCATTGTTGGTTCACACCACAAATACTTGTTTAGACCCGAACGTATTTCTATTTGCAGGCATCCTAGACTGTCATTTAAAATACACTTTTAAATTTACATGATGATTATTGAAATTTAAAATTGTTTTAATCATATTTGACGTAAATACTGTTTATATAAAAAGTAAAAAGTTTGGACAGAAGCAATTCAGGCCAACCCAATCAGACCTGACTGACCGACCAACATGTTTAGACTCTAATCAGAGAATACCCGTTTTTACCTGAAACTTTTTAACTTCATACCCAGCTTACAGGACCGCCCATTTTGCAACCTATGGTGTCCCTACAAAAGAATAATCTATCAGTTTCTTTGCAGATCAATTTGGTTTGAAAACCCTGAAAGGACTGTCGGCTCATTGCCATTGGCTGGCTAAGAAAAAAACAGATATTCGGGTCCCAACCTTAAGTTAATGGAGAACTTTAATACTTCTATCTAGGAGAGATATATCTGCCAGGAGTATTACACTTCCAAGAGCTGAGGAAGAAAGTTACTGATCTTGAGGGAATCAAAGATTTGGACTTCCCTTGGTGGGTTTTGGATTGTATTTTGCATAATCGGCTAGCGAGACAAAATACCAAGTAATTCTTTTCTCAATTATTTCAAACTTTATCTTTATTCATCTCTTTTTCTCTTGGCTTACATGGTTGATGGGGCAATTTTTATTGCATTTATAAAAAAAGGTCTCTTCAGATTTTATTTTATTGATAATGGGTCGGACGGGTAAAATATAAAAATGTTAGCTTTTATGGGACATGGTCGTATTTATCGACCGGGTTTAACTGGTAGAAAGTTTTTACACACAGTTAAATGATGTGTAAAGGTTTAAGATTACCTTAAATGGACAATTTCAAAAGTTTGGGGGTATATTGGGGGACAGAATAAGTTTGCTACCCAAAATAGATAGTGGACCAAAGTCTGTTACCTTTTTATGCTATTTGCCTCATTTTATAATTCATAACTATTTGCTATAATTTTATACAATAAAAAGCAAAACAGGCAAAAAGTGTTTGCAGGTGAATCCATCTCACCGGTTTTTACTCAAGCTTCTGCATGCCCCACTTGACCCGAACCCCTTACCCACTCCCTCTGTTTTGCCACTTCTACATGTAACAGATGGGGCTTCTGTTCATCTGTCTAACCTTTTGTGTCACCATGCCATCTTATCATGCACTACAACAACATACAGTGAATGGCTATGACACTCCCATTAAAGCTCGAAGTTTATTTTTACTCACATGCGAATGCTGATGCTAAAGATGCAATTTATTTTTACTCACATGCGAATGCTGATGCTAAAGATGCAATTTGTTTTTCTTACCATCTTTTTCAGGTGCAACTTATATCAACATCCATGTGAAGGTTCAGCTGCCCAGATCTTGACGCAAGGGAAGCTGAGTGTGTTGGAATTATATATCAAGACATTCAAATAAATAATCACAAAACATCAAAGTAATCATGCGGAAGCGTTTAGGATGTATTAACGAATAATTAATTAACATAAAGAATATGTGTACCTTTGTTGATTCTAGCCGAACAAGAATCAAATCCACAAACTAGCAACGGATGAACCCTAATTTGATTTAGTTAGGATTATGTGAATTACCCCTTACCGTTTTGTAATTCAATCCAAGATAATAACAATAGTGTGTTATTACTATGTTCTTGTACACACGTACTAAACCGAATTAAAGTAATGCTAGTTTTTAATAAACGAATAACTTGGTTTTGTGGAAAAGACTTGGATCGACCCTATAGGGGTGTCGACCGGTTTTGGAAAGCAAAAACACACACAAACAATTTAGGGTTTAGCTTGTGAATACAAGAGATGCAAAAACAAGACCCCTAGCCTTGTTTATATACCCAAGCAAACTTGGTGAACAAGTTTTGGCTTTCTTTCCTTTTCCCTTGGCCGATCGGTCCAACACATCCCCAAGGGATTCCGGAAACTTCCAAACTTTGCAATCTAGTCCTTTTCCAAATACCTTTAACGCCCGTTAGTCTATTACATTAATTACTTAACGTCCGTTAGTTATTTCGTTTAATAAATAAATAAATACAACATTTATATTTAATTATTAACTTTAAATTCTCATACGTAAAGTGTGCAATCCCATAGTCTCGAGTTCGATCCTAACTCACATCTACTAATTTATATCCATTAAAACCAACAACTCCCACTTGGATATATCTTAATAGAGTGATCACATTCGGTTAGCGTCTAGCAACACTTCGATGCCTCTAGTACAACTCGAGCAAGGCTCCTGGAAAACCTTTTAATGATTTCTCATTATTATTATCCTTTTGTTTCTAATACCACGTTAAATAAAGATATGGAATTAAGTCATTCTTTATAAAACTATTATGTTTCTCGTTTGTAAGTGATTGACCAAGATTACCTAATCATCTAAACATATTTAGGGGAGATTTGGGTGCGGCCGCACAAACATCTTGTCAACCCTCGAGGGCCCAGCAGAAGATAAACTCCAAATAAATTTGAAGGAACAAATTCTATATTGACTACAAGAATAACCCACAAACTTTGTAACATTTCTGAAAACAACCCTTATGACTACCAGTTACGTATAGCGTTAAGTTGCTCCACAGAAATGCACTACATTCATGACACTTATCTGGTATCTCAAGTCTGAGGGTAACTATTCATAATTTACTTATAACAATATCCTTTATCCAAATACTAATCACAGTTATGCATGAAACTTTTAGCTAAACGAAGTCCAATTTCATTGGCAAGTCCTACAAGCTTGTCTTTAGCTAAAGCCTTAGTGAACGGATCAGCTAAGTTATCATCTGTGTGAACTTTCAGTAGATTTATTTCACCTTCCTGGACTTGTTCCCGAACATAGTGATACTTCCGTAGAAAATGTCTGGTGCCCTTCATGACTCCAGGTTCATTGGCAAATATGATTGCAGCAGAATTGTCACAATACATATCAATAGGTGATTCAATTGAAGGCATAACACCAAGCCCTTAAATGAATTTCCTAATCCAAACAACCTCCATTGCAGCTTCCCGCAAGCAGCTATGTATTCGCTTCTTGCGGACATCGCAATCGTACTCTGCTTCTTGCTCTTCCAGTCAACTGCTCCTCCTCCATTGATGACAAAGACATAACCCGTCTGAGACTTCGTATCATCTTTATCACACTGCCAGGACGCATCACAGTAACCTGTAACACCAAGTTCTGTGTCTGGATTTCCTCCATACACTAAAAACATATCTTTCGTATTCCTAAGATACTTTAGAATATGTTTAACAGCAATCCAGTGAAGTTCACCCGGATTCTGTTGATATCGACTGGTCATGTTTTGAGCGAACGCCACATCTGGCCTTGTGCATCTCACAACATACATAATAGATCCTACAGCCGAAGCATAAGGAACTTTCTGCATGCGTGCCACCTCAGCAGGTGTTGAAGCACACATATCGCTACATAAGCCATGCTTTACTTCCATCGGCAAATATCCTTTCTTGGAATTTTGCATATTGAATCTCTTCAATATTTTATCAATGTAAGCGCTTTGACTTAAACCAATTAACCGCTTTGACCTATCTCGGTAGATCTTGATTCCCAGAATATATGCAGCTTCTCCTAAATCCTTCATGGAAAAACACTTCCCAAGATATGCCTTAACATTTTGCAAACTCGGAATGTCTTTTCCCATAATTAATATGTCATCGACATAAAGAATTAGGAAAATTACATTACTCCCACTAACTTTGTGATATACACATGGCTCATCAAGATTTTGAATAAATCCATACCTTTTGATTTCTTCATCAAATCTTTTATTCCATTGCCTTGATGCTTGCTTCAATCCATAAATGGACCTTTGAAGTTTGCACATACGGTTTGGAAATTGTGGATTCACGAACCCCTCAGGTTGCTTCATATAGATGTCTTCATCTACGCGACCATTTAAGAAGGCGGTTTTGACATCCATTTGCCATATCTCATAGTCATAGTATGCCGCTATAGCTATGAGAATTCTAATAGCTCTAATGTCCGCTACAGGAGAAAAGGTCTCCTCGTAATCAATGCCATAAGTTTGAGTAAAACCTTGCGCAACTAGACGAGCTTTATAGACGTGTACATTGCCATCCATATCAGTCTTAATCTTATAGAGCCACTTACTTCCAACCACCGTGGCGTTTGGAGGTAAGTCAACCTCTACCCAGACTTCATTTTCTCTCATGGATTGCATTTCCCCATTCATTGCAACCTGCCATTTAGCCTTGTCAGGACTTGCCATGGCAGCTTTATAACTAGTAGGCTCTCCAAGATCTCCTAACATAGTTTCCTCAACCTCTATGTCAAGACATAGACGTTCAGTGCACGATATTCCTTACGGATCTACGAACCGGAATCACTTCAACTTCTGGTGGAGGACCCAGACTATCAGGTTCTACCGGAAGTACGTTAGTGTTTTCATAAGGTAATGCATCTTCTTGATCATCTTCCAGATCATAAACTCTCCCACTTGAATTCTTGAGATACGAGATCCTTTTCAAGAAAATCTCCATACCTAGCAACAATTACTTTATTCTCAGTTGGATAGTAAAAGTAGTAACCCATAGTTTCCTTAGGGTATCCTACGAAGATACACTTTACAGATCTTTGTTGGAGTTTATCTGCTGAGTCACGTCTAACATACGCCTCGCAACCCCAGACCTTTAAATAATACAGGTTAGGAGCTTTACCATGCCATATTTCATATGGTGTCTTATCAACCTTCTTTGTGGGAACCATATTTAGAATGCGAACATCTGATTCCAAAGCATAATCCCAAAAGGATAAAGGTAGAGTGGTAAGATTAAACATAGATCGTATCATGTCCAACAATGTACGATTTTTTCTCTCAGATACACCATTTTGTTGTGGAGTATATGGAGAAGTGAGATTCTGGACAATTCCATTCTCAGCTAAGTAATCTTTAAACTCTTGGCTTAGATACTCACCTCCTCTATCGGATCGAAGAGCTTTAATCTTCTTTCCCAATTGCAGTTCTACTTCGGCTTTGAAAACCTTAAATGTTTCAAACACCTCATGTTTATGCTTAAGTAAATAAATATAACCATAACGGCTGAAATCATCAGTAAAGGTTAAGAAGTAGCTAGCACCTCTCTTTGACACATGTCTAAGTGGTCCACACACATCAGTATGAATAAGACCAAGTAGATCAGAAGCCCTCTCCATATTGCTATGAAATGGTTTCTTAGTCATCTTCCCAGATATGCATGACTCACATTTATCAAATGATTCATCATTGATATTTTGCAAAAGCCCTTCTTGTTGCAGCTTATGCATGCGATCCTTGCCTATATGAGCAAGTCTACAATGCCAAAGATAAGAAGAATTCAAGTCTAACTTTATCTTCTTGTTAATGCTAAACATTGAATTATTATTATTGTTAGATTCATTTCCAATCACATCAATTTCAAACACCCCATTCACAGTAATTGCTTTAAAATAAAATACACCATTTAAAGAAACATCAATTCCATTACTTGAAATAGTATGAGTAAAACCATCATCCAACAAAACTGAAAAGGAAACAACACCTCTAATTATAGAAGGTGCGTAATGACAATTGTTCAATAACAGTACTAAGCCCGAAAGCAATACTAAACTAAACTTTTCCTATGGCTTCAAACAGCTGCATGTGCGCCATTTCCCACGTGCAGATATTGCTCCCCATAGGCAAGCTTCCTTTCCACTCTAAATCCCTGCAGTGTATTACAAATGTGAATACCACAGCCCGTATCATATAACCAGGAATTATTATGATTTAGAGTAAATAATTCAATGACAAATAAATTACTGTAAGAACCGGCGCCAAGGACCCTTACATACTTTTTATTTGCCCGCAATTCATCAAGATAGAGAGCACGCTTCCAATGCCCAACGCTCTTACAGTGGTGGCATGCTTGATCCCTTTTAGGATTTTCCTTCCTAGGAGTAGGGTTCTTCTTGGGTTGAGGTTGATAGGCCATCACCTGTTTGCCTTTGTCAACCTTGCCCTTACCCATCCCCTTCTTGTTGTTCGTGACGCCGGTTTTGGCTTATTAATCCTTCCACCCTGAATAGCAAGTAACTGGGCGGTAGGAACCTTTTGAGGCAACCCCTTCTCATAGTCAATTAGCAATGCGGTAGGTCAGTAAGAATCTTCCCCCCAAGCAGTGCATATTGAAATTTCTGACAAAACCATTAAAATCCTTGTTAAGGGATCGATTAATCAGATTCACAACCATGTCATCATCATAAGTTTTGCCAAGTGCTTTGAGCTGGTCCATGTAACCTTTCATTTCCAAAGACATGAGCACTCACGGGTTTACCCTCACCTTTCCCTACCGTAGTAACGCCGGTCAAGTCATAAATCTCGACTGCAGCTGGTTTCTCAAACATAGTCCGAAGTTCATTGAGCATATTAAATGGGAAATAATGTTCAAACTGCTTTTGAAGAGTAGATTCCATTGTTCCCAACATAAGACAAGCCACATCATTATGACGCTTATACTTAAGTTGCCAAGCATCAATTTGAGCTTGAGTAGCATCGACCAGCTTGGTTGTTCAGGGCAAGGTTCATAAAGATATTTCAACCTGTCAGCAACTCTACAGACAATTATCAAAGAGCGGTGCCAATCATTGAAATTCTTAGAGCTAGTCAACTTTTCTCGATCAAAAAGCTTTTGAACGCAGAACTTAGTGCAGTGTTAGTGTTATCGTTATTTTGAGCCATTTCTACCGAAAAAGTTCAAGTATTAGTATTTTCGATAATACAACTTTTCAAGAAAATAAAATATACCCAACGGTAATATAAACATATAACCATATAATTTCCTCGAAAACTAGGATCCAAATTATCATAGGTTCATTACATCAGCTTGATCTCTAGCAACTAACGCATATAATAAGGTAATCTTTTAACATTAATTGGCAAACAATTTCCAACTCCTAGATCATTATGGGATTTATATTTTCCAACGCTATTGCAAATATAAACATGTTTCATCCCATCTTATGCCTTGAGTCCAGATCTCACTTACTACTCAATTTAAGTGTCTAACTTAAAGAACTGCAAATATGTCCATGTAAGGTCTGACTTTACATAGAGATTTACCTCTCCATTACGATCTCGCCAAGTACTGTCATGACGTAAATTGCAACTTCAAGTGTCCCTTTAATTAGATGGCATAAAACTTAATTTACAAGGGTACTAGTTTTGATTTTATGTGGTCAAATCAAATATGTACAAAGATGTCATGCAATCATCTTGTAGCATAATTTTAATAAAAAACTTTTATTACCAATTCATAAAGATCAAATTATCAAAGTTTTGATTGAGGTATTGGGTTCACCAATCAAGGAATTTAATATTAATTATCATTATATCACCTCTTTTGCATAGTGTAAACACTTAGTGTTTCGGGTAATTACCACCGAAATGGTGCATGGAATTAAAACTAATTCGCCCTTAAGATGAGCTTGCACATTTTATGGCTTACTAAGTAGCTCCACTCGAACTTACAGAGGGCAGAGGACCAGGTAAGCGCAAAAGCATAACCTTAGACATCCTTTTTCAGTAGATAGGCGCACTTCTTAAATAACCCCTTTATAGTTCATTCTAATGGGTGAGCCGCTCGCACCATTTGTACCAAAGTCACCAATCAATTAAACTATGAAAACTTAACTCTTCCAAAACAAATCAAATTTCGCCATTGTTTAGTCCGTATTATTTTTCTATTCAAAATTACCCTTTGCTTAAAATGTCGCACATAATAAACAAACAAGTAATACTAATAAAAAATAAACTACTAAAAACAATGCACATAATAAACAATTTATATGTGTAAACAAGTAGCCACATGCAACTTATTCGATAAAACCCTATTAATAATCAATATCTAGGTTAAAATTAATGTATATATTAATTAGGGCTTTCACTGGCGCGCCTGCAGTCAAGCTTATCACACAAGCCCGCCACTTGTGAATGGCGTAACCGTAACAAGCTAAAACGCTCAGGAACCAATGCAATGAAGATCTGAGGAGTATAGGTCTCCCGTCGTTATGTCCCAAATAGCTATGCAATAATTATCAAACGAAAGTGATCGAGGAGTTTGAACTAAAAAGGATTTGATTATGATTATTATAACTACGTAAAAGCCAACAAATTACAACGGCATAAATGCAAATTAAAGAAAGTTAAAAAGATAAAATCTGTTAAATAAACGCTATCACTATATTTAAAATGATGTTTTTGTTTTTATGTTTTTATAAAACTGAAATTAAAATCTACGCGACATACAAATAAAAACGTGAAACTTACACAATATTAACCCTAAAAATATGAAAATGATATTTTCACAATCCTAATGATAAAAGAAAAGTTTTAGAAAAAGAAAATTATTTTTATAACTAATTATCTAATTATTATTAATTAAAAACTATTTTTAACTACTTAATAATTACCTAAAATTCAAGAAAATAGGAAATAAAGCTAGAAAAATAAAATTATGAAATTGAAAAGTCTAAAATATCAAAATAGAATTTTCAAAACTATTTTTGTATTTTTCTGATTATTTTTCTATTTTTATGGATTTTAAACTATTAAAAACTAATTAAATTACTAAAAATTACAAAATAAACTATGAAAAATTTGGAAAATTACTTTTTCACTTTTATATTTATCTAAACCTAAGAAAATTGAAAATTATTTTTTGAACCTTTCTGAATTTTTGTATTAAAAGCTAATTAAAAATGCTTAAAAACTAATTTAAATTAAGAAAAATAGCTAAACAACTTGGAAAAATCTGAAAATTTCAGGAAAACTCTAAAATTGTATTAGGAATCTGAGAAAAATGGAAAAACAGGCACTTATGTGGAGAAATTTGAAACTGCTTTACAAGTGCTTATTGAAATAAGCACTGAATAAGCTACAAAGACACAACAAACACCAACCGACATGTAAGCTCAAATAAGCTATAAGAACTCTAATGCAACTTAAAACAACAGGTTATAACTGTAATCACAATGAACACAGATATGGCTATGAGAGCTTATAAGCTAAAGTACTTTAATAAGCCAAATGAGCAAAATAAGCTACCAACAGTCTACGTGATGTTCTAAACTACTAAAACTGACCAAATGCAACAATCCTAATGCTTTTAACCACTGAATCACAATTTGCAACAGATTTGATGTCTATGAGATTTAAGTTCAACAACAGCTTTGGGGACTAAGTTGGGACAGCATAAGCTTGTAAAATAAGCTCAAACTAAAAACTACAATTGAACTTGAAAAGACTCGGGAGACCAAGTTCACCAAAAACTAGATGTGAGCTCAAATGAGCTCAGTAACTGATGCAAGAACTGAGAAAATCTCAGTATCAACTGAGTTCAGTGAGCTGGGGACTTGGGGCTTGAAAGAAGAGCTTGTTTGAGGCCTTTAACTAAATTGTAAAATTCACCAAAAATGCTTATAAGTAAAAGGACCAGTTGAACTTTTTAGAATGACAAGTTTCACTGAAAATGGCTCAAAAATGAAGCCATGAAAATTCCTTGCATTTGCCCCAAAATGATTTTAGCACTTTTGACTTTTAACAAGAATGATGAACTTTGACTATATGAACTTTGGATCAAATTTTTGTCACCTGATATTGATGTAATATGATATGATACCAATAATGCAAGCTATGTTTGATGATTCTAAACACAAACAATGATTTTGCAATCCCAAATTCAAAAAAGTGGATGTGAAGATAGATTTTAAGGCATTTTGACTTTGGTGCTGCAGAACAAGGTGTTGAACATCGATATGAACTCAATTGTGCTTAAGAAACATGAACCACTAGAATTTAACTATCAGATACACCTCTAGATCAAGTAAGACAAGAACCAAACACACCCTTAGATCACTATTAAACAAAGTAAAACCGATCTAACACTAGACAAACACAGATATGATCAAACTGTTAAGACAACCTAAATACTACTATTCCCACGATTTTAACAAGATTTAAACTACAAAAGGCATTATGCACAAGAACTTGAAAATCACTTACAACTTGTCCAAAGCCACTATGGCTAGCAACTGTGAAACAAGAACCACTACCTATTTTAAATAACCCATTGCTTCCATATCAACCCACATTCATGTCTCTGATCAACCCATTCCATGCCTTCCTCAGATTTGCCCCATGTTTGACTTATTTTGACCAAAGTTCTAAACTACTTGTAAGATTACGGTGCTCACAAAAGCTATTATAAGCTTTTATGAGCTTGTTTGAGATTAAGATTCACTGCTAAAGTTTTAAATAACTCGAGTTTGAAAGCTAAAATTTCAACAAAGGGACACATAATATGGAAATTGAACTTGAACTAAAATTGATACTTGAATCAAGTTGAAATACACTGAAAAAGTTTACTTGAGTACAATGGAACTTTTAAAATACGACTATAAATCTAATTTAGACTTAAGAAACTATAAAACGACATACATTTTATAAAAATAAAAACTAACTCCTCTCTTGTTGCTTCTCCTTGCTTTATATAAGCTTCAAACTTCCTCTCTCATCCCTCTAGACAAATCCCACTAATAAAATTGACCATTGGATGCCTCAAATCAATCTTGGCCGCTAAACCTTTTTGGCCAAATCTTATGTTTAACAAATTGGTTGTTTATAAAAGTGCATTAAATGCACTCTTGGAGCATGTGTTTGAGGGGGGTGTAGTGTAGGATGTGATGGTGGAAGTGGAGGGGTGTTATCGGTTGGTTGCAGGATTGCATGATGGTGGATTTTGTGTACCCGTGAGGGAGAGAGGAAATGATAGTCAGTGGTTCGACCGCTTATTAAAAGGGAAGGGTTCATTTGCATTTGACAGGGGGTCCAAAAGTAAAAGGCAGGGGGTCAATTTGGGTAGGCAAGGGTCTAAAGGAGAATTGACAAGGGCCAAAGGTGCAAATAGGTTAATAATGACAAGGACCTTAATGCAATTTCTGAAAATGTAGGGACGTAGGCTGCCAATCTCTCAAAGTTGCTCCAAGGACTGAATTTGACAAGTGTTAATATTACAAGGACCAAAGTTGCCATTTTCAGATTTTCCAGGGACCATTCTCGCCAAATTTCAAAGTTGAAGGACCACTTTTGTAATTTTCTCAAACTTTTGATATTTTTCACCAAAGGACTAAATTTGACAAGTTATGATTTAAAAAGGACCTTTGGTGATTTTACTTTTGAAATTATGTGCTCAGGGACTGCTTTTGACAACTTTGAAACTGGGACTAAAACTGCAATTTTTGCAAATTTGATATGTTTTTCATCTGATTTTGATATTTTTGCATTTAAAACACATAAAACACTGATTAGTGATATTTTGATCATTTTGATGTGTTTCAGTGTTTCAGATGATTTTGCAATTTATATTGTACAAAATGATGAGTATTTACACTCATCAATCCCCACATCGGATATTGCTAGTCCCTAGCAATGATTTGAGAAACACATAATGGATTTAATCTCTTTACCAAAAGCCATTACTTCTGGAGTAGCCAAATGTTTCAGTTCAAGTAAGAACCATGGTACAATGATAACCATGTGATTTTGAGCAAACCACCAGCTTTCAACGGTTTTGATTTGTCTTACCGTAGCCGCTTGCTCGACTAGCCAACTCTTAGATAAATTATCAATATTATATTTGGTGAGTTGATTACCAATTATGGTTTCCATCGCCTTTACCACAAGCCATAAACAAGGGCTAGCCAACTCTTCACTTTTAGGATATGGTGAGTCGGATACCATACAATTTGGGCAAATTGCAAGCCATATAAACGGATTTGAGAAATCTTTACCAAGAGCCGCTTGTTCTCGATTAGCCAATTTGTCTTACGACATGGCGCGATCGATAACCAATTGAGTAAGTAAAACACTTACAAAAAAAAAATTTTGGCCAAAATGGGAATTGGTATAATTATATGATAAAATTCGTGAGAATTCCCCCCCTACACTTAGAAATGAATATTGCCCTCAATATTCAAAGTACCGGGCTGTTGCCCAAACATAGATTTATAAAGGAAATACGCCATTATTTATTTTTTTTGAGAAAACCTTATATACACAACATGTGGGCAACCCCCCCACACACTAGGGTGGTAGAAAGTAGAAAGAAGTTCAAAATATGGGTGAAAACCCATATGGCGTATATTTTGATTCCCGAGTCGCTAGCTTGACTCACCTCAATTCATTTTCATGGGGAAAGTAACGGAAAACCAATCTCAATCTTTCGCTCACAGTGTTAATAAACATGAACATCGAAAGTTCCATAACCGACAGATACAACCGCGGTATTGTTAATAGAAACTATAAGGGATACCGGGTCAAAGATGGTGTCCTCATTCCTAAAGAAAGAAAAGAGCAAACGCCATCCGTGAAGAATGGAAGAAAAGACGCATATGAGAATGCAAGTCCATTCCTCAACAGAAAGAAGCAAATCACCATTTTTAACATTTTTAAGCTTAAACTTGAAGCTTAGATGGTGATTGTCAAGAAGATGTCCGGGAGGGAGGGGGGGAAACGGTTCTTCAATCAATGATTTTCCGAAAAGGATGTCTCCTCCCGATCAAGGTAAGTGTTATCAATTCCCGCTTGGAATTGACTCATCACTAAGAAATGCACGACTTCATTCCAAAGTTGTCATCTTCCTCATCGTGAGAGAAGGGATGAAGAGCTGAATAAGACTATAAGATGATGGATCATTTTTTAGCAATTCATCAATGGGAAGAATGTCTTCCATTGGATCACAAACATCATCATCCAACCTCGATGAAACCAGAGTATGGTTTCATCCACGCACTTAACAAACTCGATGCGACAAACTATCGAGGGGACAAGTGGTGCTCTTAGAGCTAGCAGTTTCCACCACTTCCGATGAAGTCTCCAATTCTAGATCATCATCATCATCAAGAATACTCTTGACTTCCCTACAAATTTTCAAACCATTTGTTTGAACCGTGGTTGATTTTCAAAGCTTTAAGCTTAGCACGCTTTTGAAAACTCCTCTTAACCGTGAAGTTGAGAGTGTTGCATTGAATCTTTCAGATCTTTGATCAATTGTGGCAACACTCTTTGTACGAGGTTTGGAGTTCTCGTTGATATTCAATGAGCTCTTCGTTGTCAACCCGTATGGTCAACTCTTCAAAGAAAACACATCAATCGTAGAGCACTACCGCTCAAGAAAGCTCCTAAGATGAGGGAACTCTAGGATCTGCGATCGTCTACTACAACAAAGTCAAGATGAAAGTGAAACTTTCCCATCATCATCGCACATCCTCGGCTATCCCAAGAGACAGTTACTGCACGGTCCGCTAGCTCGAGTGTCATACAAGTGGAAGAAAGTTTAGAAGAGACAGCTTTCTTCCATAATGAGAGTGGCATGAGGTTAATGCTAGCCAAGATCGCCAAGGCGAGCATTGAAACATCCCCAAGAAATCACACGGATTAAAACCGCTGTGGTCTTCGAAGCTTATTAAGAATGGCCGCTGAAAGCATTGCTCATTGAGAGGAGTTTTCGCTAACTCGCATAACTTATCTTTGTTGCTCGTAAGCCTTTGCGTGGATGCAAATTTAGGCATTAGAACGAGAGCATCAACGGAGCTTATATCAAAGTGAAGCTCATTGAAGATTTGGAAAAAATTTTCCATTTGCTCTTTGTTTTGGTCTTTGAGCTTCTCATCATTCATTCTTCATGGGTAAGGAAGTCGACTAGACTTTTGAGCCGGGATGGAAGTGTTTTCCTGGCTCAGAATTTGTCTTCGAACTCGTCTCGACTTGAAGCTTGGACTACCGGGTGTGGACGGTGCGTACTTCGTGGGCTGAATAATGCACCTTGTCCTGTCTCCTTGTAACTTGACTCAATGCCACAGAGGAGGGGGCATTGGAGTCGAAGGTCCATTGTGCGCCTTACCACTACGAGTGGTGACGGCTTTCAACTCGGCATTGGGATTAGGAATTGTATTGCTTGGGAGTCCTCCGGAAGATGATGAAGCTTTGTTCATATTCATGTTCATGAAACCGCTCATCATATTCTTTAACTCATTTGTCTGCCGAGATAATGTAGTATCAATTTCCCTTTTTAGCTCACCTCTCATGTTATTGATCTGAGTTTGAATGAACGCATGTTTGACTCAGTCATTTTCATGAAGTCATTTGGTATGGAGCTTGAGGAGGTTGTTGATAACTTTGATGATTAGGAGCTTGATATGGTTGGTTGAAATTGTCTCGCTTTGATTGAAATTTTGAGAGTTATTGAAGTTGTGTCCTTGATTCGGAACAAAGCGATTTTGATTGCCATGGTTTTGATTTCCATGGTTTTGCACAGAGGAAAAACTGTGGTGTATACCGCTAGGTGCCGGTAGTGAGGATCAGCTTGTGGTCGGTATTGATTGTGGTTTACCGCTACTACGGAGCTTGTAAAAAGAAGCATCGTTGCTTGACAATCATAATACGCGTGTGGACCACTACAAATTTCACACACCTTGTTTATGGCTTTGATTGGTTCCAGCTTATGAATTTCGCGATTTCCTCTTTACTTTTATCATACAATGGATCATGTCCTAGAGCTTATTGAGCCGCTAACTCAAGAGTTACTGGATGAAGAAGCAGGAGTGTTCGGAACATTGACTTTGTTTCGAGAAATAGGAACTTTTGATTTACTCTCGTAAATTTCAAGCACATCTTTAGGTCTACGATTCAAGATATTGCCACCACGGATGTCAAAGAATCTTGATCGCTAAGCCTCAACCCATTATAAAAGATATTGACTTGTTGAAGCTCCGTGAATTCATGATGGGGGCATTTCGTTAGGAGATCTTTGAATCTCTCCCATGCCTCCAAAAATTTTCATCGAAATTTTGACGAAATCCGAAATTTCATTTTTAGATTAGTCGCCTTTGATGGAGGAAAGAAGTAATTGACAAACTTTTGAACAAGATCCTCCCAAGTTTCGATGGATCGAGGGGGGTTCTTTTTCCACCCAAATCCGGGCCGTCCCTCAAGTGAGAATGGAAAAAGCATCAACTTGATGACTTTTTGTGGTACATCCTTGAAATTGATAGTTGAAGTCAACTTGTTAAACCAACGGATGTGGCATACCGGTCTTCACGATCGACCCGCTGAATTGATTTGTAGACACAAGTTGGATCAAATGTGTCTTCAATTCAAAGTGATCATAATTGATTACCGGTAAAACGATGGCATCTCCATAACCCTGGTGCCTGGAGCATTTCCGCCATAGTACATTCATCTGCCATATTGTTGCTTGAAATAGTACGAATCTCGTTCACTATTTGGGCAAAGACGCTTCACGAACGCTCTTCTAGGAATTTCGCTAGATCACGCAAAGGACTCAATGATCTAGAAGAACGAAAAGATGCATTCAGAGTTAACTCTAAGGAAACTCGAGTTAAGGAGAGAAATGGGAATTATGAAAATCTTCAGATGAGAATGAGAATATGAAGACGCTTTATAAAAATGGTGGTGAAAAACTTTATGGGTTTCTCGTTCTCACAAGTAGATATCACAACAAAATTAATTAACACAAAATCGAGGCAAAACAACAGTGAACTTAACCAATAATCACAATATGAATGGCTTTGAAAAAGGTACACCAATCACAAGGACACAAAGGCAAGTTTTAAATCTTTAGTTCTGGAACTTATTATGGTCGCACCCCAGCTAGGTAGTGCACCGCCGGTTTGCGGTGGTAATCTTTTAAGTTGTTATTTATTAAAAAAAACGACAAATCTTTTTGTATTTTTGATTTTTGATACATATATAGAAACAAAAGAAAAATATTTTTGTGTTTTATAACGCTTTTGGATGTTTTGGTTTTTGGATTTTTTATAAGAAAATATGGATATATATATAGATGATAGATATGGATGATATAAACAAATGAGTGAGTATTCAAACAACTAATCTTCTAGACGTAAGACAAATAGCACAACACCGCAAGCGGGCCAAAAATTTGATGCGCCTGAACGCAGCTTATCACAAGCCCGCCACTTGTGAATGGCGTAATCGCAAATGCTTAAAACGGCTCAGAACGAATGCAATGAAGATCTGAGGAGTATAGGGTCTCCCCGGTCGTTATGTCCCAAATAGCTATGCATGAATTATCAAACGAAGTGATCGAGGAGTTTGAACTGAAAAAGGATTTGATTATGATTATTATAACTACGTAAAAGCCAACAAATTACAACGGCATAAATGCAAATTAAAGAAAGTTAAAAAGATAAAATATGTTAAATAAACGCTATCACTATATTTAAAATGATGTTTTTGTTTTTATGTTTTATAAAATCAAATTAAAATCTACGCTGACGCATAAATAAAAAAAGTGAAACTTACACAATATTAACTCCTAAAAATATGAAATGATATTTTCACAATCCTAATGATAAAAGAAAAGTTTTAGAAAAAGAAAATTATTTTTATAACTAATTATCTAATTATTATTAATTAAAAACTATTTTAACTATTTAATAATTACCTAAAATACAAGAAAATAGGAAATAAAACTAGAAAAATAAAATTATGAAATTGAAAAGTCTAAAATATCAAAATAGAATTTTCAAAACTATTTTTGTATTTTTCTGATTATTTTTCTATTTTTATGGATTTTAAACTATTAAAAACTAATTAAATTACTAAAAATTACAAAATAAACTATGAAAAATCTGGAAAATTACTTTTTTCACTTTTTATATTTATCTAAACCTAAGAAAATTTAAAAATTATTTTTTTGAACCTTTTCTGAATTTTTTGTATTAAAAGCTAATTAAAAATGCTTAAAAACTAATTTAAATTAAGAAAAATAGCTAAACAACTTGGAAAAATCTGAAAATTTCAGGAAAACTCTAAAATTATATTAGGAATCTGAGAAAAATGGAAAAACAGGCACTTATGTGGAGAAATTTGAAACATTTTACAAGTGCTTATTGAAATAAGCACTTGAATAAGCTACAAAGGACACACAACAAACACCAACTGATTACAGAAGCTCAAATAAGCTATAAGAACTCTAATGCAACTTAAAACAACAGGTTATAACTTCAGAATCACAATGAACACAGATATGGCTATGAGAGCTTATAAGCTAAAGTACTTTAATAAGCCAAATGAGCAAAATAGCTACCAACAAATTTACAGATGTTCTAAACTACTAAAACTGACCAAATGCAACAATCCTAACTGTTTTAACCACTGAATCACAATTTGCAATGCATTTGATGTCTATGAGATTTAAGTTCAACAACAGCTTGGGGACTAAGTTTGACACAAGCATAAGTCAAAATAAGCTCAAACTAAAAACTACAATTTGGAACTTGAAAAGACTGGTGAGACCAAGTTCACCAAAAACTAGAC
The DNA here is from genome assembly GCA_910596185.1 of Chrysanthemum makinoi. Classification (NCBI taxonomy): domain Eukaryota; kingdom Viridiplantae; phylum Streptophyta; class Magnoliopsida; order Asterales; family Asteraceae; genus Chrysanthemum; species Chrysanthemum makinoi. The sequence continues at coordinate 8,063,877 of OU343216.1, read as the reverse complement.
TGGGTGAGCTCAAATGAGCTCAGTAACTGATGCAAGAACTGAAAATCTCAAGATCAACTGAAGTTCAAGGAGCAGGACTCGGGGCTTGAAAGAAGAGCTTGTTTGAGGCCTTTAACTAAATTGTAAAATTCACCAAAAATGCTTATAATTAAAAGGACCAGTTGAACTTTTAGAATGACACTGAAAATGGCTCAAAAATGAAGCCATGAAAATTCCTTGCATTTGCCCCTAAAACATTTTAGACTTTGACTCTTTTAACAAGAATGATGAACTTTGACTATAATGAACTTTGGATCAAATTTTTGTCACTGATATTGATGTAATATGATATGATAACACTAATGCAAGCTATGTTTGATGATTCTAAACACAAAACAATGATTTTGCAATCCTAAAATCTCAACAAGGGACAAGATAGATTTTAAGGCATTTTTGACTTGGTGCTAGAAACCCAAGTTGTTGACTGATATGAACTCAATTGTGCTTAAGAAACATGAACCACTAGAATTTAACCATGCGATACACCTCTGAGATCAAGTAAGACAGTAAACCAAACACACCCTTAGATCACTGATAACAAAGTAAAACCGATCTAAACTAGACAAACACAGATTATGATCAAACTAAGTTAAGACAACCTAAATACTACTATTCCCACAGATTTTAACAGATTTAAACTACAAAAGCAGATTATGCACAAGAACTTGAAAATCACTTACAACTTGTCCAAAGCCACTATGGCTAGCAACCGTGAAAACAAGAACCACTACCTATTTTAAACAACCCATTGCTTCCATATCAACCCACATTCATGTCCGGAATCAACCCATTCCATGCCTCCTGATTTGCCCCATGTTTGACTTATTTTGACCAAAGTTCTAAACTACTTGTAACTTGATTACAGGCTCACAAAAAGCTATTATAAGCTTTTATGAGCTTGTTTGAGATTAAGATTCACCAAGCAAAGGTTTTAAATAACCGAGTTTGAAAGCTAAAATTTCAACAGTGGACACATAATATGGAAATTGAACTTGAACTAAAATTGATACTTGAATCAAGTTGAAATACACTGAAAAAGTTTACTTGAGTACAATGGAACTTTTAAAATACGACTATAAATCTAATTTAGACTTAAGAAACTATAAAATGACATACATTTTATAAAAATAAAAACTAACTCCTCTCTTGTTGCTTCTCCTTGCTTTATATAAGCTTCAAACTTCCTCTCTCATCCCTCTGGACAAATCCCACTAATAAAATTGACCATTGGATGCCTCAAATCAATCTTGGCCGTTTAAACCTTTTTGGCGCCAAATCTTATGTTTAATGTACTGGTTGAGTGTTTATGCAAAAGTGCATTAAATGCACTCTTGGAGTTATGTGTTTGGAGGGGGGGTGTAGGGATGATGATGGTGGAGGTGGAGTGTTATGTAAGGTGTTGCGGATTGTGATGATGGTGATTTGGTGTACCCGTGGTGGCAGAGGAAATGGATAGTCAAAGTCGTTGACAAAGCTTATTAAAGGGAAGGGTTCATTTGCATTTGACAGGGGGTCCAAAAGTAAAGGCAGGGGTCAATTTGGGTAGGCAAGGGTCTAAAGGAGAATTGACAAGGGCCAAAGATGCAAATAGGTTAATAATGACAAGGACCTTAATGTATTTCAAAATGTAGGGACGTAGGGTCAGCCAATCTCAAAGTTGCTCCAAGGACTGAATTTGACAAGTGTTAATATTACAAGGACCAAAGTTGCCATTTTCAGATTTTCCAGGGACCATTTCTGCCAAATTTCAAAGTTGAAGGACCACTTTTGTAATTTTCTCAAACTTTTGATATTTTTCACCAAAGGACTAAATTTGACAAGTTATGATTTAAAAAGGACCTTTGGTGATTTTACTTTTGAAATTATGCTCAGGGACTGTTTTTGACAACTTTTGAAACTTAGGGGACTAAAACTGCAATTTTTGCAAATTTGATACGTTTTTCATCTGATTTTGATATTTTTGCATTTAAAACACATAAAACACTGATTTGTGATATTTTGATCGTTTTGATGTGTTTCTGAGTGTTTTCAGATGATTTTGCAGTTTATATTGTACAAAAATGATGAGTATTTAGACACTCATCAACTCCAGCGATAGAAAGTGAGCCACATACATCGACGATCGATAATGTAAACCCAATTAAAAATATACCAAATTGCACATAATTGATTCATTAATATATGTATTGGAGTCTCTCCCAATTCAAGATTTATCGTAATTAAATATGTCTCAACAATTAAACAATTATCAAAGCAACTTATCCATGACTAACATGCATGTATAATCATGGATATCATAACAATTATACACATAAGTCACAAGATCGCATATAAAAATTCCATAACACATAACAAATTATACACTAATTAATCTAATGAATCAATATTAATTCTAGGTTTTAATAAGGTTAGCAAACAATTTTCAAAACCCTAAAATTTATACATGTGTCGATCTAAAAAAATTAGGAACGCCTATGAATTAAAAAATCTAATCAAAAAAAACATAAATAAAACATAAACCCTAGATAAACATAGCAAACAACATACAAGTATTTGTTTTATTACGCGTTTATGTAATTAATTACTCATTAAAAAAACCAATGACTCAGGATAATCGGCAGATTATATATCAAGACATTCAAATAAATAATCACAAAACATCAAAAGTAATCATGCGGAAGGATGTATTAACTTAATAATTAATTAACATAAAGAATATGCGTACCTTTGTTGATTCTAGCCTAACAAGAATCAAATCCACAAACTAGCAACGGATGAACCCTAATTTGATTTAGTTAGGATTATGTGAATTACCCCTTACCGCTTTGTAATTCAATCCAAGATAATAACAATAGTGTGTTATTACTATGTTCTTGTACACACGTACAAAACCGAATTAAAGTAATGCTAGTTTTTAATAAACTAATAACTTGGTTTTGTGGAAAAGACTTGGATCGACCCTATAGGGTGTCGATCGTTTTGGAGAGCAAAACACACACAAACAATTTAGGGTTTAGCTTTTGTGAATACAAGAGATGCAAAACAAGACCCCTAGCCTTGTTTATATACCCAAGCAACTTGGTGAACAAGTTTTGGTTTCTTCCTTTTCCCTGGGTCGATCGGTCCAACACATCCCCAAGGATTCCGAAACTTCCAAACTTTGCATCTAGTCCTTTCCAAATACCTTTTAACCAAGTAGTCCATTACATTAATTACTTAACGTCCCTAGTTATTTCGCTAATAAATAAATAAATACAACATTTATATTTAATTATTAACTTTAAATTCTCATACACGCAGTGTGCGTAATCTCATAGTCTCGAGTTCGATCCTAACTCACATCTACTAATTTATATCCATTAAAACCAACAGAGTGCACCTCCTTTTTTTAAAGAATACACAAGGTACTATATGATGACTATGAGCTCAACTTGTTTTCTAGTTCGTGTATTATTCATGTGTAGGTGTCAAGTGTTGATTGACTTTTATTAATACGTTCTCGACTAGCTTCAATATCGAACGATAATGCTAATCGGTTTGTGTGTGATACTCTTCGAGGTATCTTAATTTAGATACTTAAGGTTTTAGGGTTTCTTGTTGGTCACTAGAGTTCAATTGCCAAGCAAGGTTAGCCTTTTATTCCCTTTAATTAATTAATAATGTATTAATTATATGTTTATATTTACGTTAACATAATTGTATTAACTGATCCATTATCCAATGCTGCGCACTGCAGGTTACTGGTTAACTAGATTTAAAATCCCAACAAGAAGATGGTCCTAGATCGAAGCCTTGGGAGCTTAAGCCATCTGTAGAGATCTTGTGCAGTAATCAGGCAAGCTCCTGATTTTATTTGCTATCACATTACATTTTAGCGGCATCGACTAGTTGAGTTACTTTTTGGTAATCTTTGTTTCAAAAACTGAAAACTTGAGATTGGATGTTACTATTAATTAGATGTGGCAAAAAAATGGGCGGGTTGTCTAGCACGTCAAAAGTCAATTCAAGTATAGCTTGGCATAGGTTCGGTCAAGGTTGTCCAACTACACCTTTAGTTAAGAGGTTTTATTTTATTAAATACCAATGACTTTTCAAATGTTTCGATATTGTACTGCATTCTTTTTTCAACCTCGGTTAGGTAGTGTACTTTTTTCTCATCGATTTTGGTCACAAACGCCATATGCGGGTGCCAAATAAATAAATAAATCAAACTTATGTGGAATTTTTGTTGTTTTTCTTTTTAACCTTTTACACGTGAAATCGCAATAAAAAAAAAAAAAAAATTAATTTTAATTTCAAAAATTAATTTTTTTTTCAAAATTTACGCTAAAAATAAAAAATAAAAATACCATTACGCTTTTTAAATCAAAAAAAAACCTTACGCTTTTTCAAATAATAGTTTCTGGCCAGTTAGTCCCTCCTAAGCATTACACAGTTTTCATTCGCTTATCCTCGCTGCCGCTTTTTATCCGTTTCCTCGCTTTTTTACGCTTTTCATCCGCTTTCATTCGCTTTTTAAAGTTGTCCGCTTTTTCTTACGCTTTATCCGTTTTCTTATGTTTTGTCCGCTTTATTACGTTTTAATCGGTTTTCATCCGCTTTTGTCCGCTTTTTCTTACATTTCAGATTTTTGTCCGCTTTTCTTACGCTTTGGCCTCGCTTTTCGACATTTTACCGGTTCATCGCTTTTTCTATTTTTAGATTTTCTTACATTTTTCTTAGATTTTTGTCTGTTATTCTTACGTTTTGTCCGCTTTTCTAATGATTTTATCTGCTTTCATCTCTGTTTTTTTTCTTTTTTTAGATTTTCTTACATTTTGTCCGCTTTTCTTCGTTTTTGTACTATTTCAACATATTGAAAATTTTTTCCAAAAGAAAAATAGGAAAAAAATTTTTCATTTTCAAAATAATATTTCCAAACGTGTAATTTTTTTTTTTTTTTATAAAAAAAAACGTAAACTTTTTTAAAAAATTTTAAATTTTTTTTTTCTGCTTTAAAAATAAACGTAAAGGTTTTTTTAAACGTAAAGGTTTTTTTAAACGTAAATTTTTAAAAATTAAAAAATTTATTTAAAAAACGTAAAGTTTTTAAACGTAAATTTTTAAAAAAAAGTTAATTTTTTCCAAATTAAAATTTTAATTTTTTTTTTATTTTTTTCCACGTAGGCAAGCCACGTCACACAAAAACAAGTGATCGGCAAGCCACGATTTGGAGAAAGCATGTACTATATCGATTAACGTAAAAAGTATTACTACCTAACCGCGTTAAAAAGTACATGTACCATATCGGAACATTTGAGAAAGTACGTAGCTATTTAATAGCTTAAACCCTAGTTAAGAATATGAATTATTTTTCACAACAGTTAAATTACGATAGTAAACTATTTTATGTTTTTTTAATAAAATGATTCAGGAGATTTTATGCATTAGTATGGGAGACTGTTGACCCCTTGAAATGTTGCAGAATACATGCATGCCTTTGTTCGCTTATTTTTTGGAAACTGAATTATTTTCCACCCCCTCACTAAAAAGAGACTTGCTGCTTTTTGGTATCCTAAAGACCTAAGTTCAACATATAAAGAAACATGCAATCCAGTAAAATTGTTCATTATTCATTTGAGTATCTGAATTATATCCTAAAAGTTATATTGGATGTTTGGTTTGATGTTGTGTGAAACCGTGACTGCTAATAAACATGTATATGTTCTCTCATTAAGCATTAAGAACCAATAATAAACCTCATGGTTAACAGCTGGACTTGCAAAACGTCATGTGGGTTGGGTAACTGGTGAGAACAAGTAATTTGGGTGCAAGTTCGAACGAGTGGGTTGGGGTTAACCTGAAACACTTTTTGTCTATTCACCATGGTCCGACCAACTCATATATGTAAATGACTCGAACATCCATCTCTATAAGTGTGAAACTTACACAAATAGTATTTTATAATAACAAAGGACCCTCTATTATAAATATCAATTTATGAAAGTTATAATTTGTTATAGCTTTTAAACCTTTATGACTTAGGGCTTCAATTATTGATTTATATATAGCTACTTTGGTTTATTTTATGTTATTTCTATAAAGTGAACTAATATATGAAACACGTTTTCAAGAATTTAAAAACTAGACGCTATGGACACTTGGGATGTACGGCTCACCCATTAGAACAAACTAGAAAGGGGTTTAAAGAAGTGAGCACACCTCACCAAAGGATGTCTAAGGTTATGCTTCGCCACCCGGTCCTCTTCCCACAAGGCTCGATTGGAGCTACCGTGAACCATGATGATCACTACAAAGGTCATTACTAAAAGGGTTTTTAAAATTAGTGTTACAAAGTTGTTTTGCATGCTTCTTTGTACACAACTTTTACCACATTTATGTGTACATACCTTTTTGTAAATATTAAGTCTATGCCACCCAACTATGGACACGCTGCACTTGATTGACTTCTCTCGGGTCGCACCTAAGGGCCTTTCCAACCCTTGGTAATTATTTCTCACGGTCAATTCCTCTGGTTATTTTACACGCTCATACTTGGTCGAACTTATATCGAAGTTAACCTGTTAGACCTCGACCCGAGGCATAAGATGAGAACTAAACATGCTTTTGACATTATTACTTGATACTAATGCCTTAAATAGTCTCATAAAGTCTAAGAGTTGCATTTGCAATTAACTGCCGCTACCTCTTGTCTTATTTTTTACACACTGCCACCTATGGTAATTAAGTGAGGTTGCAAGATGGATCTTAGTCTTAATTAGTAATTAATTGGGTAGTTAATTCTTTTAAGAATGTAATTATCGAAAATACTAGATTTAAACTTTTTATGTTCTGATTAATTGTGTTATTGCAACATAATTCGTAAACAAATTTGTTTTTCCTTTGAAAGACAAACTTAGTCTCTTTTCCTAGTAAGAAGAGTGAGACTTATACCTATCTTTTATCCTTAGTTGACAAACTAAGATAGGATTCCGAAATTGATAAACTCTTATATGATCTTTCATTACCCTTTTCGTGGTATAGAGTTAATTGAAAGATAGAATATTTTGTGTAACTGGAAACATTGTATTTAGAGCTACCAAAATAAATAACATCCTGCACTTGTCACGATGTATGAGTTTAAACCGTAAAGAGTAAAGGAATTACTAGCATATTTGCTAGGTAATCTTCTTGGACTCTTTTTATTCCTAAAGTGCTAAATACCCTTGGGGCTTTGTAGTCGATAAAGGAGGAATTGCATGCTAAAGATTCAAGTTAATTGAATGAAAGAATGGCTAGTCCATTGTCTGCATAAGTAGAACTTCATATACTCCGCTCAATACCTAAGTACATGCTACTCGTAGGCAATTGAAGAGAATAGGAAAGTATGTAAAGCTGCTATATGCTTCTCTTTGGAAATGTAACACTTACAATGTTGACAAATCCAGGTGGGAGCAGATTGCATTTTATTCTTGAAATACCATTCATGTAATGTTGTCAATTTCAGTGGGAGCTACGGGATTTATTTCTGTTAGTCACCCATATCATTTCAAACTAGCTTTGAAATAATCCATTACTTTCCGAATATGAACAACCATTGCTTAAAGGAAAATTGCCTTTTATTTTATCAGATAACTCGTTGCCTTCCTATTGTCGCTTCCTGAAGTGTTATCTATAGAATAATAATCCACAATTCCTTATTAAAGGTTATAGTTCTAAAACTACTTATGATATCTATGACATTATCATATCGTTTGAACAATCAATCACGTGTTGTTTGTTTTCATAATATGATGTTGTACCTTACACAAGTGGGAGAAATCTCAAAATGTGTGCAAGGAACAACAAGATTATTGGTATCTCTTGACCGCAAGGTAAGAAAACTAATAAATCTACTAGGACTTAAACATGTTAGATGTTTAATGCCCTACTACATGTAAATAAGAATTCTACTAGGACTTAAACACATGAGATGTTTATTGCCCTACTACATTCTAATAATGATTCTACTAGGACGTGAACACGCTAGATGTTTGTTGCCCTACTACATTCAAATGTCATAATATAGTGTAAAGATACTTCAACATTTGACTACATGTTTTAGTCAACATAATTATGGTTATATGATAATGATCATAATTCTGAAGTATAAAATTAACTTGAAATTACTATAGAACTCAATAGTTTGCGTTCATGATTACTTTTGTTAGTATAATTATGCTTACATGTTAAGACATAATTATGAAGTCCTTGAATTAGTCAATTACTTATAACATAAAGTATATATAGTAAATGTGTTATGTCTTCTCGTTAACACATAAACATGAGGCTTTGAATTATTCAAAGATTGATAATGTATTATTGAAATGTTCTGTTTTCTTGTTAACACATGAACATATAATCCTTGAACAGCCTGTCTTCTTGTGAACACGTGAACATAAGGTTCTTGTATTATTCAATGAATATACATTATAGCATGTACTTGGTTCGTAAATACTTTATATACAATTTGGCTCGACCCAATTGACAAGTATTTGTTCCTAAGAGAATTAAGTTATCTATAGAATTCTGATATAGTTTCACAATTCTAATATTTATAGAATACCACTTCATTATGGTATGTCTAAGTGTTGGATCATTCATATTGTTTGGTTCTTGATAGCTTTAATTACTCTACCTCCAAAACATATCAAGGTTAGAAATTGCGTGTGTCGTGGATACACTCAATAGAGTTCAAACCTAGAAGGTATTCAAGACAACCCATAACTGAAAACCCTAATTCATTAGGGATTTGAGGTTTTACTATTCAAACCAATTGAATCATAAACCCTTTAGGATTTTTGATTTTTCTACACTTCCTAGCTTGAAGATTGTAGTTTTGATGTTCTTCCTAGCTTGACGAAACACAAAACTATTGCTAGAATTTTTGGTTAAAGATTGATACTAAATTAGAGTTTTTCTATAAACCCTAATTTGAGTTGTTGGAAGGATTTCCATTATGTCTTGATTTAAGTTCTGAATTTGTTAAATCTTATGAAGCATTTTATTAGCAGGGAACGAATACTATTGTTTTGTGTTGATTTAAGTTCTGAATTTGTGGTTGTTGATTTCGATGCCGATCCTCGGGTTCCCCTCATTGTTAGACGAGGATTCCTAAGAACGGGTCGTGCTCTCATTGATGTATTTGAGCAAGAAATCACGTTACGTATGGGTAATGAAGCTGTTACCTTTAACCTTGATCAAACTTTGAGGTACTCCTCAAATTATGATGTTGAATCGGTTAATCGAATCGATTTAATTGATATTGCTTCAGAGGAGTACACTCAAGAGTTTCTTGGTTATTTTCATAATTCTGTGAGTGGGGATTCCACCACATCTTCTCAACCAATCATTGCCGACTCTTCCCCTCTCTCACTCCGTTTGAGGGAGGTGACTTCTTTCTGGAAGAGATCGATGACTTTCTTGCTAATGATGAATCAATTCCACCGGGAATTGATGGTGTTTATGATTCGGAAGGAGATATCCTTTATCTTGAGCAATTGTTAAATGAAGATCCATTACCTTCACTCCCTCCGAAAGAGATCACTATTGAGGAAATCAAATCAGTACAAACATCTACTGAAGAATTTCCGAGGTTGAACTTAAGGACCTACCTCCTCATCTCGAGTATGCATTCTTGGAGGGTGATGATAAATTACCCGTCATACTTGCTAAAGACTTAACGAGGAGAGAAAACTACTCTCATAAAGGTCTTGAAGTCACACAAGCAAGCAATTGCTTGGAAACTCTCCGACATTAAGGGTATCAACCCCGAGTTTTGTACTCACAAAATCTTGATGGAGGATGACTTCAAACCAACAGTCAACATCGAGAAGGGTGAATCCTAAGATTCACGAGGTTATCAAACAAGAGGTTCTCAAACTTCTTGATGCCGGTTTAATTTACCCGATCTCTGATAGTCCTTGGGTCAGCCCCATCCACTTGTGTTCCAAAAAGGGTGGCATAATTGTTGTCACAAATGAAGAAAACGAGTTAATTCCAACTCGATTGGTTACGGGATGGCGTGTGTGCATTGACTATCGCAAGTTAAACGAAGCCACCCGTAAAGACCATTTTCCTCTACCCTTCATGGATCAGATGCTTGAGAGATTAGCAGGGAACGAATACTATTGTTTCCTTGATGGTTTCTCGGGTTATTTTCAGATCCCCATTGATCCGCTGGATCAAGAAAAGACCACATTCACCTGCCCATACGGAACTTTTGCCTACAGACGTATGCCTTTTGGCCTATGTAACGCTCCCGGCACGTTCCAACGATGTATGATGGCATTTTTCCACGACATGATCGGGGAAACAATGGAGGTGTTTATGGATGACTTCTCGGTCATTGGGGACTCATTTCAAACATGTCTCTCCCATTTAGATAAAATGCTAAAACGGTGTGAAGACACCAATCCTTGTCTAAATTGGGAGAAGAGCCACTTTATGGTCAAAGAAGGCATAGTCCTTGGCCATAAGATTTCCAAAAGCGGGATTGAGGTAGATAGAGCAAAAGTTGATGTTATTGCTCAATTGCCTCATCCTACTACCGTCAAAGGTATTAGGAGTTTTCTAGGTCATGCCGGGTTTTATCGTAGATTCATACAAGATTTTTCTAAAATCGCTCGCCTATGACCCATCTTCTTGAAAAAGATGCTCCTTTTATCTTCTCACCTGAGTGCATCGAAGCTTTTGAAGCATTAAAGAAAAAGCTTACTGAAGCACCTATTCTAGTTGCCCCCCTGGGATTTACCCTTTGAACTCATGTGCGATGCAAGTGATTTTGCTATCGGTGCAGTCTTGGGGCAACGAAAAACCAAGCACTTTTAGCCTATCCACTACGCGAGTAAGACTATGATGAAGCTCAAACCCATTACACCACTACGTAAAAGAACTATTAGCTGTGGTGTATGCGTTTGAAAAGTTTTGGCCATACCTTATCTTGACCAAATGCGTGGTGTATACGGATCACTCGGCTCTCAAATATCTCTTTGCAAAACAAGATGCAAAGGCGAGATTGCTCCGTTGGGTTCTCCTCCTACAAGAATTTGATATCATTATACGTGATAAAAAAGGAGCCGAGAACCGGTGCTGATCACCTGTCCCGTCTAGAAAACCCTCACCGGATGTGTTCGAAAAAGGAAATAAACGAAACATTTTCTCTCGAAACACTCAATGTGGTTTCTTTTCGTGGAGACTCTTCTACCCCATGGTTTGCTGACTTTGCAAATTACCATGCGGGTAACTTTGTGGTGAAAGGGATGTCGTCCCAACAGAAAAACAAATTCTTTAAAGATGTAAAACATTACTTCGGGGCGACCCTACTTATTCAAAATTTGCGCGGATCAAGTCATCAGCGATGTGTGTATGGTCAGGAAGCCAATGACATTCTCAAGGCTTGCCATTCTGGACCTCCTGGGGGACATCATAGCCCCAACTACACCGCCAAGAAGGTGTTTGATTCTGGATTTTATTGGCCCACGATTTACAAGGATGCCCATGAATTTGTCAAAACCCGTGACGCTTGTCAACGTCACGGAAATATCTCACAAAGAAATGAAATGCCGCAAAACGCCATTCAAGTGTGTGAGATTTTTGACATCTGGGCATTGACTTTATGGGGCCATTTCCTTCATCTCGAGGAAACAAATACATACTCGTGGTCGTTGACTATTTGTCAAAATGGGTTGAAGCTAAGGCTTTGCCTACCAACGATGCCCGAGTTGTTGTGAAATTCTTAAAATCTCTTTTGCTAGGTTTGGAACTCCACGAGCTATAATCAGTGATCGTGGTACGCATTTCTGCAATGACCCGTTTGATAGAGTCATGCAAAAGTATGGTGTAACTCACCGTCTCTCTTCTGCGTACCACCCCCAAACAAGTGGGCAAGTGGAAGTTTCCAACCGGGGGATTAAAAGAATTCTGGAAAGGACAGTAGGCGAAAACCGTGCCTCCTGGTTGGATAAGCTAGATGACGCACTCTGGGCCTACACCACAGCTAATAGTTCTTTTTCTGTAGTGGTGTAATGGGTTTGAGCTTAAGTCATAGTCTTACTACGAGTGAGTGGATAGGCTGAAAATGCTTGGTTTTCGTTGCAAGGCGCACCGATAGCAAAATCACTTGCATCGCACATGAGTTCAAAGGGTAAATCCCAGTCAGGGGCAACTAGAATGGGTGCTTCAGTAAGCTTTTTCTTTACAGCTTATAAAACACTCTGGGCCTTCCGTACAGCTTATAAAACACCCATCGGGTGTACTCCATACAAGCTAGTGTAAGGGAAGGCATGTCATCGCGGTTGAGCTTGAGCACAAGGCATACGGGCCTTGAAACATGCCAACTTTGATATTCAGTAAATGGTGATCACCGGAAAGTTCAAATGAATGAATTAAATGAACTCCGTGATCAAGCATACGAGAACTCTTTGATCTACAAACAAAAGACAAAGAAGATTCATGACTCAAAGATCAAAAACCGCGTTTTCAACATCGGTGATCGAGTCCTTCTTTTCAACTCAAGATTGAAGATTTTCTCGGGAAAACTAAAATCCCGCTGGTCCGGACCATTCACCATCACTAAAGTATTTCCTTATGGAACCATTGAGTTATCTCAACCCGATGGTCCAAACTTTAAAGTGAATGGTCATCGATTGAAGCACTATTTTGGAGAGGACATTCCTCATATGGTTGTCCTGGATCTACAAACTTTCACCATGAACCAATAAATTGGGGATCGAGTCAAGCTAGCGACTTCGGGAATCAAAACAATTAGCATGCCATATGGGTTTTCACCCATATTTCTGACTTCTTTCTACTTTCTACCACCCAAGTGTGGGGGAGTTGCCCCCCGCTGTTGCATATAAAGTTTGAAAAAAAAATATCTTCTTGCTAAATAATGGCCGTAGTATTTCCCTTTTACGTTCTATGTTTCGGCATAACCGCCGGTACTTTGAATATTGAGGGCAATATTCATTTCTAGTGTGGGGGAATTCTCACGAATTTTATCATGTAATTATACCACCCAATTCCCTCAATTTTTGGCCAAAATTTTGTTTTGGAGTAAGTGTTTTGCACTTACTCAATTGGTTATCAGTCCGCCATGTCTAATAAACAAAAGGATTGGCTAATCCAGGAGCAAACGGCTCTTGGAAAGAGATATCTCAAATCCGTTGACGGCTTGCAATTTGCCCAAAATTGTATGGTGTTCAACTCACCATATCTTTAATTAGTGAAGAGTTGGCTAGCCGCAAGTTTATGGCTTGTGGTAAAGGCAGTTGGAAAACCATAATTGGAAATCAGCTCACCAAAGATAGTATATATTATCTAAGAGTTGGCTAGTCCGAAGCAAGCGGCTTCGGTAAAGACAAATCAAATCCGTTGAAGCTGGTGGTTTGCTCAAAATCATTTGGTTATCCGTGTACCAAGGTTCTTACTTGAACTGAAACATTTGGCTACTCCAGAAGTAATGGCTTTTGGTAGAGATGAAATCCATTAATTTTTCTCAAAACATTGCTAGAGACTAGCAATATCTTAGTGTGGGGGATTGATGAGTGTCTAAATACTCATCATTTTTGTACCATTTAAACTGCAAAAACATCCGAAAACACTCGAGAAATGCATCAAAATGATAAAAATATCACAAATAAGTGTTTTATGTGTTTTAAATGCAAAATATCAAAATCAGATGAAAAACGTATCAAGTTTGCATAATTGGCGGTTTAGTCCCCAAGTTTCAAAAGTTGTCAAAAACAGTCCCTGGTAAATCTAAATAAAGAAAAATATCATTTCAAGTCCCTAGGGATTCATGAGTTTTCAAAATTGGTCCTTGAGATTTAAAATTGCAAAATTACAACTTAGGTCCCTAAACTTTCAAAAATGACAAGTTTGGTCCTTGGAATATTGGAGATTGTCAATTTTGGCCCTTGGATTATAATTTCAGAATGTACATGATTGGCCCCTGGAAAATCAGAATTGGCAGCAATGGTCCCTCAAGTTTGGAAGAATTGCAAAATCGTCCTTGTATTAAAACCACCCCTTGGACCTTGACCTCTTTCTAAACCTTTGACCCCTGCCATTACACTTGACCCCTCCCAATTTTGACCCCCCGTCCAATAATAGACCCCAAGTCAAACCCAGTCAAAACCCACCGCCCTTCCCTCCAACTTGTCTCCTGCAACCTTATCACCTGCAACTCTTCAACCCTCACTCCATCATCATCACACCTACAATATTCCTCCCCTCCAAACACCCCAAGCCAAGATGCATTAAATGCCCCTTTCCCTGATATCAGAACCACTGGAAAATAATTTTGGCGCCAAAATTTGATCAAACGGCCAAAAATGACTCAAGTCATCCAATGGTTGAGATAATTAGTGGGATTTAATCAGAAGACACGTGGGAAGCTTTTGGGTATAAATGAGAGAGAAGGAAGCGAAGAGAGGGTAGTATTTAGTTTTAAATATTTATGTATGTGGTTTTTATGTTTATGTTTTAATTAAGCTCTAAGCTGTAATCTTTTGTTCCTATGTATCAAACTAAAGTTGCTTTATCATTATAATCTGAGTTCAAGTAGTAATTCAAAGTTTATCCAAGTTTCTAGTTTTTAAATTCTCTTTTACTTGTGCAGTTTAAATAACTTAAAGCCAAGCTTCAATAAAGCCTTATTATAACTCTAATAAGCTTACTAAAGCTACTCTTAGCTTTTGGTAAGCTTATAAATCGATTTAAGCTAATTCTCAAATTGGTCAACAAAGTCAACTGAGGTAGAGCTAATTTGGAATCAATCATGAATGTGGGTGTTGCAGAGCTTGGATTGGGTTGGATTTGAGTAGTTTAGTATAGTTTGGGTTCTATATAAGTCTGCTTTATAATTTGGACCTCTTGTGAGTTTGTTTTTATCTTTTCAATTTCTATAACTGAATTAGTTTGCATTTTCGGTGGAGTTGAATCTGTGTTATTTGCTAAGTCTAAACACATTAATGTAGTTGTATTTAGATTATGTTTGTTGCAGTTTAGTTTCTAGAATAAGCTAAGTAAGCAATTAGGTGAGTTATATTTGCATATTGAGTTGTATAAGTTGTGTTTGGATCAGTGGGATTAGTGAGATTGAGTTTTGGTTTGTACTTGACATTTGCATACTTAGTCTTAATATAGGTCATTTGACTCATATCTGTCTTAATATTGCATCTGCATAGCTCTTAAGTCAAAATCAACTTTAAACTGTCTTAATTTCATATGCGTTGGAGTTTTCATAAATCAAAAGCTTGATTTGTGTTTAAATATCATTAGAGTAGCTTGATTCAGTTTCATTTCATCATAAAACATCATATTCAGTCCATAAATTAAGATCAAAGTTCAAATTGGTCAAAGTTTCATAACTGTCAAAAGTCAAAAAGTTAGAAAACTCAGTTTTCACCCAACCTAGGTTGATTTTAATTGATTCATTTCGGGTCAAATTCATTAAAACTTTGGGTTTTATAAACTTCAACTGGTCTAGTTTCCATAAATGATATTTTCAAATTTTCCAAAAGCTCCTTAAGCTCAAAAAGCTGTTCAAAAGTTGCAAAGTGTCATGTACTCACGGCATACAGCGGAGTGTGAGGCAGGCTACTTGGAGACCTTGCATAGAGTCGGTTTTAGCTTCTCAGGGTCGAGAATTGGTTTAAGGTAGTTTGGTGGACTTGAGGTCTTGAGTTTTCTTTTTTTCACATTAGCTTATTAAATAAGCTTGTGCTTAAGCTTACAAAGTTAGCTAGAAAATCGTTTTTGGCTTTTAAGTCAAATCATCAAATCTGTTTAAGTTTGTATTTCAGAGGTCAAGGCTAGTTGTAATTAGTTGCATTTGAGTACTTTTAGCATATTATAGCTTAAATGTATCAGTTTGGTGCTCATTTGTATCCTTTAGCTTATTTCAAGTGCTTATTTATAAGCACTTGTCATTCTGATTTCATAATCCTACACATAAGCTACTATTTTTATATTTTTCATAGATTCATAATATTAATTTAGACTTTTCCTGAATTTTTCATATTTTTCTAACTTTCATTTGCTATTTTTCTTCATTTAAAAAAGTTTTAAGCCTTTTAATTAGCTTTTAATACAATTAAATCAGAAAAACTTCAAAAAATAAGTTTTCATTTTTCCTAGGTTAAGATAAATATAAAAAGTCAAAAAATATTTTTCCAGATTTTTCTTAGTTAAATTTGTAATTTTTAGCAATTTAATTAGTTTTAAATAGTTTTTAATTCATAGAAAATAGAAAAATAATCAAAAAATACAAAATTAGTTTTGAAAATTCTCTTTAGTTATTTTAGATTTTTTTAAGTCATAATTTCATTTTTCTAGCTTTATTTCATATTTTCTTGTATTTTAGGGTATTATTAAATAGGTAAAAATAGTTTTTAATTAATAATAATTAAATAAATAGTAATAAAAATAATTTTCTTTTTCTAAAAAATTTTCTCTTATCATTAGGTTTGTAAAAATTTCATTTTCATATTTTTAGGATTAATATTGTTTCAGTTCACATTTTCTTTTGTACGTCACGTAGTTTTAATTTAAGTTTTTATAAAGAAAAATCAAAAACATCATTTTAAAAGTAGTGATAGCGTTTATTTAATATAATTTATCTTTTTAATTTTCTTTAATTTGCATTTAAGCCCCTGTAATTTATAAACTCTTTCTTTAGGTTTAATCAATCATATCTCTTTTCCGTTCAAATCCTCTCGATCACTATTACGTTTGATTATTCTCATAGCTCGTTGGGACATAACATTTTGAGGAAACACTATACTCTCTCGGACTTCATTGCATTTGGTTCAGACTGTTTGAAGTTTATTTACGGTTGGCCAATCACAAGTGGTCAGCTTGTGTGACAAAACTTGACGTTGGGAGCGAAATCAAATTTTGCGGCCGTGCTTGGTGTGCTAATTATCTTCGGTTAGCAGATTAGTGATTTGAATATTCACTCCTTGTTTATACCATCTATATCTATATATATTTTCTTATAAAAAATCCAAAAACCAAAAACATCTTAAAACGTATAAAACACAAAAATATTTTTCTTTTGTTTCTACATATATATATATAAGATAAAAATACAAAAAGATTTGTCGTTTTCTTTGTTTAATAATAACAACATAAAAATTTACCACCGCAAACCAAGCGATTATACTACCTAACTGGGGATACGACCATAATAAGTTCCCGAACCAAAGATTAAAACTTGCCTTTGTGTCCTTGTGAGTGGTGTACCTTTTCAAAGAAGCCATTCATCTTGTGATTATTGGTTTAAGTTCACTGTTGTTTTGCCTCGATATTGTTTTAATTGGATTTGTTGTTATATCTACTTTTCAAAACCATAAAACCTAAAAAGATTCTTCTTATTTCATAATTCTTTCATAATTCCCTTCCCAACTTTCTGAGATCTCTTAGAGTTAACTCTAGTGTATGCGCACTCGCTCTTCTAGGTCTGTAAGCCCATTTCGTGACCTTGTCAAGATTCCAAAAGTAAGTAGACACCTGCCTTACATCGGTCGGATCCGGACCGTTTTGCTCCACTACTTCGTTATCATGGCGGAAGAACGTCCTAGTGTGAGCTTCTCCAGGCACCATCGACGGGTATGGAGATGCTATTGTTATCCGACCATTGTGGTGAAAATTTTGAACTCAAAAAGGGTTCTGAATCTTGTAACCTCAATTCAATTCTATGGTTTTGAGAGGGATGATCCTCATGCTCATATTCGATGGTTTAACAAGATTGCATCTACCATCTAATACAAGAATGTCCTACAGATCTTTGTCAAGCTTCTTCATTCCCATTTTCCCTTGAGAAGCCGGTTGGCTTGAAAAACAACCCCCAAATCAATCAAAACATGGGAAGACACGGTAAAGAAATTTGTGAACAGTTTTATCCACCTTCAAAACCACGAGTCTTAAAATGAAATCATCAAGTTTACAAAAGTTTGATGAACCCTTGAGTGAATCGTGGGATCGTTTTAAGGAGTTGCTCCGCAAATGTCCTCACCATGGTTTCTCCGAGTTGATGCAACTCGTTACTTTCTATAATGGGTGAGTCAATCGATCAAGATTCTCTCAATTCCTCATGGGAATTTCTTGAGCAAAGCTGTAAAAGAAGCTTTAGCGATCATTGAAAACAAGTCTAAAGTCCGCCTTTACTTACGAAGCAAACGGTTGTTTCCCAAGTCAGTGTTGGTCCTTCTACTTCATCGCCGGTGAGTCAATCTAGCACCGATGCTAAGATTGACAAACTCACGGAAGCAATTCAAGCTTTGGTTCTCTCCAACCAAAGGAAAGTTTCTTTTCCACAAACTTCACCTCCTGGCGAAGTTAAGAAAGTGGAAGTCTTGTTACTTGCGGTGGCCCCATGCCTATTACAATTGTATGGCCACCGGGGTAACCCTTTTGAAGCAAGCGTAGGCGGGATTTCCAATCAGGGAGGCAACCAATATCGTGCTCTATGGACCCGAACCAGTCCCACTACCTGGACCACCGGTTTCAACAAAACCAAAACCGTAATCAGAATAGACCAAACCAAGGTTTTCAAAACCAAGGTAATTTTAGTCAAAATAACGGTTTTCAAAATCAAAATCAAAACTTCCAACACCAAGGAAATTTTAATAGAAACCCAGGTCAGGGAAATTTCAACCCAGGGTATTTTCATGGCAATAATCAAGGAAATTTCCAAAATCAAGGACCTAATCCAAACAATAGAGGCGAATTTTCCTGCAAAATCAAGCCATTGTTCCAAGCGGACCATCATCGATGAGTTGTTGAAGCAATTCATGAAATCCCAGAGGAAATGAGCAGGTTGTTGGTTGCCGATTTCGACATTAAAAGTCTTTAAATGATCGACCCTCGGGCTCGGTACTTTACCTACAACACGTCGCTAATCCGGGGATGCAAAGCGATCACAACCGAAGTGGTGCTTCATATGATGGACCCGCTATTCCTACTACCTCTTCTTCTTCTCTCCTGAAGGTAGTGGAAAGTGAACCTGAGGCGACAAAGGACAAAGGAACTTCCTACTAATAGCGGAGGTACCAGCAATGTCCATCCTCAAGTTGTCCAAACCAAACCAAACTGGAGTTGTTTTTGAACCTCCGGTTGAAAACCCCAATCAAAACTTCTATTCCTTACCCTCACGTTTAAATGAGCAAAAGCTCCTGAAAAAGCAGTCATCAAATGGAGAAATTTTTCAAATTTTCCAAGAGTTCTGATTTGACATAAGCTTTGCGGATGCCATCATGTTGATGCCCAAGTTTGCATCAACTCTCAAACACATGTTAAGCAACAAAGAAAAGCATTTGAAATGGCTAAAACTCCTTTGAGCGAGCTGCTCGGCAGTTCGTTAAAAAGCTTCAGAGAAGCTTGGAGATCCTGGAAAATTTCTTCTTCCTTGTGTTTTCCAGGAATGATTGAATGCTTTGCCCTTGCCGATCTTGGTGCAAGCATCAATGATGCCTTATTAGTATGGAAGAAACTTTCTCTTCCGGAACTTATTCACCGCATGACTCTTGAGCTTGCTGATCGTTCTATATCGCGTCCTCTTGGCATCGCCGAGGATGTATTCGTGAAAGTAGGAAAGTTCCATTTTCCATCTGACTTTGTGGTTGTTGATTTCGATGCCGATCCTCGGGTTCCCTCATTGTTGGACGAGGATTCCTAGAGCGGGCGTGCTCTCATTGATGTATTTGAGCAAGAAATCGTTACGTGTGGGTAATGAAGGCTTACCTTTAACCTTGATCAAACTTCGGGTACTCCTCAAATTATGATCTTTGATCGGTTAATCGAATCGATTTAATTGATATTGCTTTAGAGGAGTACTCTCAAGAGTTTCTTGGTTATTTTCATAATTCGTGAGTGGGGATTCACATCACCTCAACCCAATCATTGCGACTCTCTCTCACTCTTCCGTTTGAGGGAGGTGACTTCTTTCTGGAAGAGATCGATGAGTTTCTTGCTAGTGATGAATCAATTCCGTAGGAATTGATGGTGTTTATGATTCGGAAGGAGATATCCTTTATCTTGAGCAATTGTTAAATGAAGATCCATTACCTTCACTCCCTCGAAGAGATCACAATTGAGGAAATCAAATCGATACAAACATCTCTTGAAGAATTTCCGAGGTTGAACTTAAGGACCTACCTCTCATCTGGTATGCATTCTTGGAGGGTGATGATAAATTACCCGTCATAATTGCTAAAGACTTAAGCGAGGAGGCTGCTCTCATAAAGGTCTTGAAGTCACACAAGCAAGCAATTGCTTGGAAACTCTCCGACATTAAGGGTATCAACCCTGAGTTTTGTACTCACAAAATCTTGATGTAGGATGACTTCAAACCGGCGATCCAACATCGAGAGAAGGGTGAATCCTAAGATTCATGAGGTTATCAAACAAGAGGTTCTCAAACTTCTTGATGCCGGTTTAATTTACCCGATCTCTGATAGTCCTTGGGTTATCCATCCACGTGTGTTCCAAGGGTGGCATGCTGTTGTCACAAATGAAGAAAACGAGTTAATTCCAACTCGATTGGTTCGGGATGGCGTGTGTGTATTGACTATCTAAGTTAAACGAAGCCACCCGTAAAGACCATTTTCCTCTACCCTTCATGGACAAAATGCTTGAGAGATTAGCGAGGGAAGCGAATACTATTGTTTCCTTGATGGTTTCTCGGGTTATTTCAGATCCCCATTGATCCTGGATCAAAAAGACCACATTCACGCCCTGGAACTTTTGCCTCTGACGTATGCCTTTTGGCCTATGTAACGCTCCCTGCACGTTCCAACGATGTATGATGGCAATTTTCCACGACATGATCGGGGAAACAATGGAGGTGTTTATGGATGACTTCTCGGTCATTGGGGACTCATTTCAACATGTCTCTCCCATTTAGATAAAATGCTAAAACGGTGTGAAGACACCAATCTTTGTCTAAATTGGGGGAAGAGCCACTTTATGGTCAAAGAAGGCATAGTCCTTGGCCATAAGATTTCCAAAAGCGGGATTGAGGTAGATAGAGCAAAAGTTGATGTTATTGCCAAATTGCCTCATCCTACTACGTCAAAAGGTATTAGGAGTTTTCTTCGTCATGCCGGGTTTTATCGTAGATTCATACAAGATTTTTCTAAAATCATCGACCTATGACCCATCTTCTTGAAAAAGATGCTCCTTTTATCTTCTCACTCGAGTGCATCGAAGCTTTTGAAACATTAAAGAAAAACTACGGAAGCACCCATTCTAGCCCTTACGGAGGATTTACCCTTTGAACTCATGTGCGATGCAAGTGATTTTGCTATCGGTGAAGTCTTGGGGCAACGAAAAACAAAGCATTTTCAGCCTATCCACTACGCGGTAGAACTATGGCTGAAGCTCAACCCATTACACCACTCTGAGAAAAGAATTATAGGCGTGGTGTATGCGTTTGAGAAGTTTCGGCCATACCTTATCTTGACCAAATTCGTGGTGTATACGGATCACTCGGCTCTCAAATATCTCTTTGCAAAACAAGATGCAAAGCCGAGATTGCTCCGTTGGGTTCTCCTCCTACAAGAATTTGATATCATTATTTGTGATAAAAAAGGAGAACTGACAACCTGGCGATCACTGTCCCGTCTAGAAAACCCTCACCAGGATGTGTTCGAGAAATAAAGCGAAACATTTCCTCTCGAAACACTCAATGTGGTTTCTTTTAGTGGAGACTCTTCTACCCCATGGTTTGCTGACTTTGCAAATTACCATGCGGGTAACTTTGTTGTGAAAAGGATGTCGTCCCAACAGAAAAACAAATTCTTTAAAGATGTAAAACATTACTTCGGGACGACCCTACTTATTCAAAATTTGCGGATCAAGTCATCAGGCGATGTTGTATGGTACGAGGAAGCCAATGACATTCTCAAGGCTTGCCTTCGGACCTCTTGGGGACATCATAGCCCCACTACACGCCAAGAAGGTGTTTGATTCCGGATTTTATTGGCCCACGATTTAGAAGGATGCCTACGAATTTGTCAAAACACGTGGCGCTTGTCAACGTCACGGAAATATCTCACAAAGAAATGAAATGCCGCAAAGCGCCATTCAAGTGTGTGAGATTTTTGACATCTGGGGCATTGACTTTATGGGGCCATTTCCTTCATCTCGAGGAAACAAATACATACTGTGGCGTTGACTATTTGTCAAAATGGGTTGAAGCTAAGGCTTTGCCTACCGATGCCGAGTTGTTGTGAAATTCTTAAAATCTCTTTTTGCTAGGTTTGGAACTCCACGAGCTATAATCGGTGATCGTGGTACGCATTTCTGCAATGACCAGTTTGATAGAGTCATGCAAAATTATGGTGTAACTCACGTCTCTCTCTAGTACCACCCCGAACAAGTGGGCAAGTGGAAGTTTCCAACCGAGGGATAAATAAAAGGAATGAAAACCGTGCCTCGGTGGGATAAGCTAGATGGCACAGGGCTACACCGGCTGCTTGAGTGGTGTAAGGAGCTGATCGCGTCTTACTCGTAGTGGATAATGAATGCTTGGATAACACCGATAGCAAAATCACTTGCATGCATGAGTTCAGGTACCGCAACTAGAATGCTTCGTAAGCTTCGACTTATAAAACACTGGGGCCTTAGTGCACATAAAACAGGTGTACATACAAGTGTAATCTGATTTGAGCTTGAGCACAAGGCATCTTGGGCCTTGAAACATGCCAACCGATATTGAGGCGGTGGTGATCCGAGGAAAGTTCAAATGAATGAATTAAATGAACTCCGTGATCAAGCATACGAGAACTCTTTGATCTACAAACAAAGACAAAGATTCATGACTCAAAATCAAAACAGCGTTTTCAAGCGTGGTGTCGAGTCCTTCTTTTCAACTCAAGATTGAAGATTTTCTCGGGAAAACTAAAATCCCGTTGGTCTGGACCATTTACCATCACTAAAGTATTTCCTTATGGAACCATTGAGTTATCTCAACCCGATGGTCCAAACTTTAAAGTGAATGGTCATCGATTGAAGCATTATTGTGGAGAGGACATTCCTCGTATGGTTGTCCGGATCTACAAACTTTCCCCATGAACCAATGAATGCGGGGATCGAGTCAAGCTAGCGACTCGGTAATCAAAACAATAGCATGCCATATGGGTTTTCACCCATATTTCTGACTTCTTTCTACTTTCTATCACCCTAGTGTGGGGAGTTTCCATTTATTTGTATATAAAGTTTGAAAAAATCTTCTTGCTAAATAATGGCGTAGTATTTCCTTTTACGTTCTATGTTTTGGCATAGGTACTTTGAATATTGAGGGCAATATTCATTTCTAGTGTGGGGAATTCTCAGAATTTTATCATGTAATTATACCCAATTCCCCATTTTGGCCAAAATTTTTTGGAGTAAGTGTTTTACTTACTCAACTTATGGTTATCGATCCGCCATGTCTAATAAACAAAAGTTGGCTAATCCGAGAGCAAGCGGCTCTTGGTAAAGATATCTCAAATCCGTTGATGGCTTGCAATTTGCCCCAAATTGTATGGTGTTAGACTCCCATATCTTTAATTAGTGAAGAGTTGGCTAGCCGAGTTTATGGCTTGTGGTAAAGGCGGTGGAAAACCATAATTGGTATCGGCTCACCAAAGATAGTATATATTATCTAGAGTTGGCTAGTCGAGAAGCAAGCGGCTTGGTAAAAATCAAATCCGTTGGAAAATTTGGTGGTTTGCTCAAAATCATTTGGTTATCGGTGTACCAAGGTTCTTACTTGAACTAAAAAATTTGGCTACTCCAGAAGTAATGGCTTTTGGTAAAGAGATGAAATCCATTAATTTTTTCTCAAAACATTGCTAGGGACTAGCAATATCTTATAATGGGGGATTGATGAGTGTCTAAATACTCATCATTTTTACCATTTAAAATGCAAAAACATCACGAAAACACTTTCGAAATGCATCAAAATGATAAAAATATCACAAATCAGTGTTTTATGTGATTTAAATGCAAAAATATCAAATTTGGTGAAAGCATGATCAAGTTTGCATAATTGGCGGTTTAGTCCCCAAGTTTCAAAGTTGTCAAAAAGCAGTCCTGAGAAATCTAAATAAAAGAAAAATATCATTTCAAGTCCTTAGGGATTCATAAGTTGTCAAAATTGGTCCTTGAGATTTAAAATTGCAAAATTACAACTTAGGTCCCTAAACTTTCAAAAAATGACAAGTTTGGTCCTTGGAATATTAGAGATTGTCAAGTTTGGTCCTTGTTATAATTTTGGAATGTACATGTTGGCATTAAATTTGGAATTGGCAGCAATGGTCCCTGAAGTTTGGAAGAATTGCAAAATGGTCCTTGTATTAAAACCACCGCGGACCTTGACCTCTTTCAAAACCTTTGACCCTGCCATTACACTTGACCCCTCCCAATTTTGACCCCAGGTCAATAATAGACCCAGTCAAACCAGTCAAAACCACCTCCGCTTTCCTCTGACTTGTCTCTATGACCTTATCACACCAAGCTCTGACCTATCATCATCATCACACAATATTCCTCCCCTCCAAACACCCCAAGCCAAGATGCATTAAATGCCCTTTCCACGATATCGAACCCTTTGGAAAATAATTTTGGCGCAAAAATTTGATCAAGCGGCCAAAAATGACTCAAGTCATCCAATGGTTGAGATAATTAGTGGGATTTAATCGAGAAGACAGTGGGAAGCTTTTTGGGTATAAATGAGAGAAGAGAAGCAGAAGAGGGTAGTACTTAGTTTTAAATATTTATGTATGTCGTTTTTTTATGTTTATGTTTTAATTAAGCTCTAAAATTGTAATCTTTTGTTCTATGTATCAAACTAAAGTTGCTTTATCATTATAATCTGAGTTCAAGTAGTAATTCAAAGTTTATCCAAGTTTCTAGTTTTTAAATTCTCTTTTACTTATCGGTTTAAATAACTTAAAAGCCAGGCTTCAATAAGCCTTATTATAACTCTAATAAGCTTACTAAAGCTACTCTTAGCTTTTGGTAAGCTTATAAATCGATTTTAAGCTAATTCTCAAATTGGTCAACAAAAGTCAAGCGAGGTGCTAATTTGGAATCAATCATGAATATTGGTGTTGCAGAAAACTGGATTGGGTTGGATTTAGTAGTTTAGTATAGTTTGGGTTCTATATAAAAGGTGCTTTATAAATTTGGACCTCTTGTGAGTTTGTTTTTATCTTTTTCAATTTCTATAAGCTGAATTAGTTTGCATTTTTAGTTGGAGTTGAATCAGTGGTATTTGCTAAGTCTAAAAACTGTTAATGTAGTTGTATTTAGGTATATTTGTGCAGTTTAGTTTGCTAGAATAAGCTATTAAGCAATTAGGTGAGTTAATTGCATATATGATTGTATAAGTTGTGTTTGGATCGATGGGATTAATTGAGATTGAGTTTTGGTTTTGTACTGACATTTGCATACTTAGTCTTAATATAGGTCATTTGACTCATATCTGTCTTAATATTGCATCACGCAACTCTTAAGTCAAAATCAACTTTAAACGTCTTAATTTCATACATTGGAGTTTTCATAAATCAAAAGCTTGATTTGTGTTTAAATATCATTAGAGTAGCTTGATTAGGTTTCATTTCATCATAAAACATCATATTCAGTCCATAAATTAAGATCAAAGTTCAAATTGGTCAAAGTTTCATAATTGTCAAAAGTCAAAAAGTTAGAAAACTCGGTTTTCACCCAACTAAGTTGATTTTTAATTGATTCATTTCTGGGTCAAATTCATTAAAACTTTGGGTTTATATACTTCAACTGGTCTAGTTTCCATAAATGATATTTGCAAATTTTTCCAAATTTTATAAGCTCCAAAAATTTGCTCAAAAGTTGCAAGTAATCACACATACCTTTCGGCATACTTGAGTGTGTGGGAGCGACCTGCTAGAACTGCTGCATAGAGTGCGGTTTAGCCACCAGAGTGCGAGACTTGGTTGGAAGGTAGTTAAATTTTGGTGGACTTGAGGTCTTAGGTTTTGTTTTCACATTAGCTTATTAAATAAGCTTGTGCTTAAAGCTATAAGTGGCTAGAAAATCTGTTTTGGCTTTAAGTCAAATCATCAAATCGTTTAAGTTTGCATTTCAGAGGAGGTTAAGGCTAGTTGTAATTAGTTGCTTTTGAGTATTTATAGCTCATTATAATTCATGTCGATTTGGTGCTCATTTGTAGCCTTTGGCTTATTTCAAGTGCTTATTTATAAGCACTTGTCACTACTGATTTCATAATCCTACACATAAGCTACTATTTTTATATTTTTCATAGATTCATAATATTAATTTAGACTTTTCCTGAATTTTTCATATTTTTCCAACTTTGTTTGCTATTTTTCTTCATTTAAAGCATTTTTAAGCCTTTTTAATTAGCTTTTAATACAATTAAATCAGAAAAACTTCAAAAAAATAAGTTTTCATTCTTCCTAGGTTAAGATAAATATAAAAAGTCAAAAAAATATTTTTCCAGATTTTTCTTAGTTAAATTTGTAATTTTTAGCCATTTAATTAGTTTTAAATAGTTTTTAATTCTTAGGAAATAGAAAAATAATCAGAAAAATACAAAATTAGTTTTGAAAATTCTCTTTAGTTATTTTAGATTTTTCTAAGTCATAATTTCATTTTTCTAGCTTTATTTCATATTTTCTTGTATTTTAGGGTATTATTAAATAGTTAAAATAGTTTTTAATTAATAATAATTAAATAAATAGTAATAAAAATAATTTTCTTTTTCTAAAATTTTTCTCTTATCATTAGGTTTGTAAAATGTCATTTTCATATTTTTAGGATTAATATTGTTTCAGTTCACATTTTCTTTTGTATGTCACGTAGTTTTTAATTAAGTTTATATAAAGAAAAATCAAAAACATCATTTTAAATGTAGTGATAGCGTTTATTTAATATAATTTATCTTTTAATTTTCTTTAATTTGCATTTAAGCCCCTGTAATTTATAAACTTTTTTTTAGGTTTAATCAATCATATCTCTTTTCGGTTCAAATCCTACGATCACTATTAGTTTGATTATTATTCGCCTGACTCGTTGGGACATAACGACACAGGAAACACTATACTCTCCGGACTTCATTGCATTTGGTTCGAATTTGTTTGAAGTTTGTTACGGTTGACCATTCACAAGTGGTGAAACGTGTGACAAAACTGCGTCGGGGCAGAATCAAATTTTAGCTGCCATTGCTTGCGAGGTGTTGTGCTAGATTTCTTAGCAGTTAGTGATTTGAATATTCACTCCTTGTTTATACCATCTATATCTATATATATTTTCTTATAAAAAATCCAAAAACCCAAAACATCTTAAAACGTATAAAACACAAAAAAATGTTTTTCTTTTGTTTCTATATATATATATATAAGATAAAAATACAAAAAGACATTGTTGCATATTATTTCAATCACAAATGGGAAATGTTGGTTTCAGAACTTTGTGAGGAATGCATATTAGTTTTGAATGAAAGTATTAGGCTTGAGTCAAGAATCAAAAGGTGTCCTATTCTCCGGTAACCGTTTCTCTTAACTTTCCTCTCTGACTCGAGGGTAGCATATATAGATAATATAGAGCCTAGTTAATTTAGATGGTTGGTTTCATGATGTGTGAAACCAAGTGACTAAAATAAATACGTATACGTTCTCTCATTAAGCATTAGAACCTTAATATTTTGTAATGTTCATAATCCATGATTGGACTAGCTAAGCGTCCGCGGTAGGGTAAGTGGGTAACTAGCACTACAAGAAAAGGGCTTTTGGTGACCGGTAGAATGTGGTCACAAAGTAGATATTTAGTCATTAGTGATTTAGTGACCATATCAAAGTGGTCACTATTGGTCACTAAAATTAGGTCACTAAAGTAATAGTGATGACTTATGAATATGGTCACTAAATAGTAACCACATAAAAGTGGTCATTAAAATTTGTGACATAGAATTTCATCACTATTGTTGTCACTAAAGAATAGTGGTCCTTTATTTGACCAAATTAGTGACCAAAATATTGTTTCCACTAAACAAAATTAATCATGAAAAATATGATGGTCACTAATATGTAAAATATGGCAAAAACACACTTGTAATCCTGTCGATTATTAAAATTGAAATGAAAGAATTTATTCAAAGCAATCAAAATTCATTACATCCACAATATCTTCAAAAAAACTAAATACAAAATTGGCTTTCCACTAGAAAGTCACAGTACTTTCATTGATGTGGAAGGTCATCAATGAGGTCCTTTGATCAGGATAGATGGAACTCCACTAATGACATTGGCCTTAAAATCGAAGCTGAGTTGTTGCTAGGCAGCACGAAGCCTTTTCAACTCCTTCCTCTGCCAGCTTTCGTTCACTTGTACCTCGGGACCAAAATCAAAACGTGGTATGATCTACCCTTTGTTCTCATAAAGATTAGAATTAGAATCTCTCTGCATCTCTTTTACTTTTGAGTATTCTCGTAATGTTGCGGTAACAATATCGAGTCAAGTTATATAATTAAGAAGAATAGCATAAAACCTCGGTATCATACATACAACTTTTGGCGGTATACACAATAAAACGCAAAAGTATGAATTAGAACTCACGATGTATGGTTCTTTATGCCAACATATAGCGTAGGTATAGAATAATCATATCATTTTGGTTTGCTTGTGGTCATATGCAACTTTGGCGGTATACCTGATAATTTGCAAAGTATAATTAAGTGCGATAATATGGTTCTTTAAGCACCTTCATATAACATGATTGCTGCGCTAACAATATGTACCATCGAACTCTCTCTCTAAACTTAAGTTTGGAGATTTTCCGATGACAAATGAAGAAAATTCATTTGAATCTTCCCCAACGAGCATTAACCCTCATGTATCTTTGTCAAACATGAACAAATTGTAGATGAAGAAGCTGAGTCAAAATTTGGAAAAATGAAACATCAATTATATGAAACATGTCTTACATTCCGAAAATATATAGTCCTTTGTAAGATCAATCTCCTTTGGATTTGTGATATCGGTACTTGCAAAATCCATGGAGGGTGTTATACGTGAAAGCAAGTGTCATATTCCTCTGAATAAAATCAAACTAGAATATGTAACATACCACATCTCACTAGCAAAATAGCAAGAGATCCATAGTTGACTTCTAATAGTTTATTAAGCTCGAGGCGAGGATAAACTTTACTCAAGTTGAGATGTTGGTAGTCAGCTTACACACTTATTTAAACCCGATACCTAAAAGCGCAATGTCTAGCCATCACACCAAGAAATCCAAAATTAATCACATCTACATAATCTATATTTCATTATTCAAACTAAGCGTCAAGAAAATTAACAAGGAATCAACAATTACAAAAGCCATTGGACTACCAATGTTATTGTACAAGCAACTGCGGCTGTATAGCGGTTAGTGATGAGTGTCTAAATACTCATCATTTTGTACAATCTAAAGCTTTGCAAAATCATCGAAAACACTCGAAATGCATCAAAATGATGAAAATATCACAAATCGGTGTTTTATGTGTTTTAAATGCAAAAATATCAAAATCAGATGAAGAATGTATCAAGTTTGCAAAATTGGCGGTTTAGTCCCCAAGTTTCAAAAGTTGTCAAATCTAGTTCACGGAATTCAAAAATCAAAATTTTATCATTTAAGGTCCCTGAAATATTCTAAGTTGTTAAAATTGGTCCTTGAATAATTCTTTGGTCAAATGGCGAGAAAAGGTCCTAAACTTTGAAAAATGTCAAAATTAGTCCTTGGATATCCAAAAATGGAATTTTATGCAAAAGTGGTCCTTGTACTATCAAAGTTTGTCAAGTTTGGTCCTTGTGATATCTTTAAAAAAGTGTCAAGTTCAGTCCTCAAAGTTTGAAATTACAAATATGGTCCTTGTAATATCTACTAAACCAAACGGACCCTTTGTATTATATCAAGCCCAATCCAACCCAACACAAGCCCAACCCACACCCTTGACCCTTGACCCCAGTCAAATCATTTTGATCAGTCATTATCAATTGTGAACCCGGGTTATTAATAATACTCGGTCAAAGAAAGTCAAAACCGGATGCCTTTGTGCATCTCTCACACTTTCAGTATTCCGCCCAAAACCCGATGTAATCCGGATACCACCATGGTTTCATCCCACTTGATCCTTCTACCTTTTTGTCTTCCAAGTTGTTTAACCACTCCCCCTCCACCTTCACAATATCCCAAAGATCATTAATTGACTCAAACACCGCTAATGACTTTTTTTTGGCGCCAAATCTACACATGAATGGATTTGAATATGATGAATTTTGAGGATCAATGGCTGAAATCAAGTGGGGAAACAATCGAGGAGATCGACAAGAAGTCTCAAAAGTCTATAAAGAAGAGATGGGAAGCAATGTGGGGATATATCTAGTGTACTTTAGTTTAGCTTATGTCGTTTTAAGTAATTTTCAATTTTGTGTATGTAGAAAGCTTTCAAGTGTTTTTGTTAAGTCATTTCAGTGTATTGTTAAACTTTTGCAAGTATCAATTTCAAGTCTTAACCATATTTTCAAGTTTATGCATTTTCAAGATCAAATCTCATATTATGTTAATGTTGTTATCTTGGATGATAGGCTCACTTAAGTTCCAGCTTATTAAAGCTTATAGAAACTTTAAAAATGAGTTTAGAATCAAAAGCAAAAATCACCAAAAACACGAATAAAATAGTTGAAAAATAAAAAAATCCATGGAGATGAAGGTCACAATTTGGGCGAGGGTAAATTGTGGATGGCCTTGGTTTAGAGCTTCTTGGGAAGCTATAGGTTGTGGTCTTATACCTCAGTTCTGGGATTACATTGCTTAGACTCACCTTGTAAGCATTTTCTCATAATTTGCAATTTTTAGTTTAAGTGTTTAAAGTAAGTTAATATTGGTTTAATCTTGTCTCATCATAGTTAGAATAAGTTAATCTAGGTTTTTCTGTTTTAAAATCTGTTTTAGTACTAAAGCTTCAAAACTTGATCAAGTTAAAGGGTGTTTGGATTTGCCTTGATTACTGTTTGAGTTGTTGCTTGTTATTGTTTTGTGTTACTTAAGTACCATATAGCTCATATAAACAAATAAAATCAGTGCTTGCTTGTTAAAATAGTCAAAATCACCTTTGATCACACCTAGATAGTTCACTGTTAGGATTTTTGAATACAAATCTCATCAAAGTAGCTTAGAATCTGTTAACCTAGCTTAAATCAATCTTAATATAGCTTATTACAACATATTCAGTAAGTAGTATTGATCACAAGTTCATATAAGTCAACTTCTTTGGTGTTATCAAAAAGTCAAATTTTCATTTGGTCGTTTTTGAATAAAATAGATAATTTTAGTGTGTGTTTTTAATAAGATTTAGCTTAAAATCTTTTGGGATATTAAAGTTTAGTTGCT
The DNA here is from genome assembly GCA_910596185.1 of Chrysanthemum makinoi. Lineage (NCBI taxonomy): Eukaryota > Viridiplantae > Streptophyta > Magnoliopsida > Asterales > Asteraceae > Chrysanthemum > Chrysanthemum makinoi. The sequence goes on along the minus strand of OU343216.1, from coordinate 8,032,395 downwards.
AAACTTAATTAGAAAAATACTCATTCACTTTTAATCAGCTTATTTAGTGCTTTTTATCTAGCTTATTTGAGTACCTAATGCGAAAAAATTACTTTGCACCTGATCTCACAAGCTAAATCATAAGCTCACACAGAGCTTATTTGTTGATCAAATCCTGTGATTATTGGTTCTTTGGAAAGCTGACCTAGCCATCTTGAGGTCCCAAGCTTAAAATTCCATTTTGTAGCTTGTTTGCTAGAGGAACACCAGAGTGGCTCATTACTGTCCATTTCTTAGTTTTATACAAGTGCTATACGCTTATTCAGCTTATTAGTATGGCTCTCTGAGTATTCTAGCTTAATTTGAGTAAAACTAGCTTATTTGCATCTTATTTCACTTTTGTTTTGACTTACAGCTTGTTTGAGCTTAATTCATCAAATAAGCTTATATAGGCCACTGTTGAGTTTTTTAGCCCACAAACTGCTTATTTTTTATTTGTAAAATTTTTGTCTTTGTAAAAGTTTCATCTTTTAAGTAGTTAAGTAGTTTTCAAAAATAAAATCCACTAAAACATCAATTTAAATATAGTGATAGCGTTTATTTAATTAGAATTAGCTTTTTGATTTTTCTTTTCAGCTTATTAATAATCAAATCTAGTTTTTATATTTTCTTAGTTTTCTGTCACCTTAAGTTATTTTTAGAAAAAGTTTCATAATTTTCATAATCTGTTTAGTATTTATTAGAATTTTAAATAGTTAAAAGTATTAAATAATTAGTAATAAATAATTAAAAGCATAAAAAATATCTTTTCAGTTTTAAAATTAGTTTTATCATATTTTAGATTTTTCCAAGTTGAAATTTCATTTTTACAGGTTTATTTTATATTTTCTAGTATTTAAGTGTATTTTAAATAGTGATTAATTAGTAATAAATATATAAAAAGAGTAAAAAAATATATTTTTAGTTTTAAAATAAGTTTTATAATATTTTAGATTTTTCTAAATCATAATTTTATTTTTCTAGCCTTATTTCATATTTTCTTTTATTTTAGATTATTATTAAATAGTTAGAAATAGTTTTTAATTAATAATAATTAAATAAATAGTTATAAAAATAATTTTCTTTTTCTAATAATTTTATTTTATTTTTAGGATTCTAAAAATGTCATTTTCATATTTGTAGGTCTTTTATTTCTTAGATCTCAATTTTTAATTTTGTACGTTTACGTAGTTTTTAAACGTACGTTTTACGTTTGTTTCATCTGATTGTTGTGTTTATCAATTCATTGTCCAAATACATTCCAATCAATCAGTGAAGTGTAGTTATCAATCAAATCCTTCTGATCACTATCCTAGTGATCATTCTATCATCTGATCAAGTTTACACACCATTGAGTCTCCGTGGGACTTAACGACCTGGGAATTCATTATATTCTCCGATCTTCATTGTATTGGTTTCTGAGCAGTTTTAAGTTTATTACGGTTAGCCATTCACAAGTGGCTAGCTTGTGTGATATAACTTGATTGTTTTCAGCACCAATCAAATTTTGAAAATGCATAGGGAAATGAGGCTTTAGCGTGTGTTAAGCCTTTTGAGACCCATTCTTGCACATATACCACCATTTTGTAAAAGTTTTTTGTAAAGATATAAAATCTCAAAAGTTCATTAACACTTTTCCTAAAGTGTTAACAACACCAAACAAAATATAAAACAACAAAACAATCGGAACGTTTTCTATCTTGTATTTTCTTTGAGGTGATTCTTAAAGAAATACGATTTGGTTAAACGAGACGATCCAAAAATATTGTCCAAAAGTTTTTCAACCCATCAGCACAAATCTATACCTACGTCTTTTCAGTGGTACTTAATTAATACATAAAAATCAACCACCGCAAATCAAGGCAGTACACCTACCAACTGGGGGTGTGACCATAATAAATTCCCGAACAACAGATTTAAAACTTGCCTTTGTGTCCTTGTGATTTGGTGTACCTTTTCAAAGAAGCCATTTCATTTGTGATTATTGGTTTAAAGTTCACTTGTCGTTTTGCCTCACATTTGTTTTTGATTTTTATACTTATTGCATGCTTTTCGTTCTTCCAGTTCTACAAGTCCATTTTCTGAACTTGGCAAGATTCCTCGTAGACGTAGAGGGCGTTCTGCTCCTTCAGCCGTGACTGAGAACGTCTACCACCACCACCACCTGTAAGTAATGGCGGAAGATAAGCCCATGAATGAGCTTCTCCAAGCACCCATCGAGGGTTACGGAGATGCCATTGTTGTCCCGGCCATGCGTAGGCGATACCTTTGAGCTCAAGCCGGGTTGCTTAATCTAGTAACCCAAAGCCAATTCTATGGTTTTGAGCGGGATGATCCTCATGCACACATTCGATGGTTTAACAAGATTGCATCTACCATCAAATACAAGAATGTCCCACATAAAGCTATCAAGCTTCTATGTTCCCATTCTCTCTAGAGGGACAAGCCCGGAATTGGCTTGAGAAACAACCCCTCGTTCCATTGAGACATGGGAGGATCTAGTTACCAAGTTTGTTAACGAATTCTATCCTCCATCCCGAACTACAAGTCTTAAGAATGAGATAATGAAATTTTCTCAGAGATTTGATGAATCATTAGGGGAGGCATGGGATCGTTACAAAGAGTTGCTCATAGTGTCCATCATGGTTTCACCGAGTTAATGCAAATGGATACTTTCTACAATGGTCTGAACCAGACCAATCAAGATTCTTTGAATGCCTCCGCGGGAGGTAATTTCTTGAGCAAGACCACCAAAGAAGCCTTGCAAATCATTGAGAACAAGTCTCAGGTCCGCCCTTTCGAGCAAAGACATACATCTCAGTCTAATCTGGACCTTCTTCTTCATCTCCCGTAAGTATATCTAGCACCGATGCTAAGATTGACAAACTCACGGATATTGTTCAGGCTTTGGTTCTTGCTAACCAGAAGAAAGTCACCTTCACACAAACACCATCGCATGGTGAAGTGAAGAAAGTCGAGTTGTGTGTTACTTGTGGTGGTCCTCATGCATACTACAACTGTCTGCCACGATGGTAGTCCATTTGAAGCCAATGCTCTAGCGTACGCACATCAAGGAGGTAATCTATACCGTCCTCAAAATGAACCACACTACCGTGCTAACACTAATCAGGCACCACCCGGTTTTAACCAGAATCATAACATGCAAAAACGGAATCAGAACCAACCTAGAATGAACCAAGGTTATCAAAACCAAGGTAATTTCTATCATGCACCAAATCAAGGTTTCCAACATCAAGGGAACCTTAATCAAAACAATTTCAATCGGGGGAATCAATTTCATGGGAATATGAATCCTAATCAAGGAAATTTTCAAAATCAAGGCCCTAATCCTAACATTAGAGGCCAGAATTTTCCTAATCCACCTCCGCCATTGTTCCAACTGGACCATCATCTGATGAGTTGTTGAAGCAATTCATGAAATCCCAAGATGAAATGAACAGGTTGTTGGTCAGATCATTGCGATCTTAAGAAGTCTTTAAATGATCAACCCTCGGGCTCGGGAAAACTTCCGAGCAACACGATCGCTAACCCGAGGCGTGCAAAAGCGATCACAACCGAAGTGGTGTTTCATATGATGGACCGCTATTCCTACTACCTCTTCTTCTTCTTTCTCTCCGAAGGTAGTGGAAAGTGAACCTAAGACACACAATGGACCTACGACTCCAATGCCTCCTCCACTAGGAGAAATGAGTCAAGTTACCAGGGATACAACGGACAAGGTGCATTATTCAAGCCCACGAGAAATTAACACACGTCCACCTTGGTAGTCCAACCTCAAGTTGTCCAGAAACCCAAATCAAACCCAGGAGTTGTTTTTGAACCTCCAGTAGCTCCCGTTGAAAAAAACCAAATCCAAATCTTCTATTCCTTACCCATCACGTTTGAATGAGCAAAAGCTCCTTGAAAGCCAGTCATCAAATGGACAAATTTTTCCAAATTTTCCAAGAGTTACATTTTGACATAAGCTTTGCGGATGCTATCATGCTAATGCCCAAGTTTGCATCAACTCCCAAACACATGTTAAGCAACAAGGAAAAGCTGTTTGAAATGGCTAAAACTCCTCTTACGAGAAGCTGCTCCAGTTATCTGAAGAAGCTTCCAGAAAAGCTTGGAGATCCTGGAAAATTTCTCTTACCTTGTGTATTTCAAGGAATGGTTGAATGCTTTGCCTTAGCAGATCTTGGTGCAAGCATCAACGATGCCTTATTCAGTATGGAAGAAACTTTCTCTTCGGAACTTACTCCTACATGCATGACTCTCGAGCTTGCAGATCGTTCCATATCCTGTCCTCTTGGCATTGCGAGGAGGCGTATTTGTGAAGTAGGAAAGTTCCATTTCCCAGGTGACTTCGTGGTTGTTGATTTTGATGCCGATCATCGGGTTCCTCTCATTGTTGGTTGAGGATTCACGAGCGGGCGTGCTCTCATTGATGTATTTGAGCAAGAAATCACATTACGTGTTGGTAATGAAGCTGTCACCTTTAACCTTGATCAAACTTCGAGGTACTCCGCAAACTATGATTCTGAATCGGTTAACCGAATAGATATCATTGATGTTGCTTCTGAAGAGTACTCTCAAGAGTTTCTTGGTTATTCTCATAATTCGTGAGTGGGGATCCACCACATCTTCTCAACCTATCATAGCCAATTCTACTCCTTCTATCACTCCTTTTCAGGGAAGAGACTTCATCTGGAAGAGATTGAAGCATACTTGGCTAGTGATTCTGTTCCATGGGAAATTGATCACGCTCCAATTGACATTGAGGGGACATACTTCTTATTGAGAAGTTGCTTAATGATGATCCATCATCAACCCCTCACACTAGTGATTCAATTTCAAATGAGATTAATCTGGAGGGAGATATTCTTCTTGAGAAATTGTTAAATCATGACACTTCTCCTCCTCTCCCTCCCGTCGAGCTTCATAACAAGGAAGTCAAGTCAGTTGATAAAACTGAAGAATTTCTGACGTCGAACTTAAGGACTTACCGCCTCATCTCGGTATGCATTTCTAGAAGGTGATGATAAATTACCCGTCATTATTGCTCGAGATTTGAGTAAAGATGAAAAGTCTGCTCTCATAAAGATCTTGAAGTCACACAAGCAAGCAATTGCTTGGAAACTCTCCGATATTAAGGGTATCAACCACGAATTTTGTACTCACAAAATCTTAATGGAGGATGACTTCAAACCAGCATTCAACATCGAGAAGAGTAAATCCAAAATCCATGATGTTATCAAACAGGAGGTTATCAAACTTCTTGATGCAGGATTAATTTACCCGATCTCAGATAGTCCTTGGGTTAGCCCAATTCACTGTGTTCCTAAAAGGGTGGCATAACTGTTGTCACAAATGAAGAAAACGAGTTAATTCCAACTCGATTGGTTACGGGATGGCGTGTTTGCATTGACTATCGTAAGTTGAATGACGCCACTCGTAAAGACCATTTTCCTCTACCCTTCATGGACCAAATGCTTGAGAGATTAGCAGGGAATGAATACTATTGTTTCCTTGATGGTTTCTCGGGTTATTTTCATATCCCCATTGATCCACAGATCAAGAAGACTACATTCACCTGCCCATACGGAACTTTTGCCTACAAACGTATGCCTTTTGGCTTATGTAATGCTCCTGGCACGTTCCAACGATGTATGATGGCCATTTTCCACGACATGATCGGGAAACAATGGAGGTGTTTATGGATGACTTCTCGGTCATTGGGGATTCTTTTCAAACATGTCTCTCCCATTTAGAAAAATGCTTCAAAGGTGTGAAGACACCAATCTTTGTCTAAATTGGGAGAAGAGCCACTTTATGGTCAAAGAAGGCATAGTCCTTGGTCATAAAATTTCAAAAACGGATTGAGGTAGATAGAGCAAAAGTCGATGTTATTGCTAAATTACCTCATCCTACTACCGTCAAAGGTATTAGGAGTTTTTAGGTCATGCCGGTTTCTATCGTAGATTCATACAAGATTTTTCTAAAATCGCCGGCCTATGACCCATCTTCTTGAAAAGGATGCTCCTTTTATCTTTTCACGCGAGTGCATTGAAGCTTTTGAAACATTGAAGAAAAGCTTCTGAAGCACCCATTCGTTGCTCCCGGGACTTGCCTTTTGAGCTCATGTGCGATGCAAGTGATTTTGCTATCGGTGCAGTCCTAGGGCAACGTAGAGCTAAGCATTTTCAGCCTATCCACTACGCAAGTAAGACTATATTTGAAGCTCAAACTCATTACACTACCACAGAAAAAGAGCTATTAGCCGGGGTGTATGCATTTGAGAAGTTTCGGCCATACTTAATCTTGACCAAATGCGTGGTGTATACGGATCACTCGGCTCTCAAAGATCTCTTTGCAAAACAAGATGCAAAGCCGAGATTGCTCCGTTGGATTCTCCTCCTGCAAGAATTTGATATCATCATACGCATTGATAAAAAAGGATGAGAATCTAGGCTGTGATCATTTGTCCAGATTAGAAAACCCTCACCAAGATGTTTTCGAGAAAAAGGAAATAAACGAAACATTTCCTCTCGAGACACTCAATGCGGTTTCTTTTCGTGAAAATTCTACCACCCCATGGTTTGCTGACTTCGCAAATTACCATGCGGGTAACTTCATAGTGAAAGGGATGTCGACCCAACAAAAGAACAAATTCTTCAAAGATGTTAAACATTATTTCTGGGACGACCCCTTCTTATTCAAAATATGTGCGGATCAAGTCATCCGACGGTGTGTTTATGGACAAGAAGCTATTGAAATTCTCAAAGCTTGCCATCTGGACCTCTGGGGGCCATCATAGTACAAACTACACCGCCAAAAGGTGTTTGATTCGGGTTTTATTGGCCACAATCTATAAGGATGCCCACGATTTTGTCAAAACCTGTGGCGCTTGTCAACGTCATGGAAATATCTCTCAAAGAAATGAAATGCCGCAAAATGCCATTCAAGTTTGTGAGATCTTTGACATCTGGGGTATTGACTTTATGGGGCCATTTCCATCTTCTAGAGGAAACAAATACATACTCGTGGCTGTTGACTATTTGTCAAAATGGGTTGAAGCAAAAGCTTTATCTACCAATGATGCCGAGTTGTTTGTGAAGTTTAAAATCTCTTTTTGCGGTTTGGAACTCCGTGCTATAATCAGTGATCGTGGTACACATTTATGCAATGATCAATTTGATCGTGTCATGCAAAAGTATGGTGTTACACCGTCTCTCTACTGCATACCACCCCCAAACAAGTGGGCAAGTGGAAGTTTCTAACCGAGGATTAAAAGAATTCTTGAAGGGCGGTTGGCGAACCGTGCATCTGGTCGGATAAACTAGATGACGCACTCGGGCCTTCGTACAGCTTACAAAACACCCATCGGTGTACTCCATACAAGCTAGTGTATGCGGAAGGCATGTCATCTTCCGATTGAGCTTGAGCACAAGGCTTCTTGGGCCTTAAAGCATGCAAATTTCGATATTCAGACAGCTGGTGATCACAGAAAAGTTCAAATGAATGAATTAAATGAACTTCGTGATCAAGCATACGAGAACTCTTTGATCTACAAACAAAAGACAAAGAAGATTCATGACTCTAAAATCAAGAACCGCGTTTTCAGCGTTGGTGATCGAGTCCTTCTTTTCAATTCAAGATTGAAGATTTTCTCGGGAAAGCTCAAGTCCCGTTGGTCTGGTCCATTTACTATCACTAAGGTTTATCCTTATGGCACCATTGAGTTATCTCAACCCGATGGTCCAAATTTTAAAGTGAATGGTCATCGATTAAAGCACTACTTTGGAGGACATTCCATCGTGGTTGTTACGGTTGACCATTCACAAGTGGTCATCAAAACTTGTGTGACAAAACTTCGTCACAGGAGGCCGAATCAAATTTTAGCCACCCTATTTAGCTTTGCTAAATTTCTTACGCTTAGCACCCTTAGTGATTTGAATATTCACTCCTTGTTTATACCATCTATATCTATATATATTTTCTTATAAAAAATCCAAAAACCCAAAAACATCTTAAAACGTATAAAACACAAAAAAATGTTTTTCTTTTGTTTCTATATATATATATATAAGATAAAAATACAAAAAGACATTGTTGCATATTATTTCAATCACAAATGGGAAATGTTGGTTTCAGAACTTTGTGAGGAATGCATATTAGTTTTGAATGAAAGTATTAGGCTTGAGTCAAGAATCAAAAGGTGTCCTATTCTCCAGCGCTTCGTTTCTCTTCCAACTTTCTACTCTCTTTGACTCGAAGGAGTAGCATATATATAGATAATATGCAGCCTAGTTAATTTAGATGGCTGGTTTCATGATGTGTGAAACCGTGACTAGTAAATACGTATACGTTCTCTCATTAAGCATTAAGAACCTTAATAAGCCTGTAATGTTCATCGTCAACAGTTGGACTAGCTAAACGTCACGGTAGGGTAAGTGGGTAACTAGCACTACAAGAAAAAGGGCTTTTAGTGACCAGCCGAATGTGGTCACCAAAAGTAGATATTTGGTCACTAAGCTGATTTAGTGACCATATCAAGGTGGTCACTCGTGGTCACTAAAAGTCGGTCACAAAAAGTAATAGTGATGACTTATGAATATGGTCACTAAATAGTAACCACATAAAAGTGGTCATTAAAATTGTGACATAAATTTCGTCACTATTGTTGTCACTAAAAGAATAGTGGTCAAAATTTGACCAAATTAGTGATCAAAATAGTGACTAAACCAAAATTAATCATGAAAATATGATGGTCACTAATATGTAAATATGGCAAAAAAAAGAAATCACTTGTAATCAGAATCTGATTATTAAAATTGAAATGAAAAAAAAATTTATTCAAAAGCAATCAAAATTCATTACATCCACAATATCTTCAAAACTAAATACAAAATTGGCTTTCCACTAGAAAGCGATGCTCATTGATGTGGAAGGTCATCAATGAGGTCAGCGATCCTGAATAGATGGAACTCCTAATGACATTGGCCTTAAAATCGAAACTGAGTTGTTGCTAGACCACACCAAGCCTTTTTCAACTCCTTTCCTCTGCTTCGTTCACTTAATACCTCGGGACCAAAATCAAAACCGTGGTATGATCTACCCTTTCATTCTCATGGAGTCACGTCACTTTCTACATCTCTTTGCACATCGATTGTTAATGCGAGTAAAGTAATGTTGTTAACAATATCGTCAAGTTATATAATTAAGAAGAATAGCATAAAACCTCAGTATCATACATGCAACTTTTGGCGGTTATACACAATAAGGTACCAAAAGTAGCAATTAGAACACGTGTATGGTTCTTTATGCCAACATATAGCGTAGGTATAGAAATAATCTGCATAACATCATTTTGGTTTTGCTTGTGGTCATATGCAACTTTTGGCGGTATACACAATAAGCTGCAAAAGTAGCAATTAGAACACGTGTATGGTTCTTTAAAAGCTTACCTTCATATAACATGATTGCTCGCTAACAATATGTACCATCTGAACTCTCTCTCCTAAACTTAAGTTTGGAGATTTTTCGATGACAAATGAAGAAAATCCATTTGAATCTTCCCCAACGAGCAGTAACCCTCATGTACTGTCAAGCATGAACAAATTGTATGAAGAAGCTGATCCAAGAATTTGGAAAAAATGAAACATCAATTATATGAAACATGTCTTACATTCGAAAATATATATAGTCCTTTGTAAGATCAATCTCCTTTGGATTTGTGATATCAGTACCAAAATCCATGGTTTGCCACCGCTTGAAAGCAAGTGTCATATTCCTCTGAATAAAATCAAACTAGAATATGTAACATACCACATCTCACTAGCAAAATAGCGAGATCGAGTTGACTTCAGTAATGGTTTATTGGCTTCAGTGGCTTGATAAACTTTACTCAAGTTGAGATCTTGGTAATCGGTAGTCAACACACTTATTTAAACCGATACCTAGAGCATAATGTCTAGCCATCACACCAATAAATCCAAAATTAATCACATCTACATAATCATATTTCTTATTCAAAACTAAACGTCAAGAAAATTAACAAGGAATCAACAATTACAAAAGCCATTGGACTACCAATGTTATTGTACAAGCTTAACACGGCTGTACCCACTGGTTAGTGATGAGTGTCTAAATACTCATCATTTTTGTACAATCTAAACTGCAAAATCATCTGAAAACACTCAGAAATGCATCAAAATAATGAAAATATCACAATCCGGTGTTTTTATGTGTTTTAAATGCAAAAATATCTAAATCAGATGAAAAACATATCAAGTTTGCAAAATTGGGTTTAGTCCCCAGAGTTTCAAAAGTTGTCAAATCTAGTTCACGGAATTCAAAATCAAGAATTTTTATCATTTAAGGTCCACAGAAATGTTCTAAGTTGTTAAAATGGTCCTTGAATAATTCTTTGGTCAAATGGCAGAGAAAAGGTCCTAAACTTTGAAAATGTCAAAATTAGTCCTTGGATATCCAAAATGGAATTTTATGCAAAAAGTGGTCCTTTTACTATCAAAGTTTTTCAATTTTTGGTCCTTGTGATATCTTTGGAAAAAGTGTCAAGTTCGAGTCCTCAAAGTTTAGAAATTGCAAATATGGTCCTTGTAATATCTACTAAACCAAACCGGACCCTTTGTAATATATCAAAGCCCAATCAACCCAACACAAGCCCAACCCACACCACTTGACCCTTGACCCGGTCCAAATCATTTTGATCAGTCATTATCAATTGTGAACCCCGCTTTATTAATAATACTTTCGGTCAAAGAAAGTCAAAACGGATGTCTTGTGCATCTCTCACACTATTCCTTAAAACCAGTAATCGGATACCACCATGGTTTCATCCACTTGATCCTTCTACCTTTATATACACGTCTTCCAAGTTGTTTAACCACTCCCCTCCACCTTCACAATATCCCAAAGATATTAATTGACTCAACACGCTAATGACTTTTTGGCAAATCTACATGGGCGAATATATGATGAATTTTGAGGATCAATGGTTGAAATCAAGTGGGAAACAATGAGAATTAGTCGACAAGAAGTCTCAAAAGTCTATAAAGAAGAGATGGGAAGCAATGTGGGGATATATCTAGTGTACTTTAGTTTAGCTTATGTAATAGTTTTAAGTAATTTTTCAATTTTTAGGTGTATGTGAAAGCTTTCAAGTGTTTTGTTAAGTCATTTCAGTGTATTGTTAAACTTTTGCAAGTATCAATTTCAAGTCTTAACCATATTTTCAAGTTTATGCATTTTTCAAGATCAAAATCTCATATTATGTTAATGTTGTTATCTTGGACTGATAGGCTCACTTAAGTTCCCGAGCTTATTAAAGCTTATAGAAACTTTAAAAAATCAGTTTAGAATCAAAAAGCAAAAATCACCAAAAACACAAATAAAATAGTTGAAAAATAAAAATAAAATCCATGGAGATGAAGAAGGTCCACATTTGGGCAGGGAATTGTTAAATTGTGGATGGCCTTGGTTTTAAGAGCTTCTTGGGAAGCTATAGGTTGTGGTCTTATACCTCCAGTTCTCAGTTCTACGTGCTTAGACTCACCTTGTAAGCATTTTCTCATAATTTGCAATTTTTAGTTTAAGTGTTTAAAGTAAGTTAATATTGGTTTAATCTTGTCTCATCATAGTTAGAATAAGTTAATCACTAGGTTTCTTGTTTTAAAATCGTTTTAGTACTAAAAGCTTCAAAACTTGATCAAGTTAAAGGGTGTTTGGATTTGCCTTGATTACTGTTTTAGAGAATGTTTGAGTTGTTGCTTGTTATTGTTTTGTGTTACTTAAGTACCATATAGCTCATATAAACAAATAAAATCAGTGCTTGCTTGTTAAAATAGTCAAAATCACCTTTGATCACACCTAGATAGTTCCTTTGTTAGGATTTTGAATACAAATCTCATCAAAGTAGCAGAATCTGTTAACCTAGCTTAAATCAGGTCTTAATATAGCTTATTACAACATATTCAGTAGTAGTATTGATCACAAGTTCATATAAGTCCAACTTCTTTAGTTTTTATAAAAAGTCAAATTTGCATTTGGTCGTTTTTGAATTAAATAGACAATTTTAGTGTGTGTTTAATAATGAGATTTAGCTTAAAATCTTTTGGGATATTAAAGTTTAGTTGCTAAACTTAATTAGAAAAATACTCATTCACTTTTAATCAGCTTATTTAGTGCTTTTTATCTAGCTTATTTTGAGTACATTGCGAAAAAGTGCCTTGTGCACGGTCTCTAGCTCAATCATAAGCTCACCTGAGGCTTATTTGTTGGTCAAATCCTGTGATTATTGGATCTTTGGAAAGCTGACCTAGCCATCTTGAGGTCCCAAGCTTAAAATTCCATTTTGTAGCTTGTTTGCTAGGGCTGCAAGTGGCTTGTTGTTCTGTCCATTTCTTGGTTTTATACAAGTGCTTATCTGCTTATTTCAGCTTATTAGTATGGCTCTCTGTGTATTCTAGCTTAATTTGAGTAAAACTAGCTTATTTGCATCTTATTTCACTTTTGTTTTCAGCTTACAAGCTTGTTTGAGCTTAATTCATCAAATAAGCTCATATAGGCCTTGTTGTTGAGTTTTTAGCCCACAAATGCTTATTTTTATTTGTAAAATTTTTGTCTTTGTAAAAGTTTCATCTTTTAAGTAGTTAAGTAGTTTTCAAAAATAAAATCCACTAAAACATCAATTTAAATATAGTGATAGCGTTTATTTAATTAGAATTAGTTTTTTGATTTTTCTTTTCGACTTATTAATAATCAAATCTAGTTTTATATTTTTCTTAGTTTTACTGTCACCTTAAGTTATTTTTAGAAAAGTTTCATAATTTTCATAATCTGTTTTAGTATTTATTAGAATTTTAAATAGTTAAAAGTATTAAATAATTAGTAATAAATAATTAAAAGGCATAAAAAATATCTTTTAGGTTTAAAATTAGTTTTATCATATTTTAGATTTTTCCAAGTTGAAATTTCATTTTCCAGGTTTATTTTATATTTTCTAGTATTTAAGTGTATTTTAAATAGTGATTAATTAGTAATAAATATATAAAAAGTGTAAAAATATATTTTTAGTTTTAAAATAAGTTTTATAATATTTTAGATTTTTCTAAATCATAATTTTATTTTTCTAGCCTTATTTCATATTTTCTTTTATTTTAGATTATTATTAAATAGTTAAAAATAGTTTTAATTAATAATAATTAAATAAATAGTTATAAAAATAATTTTCTTTTTCTAATAATTTTCTTTTATTTTTAGGATTCTAAAATTGTCATTTTCATATTTTTAGGTCTTTTATTTCTTAGATCTCAATTTTTTAATTTTGTATGCGTTCGCGTAGTTTTTAAGCGTCGTTTTCGTTTGTTTCATCGATTGTTGTGTTTATCAATTCACGTGTCAAATACATTCAATCAATGGTAGTGTAGTTATCAATCCAAATCCTGCCTGATCACTATCCTTAGTGATCATTCTATCATCTGATCAAGTTTACACACCATTGAGTCTCAGGTGGGACTTACGACGAGGAAATTCATTATATTCTCGATCTTCATTGTATTGGTTTACGGCGGTTTAAGTTTATTACGGTTAGCCATTCACAAGTGGCTAGCTTGTGTGATATAGCTTGATTGTTTTCAGCACCAATCAGTTAGGCATTTCGGTTCATCACTACAAGGGCAGGGAACAAAATATCAATTGTGAATATGCGTAATTTCTTCTTGTATCTTTACTGTAGAATATACAAATGATTGATGGCCTTACCAGAGATACATACCTCTTCGATCTTGAGCACCCGGCTTCATGTAGAAACAAAAATATATGACACAAACACCATTCACTTTCGGTATCTTGTCCAACAGTATATCACAGTCCTATAAAGAGCAAAATTAATATGTGTCAATGGATTTTGCAAATATAATAACCTGGTAAAAGAAAACCAATTATTTTTCAGTTGCTATATCGATCATGTTGAATTAAGATTTTAAAATAGTTTATCTATCAGTTGACGGACTGGCGAAGTTGTCACTTTGATATCCCATCTACAATCTCATGGCTCTATTTTGATGCAACTGTACCAGATCAATGGTGGTTTTGTATGCTTAGAAATTACAAATTGCCACTTATAAAATTTAAAAATTGTGGAATCAATTTACCTCTTCATGCTCAATTGTGTGAGCAAGTGGAAGAATAATTGGTTATGCTCAATTGTGTGACCACCAAAATCACCCGCCCGAGACCCTGATAAGGTACAGGGACCAAGCTTGATTGCTGAAGCTGAACTAACTAGGGACTATGGATCCTGAAGCTGCGGATGCAGATACTTCAAACTGAAACACTTCGGTGCACATGCCTAAAGTCAACATAGGTCCTGCGTAACTAAAAACAATCATTTATTAAGTAACACAATGAGGGGAACTTTCATTTTAGATGCATGAGATAAAATCACATATATAGTGTAACGAGCATATCCATAAAGAGGTAAACTATATATATGCGAATCTTGAAACCAACTTGATTTACAGTCAGACCATGCTTTTAATAAAATATCATCAAAATCTATCACTATATTATGTCCTTTTTTATCAATGAAACGTTATTGCAACCAAAAAGAGAGGTTAGCAGGTTGTTGCAACGGTTGTTAAAAAAAAGCATGTAGTTACAGCTTATAAGGCAGTTTGCAGTACTAGAAAGAAGTCATAACAGGATATACACTTGCAGAAAGCATGGGCAGACCACCAATGTTACAGCTTACAAGGCCAAAAATGTGCTTGAATCTAGGGAAATTATCCACCAGACAAACCAAAATGAACATCAGTTACTAATTACCATTGCTTAACCAGAATCATACCTAAAACAATTCATGAAACTCATACCATCATATACAAGAGATTGCAGAACTTACTAACCTTTAAGGATGCGAGCAGAACAACATTCATATCATCAACTTAATTCCTTTTTTTTCCGTGTGTTGGGGAAGGATGAATGCGGCTCCGAAGCCTACAGTGCACCAAATTGAGCTTGTAAGTTCTAGTTAATAGAAGAACGGAACTAGGATGATCAGGTGGGGCCGGCAGGAAACAATATCTGATATCATCATAATCTCCTTCTGATCGCATCTATGATTCACGGAGGAGATTAATGATCTCAAAGTATTTGGTTTCCAAAATGACCATGTGACATCACGGTTTGATAGTAACAAATTTTTTTAGTAAACCATTAGTAATTCATTCATAACAATAACACATATTATCATGATATGTTCAATCAGTTGAAACAATTGCCCTGAATTACACGACTGAACTATTCGAACAACAAATAATGGTTGATAATTAAGTACGTAAATGATTCAATCATCATACCTACATCACAAATAATTCCAGCATATCACTAAGTGTTTATAACAAAAATAACTAATTGGTTATGTAAAATTATAATTCTATAGTGTATAAGCTAAAAAAAGCTATAAACTTAAACAAACAGCAAACAAACATAATAATAGCAAATTACATATCGTGGTGTTATATGTATCTAGGCAACCTAATAAGCACTTCCAGCAAACACAAGGGAAGAGTACCTTCTTGCCGCAAGCAATTAAACTAGAAGCATGTATTTGACAACTGAGTCACATATCCTATTACATTAGCTTAATTAACAATTAAAATCAACGGCTTAAATTTAAGCTTAATTAACAATTTAAGCTTAATTAACAATTAACACATATCATCGATGAGCAAATTCAATTTTTCAGATGAGCATATCATCGAGCACCTTGCATTCATGTATTCACTTGAGCAAAACAAAAGAATAAGTTTGTACCATTGATAAGCAACCAGAATGAAACCACCTAACTTGGAACCCTAACTACCGATCAAACCCTAACTATTTGATGAGATTATCCGATCGATTGATGAGATTATCCGATCAAACCGGAACCACCGATCAAACCCTAACTATTTGATGAGATTATCCGATCAATTGAAATTGAGTAGACTGTGTGATATTGATTTGATTAGGGAGCATCATGGATCTGTTGAAATCCATTTGTAAAGAGTGTGATATCGTTATGTTTGAAATTGAGAAGAGTGTGTGTAAGTTTGGGTGAGTGATGAATTGGGTCGGGTTGAAAGATCCGCATCTTTTTAACTAAGACACTACTTTTGTGAATTTTTTTTAAAGGCATTGATTAAATTAAAGTTTAAAAATAAATATTTGTTCAGCCTTTACGATGTGTTCTTGAGATGATTTTATAAGAGAAAGGAAAAGAAGTGGAAAGAAATTGAAAAAAAATCGTGTTCTCCAGATTTTTATAAGGAAGAAAAGTGGAAGAAGTGGGAAGAAGATGCAGTGGTATTTTTGATATATGATGTTCCGCCCAAAATTGGGAAGAATTGAGAAGAAAAGAAGTGATCTCTTATCTCTTCTCTTCTCTTCTCTTCTTTTATGAACCAATCTCAAGAACACAGCGTTATTATTATTTAATAAATCAGTTAGCCTATCATAACAAATACATGTTTAAAAATTAATGGTGGTTTGATCACTTTTCTATACTACCTTATAATGCATTTAGGCTTTCTAAAATTAAAAGGCTTAAAAATTCAGACTTTTTTACTTGCTTATTATGGAAAGAACTAAATAAACCCATTTTACTCTTATTAAAATCATTTTCTACACATAAAAACACACACTTCCTCTCTCTTCTCTCCACCTCCTTCGGCCACCTGTTCTCCGGCAACCACCGCCGTCGTCCGGCCACCACCATTGCCGAAAAATTTTCCGGCAAAATCTTTTTATTGCCTATTCGATAGATCGGTTAACCTACATCATTTATGGAGATTTTGAGCCCTCGGCTCCCACCACAGCCCCACCCACGCGCCACCACCGCTGCTGTCACCACCATCTCATCACACCGCCGCCGCATTGCGCGGGTACCCTTCTAGTATATTTATATATATCAATTACAGAGTAATATATATGTTGGTTGTTTATGTCTTAATGGAAATTATATCGTGTATACAACTCGATAGCAATACATGTCATACAGTGATCAATAGTTTTCGTCATTAACTTTTAAAAGTTTCGTGACCATTAACATCGTCACTTTCTATACCGAAAAATATCCCATTTATATTTAATGACGAAAATAGTGACAATTTTTGAGCTTGGACACTAACTATATATGGATGACCAAATATTAGTGCCCATATATTATATGGTCACTATAATGCCTAAATGGTGACCAAAAAAAAAGTGGTCATTAAATTCTGGTCACTAAAGACACTTTTTCTTGTAGTGTAGCGAGAACGAGTAACTTTGGTTCAAGCTCAAACAGGTGGGCTTGGGCTGACGTGAAACATTTTTTGACCATTTTTTTGATAGATTTAACAAATAACATTTTGCTAAATACAATTACAAAACTTGGCTACTATTGTACAATATCAAAAATTCAATCTGTAGGGACTTTCAACCTGCTTGCCTTTTTTCTAAAATTTATATATTGGCTCACTTGTCATGTTAGAGATAAAACCTAACCCAGATCAACTCATTTATAAGTGAATGTAGCCATCTTTAGTTATACATTTTTTTGTCATTCTAGAATACAACTGCTAGTAAGAAAGATCCATGTGAATTTTTACAGGCCTCGAAACCAATAAAACGTGGAACTAAAAGAATGTAACCATATTATTTCTGGTCAACATCCACAACAATTTTTCGGATATGGTCATTATGGCTTGTTCATAAGACAACTGAAAATTTTGATTTAGCACCCGAAGGTGTAGACAAGCTCCATCTTGATGCTTCAGATGAAACTTATATGGATGTCATTTCCAACGTTGATGTTCTTGTACTTTTATCGTGTCACTTGTTTGCAAAAGCATCTGTTTACATTTTAAATAACAAGATCGTAGGCGTAAAGTTATGGTGGCCCTATGATTCCGGGACTAAGAGATTTATAGCACTGAAGCATTTGAGATACCTGTAGCAATGATTGTGTCTTCATTGGTGACTAACCTGGGCTACAAAGGTCTGACCGTGGTCCACATGTATTTACCCGTTCACTATGAAGGTGGAACCAGGAGTACAGGTATGACCAACTTTGATTGGAGAAAAGAGATCTTCTCTTGGAGAAGAATCTTCATATTAGACTACGTCTAAGCATATAGCTAGAGGGTGCAAAATGGGTCGAGATGAGTAACGGGTCAAAGACGTAGGTTTGGTACAGTCAGGTCTATCCAAAGCACTTTTTATTTCCAGATCCAGTTCGTATGTCAAATATGAACTGACGGTTAACTGGATCTTAACTTACATAAATATACTAGTATGATCTGAAGTGATCTTTAAGTCAAA
>OU343216.1:7997221-8013905 GCA_910596185.1 Chrysanthemum makinoi | reverse complement strand
AGATATTCCCTACTGCTTCTTCCCTTGTTAATTTAGCTTATCTCATTTTCATTTTGCTTATTTCGATTATTCATGTGTTGTTTGCATTTATACCGCTTATTTGGTTCAATTTGTGTCAATTGAGTGGTTAAAAAATCTCAAATCAGCTAAAAGAATTTGATTTGGTTGGGTTACGTCGAGCGACATCAATAAAATTTGTTCATTCAACTTATTTGTTGAGTTTCAGATAAAAATTTTTCACAAAACTTTTATATTTCCAGTGCATCTTTAAAAGCCAAATTGAAAAAGAAAAGAGTAAAAAAAAAATATATAATTTTTCAAAAAGGGAGAGGCAGGGGTCGAACCTGAGACCTCTCCCTTAGATAGGATGATAGTTTGTACACTTGTATACCATCTCATGCCCTTGGGTCTTTTTATTGGTCATAGTTTGCAACATTAAATACTTAATGGCATTTGGTAGTTTAGCTAATTAAGCAGCTTATTTTAACTGACTTATTATTCGAGAAGGCTATGGTCCCAATTTATTTTTCTTAGGTCCCCTATAATGTAAGTAATTTTTGTAAATTTCTTGATTTTCTTATATCGTTTAGTATTTTTAATTATTTAATTAGTTTAAAATAGTTTTTAATTAGTAATAGAATTAAATAAAGTAAAAAAATATTCGCTTTTTCCTAAAATCATTTTTAGTCATGTAGAATGTAGGAAAATTATTTTTGCACTCGTAGGACTTAAATTGCATTTTTTTTACTTTCGGGGCTCTGGATTAGCTTCGGGTTTTAAGCGTTTTGCATTTTAGCACCCTAGGATGTAGTTTAGTGTCAGTTATTTGTTTCTTAGGTTTAGTAGTAGTTTATTTAGCGTTTACATTGTTTTACCTTCTTTATTTTCATTCCCGTTCTTTAGTTTGTAGATGCGTAATCCAAAATCCAAATTAAATCCTAACCAATTCAAGTCCTAATCACTAAACTCAACGACACCGTCAATTTCACCTCGTTGGGATCACGACCGAAATCACTTTCCCGGTATCACTTTATCACACGTGAGCTTTGCACGTTAACCCTTTTCCTAAAAGGTTGATTTGTCGAATTTCACGATTAATTTGATAAATTGATATTGTGTTTATTCACCACACTCACAACAATCGAATCAAATTTTGGCGCTTTGCGGAGTGTGTTCGCGACAATAATATCGTGAAGTTTTTGCGATTAGTGACTTGAAGAACCTTCCTCGTGAAGTTATTTGCTTTCCAAAAACCCAAAACCCCCAAAATATTCTTCTCATTCCTCTTATTAGATTGATTCTATTTCTCTTACCCTCTTTCACCGTTTGATTCTACTCTTCGTATCCTCTCGATCACTTAATTCTATTTCTTTAACCCTCTACATGTTTAATTCTCATGATCGATTATCGTCGGTTGTTTTTCATTACAAAGGGCGTATGGAAGAGGATCAAGTTTATTGTCAGAATTACGATTGTTTATGTAAGCGGTGTGGAAGGGTTGGTGCAAGCAAATATTGCTATTGGAGTGCGGAATTAGCGATAATAACTCTCGATGATTCTCCAAGTTTTTCGACCACATACCCTTAGAGATTTGTTCTATTGTTTTCGAACCTAAACCGTCTAGATTTGATCCAAATCTTTCGCGATTTATGGTTAAGGTTAAGAAGAAAAGAGCAGAACGGAGACCAAAAGCGAGTGGGTGAAATTGCTAGCTCTGAGAACACACCACTTGTCCACCTCCGGAATCTTCAAAACCTTTTTCGGACGATATCATAAACATGCTTCAAAATTGCTTAAATGAACCGTCAAATATCAACCGGAAATACGTTTTACCTACCGTTTGTAATGTTGTTGAGCCCTCGATTCCTACTCCCATTCCCGAGATACTTTCATTGATCAAAGAGTATTGCTACGGTTGTGGAGACATGTTACGAAAGGTTTTCGTTGCTACAAATGTATGCGGTGGTGTGGAAACTATCTTCTTGATGGATTTTGTTGGATTTGTGCGAGAATTTAAATGCTTATGATTCTAATCCTAATTCCTTCAATTTTCCTCAGAACGATTTCAACTACCCTCCTCAGAATGCATACAAACCACAACCGTACTATCAAGATTTCAATGATTCATCGTTTCAGAACTTCTCTCCCCAATACCCTCATTGTGCTAAGTGTAGGGGTCATGATGATTATCAATGTTAATCATGGAATCAAAACTATGGGCACGACCGCATTTATAACACTCCTTGTTTTGACAATTTCCAACCCCACAACTTCCCGTCATTGATCCATTTCCTCATATGATTCTTGAGAAACTTTCCGAGGAACAAGCTTGCCAACGAAAGATTTTTGGCGATGGCGGCAAGCTCAAAAGCTTCTCTATTGAACGAAACGCTCAAGCGTCTGCTATTTAACAGCTTGCCGTACCGATGATGAGGATGAGGAGGATTGGGAGATGACAAAGGACAAGGTGCATATTTCAAGACCACAAAGTACCGCACATGTCCACTCTCCCTCATATTGCCTATCCACCATAGAACCTTCGGATAACCTTTTAATGGGGGACGAGCATCTTAGCACTATTCCGGAAATGGAACCGTCTTGTGTTGAGAGCCTTGTCCCAACCCCAAAGTGAATCGAGGTTATTTTTGGTAATATGTGTGATGAGCCTCCCGATGATGATTCTTCTCCCACTCCAAAAGAGTCTGTTGAGATGATCTCGAGTCGAAAATGATTATCGTCATTTAATGACTCTTTATCGTGTGGAGACATGAGTATGTGGAGAAATTCCTTTTGAGCTCGTCAGCTTGGAAGAAGTGAGAGATGTTGATCCCGATGATCTTGATATGGACACTTTGATTTTGCGATGATGAAGATATTCTTTTTGTGTCAGAAACCATTAAATTTCAAAGATTCACTAATCCTCTGTATGACTTTGATTCTGAATTCACTCTAATTTCAGATAATCCAATCTTTGACATTCAGAATGAGGATAGTAACTTTTACATGGAGAACCTTGTTATATCTCCATCTTTTCTCGAAGAAAAGAATAGTGGCAATCCCACTTCGACGTTAGACCTTCTCGAGGAGTTATCCGATGAACTCGCTCTCGTTGATCATTCTCCACAGGGAGATGATGATGTACCGACTTTGAAGCCGACCTACTTGAATTGGAAAATCTTTTATACAATTGGTCTTCGATAATTCAAAGGTGACACTCTTATGGAAGAGGTCAACTCAATTCTTTCTCCGGATGACTCGATACCTTCGGGTTTTAAGAGTGATTATGGCTTAGGTCCATCATCCACTCGTCCGCTGCTAAACATGGGATGATGGAACCTCTTCTAAGCCCAACATGGATGTTTTCATTGCTTTAGTGGTGGATAAGATTTACGAACATTCCGTTAATGTTCCTCAATCTAATCTTTTACCCACCCATCCCACCCGTTGTCAACTCATTGTCACCGCCTTCTCCTCCCATTTCTTCTCAGTGTCTTAACTCTATAGGGTGAAGATACCATCTTTGACCCGACATTTCTCATTCTTTTGAGCGGTATATCTCATCGGATGGAACTTTCATCACATTCAATGTTTATCCAAACCATTTGAATGAAAGTCCGATGGAGATTTTCTCTTCCACTTGCTTCCCTATGAACCAATGAATTGAGGTCGAGTCAAGCTAGCGACTTCGGTTAACAAAACGTGAGCATTCCATGGGTATTCACCCATGTTTAGACTTCTTTCTATTTTCTAACAACTAAGTGTGTGGGGAAACCTCCACAGTGTTTGCTTCTTGTGTGTTTGCTCATGTTTTCAGGAATCCCTTTGATCGTGATGATTGATGCGCCTGTTTTCAATCCAGCCGCCCAATATCCGATTAATGTTGCTAACGTTTATCTGGGGATATACTTTCAAAAATCCTTTTTGTGTAAATAACAGATTTCGTCCACACACTTGGTTAGTGGTATTACCTTTTTTCCGTTCGATAGTATAAACTTCGGCGGGACTTTGAATATTGAGGGCAATATTCAGTTCTAATTTGTGGGAGGGAATTCGTAGAATTTTGTCGCATTTGTACCCTTAGTCCTAGTACCCCGTTTTGACCCAAAATTTAAAATTTTGCATAAAAAGTGTTTTGCGAAAATAAAGCATTAATGCTTGATTGTTAATGGTAGTTTAGTCTTGATTAGGTTAGAACAAAGGGAATCCCGACTCTGCTAGAGTGTTGATCTAGTTGCTCTCTTAATAATTAGGCTAAGTTTTCACGAGTTGTGCAAATGAAAATGCTAAGCGTGGAGTAGTTGGTTCTCTTTAGAGCTTATATAAGTAATCTATGGCTTTTTCTTCCAGTAGCTCTTAATTGAACCTAAAATACGTGCTCGTTGTCAAACTTTTGAACATTCAAATCGTCTTGTTACAACAAAAAGTTTTTAAGCAAAATTGATATAGAGCTCAAGTTCAACTTTTTATTTAAATTTTTGGAAAAGCATACTTTCTTAAAATCGGAATAATATTGCAAAATGAAAAGTATCGTAAAAGTGCTTGAATGATGCAAAAATAAAGTGCAAGTCAAAAAAAAAAAAAAAAAAAAAAGAAAAAAGTTGAAAAATGAAAATTGAAAAAAAAAATGAGTCCTTGAATAAAAGTACTATGTTGCTTATCAATAAATGTGCGAAACTTGCTTTTTCTTAAATTTAAATCGGAAGTTGAACTAGGATTCGTCAAAGTTGTTTAAAAATTTGACGGTGATTTAAAAATTCTTGAAGTCAAAGACGAAAGCTCAGATACTATTCTCGGGGTGAAAACCTAGCCTCCTTAAATGGACAAGCTGAGAAGAAAGTCGCTACATGGAGTGATCTCACCTTTGAATCTCGAATTTCTAAATTATCATCGGTTGTTGTCCATTTAGTTATAATTTTAACTTAACAGGTAGCCTAAATAAATCTTTGGAATCGAATTCCGTAATTCGGTACTATTCTCGTGGGGTGTCAAAAGTCGGTCACTTAAAAGCTGATGTTTTGGGATGTGCCTAGAAGAAAGCCGCTACATGGAAGAGGCCCTTTCGATCCTTAGACTTTCGTAGTTTCCGAGAAGTTAAGATTCTAGTTAAGTGGATAACAACCATAACAAGATCGGTTTCAATGGTCAAACTTTTGAAAATGAGCACACGAACTTAAAATTGTATAAACTGTGGAGTAAAAGTTAAGTCTAAACACTTACATAGATTATTTGTATAAGTAGTGTTAGCATTTTACAAAAAACGTTTGCACAATAAGTTTAGACTTAGTTTGAGAGTATTAAAAAGAGGATGACGATTACAATTCCCTGGAGACACCCATTTTGTGTGAATCCCGTTCCATGATACCACATTTTGTTAATCAAGTATGTTGTTTACTTTCAATTTATCGCATCGAATAAAAAAGGTCAAAATGGGGTATGCTCGTGAGTTTCATTCATTACTTTACATGATTGATTGCTAGGGACTAGCAATTGCCTAGTGTGGGGGAATTTGATGAGTGCTTATTCACTCATCGTTTTTACCCACCTAAGACCACAAAAACGACCAAAAACACCCAAATATGATCAAAATATGTTAAAATATCCTTGGAGTGTGTTTTGTGTCTTGCAGGTACAAAAGGATTGACGAGGTAAGCGGGCAAAATCGGCGAAATCAGAAAAAGTGCTTTGCGGACAGAGCCGGGAGTGGATTTTCCACATTTTCAGAGCTCGGGACACGATTTTGGAGTGAGAGTGGGAAAACAACCTTAAAACCTAACCCGATAACAAAATCATCATTTTACCAATTCCCGACACCCAAATGGCCAAATTGCCTTGTAAAAACAAAAAAAAATGCATTTAAAATATTTTAAATAAAACAAAACCCAAATAACCCACGACCCTTTTTCTTCCCTCCCTTGTTTCCCCTTTCTCTGATATCAAAACACTCAACCCCTAATCCCTCTAAAACCCAGTCAATCCCAAATCCCCAACCCACTCATCCCCTTCCCCAAGGCAGAATCACAAGATACCCAATGCCACTGTGGCAATCCTAAACTTACAAAACCCCAATGGATGGCTCAGATTGCTTTAGAGGAGTACCTAATTGATCAAAGGCTGGGATTGTCTCAAAGAAGCACACAAGGATGGTTTTTTGCTGTTTTGCCTCACACAAGAAGCACATCACAGGAGAGTAGAAGACTTTTTAGATATAGTATTAATAGAATTCATGTAGCCATGTAGAAGGCAGTCAAGTTTTTAGTCTAGTTTTAAGTTAGGTAATTTTCTTAAAATTAGTTTCCTTTATTCAGTGTAATCTTACATTTCCATCAATGAGAGTATTATTTTTCTTATCTTTTGTCTCACTTATTAATAAGCACTTAGTGCCTATTTCTTGTTACTTAATTTTATTGATTAATTAGTGCTTAATTTAGTTGCTCAAAGCAGGTTTTGGCAAGAAAAACCAAAGTCTTCTTTCTTTAAAAACATGTTTTAAGCTTATCTCCACTAAAGGAGTGTTTGGTTTAAAGTGAGAAAATGGGTCAAAAAGGTTTATACCACCTTGACTTTGAGAGAAGTCAAACATATTTTAGTGTCTCCAAGTCAGTTTAGACCAATTTGAGGTGAATGCAAAAGTTTTAAAAAGGTTTGGTTGTCAAAAGTAATCTGTCAATTTTTTCTTTTAACTTGAATTTGTCATATTTTTCATAAGCAATTTAGTGAAGTTTTTGTTGTGATAAAAAATTTACAAAAATAAAAATAGGTAGTCAACTAGCTTGTTTAATCTCTGTCAAATGGAAAAAATTCAAAAAATTCGTTTACTAGGGCTGCAAATGGGTGGAAGTAGCTGCTTTGGGCCTTTATCTGTTCTGTGCAGGGTGGATTTGTCTTTTTTTTACAGCTTATTTATAAGCTGTAAACACCTTATTCATGCTACATATTTGGGGGCAAAAGTTGGATGGGTTGGTGGACTCAAAGTATCCAGAAGATCATGACCTGCTTCCCCTTCTAGCTCATCTCAAATAAGCTCCCAAGTAAGCATTTTGGCATGTTCAGTTGCATACCACAGCAGCTAAAGTTGTTGGTTTAAAGTGCTTATTAGGTCTTATTTATAGCTTTTTTTTAGTTTTTTTTTATTGCCTTATGGTGTAAGTAGTTTAGGCCTAGTGTTATCTTAGCTTATTTTAGCTTATTTGTAGTTTTTAAATGCTTGTTTCATTGATTGTTAGTTTAAGGTTCCTAGATTAGATATTCCCGCTTGCTTCTTCCCTTGTTAATTTAGCTTATCTCATTTTCATTTTGCTTATTTCGATTATTCATGTGTTGTTTGCATTTATACCGCTTATTTGGTTCAATTTGTGTCAATTGAGTGGTTAAAAAATCTCAAATCAGCTAAAAGGACTGTTTGGTTGGGTTCTGTCCAGAACAGCATCAATAAGCTGTTCATTCAACTTATTTGTTGAGTTTCAGATAAAAAGTTTTCACAAAACTTTTATATTTCCAGTGCATCTTTAAAAGCCAAATTGAAAAAGAAAAGAGTAAAAAAAAAATATATAATTTTTCAAAAAGGGAGAGGCAGGGGTCGAACCTGAGACCTCTCCCTTAGATAGGATGATAGTTTGTACCTGTATACCATGCGCCCTTGGGTCTTTTATTGGTCATAGTTTGCAACATTAAATACTTAATGGCATTTGGTAGTTTAGCTAATTAAGCTTAGCTTATTTTTAACAGCTTATTCGTAGAAGCTGCTGGTCCCAATTTATTTTTCTTAGGTCCCCTATAATGTAAAGTAATTTTTGTAAATTTTGCAGATTTTTCTTATATCGTTTAGTATTTTTAATTATTTAATTAGTTTAAAATAGTTTTTAATTCGTAATAAATTAAATAAAAGTAAAAAAAATATTCCGCTTTTTCCTAAAATCATTTTTAGTCATGTAGAATGTAGGAAAATTATTTTTGCACTCGTAGGACTTAAATTGCATTTTTTTACTTTCGGGGCTCGGGATTAGCTCGGGTTTCGCGTTTTTGCATTTTAGCACCCTAGGATGTAGTTTAGTGTCAGTTATTTGTTTCTTAGGTTTAGTAGTAGTTTATTTAGCGTTTACATTGTTTTACCTTCTTTATTTTCATTCCCGTTCTTTAGTTTGTAGAATAACGTAATCCAAAATCCAAATTCGTCTAACCAATTCAAGTCCTAATCACGAAACTCAACGACACCGTCAATTTCACACCTCGTTGGGACCGCGACCGGGAAATCACTTTCCGGTATCACTTTTTATCACCGGCGTGAGCTTTGGCCGCGTTAACCCTTTTCCTAAAAGGTTGATTTGTCGAATTTCACGATTAATTTGATAAATTGATATTGTGTTTATTCACCACACTCACAACAATCGAATCAGTACCCGAAGGACACCGGTATGTTACTAACAGCCTATGCAGATGCTGATCATGCAGGGTGTCAAGATACTCGTCGAAGTACATCTGGAGGTGCTCGGTTTTTGGGTGATAAGCTTGTGAGCCTGGTCTTCAAAAGCAAATGAGTACTTCTATTTCCTCTAAGGGATCGGTTTACATAGCCATGTCATCTTGTTGTGCTCAAGTCTTATGGATGAGATCTCAATTATCTGACTATGGCTTTGAATTCAACAAAATCCCTCTGTACCGTGATAATAAAAGTGCTATTGCTCTCTCATGCAACAACGTTCAACACTCAAGAGCAAAGCATATCGACATTCGACATCATTTCATCTGGGAACAAGTGGAAAAAGGTGTGGTAGAACTCTATTTTGTGAGGAATCCGAATATCGGTTAGCGAACATCTTCACCAAAGCTCTTCCAAGAACGTTTTGAGTTTATTCTTCCACGCGTCTTGGCGAAAAGTCTTCAAGCGAAACACTCAAACGTCTTGGGGGAGGCGAGGAGTAAATTGTCTATCTTCATCTATCTCTTGTATATATCTATTCTAAAAACAAAATACAAAATTATAAAACCTTCAAAAACCATAAAATCGAAAAATCTGAAAATTCAAAAATCTTCAAAAATATTGTCAATTTTCATGCTTTTTCTCGGTTCGAATATCTACGGTCTTTGTCTTTGTCATTCAAAGAATGACACGGGACTTTAGATGGAATCAACTTGAACTCTTAAAAAAAAAAAAAAAAAAAAAAAAAAATTGAGAAGAAAAATGGTTTATTGTCATTTCTGCAAGAACCGGCTTTTTCAAAAGAAAAACGAGCCATAATTTATCATGTTTTCAAAATTCCATGCTCGATTCTTTAAACATTTATCTGTTTGAAAACTAAGCCGGCTTTGAAAAATAACTTCGGTCTATTTTTGATAATCATCCGGACTTATTTGTCAAAATATCAATCTCTCAATCAACAACCTATGTCATTGATTGAGGGGAGAATGATTTCAATTAAATTAAAAAGTTATTTGGCATTCAATTGTTTTCAAAAGATATTCATGCATGTTTTATCAATGGAGTTTAAAGTCTTAAAATCCGATCATTATCAGTTAAAACGCTTTCATAATCAAGTCACAATTCTCCTTAAAAGCTTTCAAAATCAATTTAAATCTATAAGAGATCACAAATCTCAAATGATTTGATAATTGTGATCGGGGGAGAATGTGTGATTTAAATTGGATTTAAACTGATAATTCAGTAAATGGTTTTATAAGGTTGTACAAGCTCTCCTTCCGCATGTGACAAACGATTTCAAATTTTCCATGCACATGTTGAGGGGGAGCATCTATCTTAAACCTATGATTTGAAACGTGATAACTTATCTCAAGGTGCAGGTTTCCTCTAGTATGTGCAAAACTCTTTTCAAATCTCGAGGCACATATTGAGGGGAGCAAAATCATGAAAACCTCATCCTTCCCCAAAATGCTTTATCTACTTGATTCGATTAGGGAAGTGATGTTGATATTTTTGAAAATGGTAATCAAAGAAGTTAATTCTTTCTCTTGCCTCCGTGTGGAAAACTATTTCAATACTTGATTCACATGTTGAGGGGGAGTTCTTCTTCTAAAAATATCAAAAACAATTCGGTACAAAATGCTTTGATAAAATATCATAAGTATACGGATTGATTTTCAAATGGTTTTCAATTGGTTCCTATGGCAGATGAACAATACCAAAAGACCGACCAACTTTACATTATGTATGGTGATATAAGGACGATAAGTTTAGGTATGTGTTCCCGATCGCCCGAAGCCGGAGGGATCTACCGGGGGACTATCCACTAGTTAGTATAGAGTTCTTAGGTATGATGATAAAAGGAGAAAAATGAGATATGGGAAGAGTGCGGATTAAGACTGAGCTAGTACTGGAATAAACCCAACAAGGTTCTTGCTATGAAGTCTCGGTAGCTTGAAGGGTTGAAGAATGAAAAAGAATTGAATGAGAAAAGGGTGAAAACAAATAGCCTTCCATATATTCAACCTTAGGCGCAAACCGGGTTCAATTCAAATACTGCTTGATGGTAACATGGTATTGAAGACAAGCGTCATGGACCCAGTGGCCTTGCACTTCAACTTTCCAAACCACTCAAGTTCCTCTTAAAAGGACTTGTTTCATCTCACTGGAACCGACATTATCTATCGACTTTCTCTTAGAGATTGTTGATATTGAAGGAGGAGACTCTCCTAGTCTCGATATAGGATCCAAATATGCACAAATTGAGTCTAGTGCCACGAGATCATCAATAAATCTCATTAGGACACTTTCAATGAAGACTCTCTGTTTCACACAATGTGGAATGAGAAATTATATCTTGAGTCGAATGGACTGCATTATCCTTGTGGTATTGGCGAACATCAGTGATGTGTTTACATATTCACAATGAAGATGGAAAGCCTTCAGAGCCAACATCTAACAAGCTCTGGTAGGTGGCATGTGAGATCTATTATACAGATCAACCATGTGACAACTGAATAGAAACAATGGGGCGATTCATTCTTTTGAATCAATCACGGTTCAGTTATGGATTGGCCGGATACCTTTGAAAAACCGGTCTTTGTGCTTTAAAACTCTTTTCATTAGCACGTCGACCGTGTACTAATTTTCAAATCAAAAGGTGTTTTATGATTGATAATTGATTTTCATTAAAACCTTCGTTATATTGCAAAAACAATTTCTATTGAGCAATACTCTATTGTTTTTCAAATCTCTTTTCATCAATCGATTGGACGTAAATTAGTTGGTTCACTCACTCCGTGTTGTCTTCTTTGAGACGTTCCGGTTTGAGAAACGGCTAAAGACATTTGCGAAAACCATCCAAGGAAATTCTTGAATTATACGATCCGCAAGTACTTGTGATCAACGGGAAGCCGTGGGCGTGTACCTCAATTCATCGAAAGTGATCAAAGACACTTTCGTGCGCTTTATGCTAACTAGCTGTCTTATCGCGGTACACCCGAAGCGTTCTGGTGATCGAGAATGAAGCGGTCAATCCATAGCGCATGCTCACTGGCATTCATCTCAAAAGAAATCATGATTAGTGCATCAATGACTCTGATATTTTCACTCCATGCTTACCTTTCTGGCTGCCGCCAATATCATGAATCAACGAATGCTTCGCTACTCGATGAGAAGATATCATGATCCCGAATGTGAGCATGTCGGTCCGAATGTCACAACATCACATAATACCAACACCACAATGGATGTAACAGAGATTTTCTATTAGATGATGATCTCAAAAGCGGCTCATTCGACATTATTATCCGTGGATCAGAAAAGACCTCCACTTGGATTAACCAAACATGCAATGAGTGGAATCAATGACTACGAGCTTGAGACAAAGTACTACATCAAGAATGCAAGATCAATTGTTAATGTAATATCTAATTGTATTCAATGTCATTTTAGTATATGTTTGAGGTGACCTCCCTAAGGGGGAGATTGTTAGGAATTAGAAATTTCAGGTATTAAAAGAGTCGGTCACCTCAAGTATATGTAATCGTTAGTAAGCTCGTAGTCATAGTACTTTTATGTTAAGTAGTATTTAGTTGTAACACCGTGGAGGACCGAATGACGGGTCTTTACCAGTATGCGATCCACGGCCCGTTGTGTGGCGTTTTATGTAAGACTATAAATACTCTCTACCTCCAAGGTGAGAGTTGGAGCTCATAATAATATCTTTCACTTTCTCTCACTAAGTTCCCTAAACCTCTAACTTTCTCTCTCTAAAACACTCTTGTACGCCCACTTGTGTTAATGGTTTGATGTGTTTATGAAATCCAATATCCTACATTACAAGTAGTTTGCAGTGTATTTGAATTTGTAAAATTATAGTATTAACATTTTTTCTTAAATAGAGTGATTGCATTAAAAAAAATTTATCACATAATATTATACACGAAATATGACTAGAATATGACTTGTCAGAAAACTTTTTTAGAGACAGATGTGACTAGTAAATACTCTTTTTTATCACATAATTGTATACGAAATATGACATGATAGAGACTACTCGAGACCACAGAGACAAACATGTGTGGCTGGTATACAAAATATGACATAACGCTATAAATAACACATCCACGAAATTGAATGTATATACATCTTCACAATACTTACAAAAAAAATGGCCTTGAATTTACATAAATTCAAATGTATGTTACATTACGGTGAAATAAGCGCGTGTGATTATGGATGATGATATAACATATTCAGGGTTAGTTGATCTGGTGGTGAATAAGTTTAAATTGAAGCAAAATGTCCTAGTAAATTTAACTGTGAAAATCCTTCGTGACTTTCTACTCGATGTTCAGACGACAACGAGGGTAAACTTTTGTTCAATGTGCTTTAGAGTCTCCTGAACTTGTACGGTTGTATGTTTACTTAATCTAAAACAATGGAAGAAACAACAACTCTTGGTTCAACTTCAGCAAGTGCGAGTTTATAATTTTTCCTACAATGGTAGAAAACATTGGCCCATCAAATGATTTTCAAAACAATGACTATAACTATAAAGATGAGGCAAATTTCACAAAACCGGGGTCATCATGTGCTTTCCGTTCGATAACGAACGGAAGATGATGACTCAGGTTATAAAGATGAGGCAAATTTCACAAAACCGGGTATCATTTGCTTTTCATTCAGTTGACGAAGAGAATATGATGGCTCAGGTTATAAAGATGAGGCAAATTTTACAAAACCAGGGTCATCATTTGCTTTTCTTTCGGATAACGAAGATGATGAAAATGATTGTTTTGATGAATTAATTAAAACCAAACACCCATTAACCATAAATGGCGAATTTTTTGAACATATCCCTGAAGTTCCTGAACCACCACTTTACACGCCAAAACCTATGCCTACAAAGGATTATAACAACAAAAATGAAATAAAAATCAATAAGGTTTTTTAACTAGGTAGGAATTAGACTTGGCATACAGGTTGAAAGCTTTACAAGATAGTTATGAATTTGTTTCGAAAAAAACTAACCCTATAACTTACAACATAAAATGCATTCATTATGCACAATGTGCATGGTATATTAATGCCAGACGTTGGCCAAATTGATGTTTTCAAATTACAAGCATGAATGATATTCACACGTGTCCCAGAACCCAAACATATCCTAACCATCGAAATGCAAACAAAAAAGTAATTGCTCACATTATGAAAGATAAATTAGAAGATGGTAGCCGTGATTTGAAAGATATACAAAAGATATCATGGCACAATATAAAACATCTATATCTTACCAACAAGCATGGGGAGGGAAGGATTATGGGTTACAATTGTTAAGAGGTTCACCATTAGAATCGTTTGAAATGCTACCGTATTACTGTCACAACTTAGAAAAAAAAAAAACCGAGACGGTCACACGTATCAAGAAAAGCAATCAAGGGGTTTTCAAAATTTTATTCATTGCCATTGGTGCATCGGTAAGTCTTGTTCAAATTTTTTTATAAGTGCAGGCAAAAACAAGTTTGCTATTATAATTTTTAAAATTGTTTATCGCAGATTCGCACGTTGTGAACCATCTTAAGCCCACTACTTATAGTGGACGCGGTAGCATTTAAAGGGTACTTACAAGGGTACAAATTTGCAAACCGTTGGGATGGACGGAAACAACAAATTGTACCTATTGCTACGGAATATCAGAGGGGAGACTAGTGATTGTTGGTCATGGTGGATGTCAGTACTTAGAGAGTGCATCGGCGATGCCCCAATATGATTATCATATCGATAGGCATCACGCAATAGCTTCGGCAGAAGGGAATGAGTTTCCGGTCGGTTTCATGGTATTTGTTATCGACATCTAATGATGAACCTTTCCTTGAAAAACAAAAAGTTAAGGTCTATCTGGGGCATATGCAGCGTATACTCCCGATAGTGGCAACGACAAATGAAAATACTCTGGCTGTACAACACGAAGCACACAAGCTAATGGAGGTGATCCTAGACGATGGTCTCGAGCACATTGCCGTAAGGCGTTACAATTATTGTACATCTAACAGTGTCGAGTCGTTAATGCATATGCTGTATTATACAGAAAGCTACCTGTAACAGTGTTGACGCGACGTACCCGGTATGTGGTTCAAAGTGGTATTTTAAACGTCGGGAAGCTGCAGGTATTTATTGTTTAAAACTTAACGTACTCAGTAATCATTTTGAAAAATATATTAGATAAGTTAATTAATTTAATTTTTACATATTTTGTGTAGCAAAATGAGGGTGACATCACAGATTGGCAGCGTAAGGTGGAGAAAAGAAGAATTAAAAGCGTCAGTTGGGTTGTACACGGAATTACTCAATTTCGATATCAAGTATATGATGGCCAATATAACGTAGGGTGAACTTTACGAAGGTGAATGTGAATGTAGGAAATGGCAAATTTTTAGGGATACCTTGTGGTCACGTTATTGCTGTTACAAGGTTTTTGAACCTAACATATTGTGTGCAATATGTACATGACTGGTTCAAAAGGAAAAATATCAAGCAACCTATCAGAGTCGATTCAATTTGTTGGAAATTTTAACGAATGGGAGTATCAACCCATATACATCCTCTTACTCCTCAACCATAACCCTCGGCTAGGTTAGTCGAAAAACAGACCATATACTATCTCAAGGAGAAGAGCCAAGAACCATACACATGGCGAGGTGCAAACAAGCGGGGCATAGCAGTCAAATTGCAAAAAATCATTTGTCCCAGATCCACTAACGCAAGGGAAACAAAAGCAAGGGGAATTTCAATTAATGAGCAACAAGACCTTTGCCTTTTATGACCAACATCCCGTTCGATCAAACTTTTATGGAAACAATCAATTCTCAGGCAACCATTGGCCAAAACACATACACTAATCAACCATTTTGGCAACCATATGGTGACAACACATACCACACAAACCAATAAACTCACAAACTTACCACCACAACCCATACCCATCTCAACAATATGCTGAAAACACACACACATTACAAACATATGATCAACATAACACACAACAAGATTTCAACCTATCTCAGCAAAACCAAACGCAACCACTTGAAAATGATCTTCAATACCAGTCTCAAGTGTATCAACAATACACTTCCCAGCAACACAACTCTCAACATCTAGATGATCAACAAATGCATGATTCAAATAGTTGGTTTTATCGGTTTTTGTTTTAATAAGGTAGAAGGCGTATGTGACTAGTTAACAACTAGTAGTATGTTTTGTTTTTACGTGCATCATTTCTTTTTCTCGATTATCCAAGTGATGTCTGGTCTGTCTATGTATTTGAATTTTACAAGTGATGTTTGTATTGAATAGACATTTTACTCTATATATACCTTTTTCTGTGCATCATGCTTTTCATTCTCAATAGTTTAAAGTAACAAATTTACAAGTATATGAGGCAATAATAACATAACATTTTTTATATATTGATATCTCACATTTTGTTTTTCTTGACATCTCTAACTTTTATACACCATCATAAACACAAAATAAGTTCATTACATTTTATAACAAAAATTAAATTACATTTTTATAACAAAAATTTTATAACAAAAATAAGTCCAAATATATTGTAGCAAAATATTGGTAGCATCAAATACAAAGAAAATTTTGGTAGCATACAAAATATTGGGGACACACGAGAACGTCTCATTTCACCCGGCCTGTAATTACATCTCACCCTTTCTATAATTTATACTTACATTCATGCTGTTCCGAGCATTAAAATGTATTGTGTCATGTTGATTTGCAAACGAAAAAAAAGTATTTTGTCAAAAATTAGCTGGGGCCTACTTGTGTCGGATTTCGCTTGCAAGGAGAGGCAGAGAAGCTATTTTCTCTCTCTTGTGTCAGTCGGTGTCCCCACACTTTGTCAGATCTCGCTGCAAGTTAGAGGCGAACAGCTTTTTTTTTTTTAGCGTTAATTTAAAAGGGTAGCGTACATTGTCTTAAGCATTTCTCAGTTGGTAGCGAAATGGCTGGCCTTTTTTGATATAGCATAAAAAGAGGTCCTCTGCAGGACACAGAGGTCTCTGCAGAGCCTTCCAAGTAATTTTCACTATAATAAATAATGGGTCGTGATTTAACTGACATCCATTGTATTCGACCACAATAGATAGTGGCGGACGAATTTGTCAGTTCATTAAGGGCATGTTTGGTGTAAGGGTGTAGAATGAAAGATTGAAATGATTAACAAAGATATATGTTTGGTATGCATTTATGTGA
>OU343216.1:7953156-7997121 GCA_910596185.1 Chrysanthemum makinoi | reverse complement strand
GGTCCATGACGTCTTTGTCTTCAATACCGGTGTCATCTAAGTGACAACCAGTAGCATATGTATTGAACCCGGTTTCTGCCCTAAGGTTGATTATGGAGGGCTATTTATTTTCACCCTTTCTTTTACTTTTCTTTTTAATTCTTCAACCCCTTCTTTCTCCTTTCTCACATTACTTCTTTTTTCAATCATTCCTAAGGACTTCTAATACTAACTATTTGTGATGTCCTTGGGTAGATCCCTCCGGCTCTGGCGGATCATAGGACGGATTTACCTATCCTTAGTCACCTTATAACTCCATGACTGTCCCATGTTGTCATAAAACCATTTTTCTTGAAAATCTCTCAAAGTGTTTATGATTGAAAACATGTTTGGAACACTCTGAGAGTTTTATATTTTCAGAAACACTCCCCCTTCACATGTGCTTATAAGTTTTGACAGAAATATGCACTTAGAGGGGTAGAGTTCGCACTTTTTGAATTGATCGGCTCATGATAGACAGTTCCCCACGAGACACGGTTACGTTGCTTAGTTAAAGAGTTCCATTATCAGTTTTTAGGTGACAACTAGCTCTAATAACTACCTTGAAGTTGTAAACTCTTCTTGAAAAGAAGGTTAGACCCATGAAAGTGCATGTCTATCATGAGTTTCTCGAAATGGTACATTTACTGACTTTGATTCCTCGTCAATTCATTGGTTGCATCTGAGTCGAGCTCATTTTGAGATTCAAATAACGATCATTAAACTTTTTGATCACATTTTAATCACGTCTTCTCCCCCTCAAAAATAGCATATTCGTGATATTTTTGGTATCAATGGATTAAAACATTATAGAATCTTTTGGGGAGACAAACGGATTTGATTTAAGCATGAATTTGGAACATTTTGGTTTTATACTCCCCCTTTAATAAAGCATAATCAGTTAATGGGTTTTAGAGGGAGTTATCTTGAGCACAAAATATTTTGAAAGATTTTGAAAAATCTTTTTGAACAATCTTGAAAAAGGTGCTCAAGATGATGATGATTTCTCACCAGTTTTAAATGTAGTGCACTGAAGCGTACACTAGATTTTTTCTTTAAAAACACGAGTTTTGATTTGAAATAATCAAAAGTCATCATTTTTGTCCGGGTTTCGTACTGAAGTATACGAAAGCCATTTTTGAGAAACGACATGTTTTAGAAAACATTTAAAGAACTCTCGCTCAAGCATCTGTATATGTCCGTATCATTGTTGAATGACATTTCTAGAAACGTACAGAATATCGATTATACGAGAGACATGTCGTGAGAAGAATATTTTTGGATTTTTGATTTTCTATTTTTTTGTATTTTTTGAAAGTTTTATATTTTCATATTTTGCTTTTGTTGGTTTTTCAAATTTTATATTTTGTTTTTCAAAAATATTTACAGCGAAGCTTTTTGGAAAATCATTTTCAAGAAGATTCGAGAAGACGTTCTAACTCCTCAGGGGTTAGGCTTCGCATTCCAATTCGTCGAACTAAATCGTTAAACCTTTCTTTTGGAAGGGCTTTAGTAAATAGATCGGCGAGTTGGTAATCTGTCTTCACGAAAAATAATTCAACAGTATCTTCTTCCACATGTTCTTTTATGAAGTGATAGCGGACTATGATATGCTTAGTCTTTGAGTGATGAACAGGATTGCATGATATGGCTATGGCACTTTTAGAGTCAAAATACATAGCTATTTTATCGAAAGGAAAGCCATAATCTGTGAGTTGTGTTCTCATCCATAGAACTTGAGCACAACACGCAGAAAGAGACACATACTCAGCTTCAGCGGTTGAAAGTGCAGTACAATCTTGTTTCTTTGAAGACCAGCTTACTAACTTTTCACCCAAAAATTGTGCTCCTCTGGATGTACTTTTTGCTGTAACTTGATCACCTGCGTGGTCCGCATCTGAAAAGGCAATAAGATCAAATCTGGATTACTTCGGATACCAAAGACCCTTATGAATGGATTTCTTCAGGTACCAAAAGATCCTTTTAACCTCTTTGAGGTGCAGTTCGGTAGGCTTTGCCTGAAACTGTGCTAATAAGCAAACAGCAAAATGAATATCGGGTCGACTAGCAGTAAGGTACATGAGAGAACCAATCATGCTCCGATATTTCTTTGGATCAATAGGTTTCCCAAATAAATCGGCTCCAATTTTTGGTGAAGTTACCATTGGTGTGCCAATAGAGTCACAATTATCCATACCATGATTTTTCAAAATCTCAGTTGTATATTTAGCTTGATTAATAAAGATTCCATGTGGGGATTGATGAATTTGTAAACCAAGAAAAAATTTTAGTTCCCCCATCATGGACATTTCAAATTTGCTTTTCATGAGATTTTCAAAATGTTTTAAAAGATTGTAAGATATAGGATTTCACAAACACACTAAACCATGATCAAAGTGGGGCGTTTAAGTATGTTTAGAGAGAGAAAGTTCTAGAGAGAGAAAGGGAGGAGAGTTGGGAACTATGTGAAACAAAGAAAAATGGTATTGAAGCTCCAACCCTCTACCTTGAGAGGTAGAGGGTATTTATAGTGTCTTACAAATAAACGCCACCTACGGGTTGTGGATCAGGGATACAGTGGGTAAAGACCCGTCCGTCCTCCACGGTGTTACTAAACTAAATACTACTTAACATCAAATAACTACAACTACGAGCTTTCTAACGAATACATATACTTGAGGTGACCGACTCTTTAACTACTGGATTTTCCAAATCCTAACAATCTCCCCCTAAGGGAGGTCACCTCAAACACACATTGAAATTACATAGAATACAAACAGATATTACATTGAGATAGTTCTTGAATTCTTGTTCGTTTTCTTTGTTCTGAAGCTCGTAGTCTGTGATTCTTCATTTTTGCATGTTTGGATAATCTGAGTGGAGGTCTTTAACTGATCCACGTGATACAGAGTCTTGAGTCAGCTTTGTGATCATCAGCAAACATAAATCTTTGACTTGTCCATTGTGGTGTTGGTATTATGTGATGTAGTGACATTTGGACCGACATGCTCACATTCTGGATCATGATTTCTTCTTATCAGAGTAGCGAAAGCTTTTGTTGATTCATGATATTGGCAGCAGCGTAGCAGAAGCATGGAGTGATAATATCAGAGTCATTGATGCACTAATCATGATTTCTTTGGAAGTGAATGTGATGTGCGAGCATGCGGCTATGGATTGACCGCTTCATTC
Source organism: Chrysanthemum makinoi (assembly GCA_910596185.1). NCBI lineage: Eukaryota > Viridiplantae > Streptophyta > Magnoliopsida > Asterales > Asteraceae > Chrysanthemum > Chrysanthemum makinoi. The sequence goes on along the minus strand of OU343216.1, from coordinate 7,993,911 downwards.
TGATCAGCTGCAAACGTCGGGGTGTACCTGCATAAAACAGTTAGCAATAAAGCGCACGAAAGTGTCTTTGATCACCTTCGTTTAATTGAGGTACACGGCCCACGGTTCCCCGTTGATTAGTACAAGTACTGCCTGTGATCAGGTATAATTTCGAAGAATTTCCTTGACAGGGTTTCGCAGCTGCTCTAGCTGTTCTCAAACCGGAACGTCTCAAAGAAGGCAACACGGAGTGAGTGAACCAGCGAATTGAGATTCACTGATTGATGAAAAGAGATTTGAGAAAACAATCGTGTACCGCTCTATAGAAATTGTTTTTGCAATACAACGAAGGTTTTGATGAAAATCAATTATCAATCATACACACCTTTTATTTTGAAATATTAGTACACAGTCGATGTGCTAAAGAAAAGAGTTTTTAAACACAACGACCAGTTTTTCAAAGGTATCCGTCAATCCATAACCTGAACCAGGATTGATTCAAAAGATTGAATCGCCCCATTTTTTCTGTTCAGTTGTCACATGGTTGATCTATTGAATAGATATCACATGCCACCTACCAGGAGCTTGTTTGATGTTGGCTCCAGAAGGCTTTCCATCTTCATTGTGAATATGTTTGCATATCACTCAGATGTTCTGGAAATACCACAAGGATAATGCGTAGGACTCATAAGATGTAATCTCTCTTTCCACATTGTGTGAAACAGAGAGTCTTCATTGAAAGTGTCCTAAAGAGATTTATATGATGATCTCGTGGCTCTAGACTCAATTGTGCATATTTGGTTCCTGTGCCTGAGACTAGGGAGAGGGTCTCCTTCTTCAATATCAACAATCTCTACGAGAAAGTCGATAGATTATGTCGGTTCCCCGTGAGAATGAAACAAGCTCTTTTTAGAGAAACTTGAGTAGCTTAGGAAGATGTAGTGCAGTGCGTCACTGGGTCCATGACGTCTTGTCTTCAATACCAGTGTTACCTTTGTAACCACCAGTAGCATATGAATTGAACCCGGTATCTGCCCTAAGGTTGAATTATCGGAGGGCTATTTATTTTCACCCTTTTCACATTCAATTCTTTTTCATTCTTCAACCCCTTCAGTGCTTACCGAGACTTCATAACTAGAACCTTGTTGGGTTTATTCCAGTACTAGCTCTGTCTCAGTCCGCACTCTTTCCATATCTCACATTTCTCCTTTTTTTTCATCATACCTAAGGACTTCTACACTATCTAGTGGATTGTCCCTGGGTAGATCCCTCCGGTTCTAGCGGGATCGTGGAAACGAATACCTAACCTAACCATCCTTATATCACCATGCATAAAGTAAATATGGTCGGTCTTTTGATATAGTTCTTCTGCCTTGAAACCAATTGAAAACCATTTGAAAATCAATCAAGATACTTGTGATATAGACTCAAAGCATTTTGTATCTTAATTTTTTTGATATTTTAGAAATGCTCCCCCTCAACATATGCATAAAAATTCAGAAAGTTTGCATATGTGCCTCGATATGTGCCTCGAAGTTTGAAAGAGTTTCACACATATTAGAGGGAACCTGCACTTAGAGACAATTTCAATCACGTTCCAATAATTTGAGATTTAATGTAGATGCTTCCCCTCAACATGTGCATGGAAAATTTGAAATCGTTTGTCACATGCGGGGAGGAAAACATGCTAAACACTTATGAAACCATTTATCGAATTATCAGTTTAAATCCAATTTAAATCACAAATTCTCCCCCGATCACAATTATCAAATCATTTGAGATTTGTGATCTCTGTAGATTTAAATTGATTTTGAAAGCTTATTAAGGAGAATTGTGACTTGTTTATGAAAACGTTTTAACTGATAAGGATTGGATTTTTAGAATTTAAACTCCATTGATTAAACATGCATAGTTATCTTTTGAAAACATAATAATAACCAAGGTCTGGAACCAATTGTGTAACATATTGTAAAAGATTTAGAGTAGACCTTACTCATTTAAGTGCTAATTGTTTGAAAAGAACACTTTTTGATTTAATTGAAAAATCATTCTCCCCCTCAATCAATGACGAAAGTTGTTGATTGATGGATTGAGATTTTGATACTTGATAAGTTCTTTTGATTTTCAAAAATAGAGTCCGAAGTGTTTTCAAAACAATTGAGTTTTCATAAGATTGCAAATATTTTTCAGAGGAATCTTTAGAAGGAAAAATATTTGAAATTAAACATTTGTCTTATAAATGACAAACATTTGTTTTTAGAATCAGAGCATTAGGTTTGAAATATGAGATAAAGCATGACTATGTTCTTTCTTTGAAAACGGGTTACTGCCTGAAATGACAGTAGGCCACCATTTTTCTCCGCCTCATTATTTTTTATTTTTTTTGGCAAACACTATGTGTATGCGAAGAACATCTAAAAACCCGTGACATTCTTTGAATGTCAACACAAAGTCCGTAGATGATATCGAATAAGGAAAAACATGACAAAATAAGAATATTTTTGGAATTTTTCAAGATTTTCTAATTTTTATGGATTTTGAGAATTTTATATTTTTATATTTTCTTTTTGAAGGTATTTTTCAAGTTTTGTATTTTTCTTTTTGAATAAGTATATACAAGAGATAGATGAGGGAAACCTTTTACTCCTCTTCTTCCTCTTGAAGACGTTTGAGTGTTTCCGGTTGTAGACTCTTAAGACCAAGACGTGGAAGAATAAACTCAAAACGTTCTCTTGGAAGAGCTTTGGTGAAGATGTCTGCTAACTGGAATTCTGACTTCACAAAATAGAGTTCCACCACACTGTTTTCCACTTGCTCCCTGATGAAATGATGTCGGATGTCAATGTGCTTTGCTCTTGAGTGTTGTACGTTGTTGCATGAGAGAGCTATAGCACTTTTATTATCACAGTATAGATGGATTTTGTTGAATTCAAAGCCATAGTCAGATAATTAGGATCTCATCTAAAGGATTTAAGCACAACAAGATGACATGGCTATGTATTCAGCCTCTGTAGAGGAAATAGAAGTACTCATTTGCTTCTTTGAAGACCAGCTCATAAGCTTATCACCCAAAAAAGCTGAGCACCTCCTGGACGTACTTCTCGTGTATCTTGACATCCTACATGATCAGAGCATCTGCATAGGCTGTTAGTGACATACCGGTGTCCTTCGGGTACCATAGTCCCATATTGATGGTTCCTTGGAGATACCGAAAGACCCGTTTAACCGCTTCAAGGTGCTTTTTAGTAGGCTTAGCCTGATATCTAGCACACATGCACACAGCGAACAAGATGTCTGGTCTGCTAGCTGTGAGGTACATCAGGGATCCAATCATACTTCGATATTTTGTCTGATCTACCATGATCCCTGAGTTGTCCTCATCCAGCTAAGTACGTTCAATCATGGGAGTATCAACGGTGTCACATGATACAAATCCAAATTTCTTTAAAATCTCATTTGCATATTTAGATTGATTTATAAAAATGCCTCTGGGACTTTGTGAAATTTGTAATCCCAAGAAAAATGACATTTGTCCCATCATTGACATTTGAAATTTGGAACCCATTTCATTTGAAAAACGATCACATTCATTGGGGTCAGTCGAGGCAAAAATAATATCATCAACATAAATTTGAAAATGAATTAAATGTTTTCCGACTTCCGGTGAACAATGTCGGATCAATCGCTCCTTTGTGAATCCATGGATAGAAGAAACTTTGATAGTGTATCATACCATGCCCTTGGAGCTTGCTTTAAACCGTAAAGAGCCTTCTTCAAACGATAGACGTGAGTAGGATGCTCTGGATTCATGAAGCCTTCAGGTTGACTGACGTATACGACTTCTTTAAGATCTCCGTTAAGAAACGCCGTCTTTACATCCATTTGATAGACTACCATGTTCTTACTTGCAGCATTAGCCAAGAAGATTCTTATTGCCTCAATACGAGCAACTGGAGCAAATGATTCTTCAAAGTCAATACCCTCCTCTTGATGATATCCTTTAACCACTAACCTAGCCTTATTTTTCAACACATCACCATGCCCATCAAGCTTCACTTTGAAGATCCACTTTAGAGCAACGATTATAGCACAGTCTGGAGTAGGTACTAATTCCCATACATCTAATCGATCAAACTCATGAATTTATTCTTGCATGGCATTGAACCATCTGTCTTCATTCATAGCAGTTTTAACGTCTTTAGGTTCGATCTAGAGAGTACGGAGTTGAAGAAGCACCATAAGGCATCGGTTGCAAGTTGTTTCGGAGAGGATACAGGACGAGAAGGGTTTCCAATGATGTTATCCAATGGGTGATCATGTGTCCATTTTCTAAGGTGTTTATGTGGTTGTTGTTGTGGGAACTGAAGTAGCGAGTCGATGTCTCCTCGATGAAGATGGTTCAGATGATGATTCAGGAGCAAATATATTTTCAAATGGAGCATCTTCGGGAGTATCAAAGGGATTAACTTCATCCTGTGAATCAGAAGCAATTCCATGATGTACATTCGGTGATTGAAGGTTTGTTGATGAGACAGATTGATCGGCCGGCAGCAGTGCTTCTTGACTTAATGACATAGAAACTGAAGGGTTGACTTCATTGATGGGGATAAAGCAGCCTCTGTTGATGGAATTGACAGATCATTTGCACTTGGCTCATAATGTTCATCAAACATTTGATCAAACAATTTCTTTAAATCATCTTCAGATGGAGGTACATATGGAGTTGCTTGAGAGGAGTTTGGTACAAGGGATGAACCAATGGGACTATTTTGAAGTGCGGGTCCGAAGCTGGATTGTTCGGGAGCCATTTGACCGGTCAGCTCATCGAACGTAACGTGAATTGTTTCCATGATATTTTGAGTTCTCTTGTTGTAGATTCGGTAACCCTTCTTGTTTGGTGCATAACCAACAAAAACACCAATATCTGCCTTTTTCTTAATTTACCTAGGTCTTGACCGTCATTCGTTGGATAGCACAAAGCACCAAACACACGAAGGTAGGAGAGATCAGGTTTTCGTTTATGAACAAGTTCATATGGAGTTTTCCATGAGAGGTATGAATAAGGGAACGATTTTGGGTATAGCAAGCGATTAATGCAATGGCTTCACCCATAGAAACATTGGAACCTTCGAATAAATTAGCATTGTTCTTGCGGCTTCCACAAATTTCGATTTAGTCTTTCATCTACACCGCTCGTTGAGGAGTTCGTGGAACACTTCTTTGATGACTGATTCCAACACTTTCATAAAACTGAATTAAGTATTTGTTAACAAACTGTTCCATTTTCGTTCGAACAATTCCCGACTGTATTGTTGAGTCAAACACGAAGTGTTTGATTAAATTGATGATGACATCCGGACGGGTTTCATCCTTTGTCCTCAAAAACTTTACCCAAGTAAATCGAGAGTAGTCATCAACAACTACAAGAATGTATTTCTTCCCATTTATGGATTGCACTCTCATTGGTCCGCATAGATCCATATGAAGGGTATGAAGAACTTCCATTACTGAGTTTGTGGGTTTTGGTTTGTGGGCATATTTCTTGCTTTTACCCAATTGGCAAGTGAACAAAGATGATCTTTTTCATATTTCAATCAGGTAATCCTCGACAAGATCCTTTCTCGAAAGGTTATTAATGGTGCCGAAGTTCAAGTGATTGAGACGACGATGCCATAACCATGACTTTGTTTTAGAAGCCTTTGACAGCAAGCGGATTGGAGAAGACTTCATCATGTCTTCGATAGAGATGGTGTATAGATTAGAACCACGAGTACCTCTTAATAATTCCATACCATCAAGTTCTCTAAAAGTATGTTTTCTAAAGGCCACTCTAGATCGAGAATAAGAATTGACCAACGAGAAAACAAATTATGACCAAGACCTTCCACATAATATACCCCGGAGATTACACTTTTTCCAACTACATAATCACCATAACCCATAATTTCTCCAAAATGGTCGTTCGAATCTAACAGATGAATTTACTCATGAAGTTCATGAGCGCAACGGTCTCCAAATATATGCTTGGAACGACTGAGTCCAGGTACCACAGAACAATTTGAATGATCTGCAGTTGAACATAGACAAGAATAGATAACTGGATAATTGGGATCCCCATGCAAGAATGGGTTCCACTTGGTTAATAACAGTGATTGAACACCCACATCGGAAATAGAAACCTCCATATCAGAAGTAGAAGCAATGGAATCATTAGGAATAGATGCAGTGCTAGTATCCGTATTTGACCTATTCAAAGTATGTTCACTTCTTAAGGGAATAGTTCTACCAGTAGGCATCCATTTTCTAGTGGGCATTGTCTGATTAACCTTATGGCCAAAAGGTATCCATTGATAACCTATCTTACTAAATGTTCTTCCTGTGGGTTTCCACTGTTTTCTAACTTTCTTTCGCTTTTGCCTTTTAGCCTTCTTAGCTTGATTTTTAACATTAACAGTTTTAACTGGGCATTTGACAGGATTAGACAAATCATTCATACCACATTCAAGATTAATGAGACACCATGCGTAATCATCATTACATGTTTTGCCAAAAGTAGTAGAATTCGCATTAATTACAAGATGCTTAGAGCTAATACTAGAATCAACACGATTCGTTTTATTCAAATTCTCCCTACGGTGATCTTCTACTTTCTTCCAATGAACATTCTTGGCTTGCGAGGTCCTATCATTCCTTGTATTGCCTTGAGACTTTGACCCTTCGCTTTAATGTCACCGATTACTCTGTAGAGGAAGGGAACATTAGTTGGTTTTGCTACTTTTGCCTTTCCTGTTTTGATGTCTTTGGGATGTGAACTATTTGAAGGCACACTGAGGTTCACTTTCTTAACACTGGAGGTGCTGGGATCTTAACTATTTGAAGGCCTACTAAAGTTCACATTCATAACATTGGGCATTGAATGACTTACATACTTGGCATTAGGCATATAACAGGGTATCAAGGGATTGACTTGCTCACCTAGGGATTTAGGGCATATTGTAATTAAGCATTCTAGAAGTTCTTGAGATTGTTTTCATATAAGCATGCATGGCCAATTGCATTATCAAGTGGTTTCTTTATCTTATCCTCTTCTACAATCTCACGGAGACATTCTAGACTATCCTTAAGGTATTAGAAATATGTTTGAATGGCAAGTTTGTTATTCCTAAGATGAGGAGGAACATATTTCACTGACAAAGCATATTTATTACAACCATGCACCTTTGATGCACCATTCTCCCCATTGGTCATTGGCATTTTCCTTTTCCGACTCTTGATTCTCAATTTCCTTTTGCAATGAAGTTATTTGTTCATTATTTTTGTTACGAGTGACTTTTATTGACTCAAATAACTCATTGAAATGACGTTTAATCTTTTCATTTTCTTCTAGAAAACTCTCATTTTCCTTTTGTAAAGCATTAACCAAGTTTTGAAGATGAAAGTTTTGAGAATTTCGATCTAAAAGAGGAGGCATTTGGGACCCAGTTACATTGTTCTTTGCACCCTTTAATTGAGAAATTTGGGCTTTCAACTTTCTGATCGTGTTATAGTGAGCTTGAATCTGTTCATCACGTTTGTTAATTTCAAAAATTGCATCAAACTCTGGAACATCCGAGGATATCTTGATATTTGAGGTTTTAACATTTTCTTTGAGATGTTGATATTTTAGTTGTAAATCAAAATGTTCAACTTCTAGCTTAGAAAATGTTTTACCAAATTATCGTGATCATCCTGTTCAATTTTCTCACTTAGTTTAGCATTTTGATTTCAAGCTCAATGACACGATCATGGGAGACTTTCAAAGCAACATATAATTCATGAAATTGAGAAGCATTAATAGAACAATTAGTGGCAGTATAGAACACATCTTGGGAAATACATTCAGAATCGATTCTCATTTAAGGTATGCAAGTTCTTCCTCTCAATCTCATTATATTTTAATGCTCGCTCATAGTCACTAACCTCAACTATCATTGCATCAAATTCCTTTTCCATTCCTTTAATATCTGTATCCATCCCCTTTTAAGACTCTCAAATTGATCTTTTAGTTGTTTAAAGAAAGGCATGACCTCAGTTAGATAGCATTCTTTTGTTTGTTCAAAACCCCTTTCCCTTCGTTATCCCAGTGGGTGTGATCCTTTTCTTACAAGTTTTCTCAAAATCGACAAATAGTTGAAAAATAACATATTGACTGATTAAGGTCTTGCTCTTAGTGGCAATAGTTCTAGGAACTAATTGCATTGGTGTATTTGAGGATACACGCAGGCATTTTCCTAAGGGAGGGTTGTTTCAACAAGATTTTCAGCCTTTTGCTTATCTAAGTCCCTTTTCCAGAAAACTTGTTCAGGTGTTAACAACGTTTGAGGCTTAAATTTGTTTAAGGAGATCCAATTTTCCTTTTTGTAATCATGGGGTCTGATAATTATGTTTTTCTCTTTACATGTAGGATTATTGAGTTTCTTATCCATTTTCTCGCTAGTGACTTCATCTATTTCTTGTCTTCCCGGTGCACTCAACGTAACTAGGTTTACGCCTAGGCTTAAGGATTTCATTGCCATCATAAATTACCTTATGAGCAGTTCTAGCCTTTTAATGACCTCTGGATTTGGTTCCTCAAAAGGGGAATGCTATGCTTATCGCTTAAGACTCTATGCTTAGTGATCAAGTGAGCCTCGAATGGTATTCCTTGTACGCATACAACTTATTTTCAAGCTTGTTTTTCAAAGTTTTAGATTGGAAAAATCATTCAAAAGTTTTGATTCCTTAGCATTGAATTCTTGCTTAAGCATTTTAACATTTTCTTGAAGTTCTTGTTTTGCTTAGCGGTTTTAGAAAGCTTTTCTTGTAAGGAGTTTAACTCTTGTTTTAATACTTCTCTCTAAATTACTTTTCTAATAGTTGCATATTTGGTCATCCATTTCACGCTCACGGTGTTTAACTCAAACTTAGCGTTGTTCATAGATAGCAACTTGTTCTTATAGGCATTTCAGTCAGAGGTAATGAGAGTCATCAAGGGCACATCAGATGTATTCATCAAAAGCATAGTCATCATTGACTGAGAGGATGCATCACTTAGTACACTCTCACTTTCACTTTGTTTCACATATTGATCATATGGGACAACATTGATATTACCCATATTTTCAATATCTGACTCAATAGTTTCAGTTGATTGTACTTTGTTATGCATCTTTTGCACATCAGCATCATCGTATAGTTTTAATACCTCCGAAATGATTTTGTCTTTGGATGGACCAGCTTGTGGTGATGAAGAGACTTTAGGAGGGACCATTGGAGAAATGCTAGCCATGAAAATTGTTTGTGTAGTAGGTTCATCATCGCGAGTCGTATGCATCCAATCAGCGACTTGAAAGGCATTCTGATGATTGTGCCCTATCTCTTGAATTGGCTGTTCATCTACATCTGCATCATATGTCTTGGCATTTCCCTCAGCAAGAAAAATCAACTCCTCTTCATCCAAAAGCGCACCATTATCACGAGCTTGCACAAGCAACATCTTATCCACGAAGTACTTTACGCATTATGAGGCGTTTTGGATATGCAGTTCCTTGCAATGTGTCCATCACCACCACAGTTGTAGCACTTGATCGGCTTTGCTTGTCCTTGATTTCCATTCCTTCCCTATTCTGATTTGCCACATATCCTCTACCACTCCACTCTCCTTCTTCATGCTTGCCTTTCTTGGCCGGTTGCACCATAACCTTCCCATCTCACGGCGATGTTGATTGTATGGATTGGATGTGTTAAGGGTTGTTGTTGGTGTGTGGGAGAGAGTTCATGTTTTGGCTAATCATGAGAGCCAGTTGATTAATGAAGTTTCCACGTGTGCATCGGCAGCTTGTTTAAACATTGGATCGGGAATGAGTTTGTAGTTACCATTACCCATGGGTATAACTTGAGATGCTTTGGTGGTAATTCCATTGTTTGATTAGAAGGCAGTTGAATCATTTGATGAGCTTGTCTCTCCCCGGTTGGTTTTGAACTGATCAAGAATCCTTTTTTCAAACATAGCATGTCTCTCATTCTGAAGAAGGAAAGCATAGAGTTTCTCATAGTTTGTATTCTTCAATCCTTTGGTTAGCTTCACAGAGGTGACAAACTTGTTCCATTAGGGATTCATGTTGTTCACAAATTTGAGTTCACTAAATGTTTGGCATGGTCATTTTGATGTTCCTCATGTCATTCACAAGCTTATGGAATCTCACGTAGTACTCATAGACACTCTCATCCGGTTTCATCTTGAAGTGCTCAAATTCATCATAGAGTTGTGATTCTCTGTCTTCCATAGTTAATTCAGAACATGAGAGAAGCATCTTGACATTATCCCTGCTGCCTGGCTTCGGTGTTGTGATTGATAAGCTTGTAGATATCTTTTGAAGACCCGAAGAATAATGTTAGAAGCCACGATATCAAGATCGAATCTCTTTTTCTCCTTATCACCAGCTCATCATACATCTTTGGTCTGTCCATTCCATAGATCATTGTTCCATCTGCAACTATATCAATTAAGTCTCTTGTAGTCTCAATCTGATAAGGTCCTTCATCAATTGACTTGAGAATGTTGACTCCATTTTCTTTTCCCAAATAGTACAATCGGATTCGTTGCCCATGAGTCATAATCAGTTCGTCAAGCATCGGTAGGCAGTATCGACCTAGCGCAGCTTGAACGTCCTCGGCTACGGAAGAAACAATAGTAGGAACGATGTTCGCCATGATTACAAGTTCTACGGATTTTACTATTCTTTGATTAAACCGGGAAATTGATTCTTTCACGGGATTTTACAAAATTAAAAGAACAACCGTAGAATGTATCACGAAGAAGTAACAAGTCTAAATAGACAAGTAGCTAAACACTCAACTTGCTTAGGTATCAACTCTCCTCAAACAACCAACTAAGCTCAAAGAATCAAATCGCTACGGATCAACTAAGCTAAATAGCCAAGTCGCATTAGTATCAACTCGCAACACAATCAACTCGCTTAATGAAACAAGTCGCTAAATAGCCAACTCGCCTTAGTACCAACTTCGCAACACAATCAACTCGCTTAATGAAACAAGTCGCTTTAATAATCAACTCGCTTAATAGCAAGTCGCAAACAAACACAACTCGCTTAACCACCAAGTAGCTTAAAAGCAACTTGCTAAAATGACCATGTCGCATATAACAACTCGCATAACACATCAACTCGCTTCGAAGAAATGTATATCCGAGACTCAACTCGCTTAGTACAAAGTTCAAAAATAACCACTTTATCAAACAAAAACAACCAAATCACATTGATTTAAGCCTTCCAATTCAAAACTTAAACACATATGATGATCCTAAACACAAAAGTACAAGCAAAATTCAAACTTTAAACACTAGAATTTGTCCAAATGATTCAAACTCTCCTAAACACTTAATACCCCAAAAACCTTATGAAATCCACCAAAACAAAGAGCATAAAAGATGAGTGATCAAACCATGGCTCTTGATACCATTTGTAAGATATAGGATTTCACAAACACACTAAACCATGATCAAAGTGGGGCATTCAAGTATGTTTAGAGAGAGAAAGTTCTAGAGAGATAAAGGGAAGAGAGTTGGGAACTATGTGAAACAAAGAAAAATGGTATGGAAGCTCCAACCCTCTACCTTGAGAGGTAGAGGGTATTTATAGTGTCTTCCAAATAAACGCATACACCTACGGGTGTGGATCGGGATCTGATGGGTAAAGACCCATCCGTCCTCCACAGTGTTACTAAACTAAATACTACTTAACATCAAATAACTACGACTACGAGCTTTCTAACAAATACATATACTTGAGGTGACCGACTCTTTAACTACTGGATTTTCCAAATCCTAACAAAGATTCGGATTAGTGGACCCAAAAATGATGTCGTCCACGTAAATCTGAACAATCAAAATGTCATTTTTGTATTTTTGTGTAACCAAGGTAGGATCAACAGTTTCTTTGGTGAAATTGTTAAGGATAAGGAAAGAAGACAGTTCGTCATACCACGCTCTCGGAGCTTGCTTTAATCCATTGATTGCCTTTTTGAGTTTGTACACATAGTCTGGATGTTCCATGTCTATGAAGCCTTCTGGCTAACTCACGTATACTTCTTCTTTCAGAGTTCCATTCAAGAACACGGTCTTAATGTCCATCTAATAAACCGTGATGTTTTGTGGCATTTGCATAGGCTAAGAAAATCTGACTGCCTCAAGTCTGTGAATGACTCTTCAAAGTCTATTCCTTCTTCCTGCTCGTATCCTTTGGCCACAAGATGAGCTTTATTGCGAATTACAGTCATCTCTTCATCCCATTTGTTCTTCCATAACCATTTGAGATCAATGACTCGAATGTCAATTGGTCTTGGAACCATATCCCAAGAGTCATGTAGACGGTATTGGAGAAGTTCCTCCTGCATCGCTTCTATCCATGCGGGTTCTGCCATTGCCTCGCGAATGTTCTTTGGTTAAATATTGCTAATTGAGCAAAGGTAAATGCACAAGTCGCAATCGGTGGCAAGTTGGAACGTCTAAAATCGTGAATTGGCCTTGAAGGTTCATCAATAACTTGTTCAATTGGGTGGTCTTTTGTCCACTTCAGAGTAGAAGGATATCATTGGTTAAACGTATGCGAGTTAGATGGTTCTCGTAAGCGAAGATGATTCAGTGATTTAGATTTGCAAATGGGTTTTCAAATAAGTCTTCATCTAACGTTGCATCGTTCTGGTTTAGGTTCTTCTTGAAATGATATTTTTTGGTTTTGCTCATCAACTGCTGGTATAACTGTTTCTAGAATTGGAGTTGCTGGAGTAGATGTGGATGATGTTGATGGGGTTGGTGCATTGGTTTCGACTGTTGTAGATGCATCTTCTGTTGGTGGTGGTGGATGATTTTGAGCGGGTGCAGCGGAATAATGGTTTGATGCATTTGTCGAAGTTCTACCGTAGTATTCATCGAACATTAACTTGAAGAAATTCTCCCATTCTTGTTCATGAGGTTTGTCAGCAAAAGTTGATGGAGCTCTTTGTTGTATGAGTCCTGATGAGTCCGGAAGTCAGTGGTTTGGTGCGAGGTTCTAATCTGTTTTGATTAGAAGCCATCGGATTTAGCGTGGGTTCTAGAGCGAGTCTCTTAGAAGCCATTTGTGAAATTTCATCAAAATTCACATTCATCGTCTCCATGATCCTCCTAGTTCTCCTGGTATAAACCCTGAATGCCCTCGAGTTATCTGAATATCCAATGAAGATTCCAATATCACCTTTAGCTTTCAGTTTTCCTAGATCTTCTTTGTCGTTTGTCGGATAGCACAAAGCGCCAAACACGTGAAAGTAAGAGATATCAGGTTTTCTGTTGTTCACTAGTTCATATGGGGTTTTATTGAATCTTGGATGGATGAGGGATCGGTTCTGAGTGAAACAAGCAGTGGCAACAACATCAGCCCATAGAAATAATGGTGCACAAGAATAAATTAGCATTGTGCGAGCAGCTTCCAGAAGAGTACGATTTCTTCTTTCAACTACCCTGATCGCTTCCGAACCGTCAAGTTTTATCTCACACAAGCTAGCCACTTGTGAATGGCTAACCGTAAGAAACTTAAAACAGCTCAGACACCAATGCAATGAAGTCCAGGAGAGTACAGTGTTTCCCCAGGTCGTTAAGTCCCAACGAGCTGTGCGAGAATAATCAAACGAATAGTGATTGAGAGATTTTGAACGGAAAAGGAGATATGATTGATTAAACCTAAAGAAAAAGTTAATAAATTACAGGGGCTTAAATGCAAATTAAAGAAAATTAAAAAGATAAATTATATTAAATAAACGATATCACTATTTGTAAAAATCTAATGTTTTGATTTTTCTTTATAAAACTTAAATTAAAACTACTTGACTGTACAAAAGAAAATGTGAACTGAAGCAATATTAATCCAAAAAATATAAAAATGACATTTTTACAAACCTAATGATAAGAGAAAATTTTTATAAAAATAAAATTATTTTTAAAACTATTTATCTAATTGTTATTAATTAAAAACTATTTTTACTTATTTAATAATACCCTAAAATACCAGAAATTATGAAATAAAGCTAGAAAAATGAAATTATGACTTAGAAAAATCTAAAATAACTAAAGAGAATTTTCAAAACTATTTTTATATTTTTCTTATTATTTTTCTATTTTCTATGAATTAAATACTATTTAAAACTAATTAAATTGCTAAAAATTACAAATTAAACTATGAAAAATCTGGAAAAATATTTTTTGACTTTTTATATTTATCTTAACCTAGGAAAAATGAAAACTTATTTTTTTTGAAGTTTTTCTGATTTAATTGTATTTAAAACTAATTAAAATTACCTAAAAGCTGTTTTAAATGAAGAAAAAAAATAGCAAACTGAACTAGAAAAATCGAGAAAAATTCAGGAAAAGTCTAAAATAATATTCTGAATCTGAGAAAAATATAAAAATAGTTGCTTATGTGTAGGATTATGAAATCAGCAATGCAAAGTGCTTATAAATAAGCACTTAAGTTAAGCTAAAGACCAAAAATAAGCACCAAATGAAAACAGAAGCTATAATAAGCTATAACTACTCAAAATAAACCAAATACAACTGACCTTAACCTCGAAATACAAACTTACTTGATTTGATGTTTTAGACTTAAATGCCAAAAGCAGTTTTAGCCACTACTTTGTGGCTTAAAATAAACTCTTTGGATAAGCAAGAAACTAAAACGAGTGTTAATACAAATATCGTCATTAAACGTTATTTATATTTTTGATCTTTGCCTAAGTTTTGTTAACGACAAAAGTAAATTTAATTTATAAAAGCTTAAAGCTTGTCAAGTTTATTAGATATTAAAACAAGCTTTCTTAAACAATATATTCATCATTCAAGCATTTACATTTATGATTAGTAACATCTTGATATGACTCTAATCATTATGTATGATAATAGTTTGTAGAATGTGTTAGGTTCTTAAAACCAAACACTACTTAAGCATTTGCATATTTCTATTAATAGTAATACAACATTTGACATCATGTATTACATCATGGAAATCATTGGAAGATTCCATTAGATATTTTGTGAAGATTTGTACTCTTCATATCTTGCACAATCTTACTTAGATAGAGTTGACTTTAGACCAGATTTGATATCTTGATCTGTCGATTTGGCGGTACCAATTTGGTACACGGGCGGAACCCTTTTAGGGGTCCGCGGTCCGTGGACGCCTCATCCAAATTGGCTATAAATAGCAATGCCAAGCCAAGTAGTTTCTCATCCCTTTCTAACATACTCTCATACATATCTTCTCTCTAACCTTTCTAACTCGGTTTCATATCATATTAGTGATCTCTTTTGTAGCAAAGAAGATCAAGTCATATTCAAGCTTCAACGAGAAGTTGGAAGTCTTGTTTGTTTAGTGTTGTATGATCTAGTGTTGATTCATACTTCATTGTTGTATCAAACCATCATAATCTTGTGAGTGTGAGTGGTTAGTATTTTAGTCCTCAAAATACATTGTGTGTGGGAGTAGTTGTACCCTTGGAAAGAACTCGACATCTAGCTTAGTGTCGGAAATAGTGTTAGCGAAGTGTAAAGGTTTTCTCCGCCGGTGAAAGGAGCTTGTTGACTAGTGAAGTTAAACTCTCGAGTGTGAGACTCGGGGAGTGGAGTAGGGCAAGGAAAAAGAGTCCTTGTAGGTGCGAACCACTATAAACAACTTGTTGTGGTTTGATCATTTCTTTCCTTATTTACTCATTACATATTGCTTGCATATTTCATTAACATACTCAAGATCAATATCAATTGATCTTTCAATAAGTTTCAAAACAAAGTTTTTAATCGGTAAACTATTCAACCCCCTTCTAGTTTTCTACAATTGGTACGAGCCTCGTTGCTCAATAATTTCTAAAATAACTTGTATTTTATAAACTTGAAACGATCCATGGATTCTGAAAACTTTAAAGAAGGGCAATCTATGCAAAGACCACCACTCTTTGAAACCAATGGATTTATCTATTGGAAAAACCGCTTTGAAACATATGTAAAATCAAAAGATATAGATCTTTGGTTTATTATTGTTAAAGGAGATTTTAGTTCTACAACAAAGGATATTTTCGTTGATGAACAAAAGAAATTAGTTGCTAAAAATAATGAAGCTAAAATGATGCTTTATAATGCTTTACCTAGAAAAGAATATGAAAGAATTTTTATGTGTGAAACCGCCAAAGATATTTGGGAATCTTTAATTGTTACACATCAAGGTAATTCACAAGTCAAGGATAACAAAATTGATCTTCTTGTTCAACAATATGAACAATTTGTTATCCTGAAGATGAAACCATTGATTGTGGCTTTGCTCGCTTTTAACACTATCATTACATCACTTAAAGCACTTGATGAATCTTTTCGTAGTAAGAACTTTGTCCGGAAATTTCTTAGAGCACTCCATCCCAAATGGAGAGCTAAAGTGACCGCTATTGAAGAATCAAAAGATCTCTCAATAATGTCACTAGACGAGCTAATTGGCAACCTCAAAGTTCACGAAATGGTAATGGAGAAAGATTCGGAGATCATCAAAGGAAGAAAGGAGAAGATCAAATCCGTTGCTCTTAAGGCAAAGGCGGAATCAAGCGATGATGGTGAATCTTGTTCCGATAGTGAAGATGAGGGGTATGCCATGGCCGTTAGAGATTTCAAGAAGTTCTTTAGAAGAAGAGGAAAGTTTGTAAGACAACCTCGAGAAGAAAAGAAGCCAATCCGAAAAGATCGGGATGATAAGAAGATTAAAGGTGAAAGAAAGTGTTTTAGATGTGGTGATGCAAGTCATCTCATAGGAGAATGTCCCAAGCCACCTAAAAGCAAAACTCAACGAGCTTTTGTAAGTGGTGCTTGGAGTGATAGTGAAGACGATGAGGAAACAAGCAAGGAAGAGATCGCTCTAATGGCACATGAGTCAAATGAGGTACTTTCCGACTCTTCTTATTCCTCTATAGATGATGACACCTTGCAAAAACAATATAATCAATTGTGTGAGCTAAGTCTAAAAATCATAACTAAAAATAAATTTCTAAAAACCAAAAAGGAGATTTTGGAAAATGAGGTATATGAGTTAAAAGAAAAAGCAAAACGACTAGAAAAGGAAAAGCAAATGACGATGATTGTAAATCATGTCAAGAGCTTAATCTTGAAATAGAAAAACTAAAGCTCACACAAGAAGTTTTAATAGAAAATAATTCTAAGTTTAAAAGGTTTAACAAAAACATCGCTCTTGCCGATGAAATAGTTAAAATTCATAAAACACCATGAGACATGAATGGGCTAGGTTTTAATGAAGTATTAATTCCAAAGAGTCAAAACAAAACGGCTGAAAAAGACGAACATTCTGTCAAAATTGCTGCAGATGCAGCGGACCAGACGGAACCAAAATAAGGGTTCCGTCGGTTATGTAAATGGTACCGTGGTACTTCGCCAGAACAGAATGTTCGCATATACGGACCGTCTTGAATTTGTTAAAATAACAAAGAAAACCAATGATAATGTTAAACTAAAACCAGCCATTATATCTGGAGTAGGACTTGTTAAAAATGAATTTAGATCAAAAACTACTCAACAACGATATAAAACTTCTTTTGCCAAACGACCCTTTCCTAAGAGCAACCACAACGTTCAACCTAACTACCAACACAACGGTTGGAATCAAAACTTTCCTAGACCATATCAAACTCCAGATTACATGTCATGGAACCCTTACCCATCATTTCCATACATGAATCAAATAAATGGTATGTTTAACCCAAACGGACCCATGAGATATTGGGGACCAAATGTTTGAGTTATTTGCTTCTTAGGTATGCTTGAAAGTTGGATTGGAACCCGATGAATGGATAAAAGATAGTGGATGCTCACGACACATGACGGGCAACAAAAGTCTCTTCTCATCATACCAAGAGTATGGCGGAGGTAATGTCACCTTTGGTAGCAATCTCAAAAGCAAAATCATTGGCAAAGGTACGATTGCTCATAACTCTCTAACTATTGAAAATGTTGCTCATGTGGATAGGTTAGGATTTAATCTACTTAGTATTAGCCAACTATGTGATAAAAAGTATAAAGTACTATTTGATGAAAATGGTAGTAAAATACTAAAAGATGGTATCACCATAGCTAAAGGAGTTAGGAAAAATAACATATACGTCATGAAAATAGATAAAACATATAATGACAAACTTTGCCTAACAACATTAGACGATAGCTCATCTCTTTGGCATAGGCGCTTAGGTCACGCTAATATGAGACTTATACAAAACCTATCTTCAAAAGAGTTGGTTAGGAATTTACCAAAACTTAAATATGACCAACACTTTTGACGCTTGCAAAATTGGTAAACAAACACATAGTAGTCACAAATCTAAAAATATGGTGTCCACATCTAAGTGTCTAGAATTATTGCATATGGACTTGTTTGGACCATCCGCTATAAGAAGCTATGGAGGCAACTTATACACTTTGGTCATAGTAGATGATTACTCAAGGTTTACTTGGACATTATTTTTGAAAACCAAAAATGAAGCTTTTGAAAAATTTGAAATACTTAGCAAGAAAATTCAAAATCTCCTAGGTGTCAAAATTGTGTCGATCCGAACGGATCATGGTCGTGAATTTGACAACGAAACTCAATTTGGAAACTTTTGTGATACAAATGGTATAACACATAACTTTTCGGCTCCACGAACACCTCAATCAAATGGAGTAGTAGAACGTAAAAATAGAACAATTCAAGAAATGAGTAGAACAATGCTTAATGAACAAAACATTCCTCAAAAGTTTTGGTGTAACGCCGTTGACACTTCTACATATATTTTAAATAGAGTCCTAATTCGTCCTTTCCTAAACAAAACACCATATGAACTTTATAAAGGTAAAAAGCCAACATTAGGATATTTTAAAGTCTTTGGTTGTAAATGCTTTATTCTTAATACTAAGGATTATCTCACCAAGTTTGACCCAAAGTCTTATGAAGGTGTATTTCTTGGTTACTCTCAAACTAGTAAAGCTTACATTGTCCTAAATAAAGAAACAATGATAGTCGAGGAATCGTTGAACATAACATTTGACGAAAGTCCACCTCCCTCTAAAACATCACCTTTGGTAGATGATGACTTAGTTGAAAGTCAAATAATAGAAAGTCAAATTAATAATAACAAGGAAGATGAACCATTAAATAAGGAAATTATCAACATCAAAGAATCTAAAAGTCATCCATTAGAAAAGGTCATAGGACAACTTAATCAAAGAACCTTAAGGTCACAAGCTCAAAATCAAAGTAATCATTTTTGTTTTGTATCCACCATTGAACCCAAAACCATAAATGAAGCAATAAAAGATGAATCATGGGTAATTGCCATGCAAGAAGAATTAAACCAATTCGTTAGAAATGATGTTTGGAAACTAGTTCCAAAACCCAAAGATCAAACTATAATTGAAACAAAATGGGTCTTCGAAAAACAAAATGGACGAAAATGGT
The DNA here is from genome assembly GCA_910596185.1 of Chrysanthemum makinoi. Lineage (NCBI taxonomy): Eukaryota > Viridiplantae > Streptophyta > Magnoliopsida > Asterales > Asteraceae > Chrysanthemum > Chrysanthemum makinoi. Next base: position 7,974,388 of record OU343216.1, on the reverse strand, counting down.
GTAGTATCTAGAAACAAAGCTAGGCTTGTTGCACAAGGTTATAATCAACAAGAAGGAATTGACTATGATGAAACTTATGCACCGGTAGCTAGACTTGAATCTATTAGAATATTACTTGCTTATGCATGTGCTTATGATTTTAAATTATTTCAAATGGATGTTAAAAGTGCTTTCCTTAATGGGTTTATTAACGAAGAAGTGTATGTTGCTCAACCTCCGGTTTTACCGACTTTGAGAAACCACATCATGTCTTCAAACTCAAGAAAGCATTATACGGCCTTAAACAAGCACCTAAAGCTTGGTACGACCGTCTTAAGACTTTTCTTATTGATAACAAATATACTATGGGATTAGTAGCTAATACTCTTTTTACTAAGGAAAAGGAATCACAAATTATTATTGTTCAAATATACGTTGATGACATTATATTCGGATCAACTTGTCAAGAATTATGTAATGATTTCTCTAAAATCATGCATGACGAGTTTGAAATGAGTATGATGGGTGAGTTAAACTTCTTTCTAGGACTTCAAATTAAACAACTAGAAGAGGGTATTTTCTTTAATCCAATCTAAATATATAAAAGACATGCTTAAGAAATTTGGTCTTGAAGATTCCAAACCAACTAAAACACCCATGTCCTCGGACACTAAACTCATCAAGGACGAAGAAGGTGAATCCGTAGATAACACTAAATATAGAGGAATGATTGGTAGCCTACTCTATCTTACGGCTAGTAGACCCGACATTATGTTTAGTGTTTTTCTATGTGCTCGCTTTCAAGAAAACCCAAAGGCATCACTTTAGGATGGTTTTAAAATAGTCTTTCTTTTATTTGTTTTTTTTTAGGATAATTTTCATTTTCTTGTACTAGAAACACATCATTGTGTTCTCTTTTCATGATCTTTACTCATGAAAAATTTTAACTAATGAATGTTGTTTCTTATATTGTTGGTGTCATTACATAGTGTTTGGAAATGCTTGTGAATGCTCATTATTACTAACAATTTTTTTTTTGCATTATTGTCACAATCCATGTATCTTCCCACAAAAGCACCCAATTTAGGGGGAGCTTTGAACTAGGGGGAGATAATAGCTCGGGCTCATTACATTCCGCATAGCCTCTTCTTTTTGTTGAGACAAAAAGGGGGAGAAAATATAGAACTTTAAATTATTTATATTTGACTTTTCGAAAAGTCAAAGCGCATACTTTGACTTTCTGAAAAAGTCAAACATCATGCATCAACTAGTGAATTCTTTGACTTTCATAAAAAGTCAAATCTCATACACTTGCATTATCATTTTCTTTTCAAGCTCTAAAACTAATATTTTTATAACTCTTGTACAAACTTTGTTTCTTTTATAAAAATAAAATTTATATTTTGTCCTCAACAAAAAGGGGAGATTGTTAATACAAATATCGTCATTAAGCGTTATTTATATTTTTGATCTTTGCCTAAGTTTTGTTAACGACAAAAGTAAATTTAATTTATAAAAGCTTAAAGCTTGTCAAGTTTATTAGATATTAAAACAAGCTTTCTTAAACAATATATTCATCATTCAAGCATTTACATTTATGATTAGTAACATCTTGATATGACTCTAATCATTATGTATGATAATAGTTTGTAGAATGTGTTAGGTTCTTAAAACCAAACACTACTTAAGCATTTGCATATTTCTATTAATAGTAATACAACATTTGACATCATGTATTACATCATGGAGATCATTGGAAGATTCCATTAGATATTTTGTGAAGATTTGTACTCTTCATATCTTGCACAATCTTACTTAAATAGAGTTGACTTTAGACAAGATTTGATATCTTGACTGTCAGACTGGCGGTACCAATTTGGGACACGGCGGAACCCTTTTAGGGGTCCACGGTCCGTGGACGCTCCTGTCCAAATTGGCTATAAATAGCAATGCCAAGCCAAGTAGTTTCTCATCCTTTCTAACATACTCTCATACATATCTTCTCTCTAACCCTTCTAACTCAGTTTCATATCATATTAGTGATCTCTTTTGTAGCAAAGAAGATCAAGTCATATTCAAGCTTCAACGAGAAGTTGGAAGTCTTGTTTGTTTAAGTGTTGTATGATCTAGTGTTGATTCATACTTCATTGTTGTATCAAACCATCATAATCTTGTGAGTGTGAGTGGTTAGTATTTTAGTCCTCAAAATACATTGTGTGTGGGAGTAGTTGTACCCTTGGAAAGAACTCGACATCTAGCTTAGTGTCGGAAATAGTGTAAGCGAAGTGTAAAGGTTTTCTCCGCCGGTGAAAGGAGCTTGTTGACTAGTGAAGTTAAACTCTCGAGTGTGAGACTCGGGGAGTGGAGTAGGGCAAGGAAAAAGAGTCCTTGTAGGCCGAACCACTATAAACAACTTGTTGTGGTTTGATCATTTCTTTCCTTATTTACTCATTACATATTGCTTGCATATTTCATTAACATACTCAAGATCAATATCAATTGATCTTTCAATAAGTTTCAAAACAAAGTTTTTAATCGGTAAACTATTCAACCCCCCTTCTAGTTTTCTACACAGAGGTTGGGGCCTAAAGTAGACCTGGTTAGCTACTTGTAAACCAAATGTGAGCCCTGTACAAGCTCTTATGAGCTTGTGCCAAGCCTCTGACAAATTTGAAAACTCATATTCATGAGTTTGTGCAGGAGATAAGCCCTTTGACAAGCCATTTTGAAGCTTGTACAAAATTTCTAAAAATCTATAAAAATCATAATAAGAAACTAGACCAGCTGAACTTAGAAAACCCAGAGTATTACTTGATTTGGCCCAAAACTGAATCAATGAAAAATCATCTCAGGTTGGGTCAAAACTGGTTTTTCACCTTTTTTGACTTTTGAAGAAGAAATGATATGTTGACTTATTTGAGATTTGAAGCCAATTTGTGGACTGATATTAATGTATTATGATGAAATAAACCTAATGAAATCTATCTCTATGTATTTAAACCTAAATACAGTTTTGATCAGGATTCAACCAAGTGTGATCACAAGAACATTTTATCTGCACTTTTGACTTTTGCTACTCTAGTGTGCAAATAAATGACCAAATTGACTCTATTACAACTAAATAGGACCTAAGCAACAGAGTTTACCTACTGAACAAACCTCTATGTCAGGATTACTATTTGCACAATCCAAACAACACTTTAATAACTGTTGAACTTTAGTAAGACTAACCACTTAACTAGCTAATGCTAACACTACAACTGGTCTAAGTATCCTAGTATCACTAGATAAACAGATTTAAACTATTAATAACCACAGATACAAAATCAAACACAATATATGCAAACTAGTAGAAAATGAAAATGAGATAGACACTCACAAGTGTCCAGTTTGTGTGCAGCTTAAACAGGGCAAACTAGACTAAACTACTCAAATTCAACCCAATCCAAGCTCTGCAACACCCAATTCCAAACTCATACCCATTTGGCCTTCCTCAGTTGACTTTTGTTGACTTTTTAGCACTTTTGATTGAAACTGTTTTCCAAGCTTACCAAAAGCTATATGAAGCTTAAATAAACTTGTTTGAACTTAAAAATAAGCTATTAGAAGCTTTAATACAAGAGTTTGAAACAAAATTTTTTCAACAGAAACATAAAACTTGAAACTTAAATGAAACTTTGAATTAAGACTTGAAAACAGATTATATTGATAAAATAACTTACTTTGAGTACATAAGAACAGAGGATTACATCTTTAAACTTAAATTAAAACATTAATGTTAAAAACGACATACATATGAAAATAAAACTAACTACTGCTTTGTCTCTTGCTTCTTCTTCCTCTTTTATACACCAAAATGTTTTCACTTGAGTTATGAGCAAATCCCATCTTTTATCTTGGCCATTGGATCACTTAGGTGGATTTTGGCCGTTTGATCATTTTTGGCGGGAAAGGTGTTTTTACCTCTGGGGCTCTGAATTTGCAACTAGGGGTGGTGGAGTGTAGGTGTGATGATGAGGGGTGGAAGAGATAAGGTGAGAGGTGATGGGAGATGGGTGAGAGTTGCAGCATGGGAAGAAACACGTATGGGATAAGGTGGGTTTGACTGGTTTTGACCTGGGAGGTATTATTAAGGGTCCAAAAGGGGGGTCACAATGGTAATGGCAGGGTCAAGTGGTAATGGCACTGCTCAAAGCTTGGTTAGTAATACAAGGACCAAAATGCAATTCTTCCAAACTTGAGGGACCATTGCTGCCAATTCTGATTTTCCAGGGGCCAATCATGTACATTCTGAAATTATAATCCAAGGGCCAAACTTGACAATCTCCAATATTCCAGGGACCAAACTTGTCATTTTTGAAAGTTTAGGGACCTAAGTTGTAAATTTTCAATTTTAAATCTCAAGGACCAATTTGACAACTCATGAATCCCTAGGGACTTGAAATGATATTTTTCTTTATTTTGTTTTACCAGGGACTGTTTTTGACAACTTTTGAAACTTGGGGGACTAAAACTGCCAATTATGCAAACTTGATACATTTTTCACCAGATTTTGATATTTTTGCATTTAAAAAACATAAAACACTTATTTGTGATATTTTTATCATTTTGATGCATTTCTGAGTGTTTTAAGATGTTTTTGCAGTTTAATTGGTATAAAAATGATGAGTATTTAGACACTCATCATACCCCATTCTGCTGTGGAGTTCTAACAACTGATGTCTGATGAGTTATTCCAACATCTTCAAAATAAGCTCTTAACTCCTAATTTGTGAATTCTGTGGTCATGTCTGTTCTTACAACCCTTACCGAGTTTGAAGAAGTACTTGAATTCGCTTCAAAAAGGTGATGATGATGCCTGGTGCTTCGTCTTTTGATCTCAGAAACCTAACCCATGTATATCTTGAATAATAATGGATGATAACAAGAATATACTTTTTCCCATTAATGCTTTCAACTCTCATTGGGCCACATAAGTCCGTAGCAAACATATGCAACTTTGCTTCCGAACTAGGTACCTGTTTGGGTTTATATGATGCTCTTTTGATTTTTCCTTGTTCGCATGATGGACATAAGTGATCCTTGGTGTATTTGAACTTTGGAAGTCCGTGGACGATGTTGTCTTTGGCAAGTTTGTTGATTGTGTCGAAATTGAGATGGGATAGTCGTCTATGCCACAACCAGGACTTTGTGCCAGATGCTCGTGTCATAAGACATATTGGTGATGAAGAGGCCATTTGGTTAATGTTGATAGCATACAAGTTTGTATCACGATTCCCGTTAAGAGATCGCCATCCAAGTTTCTAACGGCAAGCATTTTTCCTAAAAAGCAACCTCTAAATCAGATCACAAACTCGACCGAAAACAAATTGTGTCCCAACCCTTCGACATAGCGGACTGATAACCATAATCTGAGTAAGTGAAAAACACTTACTCCAATTTTTGGGCCAAAAATGGGGAATTGTGGTATAATTACATGATAAAATTCGTGAGAATTTCCCCCCACACTAGAAATGAATATTGCCCTCAATATTCAAAGTACCGGCGGTTATGCCGAAACATAGAACGTAAAAGGGAAATACTACGGCCATTTTTGAATTTTTTTTTGATAACTTATATACAACAGCGGGGGGCAACTCCCCCACACTAGGGTGGTAGAAAGTAGAAAGAAGTCAGAAATATGGGTGAAAACCCATATGGCATGCTACTGTTTTTGATTCCCGAGTCACTAGCTTGACTCGATCCCCGCATTCATTGGTTCATGGGGAAAGTTTGTAGATCCGGGACAACCATATGAGGAATGTCCTCTCCAAAATAATGCTTCAACCGATGACCATTCACTTTAAAATTTGGACCATCTGGTTGAGATAACTCAATGGTTCCATATGGAAATACTTTAGTGATGGTGAATGGTCCGACCAGCCGGATTTTAGTTTTCCGAGAAAATCTTCAATCTTGAATTGAAAACAAGGACTCGATCACCGACGTTGAAAACGCGGTTTTTGATTTTGGAGTCATGAATCTTCTTTGTCTTTTTCTTTGTAGATCAAAGAGTTCTCGTATGCTTGATCACGGAGTTCATTTAATTCATTCATTTGAACTTTCTGGTGATCACCACCGTCAATATCGGTTGGCATGTTTCAAGGCCCAGTATGCCTTGTGCTCAAGCTCAACCGGCAGATGACATGCCTTCCCGTATACAAGCTTGTATGGAGTGCACTCGATGGGTGTTTTATAAGCTGCACGGAAGGCCCGTAATGCGTCATCTAGCTTTTCCCACCGTGGCACGGTTTTCGCCTACTGTCCTTCCGAATCCTTTTAATCCCTCGGTTGGAAACTTCCACTTGCCCACTTGTTTGGGGGGGGTACGCAGTAGAGAGACGGTGAGTTACACCATACTTTTGCATGACTCTATCAAACTGGTCATTGCAGAAATGCGTACCACGATTACTGATTATAGCTCGTGGAGTTCCAAACCTAGCAAAAGAGATTTAAGAATTTCACAACAACTCCGGCATCGTTGGTAGGCAAAGCTTTCGCTTCAACCCATTTTGACAAATAGTCAACGGCCACGAGTATGTATTTATTACCACGAGATGAAGGAAATGGCCCCATAAAGTCAATGCCCTAGATGTCAAAAATCTCACACACTTGAATGGCGTTTTGCGGCATTTCATTTCCTTTAGATATTCGTGACGCTGACAAGCCGTCACAGTGTTTTGACAAATTCATTGGCATCCTTGTAAATCGTGGGCCAATAGAATCCGGAATCAAACACCTTCATGGCGTGTAGTTTGGGCTATGATGTACCCCAAGAGGTCCGAATGGCAAGCCTTGAGAATGTCATTGGCTTCCCGACCATACACACATCGCCTGATGACTTGATCCGCGCAAATTTTGAATAAGTAGGGGTCGGCCCAGAAGTAATGTTTTACATCTTTAAAGAATTTGTTTTTCTGTTGGGACGACATCCCTTTCACCACAAAGTTACCCACATGGTAATTTGCAAAGTCAGCAAACCATGGGGTAGAAGAGTCTCCACGAAAAGAAACCAAATTGAGTGTTTCGAGAGGAAATGTTTCATTTATTTCCTTTTTCTCGAACACATCCTAGTGAGGGTTTTCTAGACGGACAAATGATCGCCAGCTCGTGTTCTCCTTTTTTATCACGTATAATGATATCAAATTCTTGCAGGAGGAGAATCCAACGGAGCAATCTGCTTTGCATCTTGTTTTGCAAAGAGATATTTGAGAGCCGAGTGATCCGTATACACCACGCATTTGGTCAATATAAGGTATGGCCGAAATTTCTCTAACGCATACACCACAGCCATAATTCTTTTCTCAGTAGTGGTGTAATGGGTTTGAGCTTCAGTCATAGTCTTGCTTGGCGTAGTGGATAGGCAAAAAATGCTTGGTTTTTCGTTGCCCCAAGACTGCACCGATAGCAAAATCACTTGCATCGCACATGTGTTCAAAGGGTAAATCCCAGTGCAACTAGAATGGGTGCTTCCGTAAGCTTTTTCTTTAATGTTTCAAAAGCTTCTATGCACTCAGGTGAGAAGATAAAAGGAGCATCTTTTTCAAGAAGATGGGTCATAGGCCGAGCGATTTTAGAAAAATCTTGTATGAATCCACGATAAAACCCGGCATGACCTAGAAAACTCCTAATACCTTTGACGGTAGTAGGATGAGGTAATTTAGCAATAACATCAACTTTTGCTCTATCTACCTCAATCCCGTTTTTGGAAATCTTATGGCCAAGGACTATGCCTTCTTTGACCATAAAGTGGCTCTTCTCCCAATTTAGACAAAGATTGGTGTCTTCACACCGTTTTAGCATTTTTTCTAAATGGGAGAGACATGTCTGAAATGAGTCCCCAATGACCGAGAAGTCATCCATAAACACCTCCATTGTTTCCCCGATCATGTCGTGGAAAATTGCCATCATACATCGTTGGAACGTGCCAGGAGCGTTACATAGGCCAAAAGGCATACGTCTGTAGGCAAAAGTTCCGCATGGGCAGGTGAATGTGGTCTTTTCTTGATCCTGTGGATCAATGGGGATCTGAAAGTACCCCGAGAAACCATCAAGGAAACAATAGTACTCGCTCCCTGCTAATCTCTCAAGCATTTGGTCCATGAAGGGTAGAGGAAAATGGTCTTTACGGGTGGCTTCGTTTAACTTGCGATAGTCAATACACACACGCCATCCCGTAACCAATCGAGTTGGAATTAACTCGTTTTCTTCATTTGTGACAACAGTTATGCCACCCTTTTTGGAACACAAGGATGGGATGACCCAAGGACTATCAGAGATAGGGTAAATTAAACCAGCATCAAGAAGTTTGAGAACCTCTTGTTTGATAACCTCATGAATCTTAGGATTCACCCTCTCTGATGTGGACTATGGTTTGAAGTCATCCTCCATTAAGATTTTGTGAGTACAAACTCGTGGTTGATACCCTTAATGTCGGAGAGTTTCCAAGCAATTGCTTGCTTGTGTGACTTCAAGACCTTTATGAGAGTAGTTTTCTCCTCCTTAGTTAAGTCTTTAGCATTATGACGGGTAATTTATCATCACCCTCCAAGAATGCATACTCAAGATGAGGAGGTAGGTCCTTAAGTTCAACCTCGAAATTCTTCAGAGATGTTTGTACTGATTTGATTTCCTCAATCGTGATCTCTTTCGGAGGGAGTGAAGGTAATGGATCTTCATTTAACAATTGCTTAAGATAAAGGATATCTCCTCCGAATATAAAACACCCATCACCCGGCGGAATTGATTCATCACTAGCAAGAAACTCATCGATCTCTTCAAGAAAGAAGTCACCTCCCTCAAACGGAGTGAGAGAGGGGAAGAGTCTAATGATTGGTTGAGAAGATGTGGTGGAATCCCCACTCACAGAATTATGAAAATAACCAAGAAACTCTTGAGAGTACTCCTCTGAAGCAATATCAATTAAATCGATTCGATTAACCGATTCAGCATCATAATTTGAGGAGTACCTCGAAGTTTGATCAAGGTTAAAGGTAACATCTTCATTACCCACACGTAACGTGATTTCTTGCTCAAATACATCAATGAGAGCACGCCCGCTCGGAATCCTCTCCAACAATGAGGGGAACTCGAGGATCGACATCGAAATCAACAACCACAAAGTCACTGAAAATGGAACTTTCCTACTTTCACAAATACATCCTCGGCGATGCCAAGAGGACGCGATATAGAACGATCTGCAAGCTCAAGAGTCATGCAGGTAGGAATAAGTTCTCGAAGAGAAAGTTTCTTCCATACTGAATAAGGCATCAGATTGATGCTTGCACCAAGATCGGCAAGGGCAAAGCATTCAATCATTCCTGGAAAGACACGAGGGAGAAGAAATTTTCCGGATCTCCTAGCTTTCGAAGCTTTAATTTAACCTGCTGAGCGTTTCGTTCAAAGGAGTTTTAGCCATTTCAAACAGTTTTTCCTTATTGCTTAACATGTGTTTGAGAGTTAAACTTGGGCATCAGATGATGATGGCATCCGCAGCTTATGTTAAAATGTAGTTCTTGGAAAATTTGAAAGAATTTTTCCATTTGATGACTGGCTTTTTCACGGAGCTTTTGCTCATTTAAACGGGGGTGAATAGAAGTTTTGATTTGGGGTTTTCAACTGGAGGTTCAAAAACAACTCCAGGTTTGGTTTTGGGTTTCGGGACAACCTGAGGATGGACATTGCCGGTACTTCCGTTATTAGTAGGAAGTTCCTTGTCCTTTGTCGCCTCAGGTTCACTTTCCACTACCTTCTGGAGAGAAGAAGAAGAGGTAGTAGGAATAGCGGGTCCATCATACGAAGCACCACTTCTGGTTGTGATCGCCTTTGCATCGCCTCTCAGATTAGCGATCGTGTTGCTAGGTAAAGTACCTGAGCCCGAGGGTCGATCATTTAAAGACTTTAATGTCGAACTGCTAACCAACAACCTATTCATTTCCTCTTGGGATTTCATGAATTGCTTCAACAACCCATCGAGATGATGGTCCAGCTTGGAACAATGGCTTGAGTTTGCACAGGAAAATTCTGCCTCTATTGTTTGATTAGGGCCTTGATTTTGGAAATTTCCTTGATTATTAGCATGAAAATACCCTGGGTTGAAATTTCCCTGACCTTGGTTTCTATTGAAGTTTTCTTGGTTTTGGAAATTTTGATTTTGATTTTGAAAACCGTTATTTTGACTAAAATTACCTTGGTTTTGAAAACCTTGGTTTATTCTATTCTGATTTTGATTACGGTTTTGGTTGAAACCGGGTGGTCCAGGGTAATGATTAGGACGGTGGTTCGGGTCCATAGGAGCACGATATTGGTTGCCTCCTGAATTGGAAATCCCACCCACATCATTTGCTTCAAAAGGGTTACCATCGGTGGCCATACCGTAATAGGCAGGGGCCACCGCAAGTAACACAAACTTCAACTTTCTTAACTTCAGCAGGAGGTGAAGTTTGTGGAAAAGAAACTTTCCTTTGGTTGGAGAGAACCAAAGCTTGAATTGCTTCCGTGAGTTTGTCAATCTTAGCATCGGTGTTATTGACTCACGGTGATGAAGAAGAAGGACCAACACCTGACTTGGGAAACAACCGTTTGCTTCGTGCAGGCGGACTTTAGACTTGTTTTCAATTATCGTTAAAGCTTCTTTTACAATTTTACTCAAGAAATTTCCTCCAGCGGAGGAATTGAGAGAATCTTGATCGATTGACTCACTCCATAGAAAGTATCGAGTTGCATCAACTCGAGAAACCGTGGAGGACATTTATGAGCAACTCCTTAAAACGATCCCACGATTCAATGAAGGGTTCATCAAACTTTTGTGTGAACTTGATGATTTCATTTTTAAGACTCGTGGTTTTGGAAGGTGGATAAAACTCGTTCACAAACTTCTTTACCAGGTCTTCCCATTTTCATTGATTTAGAGGGTTGTTTTCAAGCCAAATCCGGCCCCCTCGGAAAATGGGAACAGAAGAAGCTTGACAGATCTGGGGACATTCTTGTATTTGATGGTAGATGCAATCTTGTTAAACCATCGAATATGAGCATGAGGATCATCCCTCTCAAAACCATAGAATTGACTTAAGGTTACAAGATTCAGAACCGTTTTGAGCTCAAAATTTTCAGCCACAATGGCTGGGATAACAATAGCATCTCCATACCCGTCGATGGGTGCCTGTAGAAGCTCACACATAGGACGCTCTTTCATGATAGCGAAGTAGTGTGTGAGCAACCGATCTCAGATTCGACCGATGGAGCAGAAAGTCTACGGATATGCCTTCGAATCTGACAAGCTCACGAAATGGGCTTACAGACCTAGTAGAGCCGAAAGATACACAGAGTTAACTCTAAGAGATCTCAGAGTTAAGGAAAGGAATTATGAAAATGGTGAAAATGGGGTAAGAAGAATCTTTTGGGTTTTATGGTTTTGAAAAGTAGATATAACAACAAATCCAATTAAAACAATATCGAAAAACAACAAAGGAACTTAAACCAATAATCACAAGATGAATGGCTTCTTTGAAAAAGGTGCACCACTCTCAAGGACACAAAGGCAAGTTTTAATCTTTGGTTCGGGAACTTATTATGGTCGTATCCCCAGTTAGGTAGTACACTGCCTTGGTTTATGTGGTAATTTTTTATGTTGTTATTATTAAACAAAGAAAACGACAAATCTTTTTGTATTTTATCTTTGATATATATATAGAAACAAAAGGAAAATATTTTTGTGTTTTATGTGTTTTTGGATGTTTTGGATTTTTGATTTTTATAAGAATATATATATATAGATATAGATGGATGGTATGAACAAAGAGTGAATATTCAAATCACTAATCTGCTAAGCGTATGATAATTAGCACAGCCCCTAAGCAGCTAGCGCCAAATTTGATTCTTGCCCCCAGACGGTCAAGTTTTGTCACACAAGCTGACCACTTGTGAATGGTCAACCGTAACAAACTTAAAACAACCGAACCAAATGCAATGAAGATCGAGAGTACAGTGTTTCTCAGGTCGTTAAGTCCCAACGAACTGGCGACAATAATCAAACGAATAGTGATCGAGATTTTGAACGAAAAGGAGATATGATTGATTAAACCTAAAGAAAAAGTTAATAAATTACAGGGGCTTAAATGCAAATTAAAGAAAATTAAAAAGATAAATTATATTAAATAAACGCTATCACTATTTGTAAAATCTAATGTTTTTGATTTTTCTTTTAAAAAACTTAAATTAAAAACTACGTGACGTACAAAAGAAAATGTGAACTGAAGCAATATTAATCCTAAAAATATAAAAATGACATTTTTACAAACCTAATGATAAGAGAAAATTTTTAGAAAAAGAAAATTATTTTTAAAACTATTTATCTAATTGTTATTAATTAAAAACTATTTTTACTTATTTAATAATACCCTAAATTACAAGAAATTATGAAATAAAGCTAGAAAAATGAAATTATGACTTAGAAAAATCTAAAATAACTAAAGAGAATTTTCAAAACTATTTTTATATTTTTATGATTATTTTTCTATTTTCTATGAATTAAATACTATTTAAAACTAATTAAATTGCTAAAAATTACAAATTAAACTATGAAAAATCTGGAAAAATATTTTTTTGACTTTTTATATTTATCTTAACCTAGGAAAAATGAAAACTTATTTTTTTGAAGTTTTTCTGATTTAATTGTATTAAAAGCTAATTAAAATTACCTAAAAACTGTTTTAAATGAAGAAAAATAGCAAACTGAACTAGAAAAATCTGAAAAATTCAGGAAAAGTCTAAAATAATATTCTGAATCTGAGAAAAATATGAAAATAGTAGCTTATGTGTAGGATTATGAAATGCAATGCAAAAGTGCTTATAAATAAGCACTTAAGCTAAAAGACCACAAATAAGCACCAAATGAAAACATAAGCTATAATAAGCTATAACTACTCAAAAGAAACCAAATACAACTGACCTTAACCTCTGAAATACAAACTTAAACATATTTGATATTTTAGACTTAAATGCCAAAAGCAGTTTTAGCCACTACTTTGTGGCTTAAAAATAAGCTACTGGATAAGCAAGAAACTAAAAACCAGAGGTTGGGGCCTAAAGTAGACCTGGGTAGCTACTTGTAAACCAAATGTGAGCCCCAGACAGTTTTATGAGCTTGTGCCAAGCTCAAGACAAAGCGATGAAACTCTCAGTATTCACTGAGTTTGTGACCAGTAAGCATAAGCCCTTTTGACAAGCCATTTTGAAGCTTGTACAAAATTTCTAAATATCTATAAAAATCATAATAAGAAACTAGACCAAATTAACTTATAAAACCCAGAGTTTTACTTGATTTGGCCCAAAACTAATCAATGAAAATCATCTCGGTTGGGTCAAACTGTTTTTTCACATTTTTTTTGACTTTTGAAGAAGAAATGATATGTTGACTATTTGAGATTTGGCCAATTTGTGGACCGATATTAATGTATTATGATGAAATAAACCTAATGCAATCTATCTCTATGTATTCTAAACCTAAATACTGATTTTGATCAACTGATTCAACCAAGTGTGATCACAAAGAACATTTTATTCGGTGATTTTGACTTTTGCTACTCTAGTGTGCAAATAAATGACCAAATTGACTCTATTACAAACTAAATAGGAGCTAAGCAAAGAGTTTACCTACTGAACAAACCTCTATCTCTCGGTCTGCCGCACAATCCAAACAACACTTTAATAACTGATTTGAACTTTAAACTGAACTAACCACTTAACTAGCTAATGCTAACACTACAACTGAATCTAATTATCCTAATTATCACTAGATAAACATATTTAAACTATTAATAACCACAGATACAAGTACAAACACAATATGCAAACTCAAGAAAATGAAAATGAGATAGACACTCACAAGTGTCCAGTTTATTGTGCGCTAAAACCGAACCCAAACTAGACTAAACTACTCAAATTCAACCCAATCCAAGCTCAAGAACACCCAATTCCAAACTCATACCCATTTTGCTTCCTCAGTTGACTTTTGTTGACTTTTTAGCACTTTTGATTGAAACTGTTTTCCAAGCTTACCAAAAGCTATATGAAGCTTAAATAAACTTGTTTGAACTTAAAAATAAGCTATTAGAAGCTTTAATACAAGAGTTTGAAACTAAATTTTTCAACAGTAAACATAAAACTTGAAACTTAAATGAAACTTTGAATTAAGACTTAAAACATTATATTGATAAAATAACTTACTTTGAGTACATAAGAACAGAGGATTACATCTTTAAACTTAAATTAAAACATTAATGTTAAAAACGACATACATATGAAAATAAAACTAACTACTGCTTTGTCTCTTGCTTCTTCTTCCTCTTTTATACACCAAAATGTTTTCACTTGAGTTATGAGCAAATCCCATCTTTTATCTTGGCCATTGGATCACTTAGGTGGATTTTGGCCGTTTGATCATTTTTGGCGGGAAAGGTGTTTTGACCTCTGGGGCTCTGAATTTGCAACTAGGGGGTGGTGGAGTGTAGGTGTGATGATGAGGGGGGGGGGTTGGAAGAGATAAGGTGAAAGGTGAGGAGATGGTGAGAGTTGCGCATGTGTGGGAAGAAGAAACACAGTGGCGGGATAAGGTTTGGGTTTGACTGGTTTTGACTTGGGGAGGTATTATCAGGGGTCCAAACAGGGGTCACAATGGTAATGGCAATGTCTGGTAATGGCAGGGTTCAAAGCTTGGTTTAGTAATACAAGGACCAAAATGCAATTCTTCCAAACTTGAGGGACCATTTTCACCTCTGATTTTCCAGGGGCCAATCATGTACATTATGAAATTATAATCCAAGGGCCAAACTTGACAATCTCCAATATTCCAGGGACCAAACTTGTCATTTTGAAAGTTTAGGGACCTAAGTTGTAAATTTGCAATTTTAAATCTCAAGGACTAATTTTGACAACTCATGAATCCCTAGGGACTTGAAATGATATTTTTCTTTATTTTGTTTTACCAGGGACTGTTTTTGACAACCTTTGAAACTTGGGGGACTAAAACTGCCAATTATGCAAACTTGATATGTTTTTCACCATATTTTGATATTTTTGCATTTAAAACACATAAAACACTTATTTGTGATATTTTTATCATTTTGATGCATTTCTGAGTGTTTTCAGATGTTTTTGTAGTTTAATTGGTACAAAAATGATGAGTATTTAGACACTCATCATACCCCATTCTGCTATGGAGTTCTAACAACTGATGTCTGATGAGTTATTCCAACATCTTCAAAATAAGCTCTTAACTCCTGATTTGTGAATTCTGTGCCGTTGTCTATTCTTACAACCCTTAATGGAGTTTGAAGAAGTACTTGAATCGCTTAAAAAGGTGATGATGATGCCTGGTGCTTCGTCTTTTGATCTCAGAAACCTAACCCATGTATATCTTGAATAATCATGGATGATAACAAGAATATACTTTTTCCCATTAATGCTTTCAACTATCATTGGGCCACATAAGTCCATGTGCAACATATGCAACCTTGCTTCCTAACTAGGTACGGGTTTGGGTTTATATGATGCTCTTTTGCTTTTTCCTTGTTCGCATGATGGACATAAGTAATCCTTGGTGTATTTGAACTTTGGAAGTCCGTTGACGATGTTGTCTTGGCAAGTTTGTTGATTGTGTCGAAATTGAGATGGGATAGTCGCTCATGCCACAAACCGTGACTTTGTTCCAGATGCTCGTGTCATAAGACATATTGGTGATGAAGAGGCCATTTGGTTAATGTTGATAGCATACAAGTTTGTATCACGATTCCCAAATAAAAGATCAGTGCCATCCAAGTTTCTAACGAAGCAAGCATTTTTCCTAAAAGCAACCTCTAAATCTGCATCACAAAACTGCCCGACTGAAAACAAATTGTGTCCCAACCCTTCGACATAGTAAACCCGAGTGATCAAATAATTTCCAAAAGGTAGATCTCCATAACCCATGATAGCTACTACATGATCATTTCCAAAATGTACGGTTCCCATGAATTTCAAGATGAAATTGATCAGCAACTTCAGATTTCCGGTCATGTGGTTGGAGCAACCTGAGTCGATGATCCAAAGACATATTTCGATAACCTGCCAAGAACAGAAGAAGAAGATTTTGGAAACCTTTTTGATTTTGGTTCCTTTGGGTTAGAGGTAAAGTCCTGATCACACTCATAGAAGTTATCTACTGGGTATTCTGGTTTGTCACTCATTGTACCATTCTGGAGTGTGAAAATTATACCCATGGGTTTCCAAATGTCATCCCTAAAGTAAACACTATGCTTCTTATCAGTAGTGTAAAGCCTAAGTTTTGCAACTAGTCTTCCTATTCGTTGAACGTTCTTCTTAACAGGCTTATCATTCACATTCATAGAAACACAAACATCTTGAACATAATTAAAGATTTCTTGCAAGTTAAACAAAGAGATTCAACACATTCATTAGACTTAAGATTTCAGGTTCATTACATCTTCAGATGAAATGTCTTCTTATTACAAAGAGGTAAATCCTAGGGTGGTCTTCTACTTTCTTTCTCTTATTCAAGCTACTACTCTAGAGGCATGCGAGAATCTATGGTTCCTGTATTGCTCTTAGGCTTTAGTCTGCACTCCTAGAGGTGCTTCCTAGTCCTGCAGAAGGTAAGGCACACTCATTAGGATTCACATTTTTATCTAGAGAAGTGGTTTCAGCTGCCTAGTCTCTTTTAGAGTGCTTTTCTAAACTTATGTCGTTTGTTTCATATGTTTTAGATGTGGAGGCAAACGCATTAGTGGTACTCATCTTAAAAAGGCCAGGTGCTAAAACTTTTGGATTCTCGATAACCGCTTTTCCTTTTTCAACATTTTGTTTAGGCAAGGCAGGTGGAGTGACTGGTTTTGATAAATCATTTTTCTCATTGACTTTTGGAGGAGGCAGAGAAACAAACATTTTTGGTTTGAAAACCGGTTTGGTAACATTTGCTTTCTCCTCAGTCAATGGTTTTGTAATCTTAGTATCCACCGCCTTTCCTTTTTGACATTCAAGCTGAGCCCTCAAAAGATCATTTTTCGCTTTCATGTCATTGTAGGCACGCCCTACGACAGTTGTCATACTTGCATTCCTCGTTTCGATCAAGTAGTTTAAAAATAAGATACATTTTCTTTTTCAAGTTTTTCAAGAGGTTTTTCATATTTTGAAACAATTTCGGAGGTCTCAGACTGGAGTCTTTCATGATCTTCAACAGAATATGTTTGTAAAATAATGGACATAATATCAGTAGTCAAAACATCTTCGTAGAGAGAATCATCCATAATAGCTATAAAGTCATGTTCCTTAGCACTCAACTGATGTCCTGCTTGTTCCTTTTGTACCAACATGATAGCTTTATGAAGATACGCAAGATCCTTCTTTTTTGGCTTAGTAGGACAATTCCTTGCCATGTGACCCACTCCTTGACAGTTATAACACTTTTACCTGATACCCCTGATTCACATTTCCATAATTCCCAACGACTAGAGCCGCAACATTCCCATTCTGATACTCCACGCTCTATTCCCAACATTCTGTCCCATCTGATTTCCAACATTCTAACCCAACTGATTACCCCGGATATGGAATGCCTGATTACCCATGCGAAATCCAGTAGATATCCCTGCCGATACCAATAACTCCAACCATTTGTCCTTGATGACCCATATTCAAACCCGGGCAGCAATTTGCCTGCTATGCGAGTGTGTGATGAAATCCTTGGTTGTTGTTAGTTGGTGTGAAATAGCGACTTCTGAATGCTTTACCCAAGAATGCAAATGCATGACAAGGCCTCTTCTTGTTCCGGCCAGGATCAGTGATTCCTTGTTCACGGTATTGTGGATACTGTTGTTGTTGAATGACTTGTTGTTCTAGTGGATAGAATTTTTTTTAGGAGGGAAAAAAGCTTGTGGTTGTGGAATGTATTGCTGCAAGTTGTTGTTAGTGGAAGATGACGAAGCTTGTTGTTGTGTATTCACTAGAGTTTGAGTCTTTGCAATTAGTGCCAATGGATCATGATTCTTTGCCAATCTTTCTTTCCTGACTTCATTCACTTTAGTTTGGTTTTGTTTCAGAAAATCGTTGAGTTGATCAAAGTTCACCTGATGTAAGTCTTTTGTTTGTTGACAATAGTGACATATCGTCCCCATTCTTCTGGAAGATTGTTCAGGAATTTGATGTTACTCATGATATTTCCGGTTCCAACTTGTTTCTATAAGCTCATTCGCAAAACCTTCCATAGTAGGATTCAATTGATTCTCCTCGAGTAGATGTAAACTTCTCCCATGCGCTAGCACTTGTTTCCGTGATCTTGTTGACCAATTTTGTTCCATGACAAAGCCGTTTAACACGCTCCCACATATCAAAAGCAGCTTCACAAACCGTCTACAGAAGCAAAGATGTCTCTTGGTAAACCCAGTTGGACAATATGAATTGCCATGTCATCTGCCGACTCTTGCTTCTTATCCTCTTCCGTGTATTCATATTCATATTGAGTACGAAAGGATGGTGGGACGGGAGGTGTTGCATTAGCATTTCCAGTGGTCTTGACATGTCGAGGCTTGAAGGGTCCATTCGTAATGGATTGAATCATTAGTTTTCCATTAGGTTTGGTCTTGATGTTGCGGAGCATACGAACTTGTCCATTGAAGATAACCACCTTTTTCCAACATAGGAGGACGGTTTCAAGACCGGCTGCATGAATGTCTTGTTGAGTTGCCATTGATGAAGGTATGTTATGATAAATTTGATGTAGGATCGATTCAACGATAAAGGAGTTGTGTTTGATGAAGATTAAGCTCGGTTGTTGTAGTGAAAATTGGGTCTGAAAACTTAAAAACCTCAATAACTTCTTTTTAGAGCGTTTTAGGACTTGAAAGTGGACCCAAATGGTTCATTCGGCGTGCCAATCTCCTCGTTCTTACGGTCATTTTGATGGGTAGAACGCTGAAAACGGAGTTACGGTTCAAAAGTTATAGCCGTTTGAAATTTTGCTCAAAATCTTACTCGTAAACTGTTCTTGCCGTAGGAGTCGTAAGGCTTATGCGTAGGATTGCTTATGCGTAAAACGATTGGCGCGAAATTTCCTTAGGTGTAAGATGATGCTTATGCGTAGACCCAGACTTACGCGTAAACTTAAGTTTAAACGTAATGCTTATGCGTAAAGTTTATACTCAGAAGTAGAGAACCTTACGCGTAAGATTTAAGTTATGCGTAGAGTGCTTACTCGTAAGCTTTCTGCTGCTTAAGATTAGGTTTAAAACCAAAATCCTTCACACTCGTCCAAGCGTGAAACATATCCACAAGTCGAAGTGTTTTTCAAGATTATCCAAGCAAGGAAAACACCGAAAGTAACCGTTGTTGCACAAAGATGGTTCACCAAAAGCTTATGAACTTCTCAATTTTTACGCGTAGTACCTTACCGTAGGGAAACTAGGTTTGAATTTTTGCTTACGCGTAAAAAAGAGGGTTTTGACCAAAACGTTGCTTACGCCGTAAACTGCCAGAAATGGTAAAACACGCATTTTTCACCAAAACACGCTTCCAAACGATATCTTTTGCACAGACTTCTTCCAAAACACTTAAAGATCAATAAAGTCTAGCAACTTAACCTTAAAACACGTAAAAATCAAACTTTATGACAAAAGCCCACGTTTTATGTAAAAATGCAACTTTATGAAAAGCTTTAACCAAAAACGTAATAACGAACACTCCTAAACCATTGTTAGGCGATTGATACCAATTGTAGGACCTTGTTTTACACCAACCTTACGCGTATACCAACCTTCACACAAGATGAACACACGAACCAAACACAAACACTATGCGTAGAAAGATTAAGAAGAAGAAAGGAAAGTGGTGACTTAAGATATGTAAATCGTGTATGTGTAGAGAGAATAAAAGATGAAAAAGAACTTGTATTGCTAAAGAGAAAACACACACAAAAACACACTCGCAAGCACACCCCTAAAATGACCATATGAGGGGTATTTATACTCCCTTACATATGCTCTAATGGGCTTTGGGATGGGCTTGGATTGGGCTTGGATTGGATGACAACTTATACAAGGCTAGCTTAACATAACATTTAGCCATTTAGCTTAGCCCAATCCATGAGCCCGTCGACTATTCTAGCATGATATCTAACACACGTTACAAAGTTCCTAAACGTGAATGACCATCACTTCTAATAAAAATCTTACTGCTAACAGGTATCATCAAATTCAAATGGCCAAGGAGGACGAAGAGAAGACAGCCTTCTACACAAGTAAAGGCGTCTACTGTCACAGAAAAATGCCCTTCAGATTAAAGAACGCAGGGGCTACATACCAAAGGCTCGTAGATAAAGCCTTCAACAAGCAGATAGGCAGAAATCTCGAAGCTTATGTGGACGACATTGTTATTACGATCAAGATGGACGAGGACCTGCTTCTCGACGTCCAAGAGACCCTCGACCAACTCCGGGCAATCAACATGAAGCTAAATCTAAAGAAATGCTCCTTTGGTGTCGAAGACGGGAAATTCTTGGGGCATCTGATTACGAAGCAAAGGATTAAAGCTAACCCTTCGAAGGTCAAGGCCATCACGGATCTTCAGGCTCCGAAGTGTTTGAAGGATGTACAAAGCTTAAACAGAAAATTGGCTGCACTAAGCCGATTCTTGTCGAAAGGGGTGGACAGGTCCCTACCAATTTTAAGACACTTAAGGGCTGCGTCGACAAGAAGACTTTCCAATGGAGCCAGGATGCAGAGGCTGCCTTCCAGAAAATGAAGGATTTTGTGGAAATACTTCCAACACTGACAGCCCCAATCAAAGGCAAAGTGTTGTTTATGTATATCGCATCCTCAATGGAGAGCATCAGCGCTGTCCTACTGGCGGAAAGAGACAAAAGGCAAATCCCAATCTACTTTGTCAGCAGTGTCTTGCAGGGAGCAGAAATTAACTATCCTACATTGGAGAAGCTCATATTGGCCCTGATCTACACAGCAAGGAGGCTTCGACGCTATTTCCAGGCCCACCCGATTACAGTATTAACTCCATTGTAAGTCAGATAAGGTTTTAAAATGCAAATTTTTGAGGGTCGCTTAAGCCCTTTTATTTGATCACTTTTGTAATCAAGTATTACTTAATAATATCGCTCTCTTTTCACTTTTTAGGTATCTTAAGGCAAAATACCGGAATGACACTTATTCTGGAC
>OU343216.1:7923568-7949400 GCA_910596185.1 Chrysanthemum makinoi | reverse complement strand
TGGAAGAGCTTATAGGTATTACCAGCTTGTTTTTAAACAAGCTGGAGCTTGTAGATTGTATTTTCAACCTGTTTTGAGCAAGGGTGTTTGTAAGTTTGCCATTTAAATAGAAGAGCTTATTTACTGCTTATTCTTATTCTTATTAGTCATTTTATCCATTATATCTGTTTTATTTGCTTATTGGTTGATACTTAATTGATTTCATAGTGCTTGTGTTCATTCCTCATAAAATCTCTTAAAAATACAAAAATAATAGATTAACTTGTTAGCTTAATATTAAGTGCTTATTAGTGTTTGATGTTTGTTGTTTATATCTCATTTAGTTCAACCACTGTTTGTGCAAGTCTTAGCTTAAACAAGTCTTATTCACTATAAAAATCCAAGTCTGCTATCTAAAGGAATGTTTGGCGAATTTTTGGTCAAAAAGTAGTTTTGTTCATTTAAGTCTGTCAAATCCAGTTTAAATTTAGTATAAAAAGTAGTTTAGAGTCAATTTAGTCAGTTTGATTTAAGTTTATGTAATCTGTTTTCATTTCTTAAAGTTTGCTGTCA
The DNA here is from genome assembly GCA_910596185.1 of Chrysanthemum makinoi. Lineage (NCBI taxonomy): Eukaryota > Viridiplantae > Streptophyta > Magnoliopsida > Asterales > Asteraceae > Chrysanthemum > Chrysanthemum makinoi. Next base: position 7,948,848 of record OU343216.1, on the reverse strand, counting down.
AAACTAAAGGTTTAGGGTCAATTAAAGTAGCTTATTATGACAAGCTATTTAGAGTCAGTCCAAAGGTTTTCATTAGTGTCTAAATGTGTTTTCAAGTCCATTTGAGTCTTTTGATTTTAAGTTTTTAAGTCAAAATCTGCATTTTATCAAATTTTCAAAAGTCAAATTCTAAAAAAAATAGTTTCATGTCTAGCTTGTTATCATATCTCATTTCAGCCAATTATTAAGACATGTAAGCTCATCAAGTTGTTTTATAAGATATTTGGAAGTCATTCTAGATCTGTTTACAACTTATTCAGCATTTGGACATCATATTAGTGCTTAAAAGTGGTCTTGAAAAAAGCACGACTGCACCAGGGCAATCTGGTGCAGTGTGTAAGCTGTCTTATTGACAAAGTGATTTTAATAGTTTAATTGAGCCTTTTACTCCTTCCAATTTGCTTTTTAGTGATACTTGGTTGATAATTTTCATCTGTTTTTAGCTTATTTAGAATTTAGATATCATAAGCTAGCATTAATATGTGTTTAAAGTTAGATATTTATTCTGTTTGGATACTTAGATTAGGAAGATTAACTCATGATTGCTTTTTAGCTTATTAGCTTATTTAGAACTGTTTTTTAGGTTAGCTTAGTTTAAAATGATTTTTTTTTTAATATTAAGTGGTTTTTCAAGTTAGCACAAGCTTATTCAAGCTTGTGCTTATTAATCAGACTAGTCTTTCTCAGTTTATACAAGTTTTGCTAATTTGTTAAGATAAATTCTTTTTTCCTAGCTTATTTCTGTTTTACTTAAAACTTGATTTCACAAAACTTACTTATTTTTATCTTATAAACAAAATCCAAAAAGAAAATTTGAGAAAAATAAAATAAAAAGGGAGTTCCAGGGTGAGCCAGGCTCGAACCTGGACCTCTCCTTTATATCAAACACACTACACACACACTACCACTGCCCTTGGGTGTTTTCTCATCCAAGGGTGCAATATCAATTCATTTATATACATTTTAGCATTTAAGCTTTATAAGGTGTTTTTTTTTTGTGCTTATAACAGCTTATTGAGACAAGCTCCTGGATTTTTCTTATTTTTCCTACATTTTGCTTTTCAAAAAGTACTTTTCCTGATTTTTAGTATTTTTCACAAACGTTTAATATTTTTAATAATTAGTTTTCATTATTTTAGTTTTTAATTCATAAAAATTAAAAGAAAAGTAAAAACAAATCTGGCTTTTTTCAAAAATTTAATTTTATCATTTAGGACGTAGGAAAAATAGTTTTGCGTTTCTAGGATTAATTTTCCACTATTTCACTTTTAAAGCTCGGGATTAGCCCGGGTTTTGTGCGTTTTAGGTTTTTTTAACGTTTTAGCTTACGTGTGCTTTACCTAAGTGTTATAATTGCTTATTAAGTTGTTTTTAGTTTATGATTTATCAATTTTAGTTTAAAAACCCAAATATCTCTTATTTTCACTATTCAAATTCATAAAACTGCGACTCGAATGACAAATTCCATTCAACCTTCGTTGGGAAACGATCCCGGAATACATATTTTTTTGTATTTTTTTGGAATATAAATACTATAATTGATTTGAATCAATATTCGTTTCAGTAGGAGCTTATGTTTCCCTTTCTCTATATTTATTTATGTTTTGATTATTCGTTTGTTACATATCTGCTCACTGGGCTTTTTAAGTTCAGCCGCATTTTTTTCTTCATGTGGAAGGTATAAAGTAAGATGTTGGGCTTTGATGGGTTAAGAGTAGGAGCATTTGAGTGAACCGACCCTAGTTTACCCATTCATTTTGTACTCATTTTGAAGGATATGTGTTTTGATATTTAAATTCTTTTAGACATGTTGGTTTATGTATTTCCTTTTAAATTCATTCGTTTATATGACCTGGTATTTTATTTTATAAGACTTTCGCTTGCGTTTATATAACACCATAATGTGACATTTTGACCCGTGTCGGATTGGGGTGTTACAACACAACTAGCTAATTTCTTTTTAAACGGCAATGAACTAACTAAATATTATAATGGCTTGTACGTCTCTGAGCTTCTTCTTGCTTGCCCAGGCTTTCTTAAGTTGCATATTAGAATGAGGAGGTGTTTCATTTTTTTCTTAAATAAGGGACCATGTGGGTCCTACATCTATATGAGCCACTTAATAGGAAAGAGTTAACATTTTTTGCCTTGAGGATATAGACCAACTAAGAAAAATAGTGAGTCCCACTTAAAAAGGAAATAATATTAAATGAGTTTGTGGATTCAATCTCTTAGCTAAAGGAAAACAGAAACACACCCAAAGAGTTGTACATGGTCACACTTTGGAAGCTATTTGATGAATAAGTGATAACGCTCAGATTGTACATGTTTCTTCTAGCGTTATGTGTGCTTTTGTATATGTTATTTGGTTATATTTGCGTGATTTCAGTGCTTAATCGCATCAAAAGATGTTTGTCTAGTGTTTATAACCGAGTGCAGGGAAACGGAAGGAAAAGTAAAGTAATGTTCAAAATATAGAAGATAGATCCAATTGTTGAAGCATATCAAGCACAAATCAAGTATCTCAAGTACCTTTGAAGGCCATAGTGATTGAAGAACCAAGTTCTACAAGACAAAAGAAGTAAAAGATCGTTTTTGTAACTTCGAGAATCCAACCGGATCAGTTGCCATTGCAACCGGATCGGTTGGAAAATGACCAAGAAGTGCCAAGACGCCATCCCAACCGTTCGGTCGCTGCCCGCAACCGGAAACGGTTGGTCCCTTGTAAAAGACCAACCGGATCGGTTGGTCATGTAACCGATCCAGTTGGAGGACCTGTATTTGCCAAATCTTTATCACTAAGTTTCCCTTTTGCATCCAAACGATTCTAATTCCTTCTCTTGGTGTATTATAGTCCCTTCCTAACTCCTAGGAGGACAAGTTCAGCAATTAATACCCTAGGCTTTGAAAGTAGTATAAATAGAGGCCTTTTGTGAGCATATGAGACACACACTTCAATACAAATCTCTCTACTCATCAAACAAAGCTCTTAAGCTCTCAAATTCATCCTTAGAAGTCCAAGAAAGTTTGGAGTTCCAGAAGTTCCACATTCCCAATACTTTGGGAATCATTACTTCACCATTTGTAATCTTATTCCAAGCATTGTAAGACTTTTAATCATGTTTTCTAATGTTCAAAGTTCTGAGTTTATGTTCATGTTTGCTATGAGTGGCTAGTTTCTTTATACACTTGCTTAAATGATGTTGATTATTATATGATTAGTTAGTGATTGTGTTAACATGTTTTAATTCAATTTCACGTTGATTCTAAGATCCAATTGTGCTAAAGTTTCATAGTGACATTTGTTAATCAAGTTTGACTAGTTGATAGGAATCGTAGAGGTCAAAAGAACTTATTGTTATTCAACTAGTTATAATCATTTTGTCTATGGATGATTGTTTTTACCCATTATTCTTGATTATACAAAGGAACTAAGGTGTGGTTGTAATAAAAACGCTTTTTGATTATCAAATTGGATTGATTGGAAACATCTAAAAGGTCATAAGATTAGTTGTTGAGAATCAATTGTAGCCTTTTGTCTATAATCAGTTACCTTTTGTATTGACCATTTCTTAATCAATTTGATGAACCAAGTGGATGTTTTTGTGTTTAAGTTTATGAAAGTGAACTTATGAAACTTGAATTGATCTTGAATTGATTGGTTAAACGTAATGCTTGTTTTTATGAACTAAAATCTTGACTAAGGTTTAACTTGTAAGAACAATAGATTAGTACACCAACTAATTATCTCAACCAACATGTTAAGAGGTTAACACAAGCATATTAATCTAGGATATGAAACTAGTTTAAGCAAGTGTAGTTTTTAATCATCTGAATTTCATTTTATCTATTTGCTTTGTTATATGTTTTGATAGGCTCGTTGATTCAAACTTGTTCTTAGATTCACTCAAATCCCTATCCGATCTCGACTTACCTTCATAATCTTGCTATAACGGATGAGTACACTTGCTCGTATGTGTTATCGGTAACTTTGGTAATTCACCTTTTATAAATTTAAAACTTGTACACACGTAGCACATCAAGTTTTTTGCCCGCTTCGTGGGATTTGATTGTGTTTCAGCAAGTTTTAAATCCCCATCGTCGATTCACTCCAAAATTTTTCGGGAAGCTTCAACCGATCCGTTGTCTTACAACCGAACCGTTTTTCACCCTTTAACCATACCAAATCGATCTAACCGACTTCCGTCGCAACTTTCGCGAACCGATCCGGTTACCCCTTCTTTCCTAGAAACTTTTTTCGTTGTTTGTCTGCGGTGTTTAGATATTGCCGGATTCTCTAGGACATTGTATGAACACCTGCAAGCTGAATAGAACCAATTACACCTCTCACCAACCCTGAACGTTTGATTCGAAGAAGAAGAAGAACACTTTTCATACCTTTGGAAAATTGGGTTAGCCGATTCTTTTACTCAGAATGTCAGATATGCGCCGAAGGCGGCACCAAGTGAACCTGCTAAGGGAGCAAATACTATGGGTAATGCACCCACACCTGCCTATGTTGAAGTCTACTACTCGCCTACCTCGTGATGGTAATATTACTACATCTAATTCAGTATTTGCCTTGGCATGCGATGAAGATGAAGATGAAGATGAAGAACATGTTACACATGTAAATAAAGAATCGGCTAACCCAATTACAGGTGAAATTTCATCTTTCACGGTAGGTACCGGGTTAGCTAGGTTGCTTTGTTTTTTGGTTAAGTTCTTATGGCTTGTCATAAGTTCTAGTTTTTTGTTATTTTAAGCAACTTAGTTGTCTACCTTGTTATGTATGATTTATCGCCTATGTAACGGGTCGAGATATGGACTTCACCCATATCCTTTGTACTTAAATGTTTTTTGAAGTAATACATTTTCCGGGTCGTTTTGACCTTTTACCCAAAAAAACCTCGTAGAAGCCAAAGTTGTTAATAACCCTTTCACCAATTTACCTTTTCCCATGGCGGACGATCAACCCATGTGTGGAACCAACCGAGCCGTAAAGCACCAACCCGGGAGTGCTATTGTTGCTTTACGCCAACCTTGGTGACAACTTCACCGTGAAAGGTCATCACCTTTCCATGATCAAAGACCGTCAATTCGATGGCCGTGCACGGGCCGATCCGCATAAGCATATTGCCGAATTCATCAAAATTTGTGGCATGTTCCGTTATGGCGACACCGATGTTAATGCCATCAAACTCAAGCTTTTTCCATCATCACTCGCCGGAGATGCTAAACTATGGTACAATGAATTAACCCCATGAATTATCAATACTAAGGAGGAGATGAGGCAAGCCTTTGTAGTTTCCATTCTTTCCACCGGCCATGTTTGATCGATTAATGGGAGAAATTCGTATTTCACACAAAAATCCAAACGAATCACTTGTCGAGGCTTGGCTTTGGATGAAAGATTTGCCAGAAGTTGTCATGGACATGGATTATCCAAAGGAACCATTATCTAGATCTTTTACCATGGACTAGATGAAATCTCTCAAGGCATCCTTGATGCTAGATGAATTTTTCTCTATAAGACTCCTAACGATGCACACCATTACTTAAGATCGAAGTATTTCTCAACCTCGATTGGTCCAAAGATTCCAAACCAAACCTCTCCTAAAACCATTGCTTTTGTCAAAACACACCATACCTCAAAACTCATGGAGAAAATGGAAGCCTTAACCTCAAAAATCGACTCAAGAATACAAAGATATCAAGGATGAAATGAAGTAAATGCGAGACGGATGCAACAATTGTGGAGGAAATCATCCATCGTCCGAAAAGTGACGATAAGCCTGGGTGGACCTAAAGAAGAGAGAAGCAAATTATGCCCAAGGAGGATAATGGAGAGGATATGTTCTAGTAACTATTAATACGGTCGAATCGAAATTGGCAAGATCACGACCAAGGGATGACAACCGTGATTCTCAACCACCTAACCGACGATCCACCACCACAAAAACCCCGACAAAAAGATGGAAGAAACCTAATTGGTGAAAACCATGAGAGAATTTGTGGCTAATCAAAAATCGCAAATGATTTTATCAAAAATCAATTTTTCAATCTCAAAGCCAAAGTTGAGCAAGGACAAAAAATCATCAAGATCCATCCAAGATCTTGAAAACAAGTTTGGCGACTTTTGACCAAAGCATTCCTCTCACCATCAGTTCGTTGCCAAGTAACAGCCAATCCAACCCAAAACCATCAAATGATAAGACGCATCGGCCCACCACAACAAGAAACGAAAGCATATCAATGATATTCACAAGAATTGGTCTCTCAGACGATCCACCAATCGAATCCCAATGAAAATACTCATATTACCAAGATAGCAGGATGAAGTCAGGAAACAAACACAACTCAAACCACCAAAAGAAAAACCATTCCCATCTCACAAGGCGATACACCAAAAAATTCTTATCCTTAACGCCTTTAAGAAAGAAAAAATGGAAGAGCTGCTATAAGAAGTTCATTGAGATAATCAAAGAGGTTAGACTCAATGTTCCTTCCTGTTGATGACTTAGCCTGAATGCCCAATTACGGGAAATTCTTGAAAGAACTTCTTAATAACAAAAGCAAGCTAGAATAAATATCAGCTACTTTCCTTAACCTAAGGTCGCCATTGTCCAAAACAAGATCCCACCGGCTCCTGGAGATCCCGAGCTTCTCGATTCCATGTACTTCGAATAATAATAAATGCTATGCTTTAGCCGATCTTGGCGCTAAAGTATCAATTTGATGCTTATTCGCTGTATTCCAAGTTATGCAACAAATGCCCTAAAACCAACAAAAATGAGCATTCGATTAGCAAATCATTCTTATAAATATCTCGCTGGTGTTGCCGAGAATATGCTTGTTCAAGTCAAGAATTTATTTTCCCGACTTTGTAATCTTAGAAATGGAAGAAGATAGTAAAGTCCCACTCATCTTAGGAAGACCTTTCCTAAATACCGCCGATGCAATCATCAAAGTGAAAGGAAAATAACTCAACCATGGAGTTGGAGAAGATCGAATCACATTTCTAATCGATAAAGTGATGCGCTATCCACATTCCAGTGATGACACTTGTGTCAACATCGATGTTATCGTTGATGTCACCGTACGGAATTGATGCATTACTTAGCTAATCCGATCCATTCATGACTACTCGAAAAACTGAAATGAGACTTTGACAAACAAGATGATTTCATGAAAGTAGAGTTCAAGGAGATAAATCTGAAGATGAAGGAGGAAAGAAAGCAAGAAAACTTTGAAGAAATAACTTCAATGACGAGATGCAAATTAAATATTCTATCAAGAACCACCCACAGATTCAACTCAAACCTCTTCCCTCATCATCTTAATATGCTTACTTGGAGGAAAACTCACTTCTTCCAAGTATCATATCTTCATTGCTCAAGGACAATGAGAAGGAAAGTTTAGTTTCGTCCTCAAAATCACAAACAAGCTCGGCTGGAAAACATCTGATATCCCGTGAATTAGTCCCAATTCAAAGAAACACAAAATCAATTTCGGAAGGGATTAAACCCTGTTTTTGAACGTAAGCGTCGACTCAATCCCAACATGAAAGAAGTTGTTAAAAAGGAAATCATAAAACTTCTCGATTCTCGCAATCATTTACCCAATTGAGATAGCCTTGGTAAGCCCCGTTCAATCGTGTTCCCAAGAAAGGAGGAATGACGGTAGTGACTAATGAACGAAATGAACTAGCTCCAACTAGAATCACACCGTCAAGGCTGCTTGTATTGACTATCGAAATTAAACAAAGCCACCGTAAAGTTCATTTTCCACTCCCGTTCATGGGTCAAATGCTTGAAAGACTAGCGTGAAATAAATTCTTTTGTTTCATGGATTTTCGTGATATTTCTAAATTCCAATCGATCCTAACAATCAAGAAAATACCATTTTCACTTGTCCTTTAGAATCTACGCGATACGCCATGCCTTTTGGCTTAGCAATGCACCCGCGACTTTCAAAGGTGTATGATAGCCATATTCCAAGACATGCTAGAAACCTCCATGGAAGTTTTCATGGATGACTTCTCAGTCTTCGGAGACTCATTTGAAGCTTGTCTTTCTAATCTTGATAAAATGTTCTAAAGATGCTGTTGCACATATTTTCCTTAACTAGGAAAAATGTCACTTCATGGTGACCGAAGGAATTGTGCTTGGCCACAAGATCTCCAGTGCATGAATGGAAGTAGACAAAGCAAAAATCGACGTTATCTCGAAACTTCCACCACCAACTAACATCAAAACTGTTAAGCTTTTAGACATGCCGCTTTTACCGCTTTATCAAAGATTTTTCAAAAATATCTCGTCCGATGACAAAACTTCTTGAGAAAGAATCTATCTTTGACTTCAATGCTGATTGCATAATGTTGGGATACAGAAAGTTAAAGTACTGAAGAGTTAAAGTGCTGAAGAATGACAAAGTACTGGAAAAGTCAAAGTACTGCTAAAGAAGAAGTCAAAGTACCGCAAGGTTAAAAAGAACTCAAGTATATTGGTTTATGGAAAGCTTTGTAATTCTAGAATATTCTTTATTAGATTACTTGTCGTACAAGAATACAAATTGTAAACCCACTAGGGTTATAATTAGCCTATAAAAGGACCCCTAGATTGGCATTAGAGGTAATGAAGCTCACGATTTCACAAGTTTAGAGTAATGCGCATATTATTAGAGTTTTTGAGAGTTCGATATATTAGAGTTGTTAAGTCTCCGATAATTAGCGTCAATTAGAGTTATTAATATAATCATTGAAAGTTAAAAGTTATATTCTTCTTAGCTTTATTAGTAAATTCCGTGATACTTTATAAAGATTTTCACTGGTTCATTGTTAATAACTTAGGATTTATCCGAGGTTATTAAACCCTTAACAAGCTATTTAAGTTTTAGGTGAGTACATCGATCCAAAAGTGGTATCGAGCTTGTGTGGAAACTCTGACTAAAGAAACTGTTAAACCTAGTTAAACAACATAACCCTAAAGGACTGAAGTTATTCCACCACCATCAATCACCTCACTTGGATACCTATTATCGCTATGGAGAGTACGACCTATGGAGCATGAAGATGAGGTAAAGATATTGCAATCACGCACCATGCATTGTGGAATGTGATTGTCAATGGCAATGAAGTAGTTCCAACCTATAGAGGTTCTGGACAACCTAAACCACCCAAAACCAGTCTTTACCAAAGAGCAACACTAAGGAATCAAGAGAAGGCTCTCAACATTCTCATGTCCGCCATTCCATGGACACCTACCAAGTTTCATGATGCTAAAGATGCAGCAACTCGGGTCGCCTCAAAACAAGGTTGGAGGTAATGACGCTTCCAAGAAGATGCAAGAAATCTATTGAAGCGCAATTTGAAACATTCACAGTTGGAGAAAGAGAAAGCCTTGATGTCAAATTATGACAGATTCCAAAACCTTCTCAAGATGTGGAGCTATACAAAGTAGAGGTCTCAGTTGAAGATGCTAATCTTAAGTTCTTAAGGAGTTTGCCATCGACATGGAATGTGATTGCTACTATGATGAGGAGGACAACCTAGATTGGACACCATGGATTTTGATGATCTCTACAATCATCTCAAGGTGTATGAGCATGAGATGAATGGCCAATCAAGCTCAAAGTCTCACAGCTTTGCTTTTTGTATCATCTCGAAAAGAGGCGCGATTTCTACTAAAAGTACCGCTTCTCCTCCTCAAAGTAATCGTTGCTCAAAGTAATCACCCTCACACTCCTCCCACTTGAACCCACATCATCAATACCATCCACTCAGATGAAGTTGTGTGTTCTTTCTTTACACGTTAAAGCTACTTTTTTGCCTATTACCTATGAAGAAGATCTCACAGACAAGAGGATGCACTTGAAGAAATTGATATCGGGTGGCAAGTTGCATGACACTGCTAGGATCAAGAAGTTTATGAAGAAGACTGGAAGAGGCATAGACTTCAAACCAAAACAAGGAATCACTTTTGACAAATCCAAAATTGAATGCTTCAATTGTCAAAAGACTGGACATTTTGCAAGGGAATGTAGGTTTGCTAAGTATCAAGCAAACAGATGATTTCCAGAAACCAAGCTAGAGTCAAACAAACTCATTACGTAAAACAAAAGCTTTGGTTGCTCAAGAGAATCTATCAGAGGTTGACTGGAGTGCTGAATTTGATGATGAACCAGTAACAAAAGCTTTGGTTGCTCAAGAGAATCTATCAGTGGAAGAATTTGACTGGAGCACAACTTTTGATGAGGAACCTGGACATTCTGCTATGGAGTCTAAAGATGGCTTTGGAAGCTTTGACTAGAGTATGGAGAGTGAAGATGATCCTGTTTTGCTTGCAATGATGGTTACTTCACCAAGTTCACCCCCTATCTCTGAGGTATGTTCCAATTGTCATGACTTTTATCAAAAGTAATCTAATAGTTATGTGGTTGAAAGAGATAAATCAGATAAAAAGCTAGTCGAGGTTGCAGGTTATCAAATAACTTTAGAGTCAATGGAAGCCAAAATTATAACACATGAAAATAATGAAGTGGCTTGGGCAGAAAAGTATGAACAAATGTGATTATCAGTTGAAATTGTTGAATGGAAGTTAAACCGTAAGATCTCCAAATTGAGAAATTAACCAAGGAGAGAGATGAATTACTAGAAAAGTTTAATGCTTGGGACAATCGTGTCTTCTCATGTCATGTATGTTGAAAAACGTAGAGAAGAGCTTATATTAAACCGGCTAGGTTTTGTATGGATTTTAATAAATACAGAAAACCCACCAGTGATCGTGGATGAATGTGATTGAGGATATATCCACTAGTGATGATGAACTCATTAATTATGTAGACACATCTAGTAATGAGGATTCAAGTAGTGAACCACCTCGAAGTTTAAGAAAGATAATGCCTATCATGCAAAATTCCTCATCCCACCGTAGTCATCAACCTCTTAGGCCTGATGTTTCTCGCTTTGGAGTAGATAGCTTAGAGTTTAGGAAGAAACTTAAAGGTCAATCTAGGTATGAAATCTCAAAAGAAACTGTTGAAACACTTAAGGTAGATGATGTTCAAGCCAAGCAAGACTTTCACACCAGTAATCAAGTACACCTCAAAGTATCAAGTACACCTCGCTAAAGTACCTTTAGGAAAACCTTTTCACCGTATCGCTAAACCTTTTTGGGATAATTTTAAAACAAGCTTTTCATCATTCACCTAGAAGACAGGATAGGTTTAGTCATACACATATAAGAAGAAACTTTGAAATAACAGATCAAAAACTCTGTTTTGTTTGTTTTAGTCCCACTATTTGATTAAGGACTGTGAACTTACATCTCGTAGTAAGTAAGTTCCCAAGAAATGCAATGCATAAACCAAACCAAAGGAGACTAGACCACCTTGGAATAATTCATATAGATTAACCATAGAAACTTCTCACCTGCACTATAGGTACCCTCACCAGAGAAGACCCTTTTCAAAAACCTCCAAGACTCTTCAATACTTTCAAGGTACTGAAAAGTCAAGACCAATACTTTCAAAAGTAATCGCTTAGTTTTCACCAAACACCTCTTGGAATAGGAACCCTAGGAGATCTAACTACTATCAATCTAGAAGGAGTTACAACTCTAAGAAAGTATTTAGATCTAGAGACTCTTCACCGTGGTTAAAACTCAATGGGTTAAGAAGAAAGTATCATTGATGAATCAAAGTATTGTTACTTTCAACAAGTACTCACAAACAAAGGATTTTTGATTGCAGATGTTTTTGTTGAAAATAAAAAGGAGGTTTTTGTTGAAAAAGAAACTTTTGCTGAAAATCCACCACAAGTTTTGAAAAAAAAGATAATGCTTGATCCCTGGTTTTACAAAAACTATGAAGATTACATATCAAGGAATTTGAGTATGTTACTCCACAAGGGGAAACAAGTCCTGAATGGCTTGGGTTCCTAAAAGACACTAATTTATCTATCTTTGTGTTGTGGCAAACCTGTGAAGAGGGTTTAAAGATCATCTTATTGTGATAGTGGTTGCTCTAGAAGCATGACAAAGAGACAAGAGATTCTCATGATTTTAGGGCCATATTGTGGTGGGAAGAGTTGCATTTGGGAATGATGCTAGTGGTGGAAGAATTATTGGAAAAGGAACTATCAAGACGGGTTTTTATAGATTTTGATAATGTTAGATATGTAAGGAGCTTAAGTTCAACCTTTTATCGGGTCTCTCAAATTCAAGGACAAAGCATCCTGTGGTTATCCATCACACATAATGCCTCATACTTTCACCTGATTTCAAGCTTGATGATGATAATTTGGTGATACTCAAAGTACCTAGAACCAATGATGTGTACATTGATATGAAGAGTCTTCACTCTTTGAAAGAGCTACATGTTTAGTAGCAAAGGCATCCCTCGGGTTAAGCACATCGCTGGCATAGAAGACTAGGCCATGTGAATTATAAGAATATCAACAAATTGGTCAAAGGAAATTTAGTTAGAGGTTTACCTTAGCATTCTTACAAGAATGATCAATTCCCCAAGCTATATGTAAGAAAGGTGTAAACAACACAAAGCTTCGCAAGAAGCTTATGGAAAGGACTGCTAGAGAACCATTGAGCTGTTACATGGATTCATTTGGTCCTCAGACCAAGTACAAGTTTGAACAAGAAGAAGTACCGCTTAGTAGTGAGATGTATACTGCGTGAGATTCAGTTTGGGTATTTTTCTTTGGGATTTAAGGATGATACTTTTGATGCTATTCATGATCTTATTGTTAGGAATTAGAAATTCTAAGTATAAAGAGTCGGTCACCTCAAGTATGTAATCGCGTAGAAAGCTCGTAGTCATAGTTATATTTAGTTAAGTAGTATTTTGTTAAGTAACATCAGGAGGACTCGGACGGTCTTTACCCAATGTATGCTTGATCCACGCCCGCTGTGTGTATGCTTTTATGTAAGACTATAAATACTCTCTACCCCAAGTAGAGAGTTGGAGCTCATAATAATAGTTTTTCTTTCTCTCACTAAGTTCCCTAAACCTCTAACTTTCTCTCTCTAGAACTCACCATTATACGCCCACTTTGTGTTATGGTTTGATGTGTATGTGAAATCCAATATCCAACAATTGGTATCAAGAGCCATGGTTAGATCATATCTTGCACATCTTTGGATTTCTAGTGGTTTTTAGGTGGTTTTGAGTTTGAAAAAGTTTAGTGGTTTGTGCATCATTTGGTTGATTTCTTGTGTTAAAGCTTGGATTTTGTTAGTACTTTTATGTTTAGAATCATCACAAGTGTTTAGGTTTTCATTTGGTAAGCTTGAATCATCTTGGTGGGTTGTTTTTGGATTGAAAAGTGATGTTATGTGGTTTTTCTTGCTAGCTTAACTTGATATAACGGATCTCTTTCTTCGTAAGTTACTTGCTTCACAATTTGTAGCGAATTACGCTTTTGGAGCTAGCGACTTAGACCTAGCGATTAAAAAGACAAGTAGTGGACTCTCCACTACGGGTAGCTTACTTGTGGTAGCGACTTGGTCTCAGAAGCGAGTTGCTCTTTAGCTTAATTTGAAGTTTTAGCGACTTGAGTAGCTTAATTGTCGCCAAAATTTTGCTAGCTTAACTTGAGGGTTAGCGAAGTTACTACTTAATACTTGCATTTGTCTAGTTTAATTTGGGACTTAGCTTAATTTGGGGGTGTAGCGAATTAGGTGTTAAATACTTTGTGCATTATCTTCTAGCTTAATTTGGGTGATTGTTTGTTTTCTTGATTTAGTAAAATCGCGGAAAGAATCTATTTCCGGTTTAATCATAGAGTTATAAAATCCCGTATAATCTGTTAACATGTCTACCAACGTTCCTACTATCATCTCCATTGTTGCCGAGGATGTTCAAGCACCGGTTCAGATACTCGTCCCACCCATGCTTGACAGAATCACTACGATTCTTGGGCTCAACGAATCGATTGTAATGCCTTTGAAAGGAAAATGGTGTCAACATTCTCAAATCCATTGATGAAGGACCGTATCGAGTTGAGACAACTAGAGATGTACTTGATAATTGAAGATGGAACTCTGATTTACGGAATGGATGCACCAAAGATGTATGATTTGATGATAAGGAGAAAAAGAGATTTGATGCGATATCGTGGCTTCTAACATTGTTCTTCAAGGTCTTCCTAAAGACATCTACAAGTTGATCAATCACAACACCGAAGCAAAAGCAGTGATGGGATAATGTCAAGATGCTTCTCTCTAGTTCAGAATTAACTATGGAAGACAGAGAATCACAACTCTATGACGAATTTGAACACTTCAAGATGAAACCAGATGAGAGTGTCTATGAGTACTATATGAGATTTCATAAGTTGGTGAATGACATGAGGAACATCAGAATGACTATGCCTAACATTCAATTGAACTCAAAATTTGTGAACAACATGAATCCCGAATGGCACAAGTTTGTCACTCGGAAGCTCACTAAAGGATTGAAGAATACAAACTATGAGCAACTCTATGCCTTCCTCCTTTAGAATGAGAGACATGCTATGTTGAAAAATTGGTTCTTAATCGGCCAAAACCAACCAGGGAGAGACAAGCTCGTCTAATGACTCAACTGCCTTCTATTCAAACATCGAATCACAACCAAAGCCTCACAAGTCATACCCATGGGAAATGGTAATCACAAACTAATTCTTGATCATATGTTCAAACAAGCGATGCCGATGCACACGGGTAATTTCATTAATCAACTAGCTCTTCTGATTAGTCAAAACATGAATTCTCTCCCACAATCCAATAACAACCTCAACAAAGATCTAACCCACACAATCAAGCTACCGTTAAAGATGGGAGGATCGTGGTGCAACCATCAGAAAGACAAGTGATGATCGTGGGAAGAGGTGGAGTCGGTAGAGTTATGTTGTTAATCGAATCGAGGAAGGAATGGTAATCAAGGTCAAGCTGCCGATCAAATGTTATAATGGTGGTGAGGGACACATTGCAAGGAACCGCACATCTCCAAAGCGCCCACGAATCGATTACTTCGTGAGATAAGATGTCGCTTTGTGCTCGTGATAATGGTGCTACTTTGGATGAAGAGGAATTGTTGTTTCTTGCCAGGGTGCCAAGACCTATGATGCATGTGGATGAAACCTATTCAGGAGATAGGTCACAATCATCGAATGCCTTTCAAGTCAGCCGATTGTGATGCATACGACTCGATGTGGATGATGGACCCATCAAGACACACAATCTTTATGGCTAGCATTTCTCCAATGGTTTCTCCCAAGGTCTCCTCTTCAACACAAGTGGCCCATCCAAAGACACACTCATCTCAGAGGTACTAAAACTATACGATGATGCCGATGTGCAAAAGATGCATGACAAAGTACTATCAACTGAAACTTTTGTATCAAATATTGAAAATATGGGTAATATCAATGTTGTCCCATATGATCAATATGTGAAACAAAGTGAAAGTGAAGTTGTATCAAGTGATGCATCTCCGCAAATAACAATGACTATATTTTTGATGAATACACCGCTGTCCCCATGATTCTGTAATATTCAATTAAATGCCTATAAAGAACGTGTTGCTATTTATGAACAACGTCCTAAATTTGAGTTGACCACCTGTGAGCAGGAAATGGATGACCAAGTGCGCATAATTATTAAGTAATTTTTGAGAAGAAGTATTAAAACAAGAGTTAAATTCCTTGCAAGAAAAGCTTTCTAAAACAGCTAAGCAAAACAAGAACTTCAAGAAAATGTGAAAATGCTTAAGCAAGAATTTAATGCAAAGGAATCAAAACTCTTTAGAGATTTTTCTAATCAAAAACTTTGAAAAACAAACTTGAAAACAAGTTGTACATACAAGGGAACACCATTCAGACCGCTCACATGATCACTAAGCATAGGGTCCTAAGCGATAAGCATAGCATTCCCCTTGTTGAAGAACCAAATCCAGAGGTCATTAAAAGGGCTAGAAATGCTCATAAGGTTCTTTATGATGGCAATGAAATCCTTAAACCTATACAGAAACCTAGTTGCTTGAGTGCACCGAGGAAGATAAGAAATCGATGAAGTCACTAGGAAAAGATGAACAAGAAATTAGATGATCCTAAATGTAGAGAAAAGAAAATAAAGATCACACCCCATGATTACAAGAAGGAAAACTGGATTTCCTTGAACATGTTTAAACCTTAGACATTGTTGACTCCCGAACAAGTTTTCTCGAAAATGGATTTAGATAAGCGAAAGTCAAAATATTGTTGAAACAAACCCTCCCTTGGAAAATGCCTAGAGCTTAATGTATCCTCCTAATACACCAATGCATCTTGTTCCTAGAACAATTGCCACTAAAAGCAAGACCTTTATTAGCCAATATGTTATACTTCAACTATTTGTTGATTTTGAGAAAACTTGCAAGAAAAGGATCACACCCATTGGTATTACGGAAGGAGAAAGAGGTTTTGAGCAAATGAAAGAATGTTATTTAACTGAGGTCATGCCTTTCTTTAAACTTCTAAAAGATCACTTTGAGAGTCTTAAAAAGGGGATAGAAACCGATATTAAGGGAATGGAAAAGGAATTTGATGCAATGATAGTTGAAGTTAGTGACTATGAGCGAGCACTAAAATATAATGAGATTGAGAGGAAGAACTTGCATAAACTAAATGAGAACCTCGATTAAATGTATTACTCAGATGTGTTTTTCACTCGCTACAAATTGTTCCATTAATGCTTCCAAATTTCATGAATTATCGGTTGCACCGAAAGTCTCCCATGATCGTGTCATTGAGCTTGAGAAAACTAATTCTAAACTAAACGAGAAAATTGAACTGGATGATCACGACAATTTGGTTAAACATTTTTCTAAACTCGAAGTTGAGCATTTTAATTTACAACTAAAATATCAACATCTTAAAGAAAATGTCAAAACCTCATATATCAAGACATCCTCGATGCTCCGAGTTTGATGCAGCTTTTCAAATTAACAAACGTGATGAACAGATTCAAGCTCAAGTAAACACGATCGAAAGTTGAAAGCCCAAATCTCTCAATTAAAGGGTCAAACGAACAATATGACAGGCTCCCAAATGCTTCCTCCTTTAGATTCTAATTCTCAAACTTTTCATCTTCAAAACTTAGTTGATGCCTTACAAAAGGAAAACAAGAGTTTTCTAGAAGAAAATGAAAAAGTTAAACGACATTTTAAAGAGTTATATGATTCAATAAAAGTCACCCGTGACCAAAACAACGAAAAAATAACGCCTTTACAAAAGGAAATTGAGAATCGAGAAGTCGTGAAATGGGAAACCGCCACTTGTTTTCAATAAGAATGTTGTCTCAAAGTCACCCTTAGACTGCAAATACACCGTGACAGTTAAATATATTCCTCCTCATCTTAGGAATAATGAACATGCTTTTCATGAATACCGTGCTCACCTTAAGGATAGTCTAGAATGTCTCCGTGAGATTGTCGAAGAGGATTTCATTAACAAACCTCTTGATAGTGAAATTAGGTTTGCTTGCCTCCCGGCCAAACGATCTCAAGAGTTGCTAGAATGTGTAATTGCAACATGTCCCAAATCCTTAACCTTAGGTGCAAAAGGCAAAGCCGTGATGCCTTGTTCTATGCCTAGTGCCAAGCATGAACTCCGTTCTATGCCCAAGCCTTAAGAAAGGAAACACTAATGTGCCTTCAAGTAGTTTAGATTCCAGATATGTTAGTGCTAAGAAAGTGAACTTTAGTGTGCCTGCAAAAAGCTCAAATCACAGCCTTAAGAAAGTATACACTAATGTGCCTTCTAGTACTTCAGATCCTTGCACATCAAGTTCGGGAATGCAAAAATTAGATCAACCAACTAATGTTTCATTCCCCTACAGAGTAATCAATGACTTTAAAGCAAGCATGTCAAAGTCTCAAGACAATACAAGGAATGATAGGACCTTGCAAGCTAAGAATGTGCATTGGATAAGAGTAGAAGACCAATCTAGGAACTTTAAGCTTGAGTTGAATAAAACGAATCGTGTTGATTCAAGTATTAGCCTTAGGCGCATCAGAATTAATTCAATTTCGATACTATTTGCAAACCTTGTAATGATGTCCTTGAATTCGCTGCTAATCATGAATGTGGTGTGAATGCTTTGTCTAATGCTGTCAAATGCCCAGCTAAAATTGTTAATGCTAATAATCGTGCAAATAAGGCAAAAAGGCAAAAACGAAAGATTGTTAGAAAACATTGGAAACCCACAGGAAGAACTTTTATAAAGATAGGTTATTATTGGATACCTTTTGGCCATAAGAATAATCAGCTTTGTTCTCAAACTGCTAAGATTATGCCCACTAGAAAATGGATGCCTACCGGTAGAACTATTCCCTTAAGAAGTGAACATACTTTGAATAGGTCAAATACGCACACCAAAGATTGCATCTATTCCCAATGATTCCATTGCTTCTCTACGATATGGATGTTTCATTTCGATGTGGGTGTTCCACTATCGTTACTAACCAAGTGGAACCCATTCTTGCATGGGGATCCCCATTATCCAGTTATCCATTCTTGTCGCGGTTCAACCGCAGATCATTCAAATCGCTCGTGGTACCGGACTCAGTCGCTCCCAAGCATATGACGGAGACCGTCGCGCTCATGAACTTCGTGAGCAAATTCATCGACGCTTAGATTCGGTAATGATCATTATGGTGATTATGTTGTTGGTGATAGTGTTATCTCTAGAGTATACTATGTTTAAGGTCTTGGTCATAATCGCTCTCTCGTCGGTCAATTCGTGACTGATCTAGAAGTAGCCTTCTGAAAACATACTTGTTTTGTTAGAGAACTTGATGGTAAGGAACTTTTAAGAGGAACTCGTGGTTCAAATCTTTACACCATCTCTATAGAAGATATGATGAAGTCTTCTCCAATTTGCTTGTTGTCAAAGGCTTCAAAAACAAAGTCATGGTTATGGCATCGACGTCTCAATCACTTGAACTTCGGCACCATCAATGATCTCTCCCGAAAGGACTTAGTTGTAGGTTTACCTCGACTAAAGTATGAAAAGGATCATCTTTGTTCAACATGTCAATTGGGAAAAAGCAAGAAATATGCCCATAAACCCAAACCTACTAACTCTCACATGAAGTTCTTCATACAATTCATATGGATTTATGTGGACCAATGAGAGTGCAGAATATCTTTGGGAAGAAATATGTGTTAGTTATAGTTGATGATTACTCTAGATTCACCTAGGTCAAGTTCTTAAGGACAAAGGATGAAACTCCCGATATCATCATCAAACTCATCAAACAAATGAGTTCGACTTAACAAAACCGTCGTAATTATCCGGACAGACAATGGAACCGAGTTTGTTAACAAACAACTTAGTGAATTTTATGAAAGCATTGGAATCAACCATCAAAGAAGTGTTCCACGAACTCCTCAACAAAACGGTGTAGTTGAAAGGCGAAATCGAACTCTTGTAGAAGCTGCTAGAACAATGCTGATTTACTCTAATGTTCCAATGTTTCTCGGTCGGCTATTGCCATCGCATGCTACACACAAAATCGTTCCCGATTCACACCGCTCATGGAAAGACACCATATGAACTTGTCCACAATGAAAACCTAATCTCTTTCCTTCGTGTGTTTGGAGCATTGTGCTATCCAACTAATGAGGGTCAAGACTTAGGTAAACTTAGAGCTAAAGGCACATTGGAGTATTTGTAGGGTATGCACCAAACAAAAAGGGATACCGAATCTACAACAAAAGAACCCGAAACATCATGTAAACAATTCACGTTACTTGATGAGTCGACGGTCAAACGGCTCCTCGAACAATTCCGCTTTGGACCCGCGACTTCAAATCAGTCCAATTGGTTCATCCCTTGTTCCAAACTCTTCTCAAGAAACTCCATATGTACCTCCATCTCAAGATGATTTAAAGAAATTGTTTGATCCTATGTTTGATGAACTTTATGATCCAAGTACTAATGAGGTGTTGATCCCTACAACAGAGGCTGCTCATATTCCAATAAATGAAGTCAATCCTCCCTCAATATCTTTAAGTCAAGAAGTGCCTCTCACGATCCTTCCGCCTCATCAACAAATCATCATTCTTCAAATGTACATCATGGAACTGTTTCTGGCATCAATGATGAAGTTAATCCCTTTGCTAATCCTTAAGATGCTCCATTTGAAAACATATTTGCTCTCGAATCTTCGTAACCATCCTCGTGAGACATCGACTCGCTACTTCAGTCCTCAACAACTACCACATGAACACCTCGAAAATGGACTCACGATCATCCATTAGACAACATCATTGGAAATCCCTCGCCCAAGATCCACACGAAACAACTTGCAACCGATGCCTTATGGTGCTTCTTCAACTCCGACTCTCTAAGATCGAACCAAAAGATGTTAAAACCGCCATGAATGAAGATAGCTGGTTCAATGCTATGCAAGATGAAATTCATGAGTTTGATCGACTAAATGTATGGGAATTAGTACCGCCCGATTGTGCTATGATTATTGCTCTAAAATGGATCTTCAAAGTGAAACTTGATGAGCATGGTGATGTGTTGAAGAACAAGGCTCGATTAGTTGCTAAAGGATACCGCCAAGAGGAGGGTATAGACTTTGAAGAATCTTTTGCTCCTGTGGCTCGAATCGAGGCAATTAGAATCTTTTGGCTAATGCTGCAAGTAAGAACATGGTAGTCTATCAAATGGACGTGAAGACGGCATTTCTGAACGAAGATCTTAAAGAAGTCGTCTGTACGCCCAACCCGAAGGATTTGTAAATCAAGAGCATCCTACTCACGCTATCGCTTGAAGAAGGCCCTTTATGGTTTAAAGCAAGCTCCAAGGGCATGGTATGATACGCTGTCAAAGTTTCTTCTATCAACCGGATTTAGCAAAGGAGCAGTTGATCCTACATTGTTCACCAGAAGTCGTGCAAACATTTAATTCATGTTCAAATTTATGTTGATGATATTATTTTTGCCTCGACCGACCCAATGGAATGTGATCGTTTTCTAATGAAATGAGTTCAAAATTTCAAATGTCAATGATGGGACAAATGTCATTTTTCTTGGGATTACAAATTTCACAAAGTCCCTGAGGCATTTTCATAAATCAATCTAAATATGCAACTGAGATCTTAAAGAAATTTGGATTTGATTCAAGTGACCTGTTGACACTCCCATGATTGATCGAACCAAACTAGATGAGGACCACTCATGGATCATGATTGACCAAACAAAATATCGTAGTATGATTGGATCCCTGATGTACCTCACAGCTAGTAGACCGGACATCTTGTTCGCTGTTTGCATGTGTGCTAGATACCAGGCTAAGCCTACTAAAAGCACCTTGAAGCGGTTAAACGGGTCTTTCGGTATTCCAAGGAACCATCAATATGGGACTTTGGTACCCGAAGGACACCGGTATGTCACTAATGTACCTATGCGATGCCGATCATGCAGATGTCAAGATACTCGCCGGCACGCCTGAGGTGCTCGTTTTGGGTGATAAGCTTGTGAGCTGGTCTTCAAAGAAGCAAATGAGTACTTCTATTTCCTCTACAGAGGGTGAATACATAGCCATGTCATCTTGTTGTGCTCAAGTCTTATGGATGAGATCTCAATTATCCGACTATGGCTTTGAATTCAACAAAATCCCTTCAGATCGTGATATAAAAGTGCTATTGCTCTCTCATGCAACAACGCTCAACACTCAAGAGCAAAGCATATCGACATTCGACATCATTTCATCAGGAACAAGTGGAAAAAGGTGTGGTGGAACTATATTTTGTGAGGTCTCAATATCGCTAGTACATCTTCACCAAAGCTCTTCCAAGAGAACGCTGAGTTTATTCTTCCACGCTTGGCTTGAAAAGCCTTCAACCGAAACACTCAAACGCCTTCGTGAGGAAGACGAGGAGTAAAGGTCTATCTTCATCTATCTCTTGTATATATCTATTCAAAAATCAAAATACAAAATTATAAAACCTTCAAAATCCATAAAAATCAAAATTTCAAAAATCTTCAAAAAATATTGTCATTTTGTCATGCGTTGTTATCGGTTCGATAATATCTACGGTCTTGTGCTGTCATTCAAAGAATGACACGGGACTTTAGATGTTGTTCGAATTCTTAAAAAAAAAAAAAAAATCAAAAAATATTTTTGGGAGAAAGAGAAACAATGGTTTATTGTCATTTCAGCAAGAACCGCTTTTCAAAGAAAGAACAGAGCCATACTTTATCATGTTTTAAATTCCATGCTCGATTCTTAAACATTTATCTCCGAAAACTAAATCTTTGAAAAATAACTCAGTCTCTATTTTTGATAATCATCTGGACTTATTTGTCAAAATATCAATTTCTCAATCAACAACCTATGTCATTGATTGAGGGGAGAATGATTTCAATTAAATTAAAAAGTTATTTGGCATTCAATTGTTTTCAAAAGATATTCATGCATGTTTTATCAATGGAGTTTAAAGTCTTAAAATCCGATCATTATCAGCTAAAACGCTTTCATAATCAAGTCACAATTCTCCTTAAAAGCTTTCAAAATCAATTTAAATCTATAAGAGATCACAAATCTCAAATGATTTGATAATTGTGATCGGGGAGAATATTGTGATTTAAACCGATAATTGTAAATGGTTTTATAAGGATGTACAAGCTCTCCTTCCCACATGTGACAAACGATTTCAAATTTTCCATGCACATGTTGAGGGGAGCATCTATCTTAAACCTATGATTTGAAACGTGATAACTTATCTCAGCAGGCAGTTCTCTAGTGTGCAAAACTCTTTTCAAATCTCGAGGCACATATTGAGGGGAGCAAAATCATGAAAACCTCATCCTTCCCCAAAATGCTTTATCTACTTGATTCGATTAGGGAAGTGATGTTGATATTTTTTAAAATGGTAATCAAAGAAGTTAATTCTTTCTCTTGCCTCCGTGTGGAAAACTATTTCAAATACTTGATTCACATGTTGAGGTGGAGTTCTTCTTCTAAAAATATCAAAACAATTCAGTACAAAATGCTTTGATAAAATATCATAAGTATCTGGATTGATTTTCAAATGGTTTTCAATTGGTTCCTATGGCGGATGAACAATACCAAAAAGACCCACCAACTTTACATTATGTATGGTGATATAAGGACGATAAGGTTAGGTATGTGTTCCCATGATCCGCCAGAACCGAGGGATCTACCAGTGGACTATCCACTAGTTAGTGTAGAGTTCTTAGGTATGATGATAAAAGGAGAAAAATGAGATATAGGAAGAGTGCGGACTCGAGACCGAAGCTAGTAATCGAATAAACCCAACAAGGTTCTAGCTATGAAGTCTCGTAAGTAATGAAGGGGTTGAAGAATTAAAAGAATTGAATGAGAAAAGGGTGAAAACAAATAGCCCTCCATTTATTCAACCTTAGGCGTAAACCGGTTCAATTCATATGCTAATGGGATGGTAACACTTATTGAAGACAAGACGTCATGGACCCAAATGACGCGACCGCACTTCAACTTTCCAAACCACTCAAGTTCCTCTTAAAAGGACTTGTTTCATTCTCACGGGAACCGACATTATCTATCGACTTTCTCTTAGAGATTGTTGATATTGAAAGAGGAGACCTCTCCTAGTCTCCGATATAGGATCCAAATATGCACAAATTGAGTCTAGTGCCACGAGATCATCAATAAATCTCATTAGGACACTTTCAATGAAGACTCTCTGTTTCACACAATGTGAAAGAGAGATAATATCTTGAGTCCTACGCATTATCCTTGTGGTATTGCTGTAACATCCGAAAGTGATATGAAACATATCACAATGAAGATGGAAAGCCTTCGAGCCAACATCTAACAAGTTCCGGTAGGTGGCATGTGAGATCTATTATAGATCAACCATGTGACAAGCTGGCGAAACAATGGGGCGATTCATTCTTTTGAATCAATCACGGTTCGGGTTATGGATTGGCCGGATACCTTTGAAAAACCGGTCTTTGTGCTTTAAAACTCTTTTCATTAACCACGTCGACCGTGTACTAATTTTCAAATCAAAAGGTGTTTTATGATTGATAATTGATTTTCATTAAAACCTTTGTTATATTGCAAAAACAATTTCTATTGAGCAATACACGATTGTTTTTCTAATCTCTTTTCATCAATCGGTGGACTTAAATTATTTGGTTCACTCACTCCGTGTTGTCTTCTTTGAGGCGTTAGGTTTGAAAACGGCTAAACATTCTTGAAACCACATCAAGGAAATTCTTAAGAATTATTCACGATCCGCAGGCGTTACTTGTCTTGATCAGCGAGGGCAAGTGGGCGTGTACCTCAATTCATCGAAAGTGATCAAAGACACTTTCGTTGCAATTTGTGCTAAGCTGTCTTATGCGGTACCACACGGCGTTCGGTGATCCGAGGAATGGGCGGTCAATCCATAGCCGCATGCTCACACAACACATTCATCTCAAAAGATATCATGATTGGTGCATCAATGACTCACGATATTCTAACTCCATGCTTACCCTTTCTGGCTAGCGCCAATATCATGAATCAGCGATGCTTCGCTACTCGATGAGAAGATATCATGATCGAATGTGAGCATGTGGGTCGAAAGTCACAACATCACATAATACCAACACCACAATGGATGTCGGAGATTTTCTATTAGTGATGATCTCAAAAGGCGGCTCAACATTATTATCCGTGGATGGATTAAAGACCTCCACTTGGATTAACCAAACATGCAATGAGTGGAATCAATGACTGACTTGAAGCAAAATACTACATCAAGAATGCAAGATCAATTGTTAATGTAATATCTGGTTGTATTCAATGTCATTTTAGTATATGTTTGAGGTGACCTCCCTTAGGGGGAGATTGTTAGAATTAGAAATTCCCGGTATTAAAGAGTCGGTCACCTCAAGTATATGTAATGGTTAGAATGCTCGTAGTCATAGTTATATTTAGTTAAGTAGTATTTATGTTTAAAGTAACACGTGGAGGCCAGACCGGTCTTTACCCACTTTATGCTGATCTACGGCCGTTGTGTGGCGTTTATGTAAGACTATAAATACTCTCTACCTCCCAAGGTAGAGAGTTGGAGCTCATAATAATAGTTTTTCTTTCTCTCACTAAGTTCCCTAAACCTCTAACTTTCTCTTTCTAGAACTCACCATTGCTCATACTTTGTGTTATGGTTTGATGTGTATGTGAAATCAATATCCAACC
>OU343216.1:7897368-7923468 GCA_910596185.1 Chrysanthemum makinoi | reverse complement strand
CGTGGAGCAGAGGAGAAATTTGCCTATAAATAGAGAGCCATTTCTTCATTCTAACTCACCCCTCTTCTTACTAAATCTCTCATACACTCTCATTCTCTTCTAACATATAGATCACTTGATCTAGAGATTTGTTCTTCTTTCTTTCTATTTGTGATCCTCATATAGGTCCTTCTCTAAGGCGAGATCACGAGCATTCTACAAGTCATCCAAGCAAGGGGTCCTTGATTGATTTGTCACTCCGCAAGATTTCTGTAGCGAAGATCTTGTATTTGATATTTCACATATTTGTTGTGTAATAGTTGTGTTGGTTTGGTCCACCGTGCTACGGACTCGGTATCTAGCTTTGTACCGGAAAAAGTGTAAGCAACGTTGTGAAGGCTTCTCCGCCAAGTGAAGGAGTTTGTTGACATAGTGCTTGAACTCTGGAGTAGGTGACTCGGGGAGTGGAGTAGGCAAGGAAGGTGACCTTGTAGCCGAACCACTATAAATCGGTTGTGTCATTTCTATCCCTTAACTTTATTTATTTGCTTGCATTATCATTAGATCTACATGTTCTCAACATCCATACGATCTCACATAATATCGGATCTAAAGTTTTTTTGAAATCAACTTTAAATCGGCAAAACTATTTAACCCCCCCTTCTAGTTTTCCACAGTTTGTTTATCAACATCCAACACACACATCCAAATAGATTGACATAAATCGATCTAAATAGATTAAAATGAAGTTTTAATTGGTAAAACTATTCAACCCCCCTTCTAGTTTTCCACACTCCAGATGTCATAATCAAACTTATCAAGCAACTTCAGGTTCGACTTAACAATACGGTTAGAATTGTTCGAACAGACAATTGCACAGAGTTCGTTAACAAAGACTTAAGTCAATTTTATGAAAGTGTTGGAATCAGTCATCAAAGAAGTGTTCCACGAACTCCTCAACAGAACGGTGTAGTTGAAAGACAAAATCGAACTCTTGTGGAAGCCGCAAGAACAATGCTAATTTATTCAAAGGTTCCAATGTTTCTCTGGGCTGAAGCCATTGCCACTGTTTGCTACACCCAAAATCGTTCCCTCATACACACATCTCATGGAAAAACTCCATACTGAACTTGTCCATAAGCGAAAACCTGATCTTTCCTACCTTCGTGTGTTTGGTGCGTTGTGCTATCCAACAAATGACGGTCAAGATTTAGGTAAATTAAGAGCTAAGGCGGACATTGGAGTTATTTTAGGTTATGCATCAAATAAGAAGGGTTACGAATCTACAACAAAAGAATTCGAGATATCATGGAAACTATTCACGTCACGTTCGATGAGCTGTCCGGGAAAATGGCTTCAGGACAATCCAGTTCTGGACCCGCATCACAACCTTCATCAAGTAGTCCTATCAGTTCTACTCTTGTTCCAAATCCCTCACCAACAACTCCTTATGTACCTCCTTCAGAAGATGATTTGAAGAAATTGTTTGATCCAATGTTTGATGAACACTATGAGCCAAGTGCTAATGATTTGTCAATTCCATCAACGAGGGTTCCTATCCTGTCCAGCGAAGTTAACTCTTAGTTTCTATGTCATTAAGTCAAGAAGCAGCTGCTGCTGATCACTCTGTCTCATCAACAAATCATCAATCATCGAGTGTACGTCATGGATGTGTGTCTGGCACCTATGATGGAGATAACCCTTTGCTACTCACGAAGATGCCCCTTTGAAAGCATATTTGCTCCGAAGCATCATAGAACCATCTTCATCAGGATAAATCGACTCTGCTACTTCGGTTCCTCAACAACAACCACACAAACACCTTAGAAAATGGAGACATGATCATCCATTGGAAAAAATCATTGGAAATCCCTCTCGTCCAATATCCACTCGCAAACAACTTGCAACTGATGCCTTATGGTGCTTCTTTAATTCCGTACTATCCAAGATCGAACCAAAAGACGTTAAAACTGCCATGAATGAAGACAACTGGTTCAATGCCATGCAAGAAGAAATTCATGAGTTTGATCGACTAGATGTATGGGAATTAGTACCTGCTCCTGATTGTGCTATGATCATCGCTCTAAAGTGGATCTTCAAAGTAAAACTTGATGAGCATGGTGATGTATTAAAGAACAAGGCACGATTGGTTTCAAAAGGATACCGTCAAGAAGAAGGTATTGACTTTGAAGAATCATTTGCTCCAGTTGCTCGTATCGAGACAATCAAAATCTTCTTGGCTAATGCTGCAAGCAAGAACATGGTAGTCTATCAGATGGATGTAAAGACGGCTTTTCTTAACGGAGATCTTAAAGAAGTCGTATACGTCGGCCAACCTGAAGGCTTTGTGAATCCAGAGCATCCTACTCACATCTATCGTTTGAAGAAGGCTCTTTACGGTTTGAAGCAAGCTCCAAGGGCATGGTATGATACGTTATCGAAGTTTCTTTTATCTGGATTGACAAAGGAGATTGATCCGACATTGTTCACCAGAAAGTTAGGCAAACACTTAATTCACGTTCAAATCTATGTTGATGATATTATTTTTGCCTCGACTAACCCCAATGAATGTGACCGTTTTTCAAATGAAACGGGTTCCAAATTTCAAATGTCAATGATGGGACAAATGTCATTTTCTTGGGATTACAAATTTCACAAAGTCCAGGAGGCATTTTTATAAATCAATCTAAATATGCAAATGAGATTTTAAAGAAATTTGGATTTGATTCTTGTGACCTGTTGACACTCCCATGATAGAGCGTACTAAACTGGATGAGGACCACTCGGGGATCATGGTAGACCAAACGAAATATCAGATATGATTGGATCCACGATGTACCTCACGGCCATAGATCGGACATTCTATTCATTTGTTTGCATGTGTGCTAGATACCGGGCTAAGCCTACCAAAAAGCACCTTGAAGCGGTTAAACGGGTCTTTCGGTATCTCAAGGAACCATCAATATGGGACTTTGGTACCCGAGGACACGGTATGTCACTAACGCCTATGCGATCTTTGATCATGCAGGGATGTCAAGATACACGCGTCGAAATGCGTCGGAGGTGCTTTCGGTTTTGGGCGATAAGCTTGTGGTGGTCTTCTAAGAAACAAATGAGTACTTTGATATCCTCTGAGGTGAATACATAGCCATGTCATCTTGTTGTGCTCAAATCCTATGGATGAGATCCCAATTATCTGACTATGGCTTTGTATTCAACAAAATCCCTCTGTATTGTGATAACAAAAGTGCATGCAACAACGTTCAACACTCAAGAGCAAAGCACATCGACATTCGACATCATTTCATCAGGGAGCAAGTAGAAAATGGTGTGGTGGAACTTTATTTTGTGATGACTGAATACCAGTTAGCAGACATCTTCACCAAAGCTCTTCCTAGAGAGCGTTTTGAGTTTATCCTACCACGACTTGGTCTAAAGAGTCTACAACCAGAAACACTCAAACGTCTTCAAGAGGAAGACGAGGAGTAAAGGTCTTTCTTCATCCATCTCTTGTAAATATTTATTCGAAAAACAAAATACAAAATTACAAAACCTACAAAAAGCAAATAGAAAAATATAAAACTTTCATAAAATCCATAAAAACTTGAAAATCTTGAAAAATTTCAAAAAAATATTGTCATTTTGTCATGTTTTTCTCGATTCGATAATATCTACGGTCTTTGTGATGTCATTCAAAGAATGACACGGGTCTTTAGATGTTGTTCGAATGTTCACACATACAAAAAAAAAAGAAAAAAAGAAAAAAAAAATCAAAAAATATTTTTGGGAGAAAGTGAAACTATGGTTTATTGTCATTTCAGGCAGTAACCCGGTTTTCAAAGAAAGAACAGAGCCATACTTTATCTTAAATCTTCAAACCTCATGCTCTGATTCTAAAAAAAATGTTTGTCGTCAAAAAGACAAATGTTTCCTTTCAAATATTTTTCTTCAAATGATTCTTGAAAAATATTTGTCATCTAATGAAAACAAAATTGCTTTGAAAATACTTCGGACTTTACTTTTGAAAATCATCCGGGCTTTTCATTTGTCAATATCTCTATCCTTCAATCAACAACATATGTCATTGATTGAGGGGGAGAATGCTTTCAATCAAAAAGATTATTTTTCAAACAATTGGCACGTAATCGAGAAAAGTCTACTCTTGAATAATCAAAAGGAATAATGTTTTACAATATTGTATACAATTGGTACAAGACCTTTTTTATTATTATGTTTTCAAAAGATACTCAAGCATGTTTAATCTTTGGAGTCTAAAGTCTCAAACTTGATCCTTATCGGTTAAATGTTTCTCATAATCAAGTCACATCTCCCCTCAAAAGCGTTCAAAATCAAATTAAATCTACAGAGATCACAAATCTCAAATGATTTGAAAATTGTGATCGGAGGAGAATTTGTGATTTAAATTGGATTTAAACTGGTAATTCGAGAAAAGGTTTCATAAGTGTTTATCAAGCTTTCCTCCCCACATGTGCCAAACGATTTCAAATTTTCCATGCACATGTTGAGGGGGAGCATCTTTTTTAAACCACAAAGAATTGAAACGTAATTGATTTGTCTCTAAGTGCAGGTTTCCCTAATATGTGCAAAACACTTTCAAATCTTTATGCACATATTGAGGGGGAGCAATTTCTTGAAAACCTCATCCTTTCCAAAATTATCCTTAACAAAGTATGAAAATTACTAATCTTGATCAGGAAAGTGATGTTGATATCTTTTAGAAAATGGTAATCAAAGAAGTGAAACCTTCCTTTTGTCTCTGTGTGCCAAAACGATTTCAAATACATGATGCACATGTTGAGAGGGAGCTCTTTTTCTAAAAATATCAAAAAAAAATCAGGTATAAAATGCTTTGATATTATATCACAAGTATCTGGATTGAGTTTCAAATGGTTTTCAATTGGTTCCAATGGCAGATGAACAATACCAAATAGACAGACAAAATTTACTTTATGCATGGAGTTATAAGGATGGTTAGGTTAGGTATTCGTTCCCACGATCCCGCCAGAGCCGGAGGGATCTACCCAGAGAAAATCCACTATATAGTGTAGAGTCCTTAGGTATGATGAAAAAAAGGAGAAAAGTGAGATATGGGAAGAGTGCAGACCGAGATAGAGCTAGAACTGGAATAAACTCAACAAGGTTCTAGTTATGAAGTCTCGGTAAGCACTGAAGGGGTTGAAGAATGAAAAAGAAATGAATGTGAAAAAGGGTGAAAAGAAATAGCCCTTAATAATTCAACCTTAGGGGAAACGGGTTCAATACATATGCTACTTGGTTGTTACTAAGGTAACACGGTATTGAAGACAAGACGTCATGGACCCATGGCGCCTGCACTAAACTTCCCAAGCTACTCAAGCTCCTCTTAAAAGGAATTGTTTCATTCTCACGGGGAACCTACATAATCTATCGACTATCTCCTAGAAATTGTTGATATTGAAGAAGAGACCTCTCGTAGTCTCACATAGGAAACCAAAGTGCACAATTGAGTCTAGATCCAAGAGATCATCCACAATATCTCATTAGGACACAAAAATTAATGAAGACTTGCTATTTTACACAATGTGGAAAGTAAGTATTTATTCAGAGTCCTACGCATTATCCTTGTGGTATTGCCAGAACATCCGAGTGATATGTAAAAGTATTCACGATGAAGATGAAAATCCTTCTAGAGCCAACATCAAACAAGCTCTTGGTGGGTGACATGTGAGATCTTTCATAAGATCAAGCTTGAGACAAATAGATAGAAACGATGGGGCAATTCAATCATTAATCAACCTTAGTCCAGGATTGGAATTGACGAATACTTTTGGAAAAACCATTCGATGTGCAAACCTTCTTTTCTCTAGCACGTCGAATGTGTATTCATATTTTCAAACACAAAAAAGTATCTCTGATTGAAAAAATACATTTGAAAAAATCGTTCGATGTGCGAATCTCTTCTTTTCTCTAGCACATCGAATGTGTACTCTTTTCAAATACAAAAAGTATTTATGATTGAAAATTGATCTTTCTTATAAAACCTTCGTCGTATTGCAAAACTCTTTCTTCTAAGCAATACGCGATTGTTTTCAAATCAATTTTTCATCATTCAGTGAATCTCAATTATTTGGTTCACTCACTCGTGTTGTCTTCTTTGAGCGTTCGGTTTGAAACGGCTAGAGCATTTGCGAAACCCTGCCAGGAGATTCTTGAATTATACATGATCACGGGAAGTACTTGTACTGATCAGCGGGAAGCTGTGGGCGTGTACCTCAATTCAACGAAAGTGATCAAAGACACTTTCGTGTGTTTTATTGCTAACTGTTGTTTGTAGATACATTTGGACGGTTGCAGCTGATCGAATTGAGAAGTCAATCCAAAGCCGCATGCTCACAACATCCACGCTTAATTGAAGAAATCATGACTTGTGCATATTTACAGAACACAGCTCGATATTTTTATACTATGTTTACGCTACGCAAATATCATGAACCATTAAAGCTTCGCTACTCACGATGAAAAGATGTCATGATTCAAAAGTGCGAGCATGTTGGTCCGAAAGTAACAACTTTACATGAAGGCAACACTACAAAGGGTGATCAAGAGATTTATTGTGGCTGATAATCTCGAAGAAAGCTCGAAGATCATCAAAGATGTGGATCAGTTAAAGGCCTCCACTAAAAGTACAAAACTATGCGGACTTTGAAGAATCGCTACTAAAGCACAAAGTTTGCGGAACTTGAAGAATTGAAGTCTACGAGTTCAGAACTAAAGACAAAGATAGAATGCTAGGATGCAATATGTATTTTATGGGGTGACCTCCCTTAGGGGGAGATTGTTAAGAATTGGTAAATCCAGTTATTAAAGTGTCGGTCACCTCAAGTATATGTAATCGTTAGAAAG
Organism: Chrysanthemum makinoi; assembly: GCA_910596185.1. Classification (NCBI taxonomy): domain Eukaryota; kingdom Viridiplantae; phylum Streptophyta; class Magnoliopsida; order Asterales; family Asteraceae; genus Chrysanthemum; species Chrysanthemum makinoi. The sequence continues at coordinate 7,916,586 of OU343216.1, read as the reverse complement.
CTCGTAGTCGTAGTTATTTAATGTTAAGTAGTATTTAGTTTAGTAACACCGTGAAGGACGGACGTGTCTTTACCCACTGTATGCCTAATCCACAGCCCGTTGGTGGCGATTTGTGTAAGACTATAAATACCCTCTACCTCCCAAGGTAGAGGGTTGGAGCTCATAATAATACATTCATTTTCTCTCACTAAGTTCCCAAACCTCTAACTATTTCTCTCTCTAAAACCTTATTGTATACGCCCCATTTGATCATGATTTGATGTGTTTGTGAAATCCAATATATTACAAGAATGATGATAAATGCGTGCATGCTCCCCCTTGACGGTTGCTCCCCCTTGTTTGAGGCGTCAGGGTATGATTAAAAACCTACAAAACAAATATTAGTGCAAAACTATATTTGTCATTGGACGAGTAAGTGATATACAACAAAGTGTGTATAAGATGCATTCAGTAAATTCTTGACGGAAGCTCCCCTTGCTCTAGGGCGTCAAGATGAACCTTCAAAATAAATATTAGTATAATAGAAGCTTTGTCTTTAGAAAAATATGTCATATACAACCAAGTGTATAGGCGATGCAATATGAGTGCTTAAAGGATATTCCTCCTTGTTCGAGGGTGTCAAGAAGCACCTAAAATACGAAAAATAATTGATGCAAACTTCATCCTTGGATGAGTAAGTTATATACAATCGAGTGTATATGATGATGAACCTACAATGAAAAACATTAGTGCAATATATTTCATCTTTTTCACAAAGAAAAATAAGATGTATATATGTGATAAATGATATAATCAAAGATCTCATGAAGTGTAGTCTCTTAATTACAATCATAAGAAAAGTGAGAATATAATATGATAAAAGCCTACAAAATAGTTCCTAGAAAGAAGATACGAAGTCTCCCACCGGGTGTGCCACTAGTGGTGCTAGTGTTGGTGTCGGTTTACTAGTAGGATTCATGTGGTGATGGTAGATGACTCGAGATTTACAAAAGTAAGTTTTGGCTAATCCATGGTGGTGATGATTAGTGAAAGTGGTGATGGAAGGTGGTGGTGATTAGGTAGGAAGCTATTAAGGAGTTAGAAACTCGTATGTATAGCAAATATAAAAATATGGACTCATGCAATCCTTTCGTCATGTTAAGTGACCTAAGCTAAGAGAAAGAAAAAATATGAATGGACATTGCATTTCAATGATGCATAAGGGTTATGATTTGAATGTTTTATTGATGCTAACAACCTATTGTTTTGAGCAAGTTCTCATATGCTTCAACCCAAGAGTAATATCAATAATGCGTTCTATCTAAGAATATTATAATGAAGATACAAAAAAATATGAACGTGATAACATGAGGATAAATTCATTCATTGATTGACACGAATTATAAAAATGACCTATTCTAGGTGACAATGGGAAAGGTAGTATTAGCATGGTTTTGACCGAAATGGATGATTATCACTTTGAAAAGAAGTGAAGACAATATGGAAAATACTAATAATAATGAGTACCTATATGAAGATGAGAATGACATCATATGAGTGAGAGTTGGATAGACCAACGTGTTGGGAATGGTTGTTTTGATTAATATATCGTTTGCACTGACAAGGACATGCATGATAAGCAAGAAAAGGATAAGATCCTATGATGGTGTTCTAGATAGTGAAGTTGTAAGGTGCTAGTTTAAGGAAAATCCTATATGTGGAGATGAAGACGTTTTGTAAAACACATGATTCGTTTTTCACTTGATGAGGTATTGGTGCAAACTTGTGATAAAAAGTTAAAAAGGTTGAACTAGTTGTGGTTTCGTGAACGGTTTTAGCTAAGTGGTGTTTACCTATGTGTTGGTATTTTAGAGTCTAAGAGACATAAATTTTGACAAAAGACAATTATGTGAATGGATTTCTCTCCCCTTAATTGGTGGACATCCAACATAATGTGTAATGTATCAAATAAGGAATGACAACAAAGTGTTTAGGAGGTTATTCGGGTTAACGAAAGAGATGAGCTTAGTGATGTTTTTCCGGATGATGGTTAGCATACAATGAACTTCATCCTTAAAGTCACGTACCTCTTCTCGAGATGATGCGTATGATGAGGCATGTGGTTTCCTAATAGGAAGTGAAGAGGATTAGAGTATTGTTATAACTAAATAATGATGGAGGTGATTTTTGGAAAGCGGAAGCAAAGAATGAGATTTGGAAAAGGTGGGTTGAAAGACAAAATGCAAAGCCAACCCTCTAGAACTTAATTCTATATGCTTTTAAACTATATGCAAGTGTAGGGGTCCCATAAAGCATAGTACTAATCTACGTAGCAATAAAGGGGATTATGCAAAATGAGCATATAAAAGTTAGAACCAAGTGAGATAACAAATAATTTGTTATCAACCTACAAAACAAATTTGTTAGTGACAAAAGATGTTAACATGATAGAAATCAAATGATAACATATTATATAAGCAAAAACAACACATTGCACTTAGTAGACAAGAAATCACCACACAAGATAGCATCAAAACAATCATATTATGCAAGAATACGACTTTATTCAAGACATTTCATTATGAGATTGTTTTGTCGTTAGACTTAGACACTTAAGCATACTTGGATATACAATAATCTATGTGATTAATTTGTAAGATAAAAAGGCTTCTAAAAGTTAGTCATACCAAAAGCACTTTGACAGATTATATGTGCACACGTAGCAAACAAATAGTGTGACAAGAAGCAAAAGAAACAAGATGAAAGATTCATGTAAGCCATGTTTAAGACATAACAATTTGGAGCATGTATCATTTGGATCGTACTACACATAGATGTAATGAATGCCAACTAATAGCTTTCAAACACAAATATATCATATCAAAATTATCACATATCAAAATGGCATATTATGAGTTCATAAGTAACATGTTAATCATGCTAAAAATAATTCAAAAGTAAGTATCATGCAAATAAAGTTTAGGTTTAAACGTTTAGTAGCATGAAACAAGAATACAAGCATTATAAAGATAAAACCGTACTAAGGTTTACACATTTGACTTGTTATCAAACACTAAGATAATGTCAAATCAACTTATCGTATTAAATAAGAACATGTAATCAACACATGTAAGTGCAATGCAAGTGGTTTTACTAAGGTTTACACATTTGACTAGCTATCAAACACTAAGATAATGTCAAATCAATTTATCGTATCAAACAAGAACATGTAATCAACACATGTAAGTGAAATGCAAGTGGTTTTAAAAGAAAAGTCATATATACTACTTGTTTGATTAGTATTCCTAAGGTGAGGCAAACTATCAATGTTTTAACACTTACTTTAGGCAAGTATAGGAAAACAATTTTTTCAAGTTGGAGAATGAATATGAGACTATTACTAGCGGTGCTCAATTAAGGCTAAACACGACCATTTTTACGGGTGATTCCACATACCCAACTTCTCTCCGGGAAGCAATTCAACCGTTAGGTCAAATTGAGTTTCTAGTGCAATAGGTTCTCCAGTAGTCATTCTCATGTTAGAAAGATGGTAACCATAAAAGATGATAGTTTACCAATACTTGGCTTAATGTGACACAACTAATATGCAATATAACTAAGGTGATGAAGATTTCATGTTATACACATGAATTTTAACAATGGTGTGTTTGATAAACAATATGTTTTAATCTTGTGTTTAGAATCTAAGGTTGTTCAAATTACATAGCTAATTGTATGATCTAATGGATGACATCTTTTGTGTTGAAGTGTATACTTTAAAAGTGATTTGATTATCTAAGACTAGGGAATGGAATATGTTAAATTAAGAATGTTCTCAAGAAAGCTCTTTTGGAACTTTATTTGACAAGAATCTAAATAAGGTTACTAACTTCAATAGATCATGTGTATGTTCTAGAGATGTGTAGTTTTTAACCTTGGATGTGCAAGTGTTTGAGCAAGGTTATCAAGGATTAGTATCATGCTTATGAAAATAAGATGAAAGATGTGATACAAATAGTATCTTTCAACAAATGAGATTATCACATGGGATAAAGTTATCATGCTTATGAAAATAAGTATGACAAGATGAATTGGATACACTAGTTCATAGAACTTGTTAGTTTCAAGATCATTTAGCCAATGAGGTGTAATGAAATCTCTTGTAACACAACCATTTATGTCGAAAGGAGAGAATAATGCATAGGATATACAATATCCTTTTAACAAGATGAATACTTAACGCATGATTTCTTAGGCATAATGTTTTTTAAAACATCATGTTTTCCTAAATGAAGATATGAAGCCAAAGTGTTTGAATCGGATAGTCCCATCTAAATAAACTTGGTCTCAAGATTATATTCACTAGATGATGACAAGAGGAATTCACTCGAGTTTCTTATGTATACTCCTCAAGAGTCATTGTTGCTTGGGGTGTATGATGTTGGCTTTGAGATTGCATTTTAACATATGTTGTTAAAATGTTGATTTGAGGTTTAACGAAATTTATGCAGAAGTTTAACAACAAAGTATTACTAATACTTTGATAATTTGTGAAGGTAGTACTACTTATACCTAGTGGAAATTGACAACAATTACCAAGAGCACCATGCTTATTTGATAGTTGAGGTTCTAGCCATAATGAATTATCTAAGTCCTTATATGTGGGAAAGGATGTTTGAGTTTGTTCAAACGTGCATTTGATTCAGTACAAGTGTTGGACACAAGGGCTTTTTGAGCAATACACTCAAAGAATTCAAATGATGGTAAGGATGGTGGATTGGTTGATCTAGGTGGTAGGTCTTCTAGTGTGTCTAAATAAGGATGTGGTGATGTAGGGGTTTGTTGTGCTATGGGAGTACTTAGGTTGATTATTTGTCCATAGATGTTGAACACACAAAAGTACGGATACTAATTCTTATGGTTCATTGGTTGCTACAACTAGTGGGTGAAGTGCTTGAAGTTTTGGTTATGTCTATGAAGCTTAGGGGCTGAGGTATAGGTTCACCTTGAAAGGGCACGTTTGATTTAAAGGATGCTCTTGGAAGTTCATGAGCAATACGCTTAATGGTGCCAAAAGATGGAAGAGGGATAGTAGGTGTCAAAGAGGGATAAGTGGCACATTGGGTTGTTTGTTTTGGATAAGTGTTTCAACATGTGTTGTTAAAATACTTGGGTGTTGATTTTTAGGATATGACTTTTAATGACTACAATCGTAAGTCGCATATACTTGAATATTTCAGATGAAATACTTAAGTTGTCAATCCTAATTTGTTGAGATTATAAAGCTTAGATTGAACTCAAGGATAACAAGACTTGATAGTATGTCTTTAACATACGTGTGAGTTATGACTCTATGTAAATACTTATCGTCTTGAAGGATGACACATTATTTTCATGTTAACCAAGTGAGGCAATACATGTAGATACAAAACAATATCTATAGTCATATGATAGACTTGTGTATGATATCTTTGCAAATAGTGAGTCCAGATTTGTTAGTCTCGGTAAGTCATCTAAGTCATCCGCAAACGGGTGAGGAGATGTTGGTGGTGTTTGCACAAAGTACAAGTTTTGGAGACTTTGGTAGTGAAGGTGTTTTGGATGGTTGTGAAGTAGTCATAATGGTGGGTGATTTTGGAGTACTTAAGTTTAGAAAGTTCACATCTTGAATGGGTGATGAGATGTTGAGAGGTAATGAGTTTGAGGATGAAGAGTTCAAGTTAATGAAGCAACAAGATCGAATGCTAATCCTAGTGGTTTTTCTTAAGTAAATTATTTGAGGTTGAGAATTTAGTCATTTTGACTTTGCTTTAAGAAATGCTAAGCTTGAAAAATAATGAAGGTGTGAAAATGACCATCTTGAATGTGTCGATTTATGGAACTAAGGATTCATGGATTTGATGTTAATCCATACAAAGATGGTAGTTTCTAATGAGATGGAAGTGTCTAAGATCATGTCAAACATCCTAAGTTAATCCATTGAGGATGTGTTGAGTGAGGTATGAAAGATATGCATTAACAACTATCCTAGAAACAAAATTTGGTAAATTAGATTGCGAGATTTAGTAAAATTCAACAACTTACATGGGATCCACGACACCATTTCTTTTACGGTAGGAACCCTTAAATTGGTGTCGCATGGTCGCCATGCAGGTGTGGCGTACCAAAATCCATAACAGACGGAATAAAATTAATGGTGCCGTCAGTGCGTGGAGACCAATCTTCTGAGACCCATTTTTTGGTGTGGGGACTTTCCGAAACCGAAATTTTGCTTAAAACATGTGACATTAATTATTTCTAGTTAGGAAAAGTCAATAACACATATACAAACATAGTGGAGCATAGACTTTGACCAAGGGCTAACGATTTTCACATAAGAGTGAAAATGGGTAAAATTTGATAACACACTTGTGCTATCCCCTGCATAAACGGTTAGCATACAACATTGTTTTAAGTTATTTATCATCCTACAAAAAAAAAAAACAATAAATTACATCATACAACATTGTTTTGTCCTTGTACCAAACACTCTCTTAAAACCTCCATTTTTCAAAGTACTTGACTAATTTACTTAGTACTCATTGCTAAGTGAGTTATGACATTTCATAAGTTATGCGAGATGTTAGTATAACCTATGCAAATAAAGTGATCTAATTCTACAGCGATGGTAAAACAATTTTCCAACTTAGTGCACAAAATCTAGCAAATATCCTATTGTGCATAAACAAGAAATCGTCAAACAAGCGAATAAATAACATGGCAAGATTGACACTTATATTATGAAAACAAACAAGTGTAAACAACAATTTGAAAATAAGCAAGCAACATATATGCAAACAACATAAACAAGTGGTCATTTAGCATAGCATAACAGGAAAAACACTTTTCGTCATTTAGCGTTTAAATATGGCGATGTATACCAAGCTTGATTAGTTTCCTTTAAACATATTACCAAATTATTTAGTTTCAAAGGAGGTTGTATCAAAGTTCTAAGAATACCAACTTAAATTGCTTGATTCAAAAAATTTGAGTTTTTTATCATATCTATAAATTTGGTCTATTAAACTTATCAAATATTTATGAATTCTTTAAAATGATAGACTGATATTCTGGGACTTACGGTTAATGGTTATGATTTTTGAAGTTGCCCAAAAACTACATAATGTATAGACGGGTTCCAAGGAACCAAATAAAGGAATCCGTCCTTTATAAAATTTGGTGCCGTGGCCCTCTGAGACAGATTCACCAAAACTAGTATTTGACATAGAAGAATGTGTGACTTACTAGATTTCATAGTAAACATATAATACATATTTAACTACATATCTACTTATGTAACTTATCTTAAACATTCTGAGATTTTTCAACTAAATTTATAGTTATCCCAAACACTCTTTAAAATCATATTTCTTCGTAAATTTTCTATAAGCACACAATACCATACTTACTAGTTCTTTCAACAAACTTTTATTTTATTTTTCAAGAAAACCTTGAAGCTTGTATACAAAGTTACATTTAACAACAAAATTTCTAAGTATAATTGCAAGCATTTTCATATTATTTTTGCTTCAATGGTGTTAGGAATTAGAAATTCCATTATTAAAAGTCGGTCACCTCAAGTATATGTAATCGTTAGAAAGCTTGTAGTCATAGTAATATTTAGTTAAGTAGTATTTAGTTAAGTAACACCGTGGAGACTGACGGTCTTTACCCTTTGTATGCACGATCCACGCCCGATGTGTGGCGATTTATGTAAGACTATAAATACTCTCTACCTCCCAAGGTAGAGTTGGAGCTCATAATAATATCTTTCACTTTCTCTCACTAAGTTCCCTAAACCTCTAACTTTCTCTCTCTAGAATTCCACTTATACGCTCACTTGTGTTAATGGTTTGATGTGTTTGTGAAATCAATATCAACAATTGGTATCAAGAGCCATGGTTAGATCATATCTTGCACATCTTTGGATTTCTAGTGGTTTTAGGTGGTTTTTGAGTTTGAAAAAGTTTAGTGGTTTTGCATCATTTGATTGATTTCTAGTGTTAAAGTTTCGATTTTGGTTGTACTTTTGTGTTTAGAATCATCACAAGTGTTTAGGTTTTGATTTAGAAGGTTTGAATCATAGTGGTTGGGTTGTTTTGGATTGAAAAGTGGTGTTTATGTGGTTTTCATGCTAGCGACTTGAGCCACGGAAAAGTTTCTTCGTAGCGACTTGCTTCACATTTTGTAGCGAGGATTCTGGGTTTGTAGCTAGCGACTGCGATTCTGATTACAAGTAGTGGACTCTCCACTACGGGTAGCGACAATTGGTAGCGACTTGGTGCATGCGAGTTGCTCTTTAGCGACTTGTATTCCTAGCGACAGTGGCAATTAGCAAAAAGGCCCAGCTAGCGACTTGAGGTTAGCGAGTTACTACTTAGCGACTCATTGTTTAGCGACTTGGTGGTATAGCGAATTAGGTGTTAGCGACTGAAGTTAGCGACTTGGTTCAAGAATTCTTAGCGACTTATTGACGACAAAACTTCAGCGGCTATAACTTTTGATTAGTAACTCCGTTTTCCCGGTTCTACCCATCAAAAGCGACCGTGAGCGAGGAGAATATGGCTAAATCCGCTCACGGAAACAGAAGTTATTGAGGTTTTATGTTTTAGACCTAAATTTCTCGGGAAAATCGTGCATAAACCAATCCAAATCTCAACCAAACAACATCTTTGCTTATCCCACAAACAATCATAAGTCCTAACACACAATTGTCTATCATTGTGTCGATCCATCATCATCTTAACATTCCATTGGTCATTGCTTACGGTTTGGTCTTAATGATTTAAAAAATCCTTGGAAGATTCTATTTCGGTTTAAATCATAGACTTATAAAATCCATGCATTCTACCACATCATGTCTTACTCTTGACCCGATTGATTTCGAGAGGTGCTTAAATTGTATGATCTTTGTGGACAACAATGATAAAGTATGCTACCACGAGCGGTTAAAGATGTTTGAATTGAACAATGAGGATGTGAGATCTTCATGTTAAAGTACAATGAGAATGCCATAAAATGGAATCAGACATTGAGCCATATCAGCTACTTCATCCACGCACCTCATACAATTGTTATCCATAGGCGGGGATCGAACATGTAGTGCTCTTCCGGGACTTACCTACATTGACAAAAGCTTGCTGTTGAACTTAGAACAAAAGCGCAACTTACCAATAAAGAGGTTCAAAAGGATGGTTCCAGTACAGCTCTTCAAGTAATCTACAAACAATTTCACCATTCATCGTGATTGGGAATATTCACGTTCTGATCAACACTTGACTGGAATTTCCTTCAAAAAACATCTTGGAATGGAAATTAGGAATTCATTGAGACATTTATCCAACTCATGGATAATGTGAAAAAGTACATTGAAGAATCTGCTCCAAAGAATGAAGCGATGAATGAGTTAATGGAGTGCGGTTGAAAGATTGTTGTGATAAGTTGGGTAATGTATATGTTGAAGAATCGGTGTTCTTTGAATCTGAGAATATGGACAACAAAAATGATGAGTCGGATAATGGAAAAATGGAATCTTCGTGCTCAAATTCACAAGAGAGAGAGGTGCACCAGACACAAACTGTGCAAGTTAATGCAAAGGAACGCTCCATGGAAGCTTCGGATGTACCCAATAGAGATGCACGTCCGCGGCACATGCATGTCAATGCTGGTGGTGCATGGATGTTTCTGCTGTACCTAGTTGTGCATCTTCTACTCAAAATGATGATAATGAACTGCATGAGTATGTGCATTTGTGCTGATGATTCCCTTACTTGAGCTTAACATATAAGGATCGGGTTGCTATTTATGAACAGATGCTAAGTTTGAGTTGACCACCGTGAGCGGAAATGGATGTCCAAATACATAACTATTAGAAAAGTAGGTTTAGGAAGAAGTATTAAAACAAGAGTTAAACTCCTTACAAGAAAAGCTTTCTAAAATGCTAAAGCAAAACAGAACTTCAAGAAAATGTTAAAATGCTTAAGCAAGAATTCAAGGCTAAGGAATCAAAACTTTTGAATGATTTTTCCAATCTAAAAACTTTGAAAAACAAGCTTGAAAATAAGTTGTACGAACAAGGGAATACCATTCGACTTTCACATGATCACTAAGCATAGAGTCTTAAGCGATAAGCATAGCATTTCCCTTGTTGAGGAACCTAATCCAGAGGTAATTAAAAAGGCTAGAAATGCTCATAAGGTATGATGGTAATGAGATCCTTAAGCCTAGACGAAACCTAGTGAGGTGCGAGGAAGATAAGAAATCAGATGAAGTCACTAGGGAGAAAATGAATAAACTAGAAGATCCAGTGTAAAAGAACAAGATAACGATAAAACCCCATGATTACACTAAGGAAAATTGGATATCCTTATACATGTTTAAGCCTCGGACTATTGACCCACGAACAAGTGTTCGGAAAAAGGATATGGACTTGCAAAAGTGAAAATCTTGTTGAAAAGAATCCTTGTAGGAAATTCCCTAAAGCGTACATGTATCCTCCAAATACACCAATGCATTTAGTTCCTAGAACTATTGCCACTAAGAGCAAGACCTTAATCAGTCAATATGTTATTCTTCAACTATTTACCGATTTTGAGAAAACTTGTTAGAAAAGGATCACACCGGGATAGCGAAGGGAAAGGGGTTTGAGCAAATGAAAGAATGTTATTTAACCGAGGTCATGCCTTTCTTTAAACAACTAAAAGATCATTTTGAGAGTCTTAAAAGGGGATAAAATCAGATATTAAAGAAATGGAAAAGGAATTTGATGCAATGGTAGTTAAAGTTAGTGATTATGGCGTGCACAAAATATAATGAGATTGAGAGGAAGAACTTGCATACCTTAAATGAGACTCTTATTACTGAATGTGTTGCTCAAGATATCTTTTACACTGCTTCAAATTGCTCTATTAATGCTTCCAAATTTCATGAACTATCTGGCCCTCGAAAGTCTCCCATGATCGTGTCATTGAGCTTGAAAAACTAATTCTAAACTAAACGAGAAAATTGAACTGGATGATCGACAATTGGTTAAACATTTTCTAAACTAGAAGTTGAGCATTTTAATTTACAACTCAAATATCAACAGAAAGTCAAAAAAATATCAAGACATCTTGGATGCTCGAGTTTGATGCAGTTTTCAAATTAACAAGCGTGATGAACGATTCAAGCTCAGGTGCAACACGATCGAGAAGTTGAAAGCCCAAATCTCTCAATTAAAGGGTCAAACGAACAATATGACAAGCTCCCAAATGCCTCCTCCTTTAGATTCTCAGAATTCTCAAACGTTTCATCTTCAAAACCTAGTAAATGCTTTACAAAAGGAAAACGGAAGTTTTCTAGAAGAAAATGAAAAGGTTAAACGACATTTTAAAGAGTTATATGATTCAATAAACGTCACCCGTGACCAAAACAACGGAAAAATAACGTCTTTACAAAGGGAAATTGAGAATCTGAGAAGTCAGGAAATGGGAAAGCGCCACTTGTTTTCAATAAGAATGTTGTCTCAAAATCACCCTTAGATTGCAAATACCTTGTGTGAGTTAAATATATTCCTCCTCATCTTAGGAATAATGAACATGCTTTTCATGACTACCGTGCTCACCTTAAGGATAGTCTAGAATGTCTCCGTGAGATTGTCGAAGAGGATTTCATTAACAAACCTCTTGATAGTGAAATTAGGTTTGCTTGCCTCCAGGCCAAACGATCTCAAGAGTTGCTTGAATGTGTAATTGCAACATGTCCAAAACCATTAGGTGAAAAAGGCAAAGGCTGTGAGCCTTGTTCTATGCCTAGTGCCAAGCGGAAATCGTTCTATGCCTAAAGCCAAGCATGTGACCCTTGATATGCCTTGTTCCATATCTAAATTCAAGCAAGCAACATGTGATGTGCCTCCTAGAATTTCAAATCCCAGCACTTCTAGACCAGAATCGAGAAAGTAGTGAAGCCATGTAATGTTCCCATCGTTACTTCTACAGATGTTAAGATTGACACTAAAGTTAGCGGGTCAAAACCTAGAAGCTATGCCAAGAAGGATAGGATTACGCAAACTAAAAGTGATCATGATAAGGAAGTGAAAGAACACCATAGGGACAAGAAGTTTGATTTGAACAAAAGAATCGTGTTAGTTCTAGTATTAGCTCTAAGCTTACTAAAATTAATGAGGCCTTATGTCACCAAAACATGCAAAATTGTTTAATTTCATTAATCATGATAAATGTGATGTGTTATGAGGTCTAAGATTCATAACCCGGTTGAAAGTTTGGAGAGCAAAAGCGATTAAAATGAAACCTCTGGAAGGTTTTTACCAATGTAGGATTTCAGTGGAAGCCAACAGGTCGAATATTCACGAATGGCAAACCTTGCCCTTAACTAGATCCACTATGCCTAGAGTAGTGCCTGTTAAGGTTTGGAAATAGCCCCGGTAGAATAATCCCATTAAGCAAAATGTCCCTCGACTAAGTCGGATGCTTCACTATTAGCTCCTAGTGACAATGACATTGCACCTAGGGTTTCTACTGATTCAAAGATTGTTTGTACTAACCAAAAGGACCCCATGAGCACGTGGGGATCAATGTTTCAATTCTGTCTTAGATGCATTTGTCCAAAGAGGTCGTACAAATCGATCCCTGTATTTGGATTGATCTAAACATATAAGCGCTCTTAACAATGGCGTCATTCACATCGATTCGAGCCTCGTTCTTCATCATTATGAATGCAGATAACACTTGAGCGTTCTTCAAAGAAAAGTGTACGCTCTTACGTCTTTTATCTTCGATAAAGAAATTCTCTCATGAATGGCCATACTCATCTACATTCTTCATCAACAAGCTTCATGTTTTTCCACGCTCATTCAATCATCAAGTGGATCTATGTTCATTGGTGTATACTCTTATTAACTTGCTAAATCAAAGGCAACCGGATGCAATTTTTGAGGGGAAAAAGTGACATACTACATGATGATGGATGTTTGAATAATGGTTATCTGACTTTATTTTTTGTGTATGAGTGTATATTCTTTTTGATTATGAGTGAATATACTAAGGATAACTGGGATTCATTGTTTTGATTTTTGATGACTCTCCTCCAAAGCCTAATGCTTCACTTACTAAGGATAATTGGGAATCAATGTTTGGGATTCATTGTTTTCAAAGATATGTTTGATGAGTACCTTCAACCCGGCGAATGTTAATCATCAAATAAGGCTCATTCTCGGTTTCAATATTGGCGGTTCATCATCAAGAAGTACAACTTCAGACTACTCAAAAGCCCTATCTCGGTTATTCCTGTTGAGAATGATTATCATAATATTGCAGTTGCACTCATGAATAATGATCCGCTCTTTGGTATTCCTTTGCCAAATCTTCACGGATTGTTGTTCATGGATAATGAACCGCTCTTTGGTATTCCTTTGCCAAATCTTTACGGATTATTGTTCCTCATTGTGCAGCTATAAATCAACCATGAACATTGAAAATGACTACCTCATTCGCTCGAAGACATTTGTGGTGAATCTTCGGTCGGTCTCTACATGTATACCTTTAGGAAGAATGATTGATAATAGAAATCATTTGTTCGGTTCATTCGGTGGATCGTACATCCGGTTAATGGGTCTATTCCGTGTTAGGCATTGACAAAGTGATTACTTGAGTTAATCAATTATCACTTATTTGAGATTGAAGTTAAAATTCACAAAGGCGAGCTTAAGATGCAAATGCATGGAATTCTTCTTGAGTTTCAAGTTTGGTATATCAAGTTTCTTTATATCGGTGGTCACTTCAAATTGTCTACATATGGGTTGATAAAGATAGTCGGAGAAGTTTATCGTGAGTGGTCCTATGGCTCCAGACACTCCATTCGAGACCCGCACTTCAAACATCCATTGGTTCATCCCTTGTACCAATTCTTCTTGAAACTCCATATGTACCTCCATCTGAAGATGATTTAAAGAAATTGTTTGATCCTATATTTGATGAACATTATGAGCAAGTGCTAATGGTGACAATTCTACTTGAGGCGCTCATATTCCGTGAATGAAGTCAATCCTTCAATCTCAATATCATTAAGTCAAGAAGCCTACTGGCGATCACTCTGTCTCATCAACAAATCATCAAACTTCGGTGTACATCATGGAACTATGTTTATCAATAATGAAGTTAATCCCTTTGCTACTCCCGAAGATGCTCTATTTGAAAATATATTTGCTCTGAATCTTCATCGAGAACCATCTTCTTGGGAGACATCGACTCGCTACTTTAGTCCCTCAACCACTGCCACATGAACACCTCGGTAAATGGACTCACGATCATCCATTGGACAACATCATTGGAAATCCCTTCACGTATCCAGCGAAACCTTGCACCTTGATGCCTTATGGTGCTTCTTCAACTCCGTACTCTCTAAGATCGAACCAAAAGATGTTTAAACCGCCATGAATGAGAAATGCTGGTTCAATGCCATGCAAGATGAAATTCATGAGTTTGATCGACTTGATGTATGGGAATTAGTACCTGCTCCAAATTGTGCTATGATTATTGCTCAAAGTGGATCTTCAAAGTGAAACTTGATGAGCATGGTGATGTGTTAAAGAACAAGGCTCGATTAGTTGCTAAAGGATTCCATCAATAGGAGGGTATAGACTTTGAAGAATCTTTGCTCCTTGTGCCGAATCGAGCAATTAGAATCTTTGGCTAATGCGCAAGTAAGAACATGGTAGTCTATCAATGGATGTAAGGCGGCATTCTGACGAGGAGATCTTAAAGAAGTCGTCTCACGTCGATAACTTGAAGGATTTGTGAATCAAGAGCATCCTACTCACGTTTATCGTTTGAAGAAGGCCCTTTACGGTTTAAAGCAAGCTCCAAGGGCATGGTATGATACACAGTCAAAGTTTCTTCTATCAACCGGATTTAGCAAAGGGCGATTGATCCAACATTGTTCACCAGGAAGTCCGGCAAACATTTAATTCATGTTCAAATTTATGTTGATGATATTATTTTTGCCTCGACGGACCCAATGGAATGTGATCGTTTTTCTAATGAAATGAGTTCAAAATTTCAAATGTCAATGATGGGACAAATGTCATTTTCTTGGGATTACAAATTTCGCAAAGTCCGGAGGCATTTTCATAAATCAATCTAAATATGCAACTGAGATCTTAAAGAAATTTGGATTTGATTCAAGTGACCTGTTGACACTCCCATGATTGATCGAACCAAACTAGATGAGGACCACTCGGGGATCATGATTGACCAAACAAAATATCGTAGTATGATTGGATCCCGATGTACCCACGACTAGTAGACCGAGACATCTTGTTATTTGTTTGCATGTGTGCTAGATACCAGGCTAAGCCTACTAAAAGCACCTTGAAGCGGTTAGCGGGTCTTCGGTATCTCCAAGGAACCATCAATATGGGACTTTGGTACCGGAACAGGTATGTCACTAACGACCTATGCGGATCTGATCATGCGAGTGTCAAGATACTCGTCGGTACATGCGGAGGTGCTTTCGGTTTTGGGTGATAAGCTTGTAGGTGGTTTCAAAGAAGCAAATGAGTACTTCTATTTCCTCTACAGAGGCTTAATACATAGCCATGTCATCTTGTTGTGCTCAAATTCTATGGATGAGATCTCATTATCGACTATGGCTTTGTATTTAACAAAATCCCTCGTATTGTGATAATAAAGTGCTATTGCTCTCTCATGCAACAACGTTCAACACTCAAGAGCAAAGCATATCGACATTTGACATCATTTCATCAGGGAACAAGTGGAAAAGGTGTGGTGGAACTATATTTTGTGAGGTCTGAATATCGGTTAGCGGACATCTTCACCAAAGCTCTTCCAAGAGAACGTTTTGAGTTTATTCATCCACGTCTTGGCTTAAAAGCTTCCAAGAAACTCTCAAAGCGTCTTGGGAGGAAGACGAGGAGTAAAGGTCTATCTTCATCTATCTCTTGTATATATCTATTCGAAAATCAAAATACAAAATTATAAAAACCTTCAAAATCATAAATCTGAAAAATTGAAAAATCTTCAAAAATATTGTCTTTTGTCATGCGTTTTCGGTTCGATAATATCTACGGTCTTTGTGCTATCATTCAAAGAATGACACGGGACTTTAGATGTTGTTCGAATTCAAAATCAAAAAATCAAAAATATGTTTGAGAGAAAAGAAAAAATGGTTTATTGTCATTTTAGGCAATAACGGTTTTAAAGAAAAGAAACGAGCCATGTTTTACCATGTTTTCAAATTCCATGCTTCATTCTATAACATTTATCTGCTGAAAACTAAATGCTTTGAAAAATAACTCGGTCTCTATTTTTGATAATCATCAGGACTTATTTGTCAAAATCTTTATCTCTCAATCAACAACCTATGTCATTGATTGAGGGGGAGAATGATTTCAATTAAATTAAAAGTTATTTGGCATTAAATTGTTTTCAAAAGATGTACATGCATGTTTAACCAATGGAGTTTAAAATCTCAACATCAAATCCTTATCAGTTAACGCTTTCATAATCAAGTCACAATTCTCCTTAAAAGCTTTCAAAATCAATTTAAATCTACTGAGATCACAAATCTCAAATGTTTTAATAATTGTGATCGGGGGAGAAGTTGTGATTTAAATAGGATTTAAACCGATAATTCGATAAATGGTTTCTTAAATGATTATGTTTGCCTCCCGTAGTGACAAACGATTTCAAATTTTCCATGCACACGTTGAGGGGAGCATCTATCTTAAACCACAATGATTTGAAACGTGATCACTTATCTCAATGTGGAGGTTCCCTCTAGTATGTGCAAAACTCTTTTCAAATCTCGAGGCACATATTGAGGGGAGCAAAATCATGAAAACCTCATCCTTCCCAAAATGCTTTATCTACTTGATTCGATTAGGGAAGTGATGTTGATATCTTTTAGAAAATGGTAATCAAAGAAGTTAATTCTTTCTCTTGCCTCCGTGTGCAAAACATTTTCAAATACTTGATGCACATGTTGAGGGGAGTTCGTTCTAAAAATATCAAAAACAATTCAGGTACAAAATGCTTTGATAATATATCACAAGTATCTTGATTGATTTTCAAATGGTTTTCAATTGGTTCCAATGGCGGATGAACAATACCAAATAGACCGACCAACTTTACTTTATGTATGGTGATATAAGGATGATAAGGTTAGGTATTGGTTCCCATGATCCGCCAGAGCCGGAGGGATCTACCCAGGGACTATCCACTAGTTAGTGTAGAGTTCTTAGGTATGATGATAAAAGGAGAAAATTGAGATATGGGAAGAGTCGGACTAAGGCTGAGCTAGTCTTGGAATAAACCCAACAAGGTTCTAGTTATGAAGTCTCGGTAAGCAATGAAGGGGTTGAAGAATTAAAAAGAATTGAATGAGAAAAGGGTGAAAACAAATAGCCCTCCATTTATTCAACCTTAGGGCAGAAACCGGGTTCAATTCATATGCTACTGATGGTAACATCGGTATTGAAGAAAAGACGTCATGGACCCAGTGACGCACTGCACTTCAACTTCCCAAACCACTCAAGTTCCTCTTAAAAGGACTTGTTTCATTCTCACGGGGAACCGACATTATCTATCGACTTTCTCTTAGAGATTGTTGATATTGAAGGAGGAGACCCTCTCCCTAGTCTCCGATATAGGATCCAAATATGCACAAATTGAGTCTAGAGCCCCGAGATCATCAATAAATCTCATTAGGACAATTTCAATGAAGACTCTCTGTTTCAGACAATGTGGAAAGAGAGATTATATCTTGAGTCCTACATTATCCTTGTGGTATTGCCGAGAACATCGAGTGATATGCAACATATCACAATGAAGATGGAAAGCCTTCTGGAGCCAACATCTAACAAGCTCCTGGTAGGTGGCATGTGAGATCTATTATACAGATCAACCATGTGACAACTGAACAGAAACAATGGGGCGATTCAATCTTTTGAATCAATCCTGGTTCAGGTTATGGATTGACGGATACCTTTGAAAACCCGGTCTTTGTGCTTTAAAACTCTTTTCATTAGCACGTCGACCGTGTACTAATTTTTCAAATCAAAAGGTGTTTTATGATTGATAATTGATTTTCATTAAAACCTTCGTTATATTGCAAAAACAATTTCTATTGAGCAATACACGATTGTTTTTCAATTATCTTTTCATCAATCGATTGGACGAAATTATTTGGTTCACTCACTCCGTGTTGTCTTCTTTGAGACGTTCGGTTTGAGAACGACTAGGCAGCGCGAAACCTGTCAAGGAAATTCTTCGAATTATACGATCGGCGGTACTTGTCTTGATCAGCGAAGAAGTGGGCGTGTACCTCAATTCATCGAAAGTGAAAAGACACTTATGCGATTATACTTGTCTTATGCAGTACACCCGACGTTGCGGTGTCGAGATGAAGCGGTCAATCCATAGCCGCATGCTCACCTAACATTCATCTCAAAATCATGATTAGTGCATCAATGACTCGATATTTTCACTCCATGCTTCTACGCTGCTGCCAATATCATGAATCAACAAATGCTTCCTACTATGAGAATATATCATGATCCAGAATGTGAGCATGTCGGTCTGAATGTCACAACATCACATAATACCAACACCACAATGGATGTATTAGAGATTTTCTATTAGGCATGATCTCAAAAGCGGCTCAACATTATTATGGATCGATAAAAGACCTCCACTTGGATTAACCAAACATGCAATGAGGTAGAATCAATGACTACGAGCAAAGTACTACATCAAGAATGCAAGATCAATTGTTAATGTAATATCCGATTGTATTCAATGTCATTTTAGTATATGTTTGAGGTGACCTCCCTTAGGGGAGATTGTTAGGAATTAGAAATTCCCAGTATTAAAGAGTCGGTCACCTCAAGTATATGTAATCGGTAGAAAGCTCGTAGTCATAGTAATATTAAGTTAAGTAGTATTTAGTTAAATAACACCGTGGAGGATGACGGTCTTTACCCATTTGTATGCGATCCACGATGTGTGGCATTTATGTAAGACTATAAATACTCTCTACCTCCAAGGTAGAGAGTTGGAGCTCATAATAATATCTTTCACTTTCTCTCACTAAGTTCCCTAAACCTCTAACTTTCTTTCTCTAGAATTCCACTTATCGCTCTTTGTGTTAATGGTTTGATGTGTATGTGAAATCCATATCCAACAA
>OU343216.1:7828105-7897268 GCA_910596185.1 Chrysanthemum makinoi | reverse complement strand
TTCAATAATTAGACAATAAAACCATCTATTGACTAACATAATGTCTTTCGATATGTTGGTTCTTTTGGCTAAATTTATTTCAGATCACGACATGGACACTCAAATGAATGTAGATGCACCAAATGTTCTCACCATTGCTGATAGCTTCCCAAATGGCTATCCGATGAAGATTGGAAAGAACAACCTTCGTGTTGACGTTGAAACTCTCACCTGCTTTCGAGTCTTCTTGCTTGATTCTTTGTGGATATTCTCAAGAATCATCCTTATCGAGAACATGCTCTCCCATTACGCTAATGTTCGAGATCTACATTCATCGGTTACGGAACACAATGCAAAAGATCAAAGGACGAATCTTTGTGGCGTGACTCTCAACCACAAACAAGTCACTATCACACCTGCAGACTTAAGGACTGTTCTCCTCATTCCTGACATGGAGCCAACCGAATACGTTGCTGCACCAACTGAAGAGACTGTTCTCCAATTCATGATCGACATTGGTTATGACAAAGCTACAGGAGTAATCACTAAACATTCATACGTGGATCTTAAGAATATTCCTCAACCCTAGAGAACACTCTACATCATCATCACCAAATCGGTTTGCACGGTCATGACAGTGGCTATGAGCATCCCAAGCTCATGGAACTGCAGATCTTTTGGGCTTTGATCAACATGAAGCACATCAAAATTGAAGCTCTGATATGGGAAGACATGATGTCATTCCTCAAAAAGCTTGGCTTAAAGATTCCTTATATCAGATATACAAAACTGTTGATCCAAAGAGCTCTTGGACTTAATCACGATATCCCAAGAGACTCAATGACCCCAATCCGCGACATGTTATGAACCTACCTAACGTCGATTCAAGGAACAACAACAAAGAAACAAGGTGTTGTGTTGCGGATCATCTTACTACGATGAAATCAAAAAGCACTAAAAGGTATCACTGGTAGCGCTTTGTAAAGAAAGCAAAGTTGGTTTTCTCGATGACAAGCCTTCTGGTACACTTACCAGGAAAACCAGAGGAGGAAGTGCAGGAAGTGCTGCAAGCACTGAGAGTAAAAGGAAGTTCCCAAAGAGGAAACCTAGACATAGACGAAAATTTCCTTCTAAGGAAGCTGTTCCTATTCCCGTACCTAAGCCTGAACCGCAAAGACAACTAGTGGACGAAAGCTCTAGAAGATCTAATCGGATGAAGAGATCTTCTACTCAAACGGCGCAACTGATGTTCCTCCTTCATAGTCAAACCTCCGGTCCTATAGCTAAACACGACAAAGGGAAGACTCGATGTGAGCAAGAAGAAAGCTCAGGATGAAGAGCCACTAGATACAACATCTGGGGAAGAAGTTTAAAATCATTAGACTCCAACACAAAGCTAAAGAATTTGAACAAGATCAAATGCGTGGCCCCAGAGGGTCGAGTGGTGGTGTCCAATCTTCACCAATTCCTGGTGCGGTTAATCAACCCGATAAGGGAACTGGTGCCACCGCTATTGTGCAACAACAAAAGCTTCTGGAGGATTCTATTGAATGTGACTTTGAGGAACCCGCAAAAGAAAAGTCTGAGAAAGAAAAAGATGAGATTGAGACTGCAGCTCATGACAAAGAAGATGAAGAGGCCCGGACTAAGGCTGATGAAAAGACTAATTCTGGAAATGCTGAAGAAACTGATTGCGATAACCTTCTTCTAGATAGTCCAACGCGTTCTAAGGAGGAAACTTCTGAGCCTCCTAAGGACCCCGAGTCTCCTCATGTCTCCTCCTCATCAGATTCATCATCTCATTCTTCACCACCACCATCAAAAAGATCAACCAAATCCACATCCAAATCAGTGAAGAAGCGAACGGCCTCTTGGATCTCTCAAGCTAAAACTCGAATCGTTAAAGGCTGTCAAGCAGTCGAAAAGAAAGACGTGCTTTACAAAAAGCTGAATTTTCTTACTGATCAGGTACAGTATCTTCATGATGAGAATGACAAGATGCAAGTTGAAAGGGAATACGTCCAGAAGTATATGAAACGTAATCTTCAAGGTGAAATGTACGAGATGATCAGAGGTTACTCTCATAAGTTCCTTCTTGACATCGTTCTTGGAGTAACAAAGGAGATGTTTACCAAACAACTCTATCTGAATCTCTTACATCTGGCCAAGCAAACTATGAAATCAACACCAATGCATGTAAACATCAATCCAGTTGATCCCATAATATTCTCGGATCTTTGAATTGGTTAACCTGGTAGCTCAAATGTCTAAGCGCTGCGCAACATTTGCCTCCCACGAAGGTAAATTGTTTGAAGCATTCTTTGGAATACCAACTCAAAACATCAAGAAGAAGAAAAGGCCTAAAGCGTCCAAGAGCGATGAAGATAAAGATAAGGATAAGAATAAGAGTCTAAACGCCGAAGAAGTACGGTGAATCATCTTCTATGAAACCTCCACCCCAAAGGACTCGGCTCAACAAAGATCTCATCCTCGCTCTTCTCAAAACCTCGGGATTCGAGTTACCACCCCGGACTTCGAGAAAACCGGTGATCACTGAGTATCTGGTGGTGGCGATGAGAAGTCCTTGAGCCCCAACAACAACCCACCCTCCGATAAAGCAAAGAAACCAAGATCATCATCTAAGCCCGTAAGAAAAGAAGAAGAAGGCACCTAAAGGTGGCGTGGTATCATGGCTAGATGAAGATGACACTGCGAATAATGAATCGGTTTTCTACACTTGTTAATTCTACACCCTATCCATCGAAGGTCAAGATCGGTAGACGGTAGTACATTGGAGCATGCAAAGATCTTGCAAGAAAAATTCGAGTGAAGAAGATGACAAATCGAGTTGAAGCGAATCAAGAATGAAGCTTTTCAACGCTAAAAGACGTTTCGGAAAGTTCCATCGAGGTTGAATGCCATCTTGAAAACATAGTACGAGCCATGTCCAACAACATTGATTGGCTCAACCACGAAGCAAACATCGACTTCTCAGAAAGACAATGCTTTACTACACCGGTCTAAACCTCTACCAACGATTGGCCAACGGTCGACGCCTAAGATTCCATTTCCGCTACTTCTTCAACAAAGATTTGGAATTCTTCTACACGGTGGCGATGGTTCAAGGAAATCGCTACATCACTTACACTTCCGTCCCTCGGCAGCCATATACTCAACCGCATAGCCATCGAAGAAAAGGCTACTCACTTGTTTTCTAACGAGTGGAAGCGATATGGCGTCGATGCAATGTGGGATTCACCATTGGCGAAGCAGCGAATCTACTACAAGAAGAGTTGCCGGTTGAAAGTCTCAACATGCGCGTGTATAGTACTAAAGGGATCGTTGCTATTAAGCATGTTGATCTTTCGTCTAAATGGGACTACACTTTCCTAAAGAATATCGTGGTCAAAAGACAAGACGAAATGGATTATGCATTACGTAAGCGGACTTTGAGAATTTGTCTCTCGCGACATTGAAGATATGTATCTTGCAAAAAGTTGGGACGCATGAGACAATTCTCGACTGAAGTTCAACGTGAATTCATCAAGTCATTACTTATCTTCATCAGAAGCATCGTGATCAAGGAGCGTGTAGAAGACTTACAACTTCATTTGTTGAATCATATCGAGACCGTGTCAACTTCACGGACCTCAGCTAGAACTTCCGACATCAACCGCTTACACAATACACACTCGTCAGCAAACCATTCGGCATAGTTTATCGCAGTGAACTTCAACGAAATTGCTTGATGGCGTGTAGAGATCTTCACAAGTTTGGGGATCACACATTGAAGAAGGTTAAGGACGGATTGGCTTATAGGTTGAAGGATATACATGAAGACATTGGGACACCAAAGCGATGGAACTCTCGGGGACGAGCGGGATGTGAAGAGGATCATCACAATGATTGATGAAGGTTGTATCGAAGGGACGATTGAGAACATTAGAGAGCTTTGTAGGTGGTCGATCGGGATTAATCTCACCGGCTATCAAGCGCGGTTCGCATTCTGGCAACATTCTTGGACTACTTGGTACCCCTTAAACTGCTTCTATTTCATATACATTTGGATGTGTGATTTATAATGACTATGGCTTATGCACATATATCAGTGTACAACCCGTTCTTGTAATGAAAGGACCCTATGGTACGCTTCAGTGCCACAATCCTTATAAAAGGAGCGAAAGCTTCTTACTTTTGAGTAAAACCTATCAAACCTTTCATTTTTTTCAAAGGTTTTACTCAAAAGAACAAGTACTTCCCCTTATGATTTTTCAAAACCTCAACCGTTTATATCACTTGTTGAGGGGGAGTATTTGACTCAAAAAATTTGTTCACAAAAAGTTCTTTGTGTAATCTTCCCACAAAACTCAAAATAGTCATATTTATTCTCAACATTTCTTTAAAAAATAACATTTATATGCCATTTTTTAGGGGGAGAAAATTATGTGATAAGAAATATGTTGTGTTTTGCTAGTTGAATCCTCGTGTGAAAGGACTTAAACCCATGAATTGACGGGAACTAAACAGTCATACATTGAAAAGATTTGTCTTCCAAGACTTATCCAAGTAAATTGTACCAATTCGAGAAGCTCTTGATAGACATCTTCAAGGTAGTTATTAGAGCTCTTGATAGACATCTTCAAGTAAATTGTACCTTTCGGGGTTGTCCACATCTTCAAGGTAGTTATTAGAGCTAGTTGTCACCTAAAATCTGACAATGTATCTCTTTAACTATGCAACGTAATCGCGTCTCGCAAGGAACTGTCTATCTTGAGTCGATCAATTCAAAAGTGCACTTCTCTCACTTTGTCTTGATTGTCAAAACTCTTAAGCACATGTTGAGGGAGTATTTACGAAAATCTAAAACTCTTGAAGTGTTCAAACATGTTTTCATTCACAAACACTTTGAGAGATTTTCATGAAAAATGGTTTTATGACAATGGAGTTATAAGGTGATTAAGGTTAGGAATAACCGTCTATGATCCGCTGAGGGAGGGATCTACCCAAGGACACTACCAATAGTTAGAATTAGAAGTCCTTAGGTATGATTATAAAAAGGAGAAAATGAGAATCGGAGAAAGAAGGAGTTGAAGAATTAAAAGAAATGCAAAGAAAAGGGTGAAAAGAAATAGCCCTCCAGATTATTCAACTTAGCGGAACGGGTTCAATTCATATGCTCTTGGTTGTCACTTGATGACGCCGGTATTAAAGATTAAAAGTCATCATGGACCTAGTGACGCATGCACTAAACCTTCTTAGCCACTCAAGTTTCTCTCAATGAAGCTTGTTTCACTCTCACGGGGAACCCTACATAATCTATCGACTTTCTCTAGAGATTGCGATATTGAAGAAGGAGACCCTCTCCTAGTCTCCTTTCGGGAAAACCAAATCGCACTATTGAGTCTAGAGCCACGAGATTCATCAAAAGATCTCTTAGGTACATTTGACATTTCATCACTTGTTGTTCAACAATAAGAACATCGTATTGATGCGTTATCGAGTCCTTCACGGATCTTAGCAATCTATCGAGAACATTTATGAGAGGTTCACAATTGTGATCCTTAGTGATTGAATGGAAACTCTGCGGGGTCAACATCAAACGCCTCGACGGAAGGTCACTTCGGTAACTCCCGTGGATTACGGCAGTGTGTCTCAAAGCGGTCTATAGTCATGAGGTGATGCTTGATGTTCCTCGTGACTCATCTAAGCTGTAGGTGTATTTTATCAGCGTTATCTCACTTGTGGGACTCCACCAGAGCGGCCTTTGTGAGAATTAGAGTTGTGTTTTCACACTATGCTATTAACACTCTCGAAGTTCAAACTTGTAAGTGCCGGAATCCGCTTATTATTAACCTTTCTTATGTTTTCTTCTTATGGAAGCTCTGGAGCGGAATGATCATGCAGATTCTTCACATGATCATGCCAACATCATCACTAATGGAAGTTCTCTCAAAAGGCAACACAAAAGTCGGAATGATTCTTCGTCAAGTCAAAGAATCTACAAAGTTTAAAGACTTAAAGAACTTCATCGATCTTGAAATCCAACGTCAAAAGCGTGTGAGCATGTTGAAGAATGGCGTGGAACCGGAGCAACGAAGCTGACTGGCGGAACTTGATCACGGACAACAACAACATACTATCACTACTATCACAAAGAACAATGATCAAAGAACA
Source organism: Chrysanthemum makinoi (assembly GCA_910596185.1). Classification (NCBI taxonomy): domain Eukaryota; kingdom Viridiplantae; phylum Streptophyta; class Magnoliopsida; order Asterales; family Asteraceae; genus Chrysanthemum; species Chrysanthemum makinoi. The sequence goes on along the minus strand of OU343216.1, from coordinate 7,891,115 downwards.
AAGATAAAGATGGCGTCAAAGCGAAACTGTTTAAAGAAAACAATTTCTCTACACTGGGGAGATTGTTCAAATCAAGGCACTTCTTCTCACAAGAAAGAAGAATGTCAGAAGACGTCAAAGCTACTATTACATCAACACCTTCACCGTTTACATTCATTCATCACCAACACTAAGGGGGAGATTGTTGGAATCACTCTTAATCCTAATTCAAGTGTTAGTGATTCATATGTAATAGTTAGCTTAATTATGGCCTTGATGTTAGTTATTAGCTTAGGCTTATGTAGAAGGCCCATAAGCCTAGGCCCAAGTACAATAAGGAAAGGAAGGGACTAGGAGTGTTGCCCTAGCTCCCTCTCCTATAAATACTATGTAATAACCCTCACTTGAGGGTTGGTTGTTCAATTTATTCACTTACACATCTCCTACGCATAATTGGTCAAGACATACGAGTGTATGTGTGTGTGTGTGTGTATTGTTCATCCGATCATTCTCTCTTCTATATTTCTACATATTGATGCTTGTGTTACTAATATGGTGACCTAACACCTGGAGTACCAAAATCTCCACCACCTCCTCCTCCGACAGGTGGAGCTGGAACATCTGGAACTGGTGGATCTTCCACGACCTTGCTACAACACAAAAGACAAATCCTCCAACACCTCCACCAGAATCTTCTAAACAAACTGGCTCATCAGGTGGTCAAGGGTCTCAGAAGACTTCTACGGCATAGACCACTGTTGATTCTTTGTTCACACCCACCTTTTCCACTATCCTAGAAGAGCAAATCTAAATGAAGAATCTTATGTCATGCCAGAGTCAGAATCAGAAGATGATGACGCTTCCACCAAGCATATCCCTAAAGTTACTGAAGATGAAGATTGGTGGGACGCTTATATTGAGGGTAAACGCATCAAAACATCTAGAGCTGCACCATCCAAGGATATGTATCAAAGGCGGCTTACAAAGAAATACCTCAAACTCTGAACCTTCATGGGCCATTCACGAGTCTTACTTGATAATCCACGACAACAAGCGGGCAACCACTATTACTGACCCGACTATGAAGCCCCTCGGAAGATTCACTCTTACATAACACTAGGGACATGGGAAGCTTCATGAAATGGTTTTGTGAAAAGAAGGGAATCTCGTCAATCACTCCTAAAGATCTTAAAGGCACAGCATTTGAAATCATCAAAGTCTTCCATTCTGATGCCGGTCACCTTTAATACCAGATGGAAGAATGCCACAAGATGCTGACTGATCAAGTTGATGAGCATATCAGTCGTTTTGTTGTCAACCATACTCTTCCTCTTGGCGGTGAACCCGAACAAAAGGCTATACAATCAGATTTATTCTTCAACCAAGACCTGGATTACCTACGGGCTAGAACAGAAGGAAGAAGACCAGCCTTATCTATTTCCAAGATGAAGGTACGCAACCTACTTAGATCTAAGTCTTGAGCGCTGTGATGGAACATTCTGATCATTTACGGGTTGACAAGGAACAAGTATCGACATTGTTTGTCACCGGCATTTCTCATTGGTGGTTCAAAAGAAGAAATTCTACATTGAAAGACATGGTGCGAGAAAAGAAGCACAAAGCATCGATCTAAAATTTGGGAATTCTAAGTGTGGTCAGTGTGGAAATCTTCCCAAATTTATGGCTATGATTATCTGAATAAGATCGTCTTAAGAAGAGCTGACTTGAAAGACCATGTTATTGAAGAAAATGACTTCAAGCACTTGTTCCCAAGTGACTTTAAAGATCTGTACCTTTTGAACCTCCAAGGGCATCTTAACCATCACTTGCTCGTGAAAAGAAGTCCTACTCTTTGCCGCAATCTATGGATAAGGGGGTTGGTGATACGACAAAGAGTAGGTGACTTTCAACTTGGTATTGAAAGCTACCAGACTCAGGTCAATTGATCTGTGCTAAACCGTCAAGCTATCTCACACAAGCTAGCCACTTGTGAATGGCTAACCGTAAGAAACTTAAAACAGTTAAAACACAAATGCAATGAAGATCTGGAGAATATAATGAATTCCCGGGTCGTTAAGTCCCACGGAGACTCAATGGTGTGTAAACACTTGATCGGATGATAGAATGATCACTAAGGATAGTGATCAGTAAAGGTTTTGATGAATTTATTACACTCTTGATTGATTGGAATGTATTTGGACCTGAATTGGAAAGCACAACAATCGAGACACAACAAATGCAAATCGTAAGTTTAAAAACTACGATAACGCATGCAAAATAAAAAGTGATATCTAAGAAATAAAAGACCTAAAAATATGAAAATGACATTTTTGAAATCCTAAAAATAAAAGAAAATTATTAGAAAAAGAAAATTATTTTTACAACTATTTAATTAATTATTATTAATTAAAAACTATTTTAACTATTTAAAAATGACCTAAAATAGAAGAAAATATAAAATAAGGCTAGAAAAATAAAATTATAATTGAGAAAAATCTAAAATATTATAAAACTAATTTCAAAACTAAAAATATATTTTTTACACTTTTATCTAATTATTACTAATTAATTACTATTTAAAATACACTTAAATTCTAGAAAATATAAAATAAACCTGGAAAAATAAAATTTCAACTTGGAAAAATCTAAAATATGATAAAACTAATTTTAAAACTGAAAAGATATTTTTTATACTTTTTAATTATTTATTACTAATTATTTAATACTTTTAACTATTTAAAATTATAATAAATACTAAATAAACAGAGAAAATTATGAAACCTTTTCTAAAAATAACTTAAGGTGACAGAAAACTAAGAAAAATATAAAAACAAGATTTTCTTATTAATAAGATGAAAAGAAAAATCAAAAAGCTAAAAACTATTAAATAAACGCTATCACTATTTTTAAATTGATGTTTTTCTGGTTTTTCTTTTTGAAAACTACTTAAATACTTAAAATATGAAACTTTACAAAGACAAAATTTTACAAATTTAAAATAAGGAATGACAAGCTTATGAGCAACAGTTGAGCTTAAGAGCTTATTTTGGTGAAACAAGCTAAAACAAGCTCACAAACTGAAACAAAAGCTCAATAAAGATGCAAACAAGCTAGATGAACTGAAATGAAGCCAAAAGATACAGATAAGCACACTGATAAGCTAATAACAAACAAATAAGCACTTATGCTAAACACAGAAATGGGACAAGATTAGAGCTTATTGCAGCCCTAGCAAACAAGCTAGAAAATGAAAAACCAAGCTTGAGACCTCAAGATGGGTAGGTTGGCTTTCCAAAAAACCAAGATTCAAAGTCTAAGTCTCACTAATAAGCTCAGGTGAGCTTATTAAAATGAGCAGATCACACAAACCCTTGGCACAAGCACAATTTTCGACAAGTACTCAAAAAAGCTAGTTAAAAGTACTTAAAAGTCTGATTAACAGAGAACTAGTATTTTTCTAATTTAGTTTAGCAACTAAACTTTGATAACCCAAAAGCTTTTAAGCTAAATCTAACTATTAAGCACACACTAAAATAAGCTTTTTAATCAAAAACGACCAAATGAAAATATTTGACTTTTATAAAAACTATCTAAGTTGACTTATATGAACTTTAAATCACTACTACTCAGCGATTGTGTTGTTTTAAGGTATATTAAGACTTATTTGATCTGTATTAACAACTTATAAACACAAATACATGATTATTAAGCATGAAATTCCAACAGTGAACAAGAAAGATGTGATCAATTGAGATTTTGACTTTTGATGAACAAAGACTGGTTTTCTTGTTTGTGCTTGACTATTATGACTATGTTAAACAAACACCAGCGGTGTACAATAACTAGAACACTCTCAAACACAAGGGAACCAAACACTACCTTCTAAAACTGTTTTATGATTTTCAAAGCCAAATACTGATTCGACCATGCAATGGATTTCAAACTTTATAATATCATTTAATGATCTTGAATGAACATTAATCAACAACAATAACAACATACAACAAAGAGATTAAACTTATGCTATTAAAACTGTCAAAGTGAGATTTTTATAAACTACAAATCTAAAATAACAACCAACTGATTTTAATGGTTAGATTTATTTAATTAGAACTAATAAACAATAAAACACAAAGATTAAAGCTACTAAATAACCAAGCGATTGAAATGCAAAATGAACAAAAGGCTTACAAATGGGTATCCAACTGCAATCACAGAACCAATGATCAAGACCAATCCTAAAGGCTTACCATTAAGCCACTAACCCAAGGCCATCCAAAATTCACCCTGCTCCAGCTGTGAATGCCATTTCCAACGGATTTTTTATTTTTTTCAACTATTTATTTGGATTTTTGGTGATTTTGTGTTTTTGCTTCTAAACTGGATTTTAAGGTATCTAATAGCTTTTAAAAACTATATAGGAGCTTATGTGGCTTATTCAGTCCATAAGAACATCTACAAACAATATTTGATCATTCATGAGATTTTCAAAATAAGGAAAATTTGCATAATCTGAAATATAACTTGATACTGGAATTGAGGTTTCACAAAAGCTTAATTATGTAATAACAACTTGAAATACAGAGTTTAATAAGCTAAAACATACACTGAGTTAAAAATAAGCTAAAACGACTTAAGAAAATGGAAATTACTCTAGAGATATTTGATACAATGCATCTCCCCACTCCTTTATAGACTTTTTGAACTCTGATGACATCTCTGATTGTTTCCCACCAATTTCTAGCCATTGGATCTCTCTAATTCATCATATCCGTCCAAGTGGATTTTGGCGCCAAAAGTCTCATAGCAGGTTTGAGATATTAATGGGTTGGTTTGAATCAATTAAAGATTTTTGGGTGTTAGTGGAGGTGGAGGGGACAAGGTAAGGTGGGGAGATGGAGTAAATCAAGGAAACAGCTCTGGTTTCTGGTTTGGCTGAATCGTGAGGGAAGATGAACGGCTCTGCTTTTTGACTTCTTTGACCGGCTATTAATAACGTGGGAGGGGTCCAAAATAGTTATGGCAGGGGTCAAGTGGAATATTGGACTGGCTCAAGGGGTCAAGGGTCAAGTTTGGATTGGGCTAAGGTTTGGGCCACCTTTGTTGGATTGGATTTGGGCTTGATATATTACCAAGGTGTCCGTTTGGTTTAGTAGTATACAAGGACCAATTTTGCAAATTCTCCAAACTTGAGGGACTGAACATGACACTTTTCCAAAGATATCAAAAGGACCAAACTTGACAAACTTTGATAGTACAAGGACCATATTTGCATAAAAATTCCATTTTTAGAAATCCAAGGACTATTTTTGCAATTTTTCAAAGTTTAAGGACCTTTTCCGCCATTTGACCAAAGAATCATTCAAGGACCAATTTTAACAATCTTAGAATATTTCAGGGACCTTGAATGATAAAATTCCACATTTTTGAATTCCAGGGACTAGATTTGACAACTTTTAAAACTTGGGGGACTAAACCTGCCAATTTTGCAAACTTGAATCATTTTTCATCTGATTTTGATATTTTGCATTTAAAACACATAAAACACTGATTTGTGATATTTTCATTATTTTGATGCATTTTTGAGTGTTTTTAGATGATTTTGCAGTTTAGATTGTACAAAAATGATGAGTATTTAGACACTCATCAATCCCCACACTAAGATATTGCTAGTCCCTAGCAATGATTTAGATCTTTGATGGATTTTAAAAACTCTTTACCAAAAGCCATCACTTCTGGAGTAGCCAATTGTTTCGATTCAAGTAAGAACCTTGGTACAACGATAACCAAATGATTTTGAGCAAATCATAAGCTATAAACGGTTTTGATTTGTCTTTACCGAAGCCGTTTGCTCGGACTAGCCAACTCTTAGATAAATTATCAGAATTATCTTTGGTGAGCTGATTACCAATTATGGTTTTTCCACTGCCTTTACCACAAGCCATAAACTTGCGGGCTAGCCAACTCTTCACTTTTTAGGATATGGTGAGTTGAACACCATACAATTTTGGGCAAATTGCAAGCCATAAACGGGTTTGAGATATCTTTACCAAGAGCCGTTTGCTCCTGGATTAGCCAATCCTTATGTGTGTTAGACATGGCGGATTGATTACCATTTGCTGAGTAAGTGAAAACACTTACTCCAAAAAAAAAAGATTTGGCCAAAAATGGGGGAATTGGGTGGATAATACATGATAAATTAGTCGCGGAGAATTCCCCACACTTAGAAATGAATATTGCCCTCAATATTCAAAGTACCGCGGTTATGCCGTGACCGAACGTAAAGGGAAATACTACGGCCATTATTTGGAAATGATTATTTTTTATTTTTTATTTATTTTTTATTATTTTTTTTTTATATATATATTTTTTTTTTTTGAAAAACTTATATACAACAGTGTGCAAGGGCAACCCCACACTAGGGTGGTAGAACAGAAAGAAGACAATATGGGTGAAAACCCATATGGTGTGTGCTATTGTTTTTGATTCCCGAGTCATTAGCTTGACTCGATCCCGCATTCATTGGTTCATGGGGAAAGTTTGTAGATCCGGACAACCACGGAATGTCCTCTCCAAAATAATGCTTCACTCGATGACCATTCACTTTCAAATTAGGACCATCAGGTTGAGATAACTCAATGGTACCATAAGAATAAACCTTAGTGATAGTAAATGGACCAGACCAACGGGACTTGAGCTTTCCCGAGAAAATCTTCAATCTTGAATTGAAAAGAAGGACTCGATACGTTGAAAACGCGGTTCTTGATTTTAGAGTCATGAATCTTCTTTGTCTTTTGCTTATAGATCAAAGAATTCTCGTATGCTTGATCACGAAGTTCATTTAATTCATTCATTTGAACTTTCGTGATCACCGGTATCTGTATATCGAAGTTGGCATGTTTTAAGGCCCAGTATGCCTTGTGCTCTAGCTCAATCGGAAGATGACATGCCTTTCCGTACACTAGCTTGTATGGAGTACACCAGATGGGTGTTTTGTAAGCCGCTATCGAAAGGCCCAGAGTGCCATCAGCTTATCCGACCAAGATGCACGATTTTCGCCCTCTTGTCCTTTCAAGAATTCTTTTAATACCGCGGTTGGAAACTTCCACCGCCCACTTGTTTGGGGTGGTATGCGTAGAGAGCGGTGGTAACACCATACTTTTGCATGACACGATCAAATTGGTCATTAGAAAAAATGTGTACCACGATCACGCGATTATCGCTCTCGGAGTTCCAAACCGGCAAAAGAGATTTCAAAAATTTTACAACTACTCGGGCATCATTTGTAGGTAAAGCTTTCGCTTCAACCCATTTTGACAAATAGTCAACGACCCGAGTATGTACTTGTTTCCTCGAGAAGATGGAAATGGCCCCATAAAGTCAATACCCCAGATGTCAAATATCTCATAAACTTGAATGGCATTTTGTGGCATTTCATTTTTTTGGGATATATTTCCGTGACGTTGACAAGCGTCACACGGGCTTTGACAAATTGGGATTCCTTATAGATTGTGGGCCAATAAAACCCGAATCAAACACCTTTTGGCGGTGTAATTTGGACTATGATGGCCCCGATTGGGTCGGCAATGGCAAGCTTTGAGAATGTCAAGAGCTTCTTGTCCATAAACACACCGTCGGATGACTTGATCCGCACAGATTTTGAATAAGAAGGGGTCGTCCCATAAATAATGTCTAATATCCTTGAAGAATTTGTTCTTCTGCTGGGTTGACATCCCTTTCACTATGAAGTTACCCGCATGGTAATTTGGGTCGCAAACCATGGGGTGGTAGAATTTCCACGAAAAGAAACCGCATTGAGCGTCTCGAGAGGAAATGTTTCATTTATTTCCTTTTTCTCGAAAACATCTTGGTAAGGGTTTTCTAATCTCTGACGGATGATCGCCAGCTAGATTCTCCTCCTTTTATCACGTATGATGATATCAAATTCTTGCAGGAGGAGAATCCAACGGAGTAGTCTCGGCTTTGCATCTTGTTTTGCAAAGAGATATTTGAGAGCCGAGTGATCCGTATACACCACGCTTTTGGTCAAGATTAAGTATGGCGAAACTTCTCAAATGCATACACCACGGCTAATAGCTCTTTTTCTGTGGTGGTGGAATGAGTTTGAGCTTACCATAGTTTTGCTTGCGTAGTGGATAGGTGAAAATGCTTGTTTCTACGTTTCCCTAAGACCGCACCGATAGCAAAATCACTTGCATCCACATGAGCTCAAAGGGTAAATCGGTCGGGAGCAACGAGAATTGGTGCTTCAGTAAGCTTTTTCTTCAATGTTTCAAAAGCTTTGATGCACTCTGGTGAGAAGATAAAAGGAGCATCCTTTTCAAGAAGATGAGTCATAGGCCGGGCGATTTTAGAAAAATCTTGTATGAATCTACGATAGAAACCGGCATGACCTAAAAAACTCCTAATACCTTTGACGATAGTAGGATGAGGTAATTTAGCAATAACATCGACTTTTGCTCTATCTACCTCAATCCCATTTTTAGAAATTTTATGGCCAAGGACTATGCCTTCTTTGACCATAAAGTGGCTTTTCTCCTAGTTTAGACAAAGATTGGTGTCTTCACACCTTTGAAGCATTTTATCTAAATGGGAGAGGCATGTTTGAAACGAATCCCCAATGACCGAGAAGTCATCCATAAACACCTCCATTGTTTCCCCGATCATGTCATGGAAAATTGTCATCATACATCGTTGGAGCGTGCGGAGCATTGCATAAGCCAAAAGGCATACGTTTGTAGGCAAAAGTTCCGTATGGGCAGGTGAATGTGGTCTTCTCTTGATCCTGTGGATCAATAGGGATCTGAAAATAACCTGAGAAACCATCAAGGAAACAATAGTATTCATTCCCCGCTAATCTCTCAAGCATTTGGTCCATGAAGGGTAGAGGAAAATGGTCTTTACGGATGGCGTCATTCAACTTACGATAGTCAATACACACACGCCATCCGTAACCACCGAGTTGGAATTAACTCGTTATCTTCATTTGTGACAACAGTAATGCCACCCTTTTCGAACACAATGAATTGGGCTAACCCAAGGACTATCTGAGATCGGGTAAATCAATCCCGCATCAAGAAGTTTGATAACCTCTTGTTTGATAACATCATGGATTTTTGGATTTACTCTTCTCGATGTTGAACTCACGCTTAAAGTCATCCTCCATCAAAATTTTGTGAGTGAGAACTTCGGGGTTGATACCCTAATGTCGAGAGTTTCCAAGCAATTGCTTGCTTTGTGACTTCAAGACCTTTAGGAGAGCGATTTTCATCTTTACTCAAATCTCTAGCAATAATGACGGGTAATTTATCATCGCCCTCAAGAAATGCATACTCGAGATGAGGAGGTAAGTCCTTAAGCTCAACCTCGGGAAATTCTTCGTTTTCTCAACCTGACTTGACTTCCTTGTTATGAAGCTCGACGGGAGGGAGGAGAGAAGTGTCATGATTTAACAATTTCTCAAGAAGAATATCTCCCTCCAGATTAATCTCATTTTGATTAATCTCTGTTGGAATTGAATCACTAGAGTGAGGGGTTAATGATGGATCATCATTAAGCAACTTCTCACTGAGAAGTATATCCCCTCAATGTCAATTGGAGCATGATCAATTTCCCATGGAACAGAATCACTAGCCAAGTATGCTTCAATCTCTTCCAAGATGAAGTCTCTTCCCTCAAAAGGAGTAATAGAAGGAGTAGAATTGGCTATGATAGGTTGAGAAGATGTGGTGGGATCCCCACTCACAGAATTATGAGAATAACCAAGAATTTCTTGAGAGTACTCTTCCGAAGCAACATCAATGATATCTATTCGGTTAACCGACTCAGAATCATAATTTGCGGAGTACCTCGAAGTTTGGTCAAGGTTAAAAGTACAGACTTCATTACCAACACGTAATGTGATTTCCTGCTCAAATACATCTATGAGAGCACGGCCCGTTCTCAGGAATCCTCGACCAACAATGAGAGGAACCCGATGATCTGCATCAAAATCAACAACCACGAAGTCACGGTGGGAAATGGAACTTTCCTACTTTCACAAATACGTCCTCGGCAATGCCAAGAGGACGGGATATGGAACGATCTGCAAGCTCGGGAGTCATGCATGTAGTAGTCGGAAGAGAGAGTTTCTTCCATCTTGAATAAGGCATCAGGTTGATGCTTGCACCAAGATCTGCTAGGGCAAAGCATTCAACCATTCCGGGAAATACACAAGGTAAGAGAAATTTTACAGGATCTCCAAGCTTTCGGAAGCTTCTTCGAATAAGCAGAGCAGCTTCGTTAAGAGGAGTTTTAGCCATTTCAAACAGCTTTTCCTTGTTGCTTAACATGTGTTTGAGGGTGGATGCAAACTTGGGCATCAGCATGATAGCATCCGTAAAGCTTATGTCAAAATGTAACTCTTGAAAAATTTGAAAAAATTTGTCCATTTGATGACCGGCTTTCTCCGTAGCTTTTTCTCATTCAAACGTGATGGGTAAGGAATAGAAGATTTGGATTTCTGGTTTTCCACAGGAGCTACAGGAGGTTCAAAAACAACTCCTAGATTTGACTTGGGTTTCGGACAACTTGAGGTTGGACTAACAAGGTGGACGTGCGGTACTTTGTGGGCTTGAATAATGTACCTTGTCCGTTGTATCCTTGGTAACTTGACTCATTTCTCCTAGTGGAGGAGGCATTGGAGTCGTAGGTCCATTGTATGTCCTAGGTTCACTTTCCACTACCTTTGGGATAGAAGAAGAAGAGGTAGTAGGAATAGCAGGTCCATCATATGAACCACCACTTCGGTTGTGATAAGCGCTTTAGCATCGCCTCGGGTTAGCGATCGTGTTGCTCGGAAGTTTTCCTAAGCCTGAGGGTTGATCATTTAAAGACTTTTAAGATCACAATCTGACTGACTAACAACCTGTTCATTTCATCTTGGGATTTCATGGATTGCTTCAACAACTCATCGATGATGGTCAGTTGGAACAATGGCAGGAGGTGGATTAGGAAAATTCCGGCCTCTAATGTTAGGAATAGGGCCTTGGTTTTGAAAATTTCCTTGATTAGGATTCATATTCCCATGAAATTGATTCCCTCGATTGAAGTTGTTTTGATTAAGGTTCCCTTGATGTTGGAAACCTTGATTTGGTGCAAGATAGAAATTACCTTGGTTTTGATAACCTTGGTTCATTCTAGGTTGGTTCGATTCGGTTTTGCATGTTATGATTACGGTTAAAACCGGTGGTGCCGATTAGTGTTAGCACGGTAGTGTGGTTCATTTTGAGGACGGTATTGATTACCTCCCTGATGTGAACTACCGGCTAGAGCATTGGCTTCAAATGGACTACCATCGGTGGCAGTACAATTGTAGTATGCATGAGGACCACCACAAGTAACACAACTATCGACTTTCTTCACTTCACCATGTGTTGGTGTCTGAGTGAAGGTTACTTTCTTCTGGTTAGCAAGAACCAAATCTGAACAATATCTCGTGAGTTTGTCAATCTTAGCATCGGTGCTAGATGTACTCACTGAAGATGAAGAAGAAGAAGGTCCAACAGACCGATATGTCTTTGCTCGGAAAGGGCGGACCTGAGATTTGTTCTCAATGATTTGCAAGGCTTCTTGGGTAGTCTTGCTCAGAAATTACCTCCGCGGAGGCATTCAAAGAGTCTTGATTAGTCTGGTTGAGACCATTATAGAAAGTATCCATTTGCATTAACTCGGTAAAACCATGATGCGGGCACTTGCGAAGCAACTCTTTGTAACGATCCCATGCCTCCCCGAATGATTCATCAAATCTCCGAGAAAATTTCATTATCTCATTCTTAAGACTTGTGGTTCGGGATGGAGGATAGAATTCGTTAACGAACTTGGTAACTAGATCCTCCCATGTCTCAATGGAACGAGGGGTTGTTTCTCAAGCCAATTCCGGGCTTGTCCCTCTAGAGAAAATGGGAAAAGAAGAAGCTTGATAGCTTCATGTGGGACATTCTTGTACTTGATGGTAGATGCAATCTTGTTAAACCATCGAATGTGTGCATGAGGATCATCCCGCTCAAAACCATAGAATTGGCTTTGGGTTACTAGATTAAGCAACCCGGTCTTAAGCTCAAAGGTATCACCCACGATGGTATGGGACAACAATAGCATCTCCGTAACCCTCGATGGGTGCTTGGAGAAGCTCATTCATGGGCTTATCTTCTGCCATTACGACAGCTGGTGGTGGTGGTAGACGCCTCGGCCATCCGGTGAAGGATTTGAGAACGTCCTCTACGTCTACGAGGAATCTTTCCAAGTTCCGAAAGTGGACTTGTAGAACTGGAAGAACGAGTGCGCATGCACTAAGTATAAAAATCAATTTTCAAAACAAATGCGAGGCAAAACGACAAGTGAACTTAACCAATAATCACAAATGAAATGGCTTCTTTGAAAAAGGTACACCAAATCACAAGGACACAAAGGCAAGTTTTAAATCTGTGGTTCGGGAACTTATTATGGTCACACCCCCAGTTAGTAGGTGTATTGCCTTGATTTGCGGTGGTTGATTTTTATGTATTTAAGTACCACTGAAAAGACGTAGGTAATGATTTGTGCTGATGGGTTGAAAAACTTTTGGACAATATTTTTGGTATCATCTTGTTTAACCAAATCGTATCTCTTTAAGAATCACCTCAAAGAAAATACAAGATAGAAAACGTTCCGATTGTTTTGTTGTTTTATATTGTTTTTGGGTTTTTAACACTTTAGGAAAAGTGCTAATGAACTTTTTGAGATTTTGATAACTTTACAAAAAACTTTTACAACCGGTGGTATATGTGCAAGAATGGGTCTGAAAAAGGCTTAACACACGCTAAAGCCTCCCCGGCAGCGGCGCCAAAATTTGATCTGTGCTAAACCGTCAAGCTATCTCACACAAGCTAGCCACTTGTGAATGGCTAACCGTAAGAAACTTAAAACAGTTAAAACACAAATGCAATGAAGATCAGAGAATATAATGAATTCCTGGGTCGTTAAGTCCCACGGAGACTCAATGGTGTGTAAACACTTGATCAGATGATAGAATGATCACTAAGGATAGTGATCAGTAAAGGTTTTGATGAATTTATTACACTACTGATTGATTGGAATGTATTTGGACACAGAATTGGAAAGCACAACAATCAGACACAACAAATGCAAATACGTAAGTTTAAAAACTACGTAAACGTACAAAATAAAAAGTGATATCTAAGAAATAAAAGACCTAAAAATATGAAAATGACATTTTTGAAATCATAAAAATAAAAGAAAATTATTAGAAAAATAAAATTATTTTTACAACTATTTAATTAATTATTATTAATTAAAAACTATTTTAACTATTTAAAAATGACCTAAAATAGAAGAAAATACAAAATAAGGCTAGAAAAATAAAATTATAATTGAGAAAAATCTAAAATAATATAAAACTAATTTTAAAACTAAAAATATATTTTTTTACACTTTTTATCTAATTATTACTAATTAATTACTATTTAAAATACACTTAAATTCTAGAAAATATAAAATAAACCTGGAAAAATAAAATTTCAACTTGAAAAAATCTAAAATATGATAAAACTAATTTTAAAACTGAAAAGATATTTTTTATGCTTTTTAATTATTTATTACTAATTATTTAATACTTTTAACTATTTAAAATTATAATAAATACTAAATAAACCGAGAAAATTATGAAACTTTTTCTAAAAATAACTTAAGGTGATAGAAAACTAAGAAAAATATAAAAACAAGATTTGCTTATTAATAGGATGAAAAGAAAAATCAAAAAGCTAAAAACTATTAAATAAACGCTATCACTATTTTTAAATTGATGTTTTTCTGGTTTTTCTTTTTTTGAAAACTACTTAAATACTTAAAATATGAAACTTTTACAAAGACAAAAATTTTACAAATTTAAAATAAGCAGAATGACAAGCTTATGAGCCAACAGTGAGCTTAAGAGCTTATTTTGGTGAAACAAGCTCAAACAAGCTCACAAACTGAAACAAAAGCTCAATAAAGATGCAAACAAGCTAGATGAACTGAAATGAAGCCAAAAGATACAGATAAGCACACTGATAAGCTAATAACAAACAAATAAGCACTTATGCTAAACACAGAAATGGGACAAGATTAGAGCTTACTGCAGCCCTAGCAAACAAGCTAGAAAATGAAAAACCAAGCTTGTGACCTCAAGATGGGTAGGTTGGCTTTCCAAAAAACCAAGATTCAAAGTCTAAGTCTCACTAATAAGCTCTGTGTGAGCTTATTAAAATGAGCAGATCACACAAACTCCCTTGGCACAGGGCACAATTTTCAGACAAGTACTCAAAAGAAGCTAGTTAAAAAGTACTTAAAAAGCTGATTAACAGAGAACTAGTATTTTTCTAATTTAGTTTAGCAACTAAACTTTGATAACCCAAAAGCTTTTAAGCTAAATCTAACTATTAAGCACACACTAAAAATAACTTTTTTAATCAAAAACGACCAAATGAAAATATTTGACTTTTATAAAAACTATCTAAGTTGACTTATATGAACTTTAAATCACTACTACTCACTGATTGTGTTGTTTTAAGGTATATTAAGACTTATTTGATCTGTATTAACAACTTATAAACACAAATACATGATTATTAAGCATGAAATTCCAACAAAGATGAACAAGAAAGATGTGATCAATTGAGATTTTGACTTTTGATGAACAAAGACTGGTTTTTCTTGTTTGTACTGACTATTATGACTATGTTAAACAAACACCAAGCAGGTACAATAACTAGAACACTCTCAAACACAGTGAACCAAACACTACCTTCTAAAACTATTTTTATGATTTTCAAAGCCAAATCTGATTAGACCATGCAATGGATTTCAAACTTTATAATATCATTTAATGATCTTGAATGAACATTAATCAACAACAATAACAACATACAACAAAGAGATTAAACTTATGCTATTAAAACTGTCAAAGTGAGATTTTTATAAACTACAAATCTAAAATAACAACCAACTGATTTTAATGGTTAGATTTATTTAATTAGAACTAATAAACAATAAAACACAAAGATTAAAGCTACTAAATAACCAAGACAGTGAAATGCAAAAATGAACAAAAGGCTTACAAATGGGTATCCAATCAAGCAATCACGAACCAATGATCAAGACCAATCCTAAAGGCTTACCATTAAGCCACTAACCCAAGGCCATCCAAAATTCACCCTGCTCCAGCTGTGAATGCCATTTCCAACGGATTTTTTTATTTTTTTCAACTATTTATTTGGATTTTTGGTGATTTTGTGTTTTTGCTTCTAAACTGGATTTTAAGGTATCTAATAGCTTTTAAAAACTATATAGGAGCTTATGTGGCTTATTCAGTCCATAAGAACATCTACAAACAATATTTGATCATTCATGAGATTTTCAAAATAAGGAAAATTTGCATAATCTGAAATATAACTTGATCTTGGAATTGAGGTTTCACAAAAGCTTAATTATGTAATAACAACTTGAAATACAGAGTTAAATAAGCTAAAACATACAATCGAGTTAAAAATAAGCTAAAACGACTTAAGAAAATGGAAATTACTCTAGAGATATTTGATACAATGCATCTCCCCACTCCTTTATAGACTTTTTGAACTCTGATGACATCTCTGATTGTTTCCCACCAATTTCCGACCATTGGATCTCTCTAATTCATCATATCCGTCCAAGTGGATTTTGGCGCCAAAAGTCTCATAGCAGGTTTGAGATATTAATGGGTTGGTTTGAATCAATTAAAGATTTTTGGGTGTTAGTAGAGGTGGAGGGGACAAGGTAAGGTGGGGAGATGGAGTAAATCAAGGAAATGCACCTACGGTTTCGGGTTTGGCGAATTGCATGGGGAAGATGAACAAGCGTTCTGCTTTTGACTTCTTTGACCGGCTATTAATAACGTGGGAGGGGTCCAAAATAGTTATGGCAGGGGTCAAGTGGAATATTGGACTGGCTCAAGGGGTCAAGGGTCAAGTTTGGATTGGGCTAAGGTTTGGGCCAGCTGCTGTTGGATTGGATTTGGGCTTGATATATTACCAAGGTGTCCGTTTGGTTTAGTAGTATACAAGGACCAATTTTGCAAATTCTCCAAACTTGAGGGACTGAACATGACACTTTTCCAAACTTATCACAAGGACCAAACTTGACAAACTTTGATAGTACAAGGACCATATTTGCATAAAAATTCCATTTTTAGAAATCCAAGGACTATTTTTGCAATTTTTCAAAGTTTAAGGACCTTTTTAAGCCATTTGACCAAAGAATCATTCAAGGACCAATTTTAACAATCTTAGAATATTTCAGGGACCTTGAATGATAAAATTCCACATTTTTGAATTCCCGGGACTAGATTTGACAACTTTTAAAACTTGGGGGACTAAAACTGCCAATTTTGCAAACTTGAATCATTTTTCATCTGATTTTGATATTTTTGCATTTAAAACACATAAAACACTAATTTGTGATATTTTCATTATTTTGATGCATTTTTGAATGTTTTCAGATGATTTTGCAGTTTAGATTGTACAAAAATGATGAGTATTTAGACACTCATCATCAATCTCACTAGACCTCAACGGGAAGCCTCTGGACATGAATTCAGACGGGTCTACTCAGTGATTGACTCTCCAAGAGCGGTCATCTTTACAGATAAATATGGTTCAAGAATGCTACTGAGGCTGTGTGAGTTATACAAGTTCAGTGATGGTATGCTCAAGATGGTCGAAGAGGAGTTGGATTCGAGGGCGAAGGAGTTCAAGCTAAACTTGAAGCCAGGGAACAACATGAGGTTCTAGACTGAACAGGATGTGAAGAGGTGTGAAGATTTCATTGCTGCTATCGGACGAAGACTTAAGACACGAAAGATTTACCTCAGCCTTGAAAGCTTTGTGGGTGGGAGAATATGAGAAGGACAGTACAAGCTACTTCAAAGAACAGAATGAAGACATCTTCCTTTTGTAGCTATGTTGTGTTTATATTATGTGTAATATGGTGAATGTAATATGAACAACAATAACTATAATGTATATAGTAGTGATAGGTTATGGCTTGTAGTTTTCCCTTTTGTTCTGAAAAGGGAATTTAGGAGTGTTTTGTTTCAGATCAAATAAAACCGTACACATTTTTCTCCAACAAGATTTTTCTTACATATTTAAATCACTTGAGATCCAAAATCTCAAAGGATTTGAAATTTTGATCGGGGAGAAAATGTGATATAAATATGCTGTCGATAAAATGTGATCTTCAAGACTCAATATATTGGCATCTTTCCTCATATGTGCTAAACCTATTCGTGTATCGAAGCACACATTGAGGGGGAGAACTTCAAAAATTTGACAAAACTATCAATGTTCTATAATTAAAAGTTCTTTTTCATAAGAGTTCCTTGATAGTAACTTTAAAAGGCTTCATTGGATTCATCAATCGTGAATTATGTATCGTGTTCCCCCAACAAGCTCTAAAATGTATCAAAAATTCTTCACATCAAGGGGGAGTAACTTTTTGAAAACCACATCCTTTCCCAAAATATCTTTAACAAAGTATTTAAAATACTAATTTTGATCAGGAAAGTGATGTCGATATTTTTAGAAAATGTTGATCAAAGAAGTGAATTCTTTATTCTTAATCTGAGATTCTCTAGTCCTCTTGCCTCAATGTGCTAAAGCAATTTCAAATCCATGATGCACATGTTGAGGGGGAGCTTTTTCTAAAATATCAAAAACAATTCAGGTACAAAATGCTTTGATCTTGTATCACAAGTACCTGGATTGATCTTCAAATGGTTTCAACGGCAGAAGAATGATACCAAAAGACCGACTAAATTTACTTTATGCATGGAGATAAAAGGATGGTTAGGTTAGGTATTCGTTCCCACGATCCCGCCAGAGCCGGAGGGATCTACCCAGGGACAATCCACTAGAGAGTGTAGAAGTCCTTAGGAATGATGGAAAAAAGAGAAAAGTGAGAAATGGAAAGAGTGCGGACTGAGATAGAGCTAGAACTGGAACAAACCCAACAAGGTTCTAGTTAAGAAATCTCGGTAAGCACTGAATGGGTTGAAGAATGAAAAATAAATAAATGAGAAAAGGGTGAAAATAAATAGCCCTCCATTATTTCAACCTTAGGGCAGAAACCGGGTTCAATTCATAAGCTACTAGTGGTTACCAAGGTAACACCGGTATTGAAGACGAGACGTCATGGACCCAAAGGACGCACTACACTACAACTTCCCAAGCTACTCAAGTTCCTCTTAAAAGGACTTGTTTCATTCTCACGGGGAACCTACATTATCTATCGACTTCCTCTTAGAGATTGTTGATATTGAAGATGGAGACCCTCTCCTTAGTCTCTGGCATAGGAACCAAATGTGCACTATTGAGTCTAGAGCCACGAGATCATCAATAAATCTCACTAGGACACAATCAATGAAGACTCATTGTTTCACACAATGTGGAAAGTGAGAATATATCTTAAGAGTCCTACGCATTATCCTTGTGGTATTGCCAGAACATCTGAGTGATATGTTCACATATTCACAATGAAGATGGAAAACCTTCTACAGCCAATGTTGGATCGATGTACTCTAACCAAACTAACTTATGTAGCTTGTAAGGGCTTAGCAACTTCGGATAAATCCTAAGTCACTAACAATGAAACACTGAATTAAATATATTAAGTATGCGGAATTTACTTGAATAAAGCTAAGAAGAATTAACTTGAACTTCAATGATTATATTAAAACTCTAAACCTGCTTGATACACAGATTCACTAATAATCCCTAATAGCTCTAGTATTCTCTAATAATGCACGTATGAATTCGTACCTCTAATGCCAATCTAGGGGTCCTTTTATAGGCATAAGGATAACCCTAGTCGATTTACAACTCTATTCCTTATACGACAAGTAATACTATACTAAATTGAGAACATTCTAAAATTACATAATAATCCTTAACAATTTTGCATAGCAATCCTTTAACCATGCGCATACTTTGATGAATCGAGCAGTACTTTGACTTTCTTCTTTAGCAGTACTTTGACTCTTCAGTACTTTGACTCTTCAGCACTTTGACTCTTCAGCACTTTGACTTTCTAAATCCCAACAATCCTCCCCTAACTTGAATTCTACTTGCTTGATTTCAAGTTCCTTTGTATATTTAACTTTAACAGCTTTGTCTTCTAGGAAAGATTGTGTCTTTATCTTCAAATTTTGTCTTTGTATTCCCTGTGCTTGTATCATTATTATCAAAGTAGTCTTTATCAGCAATCCTTTACAGCAACAATCAGCAAGCTCCATCTTTTCGGCTACCAAAGAACATATGGCAAATTGTACATTAGTTCATTTAAGTTTCTCTATTCTCATCACTTCCGGTGTGTAAACTCGTGAGAGGTGAATCATTGAAATTTTAATGGATTTTTATGTCTCTTTACCAAAGCCATTAACTCTGGAGTAGCCAATGTTTAGGTGTGTAAGACCATGGTACATTGATAACCATATGATTTTTAGCAAATCATCAGCTATCAACAGATTTGTTTTGTCTTTACCAAAAGCCGTACCCTTTTGGACTAGTTAGTTCTTATAACCATGGTGAACTAATTACCATATGAATGGTTTTTCCACAGCCTTTACCACAAGCCATTTTTCTTGTGGGCTAGCCAACTCTTTATATTTGCTGATATGGTGAGTTGATTACCATACAACTTATTAGCAAGTTGTCAACTATATAACGAATTTGAGATATCTTTACCAGAGTCGTTTGCTCATGGATTAGCCAGTCCTTTTGTTAAACATGGTGGACTGATAACCTATTGTTATAACCATCTCAAAAACCATTGTTGCTTTTAACTTTTATTTCAAAATATTCTCACTTAACAAAAGTTTTTCTTTCAAAAACATTTACTGGTTTGTGTTGCAAGCAGTACTTTGATTAAAGTACTATTTGTTCTAGCAGTACTTTGAAAAAAGTACTTATTTTTCAAAAATTTATACAATTAAACATCATACCAGTACTTATGCTTCATCATCAGCCATTGTCCATTTGATATATAATTCAATAACCATTAGGGTTGTGTCATTCTCTTCCTCGACTTCCATTCCTTGATCCAGCATCCTTCTCATAAGATCTCTTGTCAAAGGATATCTTCTTTCAACTAACATATGGATCATAGTTCCATCTTCCAATTCCAAAGCATGCACTCCTGATTCTTCAAAGAATCTCCGCACTTGTAATCTCCCAATTTTCTTGTTTTTGCCAGAGTTCATCAGTGCTTGTCTACTCAGTTTCGAAGATAGTTGTCAGATCTCCTAGTAATACTAAGCCAACTCCAGTTGATGGAATATGTTCAAACTATTCATGCACTAATTGATATAGTTGAAACAGATTTGCTCTATCTATTATGTGCAGTATATCCCATAGCAAATTGAACACTCTAAAGCTTTCATCCTCCCTATGGAACATCAGATAGTTTCCATCTTTTGACTCTACTACTTTAAATGTAGTTATCTTAGTCTTCTTTACTGTAGCATCTTTGGATTTAGGATTCTCAAAGTTGACAACTCTTATGTAATTTCTCAGCTCATCAACTGTATCTGATCTTAACTCAATCTTCTTTGATTGTTGTTCAGCTTCAGATGTTCTTTTTCTTTTTAAGCTTCTCTTACTAGCATCCTCCTTTTGCTTATCATCCTTAAAAGAAATAATACTCTCAACTTTCTTCTGATAAGCTTCTCTGACAAAGATTATATAAATCTTTCATCTCTAAGTAGTTCAGCTTCTGTAATCCAGTATACCCTTGACCCTTTAGATAAGCCATCATGGAATTTCTTTCTTTAGCTTTACTAGGTGGTCTTTGTGATACAACGGCTTCAGGTTCCTTCACTGCTTGAGCAATCTCAGCATCAAATTTAACTTGTAGCTCCCTAGAAGCTGCTTCATTCTTAGTCACTTCAATAGCTCTAAGTTCTGCCAGAGTAAGATTTTTCTTCTTTTTAGTTTCTACCAGTTTGCCTTTACCTTTGTCCTTTGGATCTAAAATTGGTTGAGAAGCTTGTGGTTGTTCTTCCGTAACTCCTGGAATACTAACCCCTCTTGGTCTTGATAGATTTTGCAAAATTTGAGCAGTTGTTTCATCATCACTTGCAGTGTTCTCTAGCATGGGTGTATCAGCTTCCTCTTCTTGTAGGACTGTTGAAGGACCAACTTCTTCATCAAAATTAAGTGTCCTTGGTGTAATCAGCTCTTGTCTATGTGTTCCTTGAAGAGCAGTACCTTGGTCATCAGTACTTTGTACACCAGTACTTTGAACTCCAGTTCCTTCAGGCTCAGTACTTTCAATATTTACTTGTGCTTCAGTACCTTGAGGTTCATCTTCTTTTTCTTCATAAAACTCAGCATCTTCTTTCAAATTATCTTGCTCCAGATTCCTCCCTAATTGGATAGAAGATTGTTGTTGAACCTTTTTGCCCTTGGAAGACTTCTTAAAGTTCTTTCTTTTCTTCTTTTCAGCCTTGACCCATAATCTGTGATGTTGTACTAAAGGCCAGACAAACTTCTTTAATCTTCTATACTTGGTATGTAACTTCAAAAGTTGTGCAGCCTGATTTTCAAAGTCTTTCTTCAACCTTAATAGCTCCCGTGTCAAAGCATAGTTTCCCAGAACCTGACCCTCAGTTGCCACATCTCCCTCATCTCCTCCAGATGTTTGAAGCCCATCTGTGGAAGTATAATCATTGGGAGAGGATGGTGGGTTTACCTCTGGTTCTGAATCACCATGAGTAGAACTTGGTTGAGAGGTAGTGGGTGAAGCTGCTGTACCTTCTTATGTAGCAGTACCTTGTGAAGCAGTACCTTGAGAAGCAGTACCTTGAGGTGATGAAGTACCTTCTCGTTCTTCACTTGTAGCAGCCTCATCTCTAATTTCTTGCACAATATCCATCATAGAAGTAGTCAAGGGAGTGTTCCTTCCAGAGAACTTATCACTCTTTGTAGCCATGAAGGTGAATATCTTTGCAGGTTGGACCACAACAGGTAATAGGCTCGAAGGCTTTGGTATATCATGAAGTTGTTTATTCAAGAAAACTTGAATAAATCTTGGATACATTAACCATGGTGATCCTTTAGAAATGTGAGATAGCATACCATCCAGAATGAGTCTTGAAAAGTTGAAGACACAATTTGAAGCTAATCCCACTAAAGCAGATGCTATATTAGATCCAAATTGCTCCCATGAAGTACTCTTAGAACTGATACAATGAAGTAAGACATGTACCAAGTACTTCCAATGTGGACTAAACAAGGGTTTCTTGAATGTTGTTTCAGTTAAAGACCTTTCATACCCAATATCTCTTAAAGTATCCCAAAGAAGCTGTTTATCAAAACGTATAGCCCCTTCTTCATCATCAAATAAGAGATCTTCTCGAAATGAGGCTTCACTAACTCTCACAATCCTTCCAGCAACTTTAGCCTATATAAATGACTCATCATTCTGCATGTGAGTTCTAGCAGTCGCCCAAAACTATTGAATCCATGGCTCAATAACATCTGGTTCTACCAAAAGTGCATAACTGATTAGAGATCCAGTGAGAAAATCAATAATGTCATGGAATGCGACATTAGCTTCAGTTTTATCCAAATTAGCAACCATGTTGTGTTTAGAAACTGTGTTTCGATTCGCCATTGATTATTGTAAAAGAAATTGGTTTGATGAATAGTAAATGTGAAAGAGAGAGAAATATGGAAAAGATTGATAAGTATAAATATGAGAGGGAAAATCAGAGGGTAGTTATTTATAGGTAAGATTTGAAAAAATCACAGCCCATAATAACAAAGTTACCGTTATTTGAATTTTAACCCATCTTTTGACCGTTGGAACAGTACGTTGACAAGACAAGCGGTTTCACGTAAAGTACTTTCCAAAGAAGTACTTTGAGTGACTTTCATATGACCAAAAAGCAGTACTTTTCCATTCTCTTCTTCACAATGGCAAAAACTTCACATAGGCATTTGATTGCCTCCCCTCAAGCAATGCATAGGATTGTCGAACTAACTAATCAGTCCTCCCCTTAAATGTAGTTTGTAATTAATCATTCCAATACTCACCACCAAGTGATTGAATCTTGAAAGATCAAATCCTTTTGTGAGTAGATCAGCTACATTATCATCTGTGTGAACCTTGACAGCATTAATGAGCCTATGCTCATAACAATCTTTGATAAAGTGATGCCTAATATGAATGTGCTTGGTCTTGGAGTGATAAACTGGATTCTTCACAATGCAAATTGTACTCTCATTATCAATATTGATAGGAGTGTTCTTGAAGTTGAACCCATAATCCAAAAGTTGATTCTACATCCACAAGACTTGTCCACAACAAATTTCGTCGCTTAAAGAACATATTCGCGCTTTAGTTGATGATGTTGCTGCAATAGTTTGCTTCTTACATTGCCAGGAGACCAATCTTCGTCCAAGATACTGGCATCCTCCAGTGGTTGATCTTATATCATAATTATCACATGCATAATCATTATCTGAAAAATTTTCCAAGTGAAAAGGTGAATCCTTTGGATACGACAACCCTAACTTAGGTTGTTGTTTCAAGTAACTAAAAATTCTCTAGACTGCATTCATATGGGAGACCTTAGGTGAGACTTGATATCTTGCACATAAACAGACAACTAACATGATATCGGTGCCTAGATGCGTAAGTACATAAGACGACCAATCATAGATCTCTGCATGTGCCTTGACTTCAATAGGTTGACCATCTTTATCCTTGCCCAATGAGTTGATAGCTTTGATAGGTGTAGGGATGACTTCATAGCATCAAAGTTGAACTTCTTAAGAATGTCAGAGACATACTTATCTTGACTTATGAAAATTCCCTCCTTTGACTGCTTAACTTGAAGTCCCAAAAAGAAAGTTAACTTACCCATTGAACTCATTTGAAATTCATGTTGCATCACGGTGCTCAAACTCCTTCACCATGGACAATTTTGTAGCTCCAAAGATGATATCATCTACATAAACTTGAACCAAAGATGATATCCTTCTTATCTCTTTTGATAAACAAAAATCTTGTCAATTGCTCCCTCCTTTGTAACCATGTTGTAATAAGAAAGTAGAGAGCCTTTCATACCAAGCTCTAGGTGCTTGATGAAGGACATAAAGAGCCTTAACGACTTTGTAGACTTTGTTTGGATGTGCATGTCACACCCCCAAATTACCTGTTTTGCAGCGGAATGGAATTCCTGGGGGTTGACTGTCATATCATCACAATCACAGTTATATTGAACGACCTAAAGTGTCATTTGGAAAATACATCGTTTGATTTAATAAAATAATCAGAGTTTACAAAGTATAGGTCCCAAATTAAAATCAACATGTGCTTAGGAAAATAAGTTTGTACAAGTCAAACGATGTTTTAAAGTGTATAAATCCCATGAGAAACGCTGTCACCACGACTCTATGATATGTCCACATGCATGCCATGAAGTGAATGCCTTAGTTCCCTGAAAATACATTGCTAAAAGTGTCAACACAAAGGTTGAGTGAGTTCATAGAGTTGTTTAAAATGTTTAATACGACTACCACAAGTATAGGCCATGTATGACAATATGTCACAAAATGATACAATTGCTTAAGCACATGACACCGAAGCTTGACCGATGTTCGCCTAACAAGAGTGTTTTGCCAAACAACTCAAATAATGATTATGGAATGAAATGCATCCGTCCGGTTGGAATCCACCAACCCGGATGGAGGTGTCACCCTCGATAGATCTATCCACTCACCCTCGCTTCTATGAAATTAACGGTTCATGTTTATGAAATGGGAACATTTAACTGGCAATGAGGTAACTTAAGCAATGTAATGAATTTGATATACTTGGCATCGTAATAAAAATGATGTGCAATGTATTCTCCCCCGTAGGTTTGTAATAAAGTAAAAACTTGAATAAATCGGGGCTATGAAAACTCACCTGTTGCAATGATAATGATGATATAATGGCAATACTGAAATGAGGCGTAACCTCTAACCGTGACCTATTATGAATGATATGTTCTAATGTAAATCATGAAACAATGTCGCATGCAAATCCATGTATCTATACCACTTTGTACGCTGAAAATAGAATTTATCGTCGAAATATATGTTTATGACATCTCTTCACGTTATATACTACTATAAGTATTTATTGAAACGATCTTCACGATAATCATTTAACGATTTATTAGGAAATTATAACTTTTCGTCGTAAAACAATGTCATTGAAAATTTCATGAAAGTGACAAAACGGCCTTGAAAAGCTAGTCGTAAATGGTGCACGAGTGTTAGGAAACAAACTCAACGGTTTTGGGAAGCTTGTATCATTATCTCAAAGTTTTAGCATTTAAGTTTTCATCCTAGAGGTCTCGATCATGGAGAAAAGTATAGGTGAAGTATGGTACTTGTATCCAAAATATTGTTTAAAGATGGTTTTCGGCAAAGTTTAAGTGACCGTATTTCATTCGTTACAACTCCGCTTGACAAACGGTTTGACATTGGAAAATATGCTTGGCTTAACTTACTTTTACTAGAAGACATCATGTTATGTTGTACATCAATGTTCAAAACGACCGTCAACATGGTCTCTTGTTGCCGTAATACTTGTCTATTATAAATTTAATAGTTTTTTTTTTATAATGATAATGATGCTAATGATATGTAGACTAAACCTAGTCTATATGAAATGTCATTGAATGATGGTTCATGAATTCGCGGCTAAACCATTAAGGTTACGTGAATTTG
This sequence comes from Chrysanthemum makinoi, assembly GCA_910596185.1. Classification (NCBI taxonomy): domain Eukaryota; kingdom Viridiplantae; phylum Streptophyta; class Magnoliopsida; order Asterales; family Asteraceae; genus Chrysanthemum; species Chrysanthemum makinoi. The sequence continues at coordinate 7,865,283 of OU343216.1, read as the reverse complement.
ATACTCGTAAACCTAGTTTACGATAAATGATGAAATAGTGAAACTTAAATAGTGTTTTTCTCCAGGAATGAATAGTGTTAAGGAATAGTAAATTTTGGAAACGCTCGCATTACTCGACCAAAAATGGTGAATAGTAAATTTTTGAATAGTAACCGGTGAATAGTAAATTCCCGAGATGAATAGTAAATTTGAGAAATGACCCGAATGCGAAAGGTCACATTCGCCCATCCAAAAAGGAATTCAAATCCCAATTCAGTCCATGTTAGTCCCACGGTGTTACCGTGAAAGGTGAGATATTGGGTCGATCGGTCGCCCAGTGTTTTCCGATCGCATCAGCGCCTTTCCAAGATCGGAACTTGAACATAACTGTTGCCAACTTGAAATTCTAATGGTTTTGCACTTGCGGCACATACTCTCAATATTTATGCCGTGAATCGACATAGCTTATCTAGCTATATGTTGTTACTTGTAATGATTTTGATCGCTCGATCACTTTGTTGTTTCATGAATGACTTATGGACTTGTGAGCAACCTTCCGGTTTTCGGACTATGAAGTGATTGACACCAACCATAGAGTGCCTCCATGTAGTCAGTAATATGTTGGGGTAGTTGCTATTGTCGTAAAGCAACTTGTTTTAAACTTTATGAAACAATGTTTCTAAGATGGTGTAGAATAGCTTGAAATAAAATTAAGTGAAATAATGTTATGAAGTAGTAGCAAAGTAACTTGAAATAAAATTTGTTGAATGATATATAATGGGAGAACCTCATAAAATGGTAATAGTCTCTAATGGTCAAGAATAAATTTGGCCTAACCCTTAGTAAAGATAGTGATGTATTGTCGCGAAATGATTGAAAATTGGGCAATTGGAATAGGAATGAATGAACAAAGGTCAGTGATTATCGCAACAATAAGGGATAAAGATTACATAAGATTGAAAGGTACCTATTATCCCGTTCTGTTGATGGTCAACGGTTTCCAAGTGTAGGAGAAGCGGTCGCGCCAATAGCCCAGAAAATCTCAAAATCCTCAAACCTATGAGATGGTGTAGTGCCTATAGTCTTAGTGCTAAATGATAATGGTGTCAAATCATGCACGCCTTCCAAGTCGCAAGTCCGCAATGGCAAGTGTCTATTATGAGATGATGGCACGGATGGTACTTAGATGATAAATGATGATCGATGATGACAATGATGATGAAAATGATGACAATGATGATAATGAAAATCCTTGTGGTGAGTTAAGAAAATATGTTCATTAGGAATAAACCTATAAGTTCTACCAAATGGTATAATCGGTCCAAAGGAATGATAAAATTGTCCTCGATCCTGCTGAATCAATGGTGATCTGGTGTAGGTGCACCCTCGTCTCCAAAGATCAGCCCTCATCATCGGGATGTTATCTGGGTGTTGAGTCAATGATGTTTAAATTGTGATAGGGAATGACGCATTCTCCATGTCAGTGATGTGGTATGATGGGATGGGTATTTGAAGACATCTATGTGACAATCGATTTAAAATGAAAGTAAATAACTCGCAAAATGCTGCATGAAACCGCATGATAGTGACTATGCACTTATGATGAAATGATGAGATGCTATGATGATGTAGTTATAGTCTAGTGTCAATGATGCAACCACTTTATAACGGGCTCGATGCCAATCTGTCACACCCCAAATTACTGTTTTGGAATGAATGGAATTCTGGGTTGACTGTCATAGCATCACAATCACGCTATATTGAACGCACCTAAAGTGTCGCTTGGAAAATACATCGTTTGATTTAATAAAATAATCAGAGTTTACAAAGTATAGGTCCCAAATGAAAATCAACATGTGCGAAAATAAGTTTGGTACAAGTCAAACGATGTTTTAAAGTGTATAAATCCCATTAGAGACGCGTCGTCACCACGACTCTATGATAAGTCCACATGCATGCCATGGAATGCTAGTTACACTGAAATACATTGCTAAAAGTGTCAACACAAAGGTTGAGTGAGTTCATAGAGTTGTTAAAAATGTTTAATACGACTACCACAAGTATAGGCCATGTATGACAATATGTCACAAAATGATACAATTGCTAAGCACATGACAGAAGCTTGATTGATGTTCGCCACAGAGTGTTTTGCCAAACAACTCAAATATGGAATGAAATGCATCCGTCCGATTGAATCCACCAACCCGGATGAGTGTCACCGATAGATCTATCCACTCACCCTCGCTTCTATGAAATTAACGGTTCATGTTTATGAAGTGGGGACATTTAACTAGCAATGAGGTAACTTAAGCAATGTAATGAATTTGATATACTTGGCATCGTAATAAAAATGGTGTACAATGTATTCTCCCCAGGTTTTGAAATAAAGTAAAAACTTGAATAAATCGGGCTATGAAAACTCACCGCTGCAATGATAATGATGATATAATGGCAAATTGAAATGAGGCAACCTCCGACCGTGACCTATTATGAATGATATGTTCTAATGTAAATCATGAAACAATGTCGCGCATGCAAATCCACATGTAATCTATACCACTCAGACGCTTTTGAAAATAGAATTTATCGTCGAAATATATGTTTATGACATCTCATCATGTTATAAAATACTTTACAAGTATTTATGTTGAAATGATATTCACGATAATCATTTAATGATTTATTATGAAATTATAACTTTTCGTCGTAAAACAATGTCATTGAAAATTTCATGAAAGTGACAAAACGACCTTGAAAAGCTAGTCGAAAGGTGCACGCCGAGTTAGGAAACAAACTCAACGGTTTTGGGAAGCTTGTATCATTATCTCAAAGTTATAGCATTTAAGTTTTAACTAGAGGTCTCGATCATGGAGAAAAGTATAGGTGAAGTATGGTACTTGTATCCAAAATATTGTTTAAGGATGGTTTTCGGTAAAGTTTAAGTGACCGATTTTATTCGATATAACCTCAGCTTGACAACGGGTCGACATTTTGGAAAATATGTTTGGCGAACTTACTTTTACTAGAAGACATCATGTTATAAAAAGTTCTACATCAATGTTAAAAACGACCTTCAACATGGTCCCTTGTTGTCGTAATACTTGTCTATTAGAAATTTAATAGTTTTTCTTATATATTAAAGTTACGACAACTTTTTATAAACGTGTATAATTTTGATCGCAAGTCCGTTTTTACTTTTATAGTCCTTAGCTTTGTATCAAAGTATACTATATATTTTGATAAGTCGACACAATTTATAACGCCTAAGCCTCATTTTTGACTCGTACTAAGTTGAGAATACATACTGAATTTTCTGAAACAATTAGTTTTCGTCGCCTAACTTGAAAAATTAATAACTTCTTCGTTATAGCTCTGCTTAATCACTAGCGCCACGCTGCTTTTAAGTGTATTTTCTAAATATCCAGGCCAAAAATTTTTACCTACTGTCTAATTTTCCAGATTTCAAAAATATGGATAGACCCTTTAGAAAACTTGTCGAATTGAGTTTTTCTCGCGCCAAACTTATTCTAACCAATTCAAAACAACTCCGAAGCTATTAAAATCCTACCATACACCTTCTTAGGGTGTCATGGGTTCCTAGACATCACCAAAAGTGATATGTTACAACGGATAATTTATAGGATGATCATATTTCAATATAAGTAATAAAAACATTAAAAGTGGTATAAACTCATATGTAACATGCGTGATTTCTTGCAAAAATGATGAAATGAACATAGAATAAATATGAAAGATGAAAATGTATATGAGATGCTTACTGAATTGATGAGGTTTTATAAACAAAGGATTAATCCTAAACACCGGGTTTTATCAAAACCTTACTTAGAAGTGTGTCTAGATTGTGATGAGCTTGACTAGGAAAATTTTTATGGGTTCCTCTTGGAGCTTCAATGGTGGCCGGTTCATATGGAGGAAGAAGAAGAAGAAATATTTTGCTATTACCCTTTGTAAATCTTGGGTTGTATGTTTTAAATGAAAGTAAATATGAATATATAGTATATGGGTAGATATTTAGCAAATGTGAGTTGCACTCACCCTTTTGTCGACAAGGGTGTGTTTGCAATTAGTTAATACATTTTTTTTTTTAAATGATTAAGTATAAGTAGAGGTAAAATTGAGTAAAGATAGTTAGTAACTTGTATACATTTTTGAGCATTTAGGGTAGCGTTAACTAAAAATAAATTTTAACGGAACAAAATAAAATATATTGAAGTCATAAAATTATATACCATTTCTCACAAGAATTGAGTGAATAAATATTTATCGGGTTGAATTCTATTTAAAACCAATGAATTATATAAACATAACAATTTATATATGAAATAAATTGAAAACATCGGGTAAATTAATAATATAATTTTTATAGTCTTAAAATGAGTATAAAGTTATATTAGGAATATTTTTAAGTGTCGGATAAAATGTTTTAAATAAGTTTTGATAGCCGTTTATTTAATAGGAAAATAACGCTAATGTAAATGCAAAACCATGCATGAATTAATATAATGATAATGATGCTAATGATATGTAGACTAAACCTAGTCTATATGAAATGTCATTGAATGATAGTTCATGAATTCGCTACAAACCATTAAGGTTACGAATTTGATACTCAGAAACCTAGTTTACTTATAAATGATGTAAATAGTGAAACTTAAATAGTGTTTTTCTCCAGAATGAATAGTTTTGTGAATAGTAAATTTTGAAATACGCTCGAATATTACTTGACTTCAAAACGATGAATAGTAAATTTTGAATAGTAATCGGTGAATAGTAAATTCTGATTGAATAGTAAATTTGAGAAATGACTAAATTATGGTTCACATCTACCATCCAAAAAGGAATTCAACCTCTAATTCACCATGTTAACTCACGTGTTACCGTGAAAGGTGAGGATATTTCCAATGATCGTGTCGCCCAGGTTTTTCTCAATCGTACGCCTTTCCAAGACGGAACTTTGAACATAATCATGCCAACTTGAAATTTAATGGTTTTACTTATCACATACTTCCAATATTTTATACAGTATAACGTATTATTAAGCTTATCTAGCTATATGTTGTTACTTGTAACTCCATTTTTGATCCGTTCATCACTTTGTTGTTTCATGAATGACTTATGGACTTGTAGTTAAACTTTCCGGTTTTGACCCGTGAATAAGTGATTGACACCTCGACCATAGAGTGCCTCAATTGGTGTAGTCAATATGTTCAGGTGCTAGCTATTGCTGTAAAGCAACTTGTTTTAAAACTTTATGAAACAATGTTTCTAAGATGGTGTAGAATAGCTTGAAATAAAATTAAGTGAAATAATATTATGAAGTAGTAGCAAAGTAACTTGAAATATAATTTGTTGAATGATGTAGGATACATGGGAGAACCTCATAAAATGGTAATAGTCTCTTAATTGGTCAAGAATAAATTTGGCCTAACCCTTAGTAAGATAGTGATGTATTGTCGCGAAATGATTGAAAATTGGGCAATTGGAATAGGAATGAAATGAACAAAGGTTGTGATTATCGTGGAGTTAATTAGGGATAAAGATTACATAAGATTGAAAGGTACCTATTATCTGATCTGTTGATGGTCAAATCGTGGTTTCAAGTGTAGGAGTAGTAGGCAGTAGCGGCAAAGAATAGCTCCTAGAAATCTCGTTCAGTCCTCAAACCTATGAGATGGTGTAGTGTCTATAGTCTTAGTGCTAAATGATAATGGTGTGTCAAATCATGCACGCTTCCCAACTGCAAGTCAGGTGTATGAGTAGTGTCTATGAGATGTGATGGCACGGATGGTACTCTAGATGATAATGATGACGATGATGACAATGATGATGAAAATGATGACAATGATGATAATGAAAATCCTTGTGGTGAGTTAAGAAAATATGTTCATTAGGAATAAACCTATAAGTTCTACCAAATGGTATAATCTTTCCCAAAGGAATGATAAAAATTGTCCTGATCCTACAGTGAATCAATGGTGATCGTGATGGTGTAGGTGCAACTTCATCCTCCTAAAAGAGTTCGGGCATCTCATCATCCGATGTTATGGGGTAAAGTTGAGTCAACTGATGTTTAAATTGTGATAGGAATGATGGCATTCTCCATGTCAAAGTGATGTGATTATGATGGGATGGGTATTTGAAGGCATCTATGTGACAATCGATTTGAAATGAAAGTAAATAACTCCGCGAAATAAAATGTGCGTATGAAACCGCATGTATAGTGACTATGCACTTATGATGAAATGATGAGATGCTATGATGATGTAGTTATAGTCTAGGGTCAATGATGCAACCTAGTTCTCTATAACCGAAGCTCTGATGCCAATCTGTCACACCCCAAATTACTGCTTTGCTGGAGTGGAATGGAATTCACAGGGTTGATCTGCCATAGCATCACAATCACAAGTATATTGACGACCTAAAGTGTCGTTTCGAAAATACATCGCTTGATTTAATAAAATAATCCGAGTTTACAAAGTATAGGTCCCAAATGAAAATCAACATGTGCGGAAAATAAGTTTGGTACAAGTCAAATGATGTTTTTAAAGTGTATAAATCCCATTAGAGACGTGGGCCGCCACCACGACTCTATGATAAGTCCACATGCATGCCATGAAGTGAATGCCTTAGTTACACCGAAAATACATTCAAGCTAAAAGTGTCAACACAAAGGTTGAGTTCATAGAGTTGTTAAAATGTTTAATCGACTTATTTACCACAAGTATAGGCCATGTATGACAATATGTCACAAAATGATACAATTGCTTAAGCACGACAATCGGCTCTGACCGGGATGTTCGTCTAACGAGTGTTTTGCCAAACAACTCAAATAATGATTATGGAATGAAATGCATCCGTCCGGTTGGAATCCACCAACCCGGATGGAGGTGTCACCCTCGATAGATCTATCCACTCACCTTTGCTTCTATGAAATTAACGGTTCATGTTTATGAAGTGGGGACATTTAACCGCAATGAGGTAACTTAAGAAATGTAATGAATTTGATATACTTGGCATCGTAATAAAAATGATGTGCAATGTATTCTCCCCGTAGGTTTGAAATAAAGTAAAAACTTGAATAAATCGGGCTATGAAAACTCACCTGTTGCAATGATAATGATGATATAATGGCAATACTGAAATGAGGCGCAACCTCCGACCGTGACCTATTATGAATGATATGTTCTAATGTAAATCATGAAACAATGTCGGGCATGCAAATCCACATGTAATCTATACCACTTGTACGCTTTTGAAAATAGAATTTATCGTCGAAATATATGTTTATGACATCTCTTCACGTTATAAAATACTTTACAAGTATTTACGTTGAAATGATATCTTACGATAATCATTTAATGATTTATTATGAAATTATAACTTTTCGTCGTAAAACAATGTCATTGAAAATTTCATGAAAGTGACAAAACGGCCTTGAAAAGCTATTCAGAAATGGTGCACGTCGAGTGTTAGGAAAGAAACTCAACGGTTTTGGGAAGCTTGTATCATTATCTCAAAGTTTTAGCATTTAAGTTTTCATCCTAGAGGTCTCGATCATGGAGAAAAGTATAGGTGAAGTATGGTACTTGTATCCAAAATATTGTTTAAGGATGGTTTTCAGCAAAGTTTAAGTGACCGTATTTTATTCGTTACAACTCCGCTTGACAAACGGTCGGACATTTTGGAAAATATGTTTGGCGAACTTACTTTTACTAGAAGACATCATGTTATAAAAAGTTCTACTTCAATGTTAAAAACGACCTTCAACATGGTCTCTTGTTGCCGTAATACTTGTCTATTATAAATTTAATAGTTTTTCTTATATAATAAAGTTACGACAACTTTGTGTAAACGTGTATAATTTAATCGTTACAAGTCCGTTTTCTACGTTTTATAAGTCCTTAGCTTTGTATCAAAGTATAATAATATATTTTTGATAAGTCGACACAATTTATAACGCCTAAGCCTCATTTTTGACTCGTACTAAGTTGAGAATACATGCTGAATTTTCTGAAACAATTAGTTTTCGTCGCCTAACTTGAAAAATTCATAACTTCTTAAGTTATAGTCCGCTTAATCCGTTCAAGCGCCACGCTTTGCTTTTAAAGTGTATTTTCTAAATATCTAGGCCAAAAAGTTTTACCTACTGTCGAATTTTCTAGATTTCAAAAATATGGATAGACCCTTTAGAAAACTTGTCGAAATGAGTTTTTCTCGCGCCAAACTTATTCTAACCAATTCAAAACAACTCCGAAGCTATTCAAATCCTACCATACACCTTCTTAGGGTGTCATGGGTTCCTAGACATCACCAAAAGTGATATGTTACAAGGGATAATTTATAGGATGATCATATTTCAATATAAGTAATAAAAACATTAAAAGTGGTATAAACTCATATGTAACATGCATGATTTCTTGCAAAAATGATGAAATGAACATAGAATAAATATGAAAGATGAAAATGGATATGAGATGCTTACTAGTTAATTGATGAGGTTTTATAAACAAAGGATTAATCCTAAACACCGAAGGTTTTTATTTCAAAACCTTACTTAGAAGTGTGTCTAGATTGTGATGAGCTTGACTAGGAAAATTTTTATGGTTTCTTGAGCTTCAATGGTGGCCGGTTCATATGGAGGAAGAAGAAGAAGAAATATTTTGCTATTACCCTTTGTAAATCTTGGGTTGTATGTTTTAAATGAAAGTAAATATGAATATATAGTTAGTATGTAGGTAGATATTTAGCAAATGTGAGTTGTGACTCACCCTTGTGTCGACAAGGGTGTGTTTGCAATTAGTTAATACATTTTTTTTAAATGATTAAGTATAAGTAGAGGTAAAATTGAGTAAAGATAGTTAGTAACTTGTATACATTTTTGAGCATTTAGGGTAGCGTTAACTAAAAATAAATTTTAACGGAACAAAATAAAATATATTGAAGTCATAAAATTATAAAAATACATTTCTTACAAGAATTGAGTGAATAAATATTTATCGGTTGAATTTAATAAAACCGTCGTAATTATATAAACATAACAATTTATATACGAAATAAATTGAAAACATCTAGTAAATTAATAATATAATTTTTATAGTCTTAAAATGAGTATAAAAATATATTAGGAATATTTTTGGAAGTGTCGGATAAAATGTTTCAAAATAAAGTTTACGCGATAGCGTTTATTTAATAGGAAAATAAACGTTTAATGTAAAATGCAAAACCAGGCATGAATTAATATAATGATAATGATGCTAATGATATGTAGACTAAACCTAGTCTATATAAAATGTCCTTGAATGATGGTTCATGAATTCGCAGCTAAACCATTAAGGTTACACGACTGATATTGTAAACCTAGTTTACGATAAATGATGAAATAGTGAAACATGAATGCTTTTTCTCCCGGGAATGACTAGTGTTTCGTGAATAGTAAATTTTGAAATACGTTTCCGTATTACTTCGACCAAAACGGTAAATAGTAAAATTTTGAATAGTAACCGGTGAATAGTAAATTCCCGAGATGAATAGTAAATTTGAGAAATGACCTGAAATTGCGAGTTGTCACAGTGAAGGATCTTCAAAACCAGGAGGTTGTTTAACATAGACCTCCTCTTTAATCTTTCCATAAAGAAATGCACTCTTGACGTCCATTTGATAAACCTGATATCCCATATATGATGCAAAAGCAAGGAATATTCGAATGGCTTCAATCCTTGCTACAAGAGCAAACACTTCATCATAATATACTCCTTCTTTTTGTCTATATCCTTGTGCTACTAGCCTTGCCTTGTTCTTGATGACATTCCCTCTTTCATCTCTCTTGACTCTGAAAACCCAACTTGTACCAATGACTTTTCCATCCGGTAGATCACACAAAGCACCAAAACTTCTTGAAGTTTGAATCGAAGAAGTTCTTCTTGCATAGCTTCAACCCAACTCTCTTTAGTTAATGCTTGAGCTACATTCTTGGGTTCTTCTTGAGAGATAAAGCAAGTGAATAAGCATGTTTGATGAACCTTGTGATTCAGCCTGTTCTGTTTATAAACAAAGCTAAGTAAAGCATTATGTGGTTTAGAAAAACCTTTAGCTTTGGTTCTGTAAGCACTCCGTATAGAAGGTCCAATAATTTGACCAAGGATGATCTTTGTGAATCCTAATGTAGGAGTCTATGGTACTTCAAGATCACCATCCAAATTTGTGAAATCACCTCTTCATTGGAATTGGAGAAAATACCTTCATTGTCCAATTCATCATCGAATCTTCAAAACCGTGCATACTCGGATCATCATCAAAAGTAATGCCAATTGGTGCAAAAAGCAATACTTTGATCCAAGTAATTTGGACCAAAGTACCGTTAGGTATTCCATTGACTACCCTTTCAATGTTTTGTTAATGCAAATGTCAAAAAACGCTTATTTATATTTTACATCTTCTAATGTTTTGTCTATAAAAAAACGAAAATCATTTTAATGAAACAAATAAAATATGAAATGGTTTGAACTAATAGTTTCTAACATATTCACATTTTCACATAAAACACTAAAACAAGTATAAGTGATTTTATGATTTAATATTACATATGTACAACAACTAGTGTTTACATATTTGGGTAAAATATACACATAACTAGTATGTAGTATAATGGGTAATATAAATGGGTAGAAACTTAAGTATCATAACCCATTGGGCAAAATACATTGAATGTTATACAACCTAAAGCCCATGACCCATGGAGCTTGACCCATAACCCATTGCATGACATCATGCTTATATCATACATGGATAATATCCATAACCCATGGATCAACCCATACCCAAGTGACTAAGTGCATTGCACTCAAGAGATACATTGTATCTAGCCAAAGATCCATGGATCAACCTATGACCCATGACCCATAACCAAAAGACCCATGGGTAAAGGGGAGCGTCCCACGGATCCCTATCTTTACGCTAGACAGATCCCTTGTGGAAGGGATCCGGGATCCGGGAACGTGATTTTTCTTCTATAAATAGTGAGCCATTTCTTCATTATTTCTCACCCCCTTGCTAACACACTTCTCCCCCGAAGTTAAAACTCACTAACCTCATATCCAAGAGATCTATGTTTGTAGTTTTGTTTTTGTGTGATCTTCTAGGTTCCTCTTAAAGGCAAGATCACCACCTTTGAAGTCGAGCAAGCTCAAGTCCATGAGTTGCCATGCTTCCTCATCATCAAGGCTTCTTCTTGTTGATGATTCCTTTCCTTCTTCTAAGAAGTGTAGTGTTGAAGACATTAGTGAAAGATGTCTCAAGTGTCAAGACGAAGACATTAGTGAAAGGTTTCGATCGTTCATATGTAGGCATTATGCCTAGAAGCCAAATTACAAGACATTAGTGAAAGGTGCTTTGAAGATCTGACACAAGACATTAGTGAAAGGTGTCTTGAAGATCTAGCTAAAGGCATTATTTAAAGGTGCCTTAGATGTACATTCGATATGGTGTGTTTCGATGTACAAGATAGTTTAGTACTAGATCCAAGGATATTGGTATCCTTGATGATGTTGTAAAGGAGTAGATCTCCTTTGGGATTAGTCGTTGGTGTAGTGTTGGGTAGTATTTCCTCCATTGCAATGGACCTAGGTGCTTAGCCTAGTATCTAATAAAGGGTAGGCGACGTTGTGTAGGTGTGGTTAACCTTGGTATGAAAGAACCCGGTGTTTAGCCTAGCACCATATAAAGGTTAGGCGACGTTGTGTAGGTGTGGTTCGCCTTGGTGTGAAAGAACCCCGGTATTTAGCCTATACCGAAAAAGGTTGTTATCAAGTGAAGGCTTCCACCATAAGGAGATTGGTGTAGTGATTACTTAACTCGGTAGGTGACTCCTGGGAGTGAGTAGGGCAAGGAAGTGTCCTTGTAGCAACCACTATAAATACTGCTTGTGGTTTTTGTGATTCTTACTCTTATCTTTCATTACATACCTTTATATGCTTGTTTATCAACATCCAACACACACATCCAAATAGATTGACATAAGTCGATCTAAATAGTTTAAAAGGAAGTTTTAATTGGTAAAACTATTCAACCCCCCTTCTAGTTTTCCAAAATTAGTATCAGAGCTTCGTTACCAAGTTTCTTGAAGTATATTGTACTTTAAAAACTTAATACGATCCATGGTTAATTGAAAACTACAAAGAAGGTTTTTCATAAAACAAACACCATGTCTTTTAAAAACAATATGTTTGGATGTTGATTTGATAACAACATTTTTTTTATTTACTTTTTCATTTAATTGCACTAATCTTCTTTGTCATGTTGATTAGTCAAGGCTCATACCTACCAAGCTATAGGAATCGCTTGGTAACAAGAATACGTTCCTTAATAAGGTATCTTAAACGAAAGGAGCCGGAATTGTCTATGGCATTTGGTGTCATTTGTAAAGACATTCCTAAGTGCTAGAGGTATGATTTTCTTTTATTTTGCTTGATAATTAAGTATGCCTATTTAGGTATTTATATGATTATCTTTTGTGCATATACTTGTTTTACACGAAGCTTCATTAGGAGAGTTTTTCTCACATATGCAGTTATTTTTTTCCGCCTAAAGTAAGTTATATAAAACTTGTGTTTTATTTCTTCTTGTCCAATAATAAAACAAAACACAAATTTCAAAATTCCTCCTTCTATAAATACTCCCACCGCAATCACTTATCCCCACTTTTCAAATCTTCCAATTTCAAAAATTTCTCTCATTCAAAACTTCATCTTCATCTCCATTTCATCTCAACCAAAACCAAGAAGATCATCTTCAACATGGTTTACATCGCCTCCTCAGCCATTTTAACACTCATCGCAGACTTGTGTTCCTATGATGAAGTTCACATACGGAGACATTTACTTTGTGTTGTTAATCTACATTGGGGTTATATACCCAATCCTTTGTATCATCCTTAGCATTGAAATGAAATATTACTAATAATCTAAGTTTATCTAGGTTATTATCATAATGTGTTTATTATTTCTTTTGGTTTTATCTCTTTCTCTCGTGATACATTAGAAGTCATGTATGCATGATTAAAGAAAATGTAGGCTAAAACACATTTCATGGTATAAAACTATGAGATCTAAAACCTATGCTTTCATAAAATCGCTTATGTAACTACGCATCTACGGATCCCTGGTTATACTAGCCGGTCCCTTTGAAAAGGAACCGTGGGATCCGTCCTACAGGAGAATAGTTTTTCATGCAAATTAAAACCACTTCTAAAAGTAATACTCCACTAGTATGTCAAAACCATAAGTGTTAAGTGTCTTCGTGTTAAAACCATTGTTAATAAAAATCTAGTAAAAACGTTAGATAATCATTGGTTGACCACAAACATCACTTTCCATTAACTCATCATTTCTATAGGTTCAACTATGACGCATGAATATGAGTTTGATTTTTCACTCACTAGCGCCTACACTCTAACATCTCCCTTGAACCCAACACACTGGGCAATCATGTCCGCGGGTTCAATAACTTCAAAACCGCTTTCACTCTAAGGGACGTATTGTAGACACCTTCTACAATTCAAGAAGGTATCAATACCTCCTTCCCAGCCATAGGACTAGAATGTCTTCTTGAAATCAACGAGAAGATATGTCCAAGGTTCATAAATGGAATTCTTCCATTGCCGAACTCTCGCCGTAACGAGGATCGCTTCTATCTCTTTGGTTTTATATCAAAAACCAAAAGTTTACTTTAACCCTTGGTCATTTTGCTCACATCCTCCGAATTCTAAATCATGGACAATGTGCCTTCATCAAGATTGGTCTGTTGATTCTCTCTTCAACTTTCGTGAAGAAAATAGTCCATATTGTTCACACATACCCTCTCCCGAAGATTTAAATCGCATAATATGCAAACCTCGACCATATTACTCCGATCCAAACATTATCTTCACACAGGATATCCGAGAAGATTACAAGCCCCTTGCACTCAGCCTACGTGAAAATGTTTGGAGTCTTAGGGGAAATCGAGAAATCCTTCCCGCTTGTTGTGCTCACATATTGTATTGTTTGCTAACACAACAACCATACAATCTCGACTAATTCTTTGCAAGGGGAATTACAAATCTTCAAGGCTCCAAGAATAAACTCATCCCTTATGGAATGTTCTTGACGCGCCTCTATCATAATGTCATGCATTTTCATCCTCAGTATCAAAGTCCGTTGTATGCATTTCTGTGAACAAGATGATGGAACCAATAAACATATCCCTCATGAAGACTTTCTTCATTCTTGACCACCAACACTCATCAACCATTTGAGGATCCATCTAGCGAAAACACTCAATGAACCTAGTAGTATTTCAAATAGAATCAATCCTCTTGTACTCGTGTTTTATCAATGTAATCCAATTTCCTTCATGAAATAAAACATCTTACATTTGATATCTTAGTATTAGAACCCCTTTAAACTAACCTTGGGATATAATGCATTGTCAATATCATTGCATACCTTTAGTAAAGTTCTCGGCTGAGCGTATTGGATCTGATCCTAAAGTTTGTGCTAGACGGATCCCTACTTTAGGGAACCGTGATCCGCAAGTAAATAGAAAATGCAATTGCAAGCATTATATTTCAATCATGTCCTTAGAACATCTCACACTAAGCTAAAACATAGTGTCTTAAGGCAAATTAAGTCCTTATCAAGTTAAGTAGATCTTTTCCTACTCAACTCACCTAGATCATACTCAAGACGCTTGTAGATTTATCGTTTTCACTTAAACCCATTACTCTTCCGCTCTCTAGATCACTCATCATTCTCACATGATCCCTCACATCTAGTCTTAGAAATCTTTCGATTATAGCAAATTTGATCCTAAACCATCCTTACCTCAAAATTGATCAAAGTTGATCAAATTCTAGTTTTCCCATCTCAAAGCCTTTAGGATATTTTCCAAAACACTATCCTAAGTCACAACCTGATCTCTAGGATCATTTAGCTTCAATTGACACTCTCATATTTAGTGTCATCCTTGCTCATTCATTGGTACTCATGAAAGTTCCAAATCCTTCCATAAAAGGCAATCATTAGCTACATCACTCATTACCTTCATGTACTTAAGCACCCCTTCATTTAAGATACTTAGGAGGACTGAAACACTCAAGGTGATATAGATCTTAGATCTTAGAAACAACATTTCCACTCTTTCATAGGCAGATCCAGATCTCTAGGATTAGCCTAGATGGATCCCTCTGAGTAGGGAACCGTGGGATCCGGTGACAGTTATGTCAAACTTCTGCTAAAACAATCATTTCAACTCATCTTCCTAACTCAAACACTCCATCTCATCTTAAATGAGTTCCTAGATCATTACAAACTCTGAAATTGACTCTTGTGCATGTTAATCATCACATTCCAATGAATCTTAGTAGCTTAAGGCTTAAATGCACTTGCCAAATCTCTTGCTTTATAAACCACATTGTTAGGACTTCCATAGTCATCACCTTCATCCTAACTTTTAGCACTTTAGAAACCCTTACAAACCTCTTGAAATCATCTCATCATGAGGAAAACTCCAAGTAGTAACTTATCCACCAAAGACCCACCCAAGAAAAAGGCTCGTGTTATACACGAAATATCTTCAACCGAATCATCTCCGGTCAAGCCAACAAATGCTAGGATCTTTCCTCAACCAATCAAACCAATTCCTAAAAGGATAGTACCCACAAAACTACCTATGCCA
Source organism: Chrysanthemum makinoi (assembly GCA_910596185.1). Classification (NCBI taxonomy): domain Eukaryota; kingdom Viridiplantae; phylum Streptophyta; class Magnoliopsida; order Asterales; family Asteraceae; genus Chrysanthemum; species Chrysanthemum makinoi. The sequence continues at coordinate 7,849,572 of OU343216.1, read as the reverse complement.
AACACCACCATACCTCCTATGCCAAACAATATCATCTCCACTAAACCATCACCATTGGTTCCTAGAGCTATCTCCTTTACATCTCACTTCATCATCCACACCTCTAAAATTTAGAGGATTTGCCTCCTAGGCCATCTCATCCGCCTCCGGCGACAACATTTTCCTCATTCACGAGGAATAATGGTACAAAATCAAGTGTTGAGTCAACACTAGCTCAAACTTCCTTTTAAGCCGTTTCCATCATATAATCCCATTTGGATATTGAGAAATCATCAAAGTCAACCACCCGACCATATGGAAGTTGACACTTCTCTACCACCACCATCATTCTTAGTCGAGCCATTCTCAAATTCGCCTCCACCAATCCCTCCATCGTTTGAAGCTCCACAAGCCGCTTCACTTGATCCTTCGCATTAAGCCATTTCATTTCTTCCACCACCACTACCTAGCCATGAAAAAGATTGCTATCATTGTCAGCATATTGAAAGTTTGATACATGAAGTACGAGAAGATCAACGTTTCATGTTCTATCATCTCCTCGAACGTTTGCGAGAGATTAAACCTAAACAAAACTTGAGCTAGAAGATTTTAGTGGTGTCCTAGCATCAAGCGATAGTTGGTCTAGAAATTCCTAGTCATGTATTTTTTATTTTCTTAGTTTTTAGAGTCATGCATATCATAACTCTAGTTTTATTAAATGAAATTACATGCTACTTGCTATATTTTTGAGTATATGATTACATTGTATTCATATATCACTTTGTGATAACATTACTTGTTATATCACCATTGCTAAAATTAATCTTCAGCTGTACGGATCCCTCAGAATTGCCTAGACGGATCCCTACTAGGAGGGAACCGTGGGATCCGTAAGACAGAAAACTATTTTCTACTAACTTGGACCACATTTTCAGGAAATTGTGAATTATACTTGTTTTCTAACCTTTGTTTTGTAGTTATTCAATTTACACATGAAGACTTTGACATCCTAAAGCTAAGGGGAGCTTTATGATCAAAGCAATACATTCAAATTACTTGCAATATGGGATTATATTTCTTGACATCCCCTTGAAAAATTGCAATCATCAAGGGGGGGCACATTCGTCACTTAGACGAAATCTTTTGCAAACTTACTTGCAAACAAACTAGATTAGTATTACTTTCTTGACGCCCTTACATAGGGATGGACTCGTCAAGGGGGAGTAAAGACAATATGTTAGTTTCCCGTTACTTGCTCTCTATATTCTTTTTATTTCCTTCACATGTTTTTCCTAAAAACAATATGTTAGTTTCCTTTAGAAGCTCTTTTTGTTTCGACAAAAAGCGGGAGAAGAAAGTAAAACTACAAATTCAAACTTTTACGAATTTTAGCTTTTCCTTAAAATAATTTTATGTTTTGTCATCAACAAAAAGGGGGAGATTGTTAATATAAATAATCCGTAAAAACATTTATTTATATTTTACGATCTTCTAATGTTTTGTCGATAACAAACGTAAAATCATTTTAACGAAACAAATATAATACGTAAATGGTTTGAACTAATAGTTTTAACATATTCGCATTTTCACATAAAACACTAAAACAAGTATAAGTGATTTTATGATTTAATATTACATATGTACAACAACTAGTGTTTACATATTTGGGTAATATAAATGGGTAGAAACTTAAGTATCATAACCTATTGGGCAAATACATTGAATGTAGTTGGGTACAACCCAAAGCGCATAACCCATGGAGCTTGACCCATAACCCATTGCATGACATCATGCTTATATCATACATGGATAATATCCATAACCCATGGATCAACCCATACCCAAGTGAGTAAGTGCATTGCACTCAAGAGATACATTGTATCTAGCCAAAGATCCATGGATCAACCCATGACCCATAACCAAAATACCCATGGGTAAAGGGGAGTGTCCCACGGATCCCTAGCTTTAAGCTAGACGGATCCCTTGTGGAAGGGATCCGTGGGATCCGAACTGATAGATTTTTTTTCTATAAATAGTGAGCCATTTCTTCATTGTTGCTCACCCCTTTCTAACACACTTTCTCCCAGGTTAAAACTCACTAACCTTAGATCCACGAGATCTATGTTTGTAGTTTTGTTTTTGTGTGATCTTCTAGGTTCCTCTTAAAGGCAAGATCACCACCTTTGAAGTCGAGCAAGCTCAAGTCCATGAGTTGCCAAGAATCCTCATCATCAAGGAGCTCTTGTTGTTGTGATTCCTTTCTTTCTAAAGTGTAGTGTTGAAGACATTAGTGAAAGATGTCTCAGGTCAAGACAAGACATTAGTGAAAGTTGTCGATCGTCCATATTGTAGGCATTAGTGAAAGGTGCCTAGAAGCCAAATTAAAAGACATTAGTGAAAGGTGTCTTGAAGATCTAGACAAGACATTAGTGAAAGGTGTCTTGAAGATCTAGCTAAAGGCATTAGTGAAAGGTGCCTTAGATGTACATTCGAGATGGTGTGTTTCAATGTAGAGATAGCTTGTTAGATCAAGATATTGATATCCTTGATGATGTTGTAAAGGAGTAGATCTCCTTTGGGATTAGTCGTTGGTGTAGTGTTGGGTAGTAGTTCCTCTATTGCAATGGAACTAGGTGCTTAGCCTAGTACCTAATAAAGGGTAGGGGACGTTATGTAGGTGTGGTTCACCTTGGTGTGAAAGAAACCGGTGGTTAGCCTAGCACCGTATAAAGGTTAGGCGACATTGTGTAGGTGTGGTTCACCTTGGTGTGAAAGAACCCGATATTTAGCTTTGTACCGGAAAAAGGTTAAGCGACGTTTTGAAGGCTTCTCCGCCATAAGAAGATTGGTGTAGTGATTACGAACTCTCGAGTAGGTGACTCGAGGAGTGGAGTAGGGAAAGGAACGTGTCCTTGTAGCCGAACCACTATAAATACTCGCGTTGTGGTTTTGTGTTCTTGCTCTTATCTTTTCATTACATACGTTTATATGCTTGTTTATCAACATCCAACACACACACCCAAATAGATTGACATAAGTCAATCTAAATAGTTTTAAAGGAAGTTTTAATTGGCAAAACTATTCAACCCCCCCCCCTTCTAGTTTTCCACATGTTTCTTGAAAAAGCATCCTATGAAGTTCATCTTGAATGGCTTGATCTTCTTGAACAAAGTAGTTTTTGGTTCATCAGTACTTTTCTCTGTCTCAACAGTTATAGGTTCTTCATAAGGAACAGCATCAGGTCTAATATTGACTCCATGAACAATGTACTGTAAATCTTCTTCTTTGTGAACAAATTGATTTTCTTCTCTCGAGGAACATAATTCATAGAAGGAGTCAAAACCTCAAGATCAAACATCCAATCAGGACCTTTACCCTTCTGATTCTCTTGATCTTCTAAAAATTCAACATGAAGACAATCTTGAACTTTCTTGGTGACTCTGTTGTATACTCTAAATCCTTTCTTTGTTGGTACAATATCCCAATAAGTATCTTTCCCGACTTGCCATCAAATTTTGGCATCAATAGTGTTGAGAATAGTCAGAGGACATACAAAAGGTTTCATAAAGCGTATGTTAGGTTTGATTCCCATAAGCAACTCATAAGGTGTCTTCATCGAGGTTTAGTAAGCGATACTCTATTCATACATAGCAAGCTGATTACTTACGACTTTAGCCCAAAATTGAATAGGTAACAAGGAATCTGCAAGCATTGTTATGGTGCCTTCTATCAAAGTCTGTTCTTTCTCTCGCAACACCATTATACTGTGGAGTTCTAGCAATACTAAACTCCCTCTTGATTCCTTTCTTGGCACAAAATTCATCCATAAGCTTGTTCTTGAATTAGGTCCATTATCACATCTAATTCCTCTTACTTTGAGTCTCAATTGGTTTTCAAGGGCTATTATAAGATCATGAATAGCATCAAGGTTTCATCTTTAAATCCCAAGAAAAATACCCATTTGAATCTACTGCAATGATCATACATGCGCGGCTTGACACGTTACTTCTTGTTTAGACTAGCAACATAAGCGAGGTCAAACAAATCCATGTACCATGACTCCAAAGGTTCTCTAATGGTTCTTTCCTCAATCTTCTTGCATGAAGCTTTGTGTTGTTTACCTTTCTTGCACGCCAAACATGAGTGATCATTCCTGTATGTTTTAGAAGGTAAACCTCTAACTAAATTTCCTTTGACCAACTTGTTGATGTTCTTGAAATTCACATGGCCTAATCTTCTATGCCACAGATGTGCTTCTTTAAGTGTTGCCTTAGCTACTAAACATGTTGCTATTTCAGAAGAGTTAAGACTCTTCATATCCAGACTGTACACATTATTAGTTCTTGGTACTCTCAGTACTACCAAGTTATCATCAACAAGCTTGAATTCAAGGGAAAGAATGAGACGTGCAGTAATCGAGTGAATGCTACGAGGGTGCTTCTTTTCCTGAGATCGAGAAATTTGAAAAAGATTGAATTTGAGCTCCTTCACATAGCGAACATTTTCAAAATCTATGCTTCCTGCCTTGATGGTTCCTTTTCCAGTTATTCTTCCTCCAGCATCATTCCCAAATGCAACTCTTCCTCCACAATAAGATCTAAAAATCGGCAGAATCTCTTTGTCTCCTGTCATGCTTCCATAGCAACCACTATCCACAATTAGATGATCTTTAAGCTCCTCTTACAGGTTTCCATTACAAAAGATAAAAGGGTTAGTTAATTTTAGGAACCCAAGCCATTAGTGACTTGTGTTTCCCTTGTGGAGTTACATACTTAAATTCTTTAAGTATGTAATTGCCACTGTCTTTAAGCACATGATCAATTATCTTTGGTTGTTCCAAAACTTGTGTTGGTTTTTCAATAAAAATCTCTTTTTCATCCAAATTCTCTTTATTATTTTCAACAAAAGTCTCTGTTTCACCCACACTTGCTGAAAGTACTGTTTGTTCCCCATCAGTACTTTCTTTCTTAACCCATCTGGTTTTAACTCTTTGTTAGGTCACTAGATTTACCACACAAGCTTAATAGAAAGATAGAGAGGCGATTGAACAATAAACCAAACACACACACACGTTAATGCTAAGACCGGTTATGCGTAGGTGTGAGTGAAAGAGAATAAATTGAACAACCAACCTTCAAATGATGGTTTACAAGAGTATTTAGGAAGCTAGGGCAACACTCCTAGTTCCCATCCTTTCCTTATTGGACATGGGCCTAAGCTCATGGGCCTTCTACATAAGCTTAAGGCTAATAACAAACATAAAGGCCATAATTAAACTAACTATTACATATGAGTAACTAACACTTGAATAAAGGTTTAGGAGTGATTCCAACAATCTCCCACTCAAGTGTTGGTGATGAACGGTGAAGGCGTTGATGTAATAGTAGCTTTGACGTCTTCTGCATTCTTCTTTCTTGTGAGAAGAATTGCCTTGATTTGAACCATCTCCCTAGTGTAGCGAGATAGTTTTCTTTGAGCAGTTATGCATTGAGCGTCATCTTTAACTTTGTTCTTTGATCATTGTTCTTTGTGATGAAAGTGATAGTATGTTATTATCTGCATCAAGTGCCTCAGTGCGCTTCGTGCCGGTGTCTCCCCGTCTTTCTCCAACATGCTCACACACTCTTTAACGTTGGATTACGGTGCTGATGAAGTTCTTTAAGTCTTTAACTTTGTAGATTCTTTGATTTGACGAAGAATCATTTTGACTTTTGTGTTGCTTTAAGATAGAACTTCTTTGATGATGTTGTTGGTGTGAACAAGTGGAGAATCTTCACGATCATTCCACTCGAGCTTCCATAAGAAGTAAACATTAAAACGGTTAGTAATAGCGGATTCCGCACTTACAGTTTGAACCGAAGTGTTGACGGCATAGTGTGAAAACACAACTCTAATTCTTACAAGGCGTTCCTGATCGAGTCCCACAAGTGAGATAACCGCGATGTACCGAGTACACCTATGATTCAGATGAGTCGTGAGGTACACAGTATCACCTCACGACCTTAGACCGTTTGAGACCACTAAGCGCAATCTACGGGAGTTGCGGCGACTGTTGTCAGGTCATTTTGATGTGATGATACTGCGGGGGAGTTTCCATTCAATCACTGAGGATCACAATTGTGAACCTCTCATAAATGTTCTCGACAGGTTGCTAAGATCTGTGAAGGACTCGATAATGTACCACTGAAATTCTTATTGTTGAATGTCAGGTGATGAAATGTCAAGTGTACCTAAGAGATCTTTTGATGAATCTCGTGGCTCTAGACTCAATAGTGCATTTTGGTTTTCTGAGCGGAGACTAGGGAGAGGGTCTCCTTCAATACCGCAATCTCTAAGAAAGCCGATAGTTTACGTAGGGTTCCTGTGAGAATGAAACAAGCTTCTGTTGAGAGAAACTTGAGTGGTTAAGAAGGTTTAGTGCATGCGTCCTTGGGTCCATGACGACTTTTAATCTTCAATATCGGTGTCATCTAGTGACAACCAGTAGCATATGAATTGAACCCGGTTTCTGCCCTAAGTTGAATAATCTGGAGGGATATTTCTTTTCACCCTTTTCTTTGCATTTCTTTTTAATTCTTCAACTCCTTATTTCTCCGATTCTCATTTTCTCCTTTTTACACTCATACCTAAGGACTTCTAAATACTAACTATTTGTGTTGTCCTTGGGTAGATCCCTCCGGCTCTGGCGGATCATAGGACGGTTATTCCTAACCTTAGTCACCTTATAACTACATGACTAACCTATGTTGCCATAAAACCATTTACTTGAAAATCTCGCTCAGTGTTTATGAATAAAAACATTTTTGAACCACTTTTGAGATGAGATTTTGCATAAATACTCCCCCTCCACATGTGCTTAAGAGTATTAACGGTTAAATGCGATGTGAGGAAAGAAGCGCGCACATTTTGAATTGATCAACTCAAGATAGACATTCCCCGCGAGACCGCGTTACGTGGCATAGTTAAAGAGTTGCATTATCAGCTTTTAGGTGACAACTAACTCTAATAACTATTTTGAAGGTGTGGACAGACCGAAGGTTGTCAAACCCGTCCAAGTTCATGTCTACCAAGAGTTTCTCGAATGGTACATTCTACTCGGACAAGTCCTTTGCGAGACACGTTTACATCACTACTGAACTAGCTTGAAATTATTACCCATCCGGACAAGTCTTTTTAAGTTCTAGCGGTTAAGATCTCGTCAATTCTTGGTTTAAAGTCTTTTCAAGAGTTCATATAGCAAAACACAACATATTTCTTATCACGTATTTTCTCCCCCTTAAAAATGGCATATAAAATGTTATTTTTGAAAAGTTGAGAATAAATATGACCATTTCGAGTGTTGCGGGAAGAATGACCACTGTGAACAATTTGTGAACAAAGTTTTAAGTCAAGTACTCCCCTCAACGAGTGATATAAACGGTTGAGGTTTTGAAAATCATAAGGGAAAGTACTTGTTCTTTTGAGCAAAACCTTGAAAAGTGAAAGGTTTGATAGGTTTTACTCAAAAGTAAGAAGCTTTCGCTCCTTATCTAAGGATTGTGGCAGGCGTACCACGGTCCTTTATTTAGAAGTACGGGTTGTACACTGTAATATGTGCACAAGCCATTGACATAATGAATCATACATCCAAATTTATAATGAAAGAAGCAGTTCAAGGGGTACCAGGTAGTCCAGAGATGTCGCCAAGAGTGTGAATCGGGCGTTGAAAGCCGATGATGTTTCTCCTGGGTCGACCACCAAAATAGCTTTCCAATATTCTGGCTGATCCCTTCTATACAACCGTTCATCAATCATTGTGATGATCCTCTTCACATCCCTTCGATCACGAATTCCATCGCTTAGTAGACCCGATCTTTTGGTGTATATCCTTCAACCGGTAAGCCAATCCGTCCCTAACCAACTTCAAAGTGTGATCTCCAAATTTATGAAGATCTATGCACGCCATCAAGCAATTTCTTTGAAGTTCATTGCGCGATGCGGCTGAATGGTTTCTTGATGAGTGTAAATTGTGAAAATGGTTGATGTCGGGAAGATCAAGTTGTGGTGGAGTGAAGTTGACACGGGTTGATAAGATTCTCTCTGCAAGCTGGAGATCTTCTACGTTCTTTGATGACTATCGTCGATGAAGATGAGCCTTTGAATTTATAATTTTGTACTTGATGGAGAATTGTCTCATACGACCACTGTACTTTGGCAAGTACATATCTTCGATGTCGTTGATAGACAAATTCTCAAAGTCAGCTTCAGAGAATGCATAATCCCTTCGTCTTGTCTTTTGACCACAATATTCTTGAGATAAGTGTAGTCCTATTTGGACGAAAGATCAAGCGTGTTTATGGCAATGATGTTTTTAGTCTTGAACACGCATGTTGAGACTTACAGACAGCGGCCGTAGTAGATTCGTCGGCGTTTCGGCCAATGATGAATCCCGTACATTGAATCTCGGTCGTATGCTTCCACTTTATTGGAGAACAAGTGATTAGCTCTTTCCTCGATAGCTATGCAGTTTGAGTATTTTGCTGCTGGGAATGGAAGTGTCAAGATGTAGCGTATTTCCTTGAACCACCATAGCGTGAAGAAGAAATTCCAAGTCTTTGTTGAAGAAATATCTGAATGGGATCTAGGCTGACGTCGGTTGGCCGATCGTTGGTATGGTTTAGACGATGTGTTATATGGAGGGTTGTCCCCCGTAAAAGTCGATGTTTGCTTCCGGGTTGAGCCAATCCATGTTATTAGACATAGCTCGAGCAATGTTGTCAAGGTGATATTGGACCTCGATGGCACTTTCTGAGCTATCTTTCCATAGTTGAAAAGCTTCATTCTTGATTCGCGCAACTCGGATTTCGTCATCTTCTTTACTCGGAATTTTTCTTGCAATATCTTTGCATGCTCTAATGTATTACCGTCTACGGATCTTGACCTTCTTCAAGGTAGGGAGTGGAATTGACAAGTGTAGAAAACCATTCAAATTCCTCTATGTTATCTTCATCTAGCCAGGATAGGGCGTCAGCCTTGGGCGCCTTCTTCTTCTTTTTCTTAGGCCTAGATGAAGATTCTGTTTCATACTTTGTCGGGTGAGGCGGGTTGTTGTTGGGGCTCTTGGTATTCTTCATCGTCACCACCCGTATACTCAAAGTGATCACCGGTTTTGAAGTGCAGGGTGGTGTCACGGAATCTGAGGTTTATTAGCGAGAAGAGCGGGGAGAGATCTTTGTTGGCGAGAGTCCTTTGTGGTGGAGGCGGCATTGAGTCTGAATGAAGATGATTCACGGACTTCTTTGTGCGTTAGGCTCCTATCCTTATCTTGATCTTTTTCTTCATCATCTCTTGAACGCTTAGGCCTTATAGCCTCTTCTCTTAATGATGAATTGAGTTGGTATTCCAGCAATACTTCAAACAGTTTAGCTTCATGGGAAATGGCTTGCAGGCGTGTTGACACTGCGCTACCAGCCGGTTTACTAATTCATCATCACGAGAAGATTGTATTTCAACTGGATTGATGATCAAATTCATCGGAGTTGATTTCATGGCTTGCTTGGCTAAATGTAAGAGATTCGGATAAAGTTGTTTGGAATACATCTCCTTTGTCAGTTTCGGAATGACCTCCATTAAGAACTTGTGAGTGTATCCTTTTATCATCTCGTCCATGCTCCCTTGAAGATCATTCTTCATAAGCTTCTGTACATGAGTTTCAACTTGCATCTTGTCATTCTCATCATGAAGATACGTTATCGTCGAGGAAAGTCAACTTTCTGTAGAGAATATCTTTCTTTCTGACTCGTTTGACAGCTTTAACAATTCGATTCTTAGATTGAGAGATCCAAGAGGGAGTTGGCTTCTTTGTCACGGATGATGATTTGGTTGATTTCTTTGATGGTGGTGGTGAAGGTGAGAAGATGAATCGATGATGATGAGATGTGAGGAGACTCCGGGTCCTTTGGTGGTTCAGAAGTTTCTTCCTTTGATCGTGCAGGACTATCTAGAAGGAACGTATCATACTCAACATCTTCTTCATTGCGGACTTAGCTTGTTCATCGGCTTTGGCGCGACTTCTTTATCATTTTTACCTTCTCTAACTTCCGGTTCGGTTCTTCAATATCATGCCCAAAGTATCTTCGACGCGTTTGCTTTGTTGTACCAAAGTGGTGGCACCAATCCCTTATCGGGTTGATTAACCGCATCAGGATCTGGTGAAGGTTGAGCTCCACTACTTGACCCTCCGGGCCATTTTGTTCTTTTGCAAATTCTTTTGCACGTGTTGGAGTCTAAGGAATTTGAACCTTCTGTATGAAGTATCGGTTGCTCTTCTTCTTCATCTGAGCTTTCTTCATAAGGCACAATACGAGTCTTCCCTTTGCCTTTGTCAATGGTGGACTTGGAGGTTTAGGCTGCTGAATGAGGTGTTGGATTCTTGATTCAGGCGAGAAAGTCTCTTCATCGATTTCGGTAGCCTCCGAGTCCTCGTCCATTAGCTTTCTCTGTGGTTCAGGCTTAGATACGGGAATAGGAACAGCTTCCTTGGCGGGAACTGTCCCCTTTCGGGGAGGATTCCTCCTGAAACATCCTCGACTCTCGGTGCTTGCAGCACTACCGGCACTTCCTCTTACGGTTCTCCTAGTAGGTGTTCGGAAGGCTTTTCATCGAGATAACCAACTTTTCCTTCTCGTCTGCTACTTGATACCTTTGTATGTTTAAAGCTTTTTGATTTCATTTGTCAGAAGGTGATCAGGCGGCCACGGCACCTGTTTCTTTGTTGACGATTCCTTGATTCTGCGGATAGGGTAGGCTTAGTCAACATATCGTGATTATCTGGGTCATTGAGCCTCTGTGGAATGTCGGGATGAAGTCCAAGTGCTCTCTGGATCAACAAGTTCGTGTATCGACATAGGGAATCTTTGAGCCAAGTTTCTTGTGAAATGACATCATGTCTTCCCATAGCAGGCTTCAATTTGATGTCCTTTTGTTGATTAAAGACGGAAGATTTGTAGTTCCATGAGCTTGGGATGCTCATAACCACTATCCGCGACGAGAGACCGATTGGTAATGATGATGTAGAAGGTTCTCCACGGTTGAGGAATGTTCTTAAGCTCCACATGAGAATGCTTAGTGATTATTCTTGAAGCTTCATCATAGCCAATATCAATCGGAATTTGGAAGCTGTCTCTTCATGGAGGTGTGGCATAGAAGTCGGTTGGCTCGATTTGAGAATTAGAAGAATAGCCCGTAGATCTGCTTGTGTGATGGTGATTTGTTTGTGATTGAGCATCACATCACGCACTTTGACCTTTGATCCTTTGCATTGAATTCTAGAATTGTTGTATGTAGATCTCCGATGCTGTAGCAGAGTGAGAGCATATTACGGTACGGATGGTTCTTAAGAATATCCACGGCAATCAAGCAAGAAGATTAAAGGCATGTGAGGGTTTCAAAGTCAACTCTGAGATTGTTCTTTACAATCTTCCTCGGATAGCCATTAGGGAAGATATCAGCAATTGTGAGAACTTTTGGTGCATCCACATTCATTTGAGCAACATGTCGCGATCGAAATAACATTAGCCAAAAGAACCAACATATCGAAAGACATAATGTTAGTCAACAGAAGGTTTTATTGTCTAATTATTGAATGTACAGTGTTAATGATTGTTACGAGTCCTAAGTCACATGTTTGTCCTATAGTCCAATGACGTCGTGAAACGTTTCGTGAGTTAGTTAACTTTAAGTATTAAAGTTTATGTTATCACTTATAGTTCACAACATATCAAACGTTTAATTTTATTAGTGACATTATTGGATTTGTGACGTTATGATTCATTTATTTACAAGTTTGCACGCGTAACAATTCAAAACGAAGGTTTGATCAAGGCTTATACGTAGGAATAGTAGCTTATCGTAAACAAGATAAGTATACGGCGTAGATGTAAGCTACGCGTAGGATCTGACTTACGGCGTAAGAAAATATTACAGCGTAGGACAGGAGAACCTTATGCGTAAAACTTAAGCGTGAGGTATATAAACCTTACGCGTAAGGATTACTCGTGAAGTAAACCTTATGCGTAGAGTCACTGTTCGCATATCCTTCACAGGATACGCGTAGTCCCATGTGAACCCGCTACGTAGCATGATTCACGTAAAAATTTCTCTTACATAACACTTACGCGTAAGGTGATCCTTATGCGTAGAGTAACAAAGACCTTGATTCCGAGTTTTATGCGTAGCAAGCCTGAAATAAAATCATCATATCATCAATCTTAACATTTATAGTCATTTAAAAGCGGATAATGGCATGAAACTCATTCAAGCAGTTAGGCATAGAAAACCTACGGCGAAAAACCCTAAAGTTCAAATTTCGGCGTATGAAATTTAGCCATAGGATATACCAAAGTGTTTACGGTAAGTCTAAGATGTTGTGAGAGTGAAATGACCAAGTTTTAACAACTAATTCGCAGTGAATCAAAAGTACCCAAATCTCAAGAACATTAAACCTTAATTTCTAATTCACCATCAATTAGTGTTTTACGGGTTGTTATAGAGCTTAGATAACATTAATTCATCATGATACCAACATCACACAACAATCTTTTTGACCAAAACATTCACATTTGAAAATACCCAAAACCACGCATAAACCCTAATTTTACAAATCATTCAATTAAATGATTCGGGTGAGTTTGATGATTAAAATGGTATCATTTATGTAATAAGCGTTTGACACTATCCTTTTAACCATAAACACACAAATCTTGATCATGTGTTGTAACACTAACCCAAGCGAAAGGTAGAAGTGTCACATTCAATGTCATATCGGAACATACAAATGAAATCTTTACAAACGGAAACCTTAAAAATGAAGTATCAAAACATACACAATTGGTGACAAGAGAAAATACAATATCCAGAATGAATTAAAATCCCAAAACAAAAATTGTTCAAAATAAGTCCCAAAGTAATAAGGTGCTAGGGTTGGTCCACTCGGATACTCTAACTCTCGGCCATGAAGCCCATCTTCAAACCTAAAACTGCCGGCGAGGAAAATCTGGTGAGCTTAAAAGCCCGTGAGCGAGATATAACAAAACGAAAGCTAAATAAAATCTAAAATGCAAAATGAAACAAAGGGAACGGATAACAAAGTCGCAGTGAAATGAGAACAATGAGTCAAGGATCTGCGGGAACACAATTATATAGATATCCAAAGCACGGATAACAAAGAGAACGAAGCAAAGCAAAGCATCGATGACATATAAACAAGCACATACAAACCCGACATACAAGAACTGAAACATAAGCAAGCATAGCAGGCGTTGCATCCATACAACATATATGTCATACAATCAAATCGAGAAATCGAGAGAGACATACAAGCCAAACGGATATTTCTGAGGAAAGCGGAAGCAATTAATTAATAAGTGAGCATGACAATCATACAGGTCAAAACCCTTAGTTGAAAACATAACCAGTATCATAACAGCAGTCAAAACATGGCAATCACACGTAACAAGTAGGAATACAGTATGAACACTATAATTAAATGAACTTGGGACATAGCAGGGCAATTAAACAAATTAACAAGCCAGGGCGTCACAAGTGAACCATTTACCTAATCAAACCGTAGCATAGACACAAATGTAAACATGGTAGGTAAACAATAGCAGGATAAGGACACAACGAATAGTCATAGTCCACGGGATTAACCGAGCGAAGTACACATAATAAAATGAGACAAAACTACGATTACACATTAGCATGGTCACGGACAATTGAGAGGGTCACATAACGGTGAATCATATCATGGATGAAAATAGTAACTCAGGATAACCAGTATATTAATCATATCGCGTAGTGTCGGTAGTCACATAACACATGAAAAGCATAATCAAATCCAATAACATATAACAAACCGGTATGTGAATGGAGCGATAGTCGGAAATAACAAGGAATGTGAATGAATCAATGAAAAAGTATCTATCTTGGTAAGAGTGAGTCATATAAAGTCTTGGTAATGAACAATTATCTGATTATGGTGCGTTGGGGAAATACTGAGAAAGTACAACATAGGCATATCAAAAGTGTAAGGGTTGTAATCTACCACGAGCCGCGAAACATATCATATCATATCATAAGTAGCCATTGTATTCGGAGGGGTAACCTCTAATACCATATATAATAGGAGGAAGACCTCGATAACCAATGGAGTAGCTAGCTCGGACATGAAGAGCGTATTGCTACGACATCATTCACCGACAAATCATATCATATCAGATACTTGAACAGATCTAGGATGCATCCATACGCCCCTACCTCACATATACAAAATATATGATCCACCACCAGGGGCGTGGCGAACATCACTCTCGCCTAGAGTCATGCCGGAGGTGCATCATGGCGGACCATGTTACCTTCATGGCTAGGAAACATATTTGGCTTCGGTATCAAAGCTGAGGTCAAAGAATAGTCATATCATAAGGATTCATATCAAAAGTTCATATCAAAGTTCCATAACATAATTTCATAATCAAAATTCATATCAATGGCTCATAATCGAGGAAGGTTCATAGTCATAAGGTTCACATCGAAGGTTCATAATCGAGTTCATAACAAAGGGTGCATAGCGAGAGTCATAGGAAGCCCTAAATAGAAGGCTTAGAGCAAAGTATAACAGTTCAAAGCTAATATCGAAAGATGTAAACGAATCATGAGAAACCTTAAGAGATAAGGTCAGAATATCTGTACCTTAGCAACAAACGGAAAAGTAACACCGGGAAGCAACGTCGTATCTTCTTCAATGAATCTACACAAATTGATATCATATATTACTTATATACTCATTTTATAAGCTTCTTATGCATGTATAAGTGTTTTACTTATTGATATAATCTTTTTATCTTTCATTTTCTTAACTTCATATCTAGACCAGAATTCGCGATTTTATAAAATACTTACTTAGCTCAAATAAAATCAAGGAAATTCCCGGGGGTTCCCATATGAGTTAAAAGAGTCTCCAAAAATTGGTGGTTTCTATATCCATCCCAAATGGCCTATGGAAAATCACAAGTCCAGACCTGTCCAGAAAGTGATCAGAAAATACACATTAAAAGTTTACGCTTATTGGACCTGTTTAGACACCTTGGAAAAATTCCCAAAACTCCCAGAAATTCATTTATATTCTAAATGTCACTCCTGTAAAAGGAGAGCTCCCAATTCTTTATGGTTTGAAAATTAAAAATCAAACAATCCAACTAAATTTAGACCCGTTTTCTAGCTTTGGCACTTGATCTTGTAAAATTTAAAAATACGACTTAGGCAACTCCAAATTCGACCAAACCACTTGGAAAACTTCAATAAGACCTTAAACCAACTTTTCATGTAAAAATAATGGATTTTACCTTTATGAAACTCAAGTTACAACATTTCCAAATTCAGCTTCTAAAACAGTCCCAACCAAACCCATGAAATCAATCGATTATCAATCCAATATTCCCGACGCATTATGCATTATAGTTTCAAGGCTATTTTAGCTCATTATTAGAGTTTCATAAAGTCGAATGTAGATGGTTCAAAATCAGATTCGTACACTAGGTTTCAAGGCCATATTTCATTCGTCATTCACAAAGTTAAATCATGATTTTATGTAGCTTTATAGGATGATTTTATGTGACTTAGTTCCATCATTTATGTGTGATATATATGTGCACTTGAGGCTGGAAACATGCGACTAAAACAAAATATGAGGAAAAAAACAAGATGGTAGACGATACAAGTTACCTTTGTCGCGAAAGAGAGGGAGAGAACAAAGCTTGAGACAAACAACCCTTTTTGTGCCCTAACTCCTCACGACCAGCAGCCCAACAACACCAAGACTCCCTTGTCGAGGCTAGGGTGCCACGATCACAGCCTTCCTTCGTACCAGCAGTTCACCAACGACCTAAACCCACGACCTCAGCAGCTATACACCCAACGACCAAACCAAAGCGACCTTGATCCACCATGCCCACGATATCCGGCCTTCAAACCTTCCTTAGGAACCATTTGTGTCGACGAGAAAAATGGAGGAGGAGAGGGTTTACTTTTGCCGTGACTTGGTGGCTAGGGTTTTGTATGACTAACTTTTAATGGGCGTATATAAAAAAGAGGGAGGGTTATTAGGTTTTGCATTAAGTGAACAAAAGAAAAAGGCAACACGGCCTAAGTCCAAAAGGAAAACAAAGGCACCAGTTCACAACTTGTTAGGCTTGTCGCATTAGTGTATTAAATAAAAATTCAGCCCATTGCTAAAACGTATTGACATATACAATGTGTTTTAAACGTAAGCGTGACGGTTTCATTTATCTTGTACAAATTACGTATTTACTAGTTTGGTCATAAACTTATTTGCCGAGCTTGACATATTTTTCGTATTTTATAATTTTTTTAATTTGAGGGCAAAATAGTCTTTTAACAAGTTTTAGATTTTCGGGTTTTACAACTCTTCCCCTCTAAAAGAAAATTTTCGTCCTCGAAAATTGCAGTCGCAAGGGTACACAGAGACGTACGAGTTCAAGGCAGATGTAGCAATCTATAGCTTCACACATATCATAACGATTTCGGTTCCAAAGCGTTACAAAACTTATCGTAACGGATGTCGATGAAAATCTGCAAGAGGTACATAATTCTAAACGAACGTGAGGAGTGCAAATAACGGATATAAGTCCTATTCCATTCACGTACCAACCCGAGGTATTTCCCAAAGCCGTCAGATGATTCCAATAAGTTCAAATTATATGATCTCGAGTATTATCCGTTGATCAGGCGTCATAATACTTGCATCACATAACAAGTCCTTATTGTCATCATATTTTGTCTCGGGTCATGACAAACCACATAACCAATATGACATCAAAACAGATAACATGCAGTGCTAGCACATACCAAAGCGGACTAGATTCACAAACATGCGGCATATAATACATCAAACCAACTTACCATACCGAAAGAAGGCAGGCCAACTTGCACAAAACGGCTCCTCATGACTCATTACTGACTACCCGAAATAAAGCTGAGATAATACTAAAATGGTAAATAATAAAACTTCACGATTCAAACCGAGTTCTGAACGAATCAAGGAAAAGCAATACCGATCAAAATCACTTAACAAAATATCAAACCGCCTCAAAGCATGACAAGCGAATCGATTAACAAAGTCGCCCCAAATCATATCACGATAGATGAACCTTCTCAACCAGGTTGAATCTTTTCTCCGTCTTTTGTGTCTTTGGTTGATCCGTCGGCTTCCTCAACATCCGATGTCTCGGCAGCGGCGGTCAGTCGGCCGCTTCATGAACCTCTCGGCTCGGGGGTACATTGCACAGCGAGGTCGGCACCATCTTCTTCGGCTCCACGGTAGTCTCCATCTAACGATCGACAAGCGGATGTCGCGAAGACAAAATAACAAAATTCAATGCGAAAAGGAAGGCCAAATTAGTGAAAACAAAGCGAATATCAAAGTTAAATCGAACGACTATCAAACGAATCGGAGAAGATCGGAATAGACGGAAGCCTAATGTCTACGGTCCTCACAGTCAATCCTAAGGTCAACAAGGCGAAACACGGCTCGATACCATAATTGTAACACCCCCCCGGCAAGGGTAGAAGTGTCACGATGCGGGTGTCATATCGAACATACAAATGAAATCTTTACAAGCGGAAACCTTAAAAATGAAGTATCAAAACATACACACAATTGACTGACAAGAAAATACAATATCAAGAATGAATTAAAATCCCAAAACAAAAATTGTTCAAAATAAGTCCCAAAGTAATAAGGTGCTAGGGTTGGTCCACTCAGATACTCTAACTCTCGGCCCATCGAAGCCCATCTTCAAACCTAAAACCACGCGAGGAAAGAAATGCGGTGAGCTTAAAAAGCCCAGGTGAACGAGATATAACAAAGCGAAAGATAAATAAAATCGAAATGCAAAATGAAACAAAGGGAGCGGATAACAAAGTTAGCGGTAGAAATGAGAACAATGAGTCAATGAGGATCTGCCGAGAACAATTATATAGATATCCAAAGCACGGATAACAAAGAGAACGAAGCAAAGCAAAGCATCGATGACATATAAACAAGCACATACAAACCGGACATACAAGAACTGAAACATAAGCAAGCATAGCGAGGATTTGCATCCATACAACATATATGTCATACAATCAAATCGAAATCGAGGAAGTATACAAGCCAAACAGATATTTACAGGGCGAGAGCAATTAATTAATAAGTAGGCATGACAATCATCTGAGTCAAAACCCTTAGTTGAAAACATAACCGATATCATACAGGCCGTCAAAACATGGCAATCACCGCGTAACAAGTAGGAATACTGATATGAACACTATAATTAAATGAACTTGGGACATAGCGAGACAATTAAACAAATTAACAAGCCGGGGCGTCACAAGTCGAACCATTTACCTAATCAAACCGTAAGCAGACACAAATGTAAACATGGTAGGTAAACAATAAGCGGAATAAGGACACAACGAATAGTCATAGTCCACGGGATTAACTGAGCGAAGTACACATAATAAGCAGACAAAACTAACGATTACACATTAGCATGGTCACGGACAATTGAGAGGGTCACATAACGGTGAGATCACATATCATCGGATGAAAGCAGTAACTTTCGAGATAACGTATTAAATCATATCGCAGCCAGTAATCGGTAGTCACATAACACATGAAAAGCATAATCAAATCCAATAACATATAATAACCCGGTATGTGAATGGAGCGATAGTGAAATAACGGAATGAAAGTGTGACGGAATCAATGAAAAGGAGTATCTATATCTTGGTAAGAGTGAGTCATATAAAAGTCTTGGTAATGAACAATTAATACAGATTATGAGTCGTTGAAATCTGAAAGTCTGACATAGGCATATCAAAAGTGTAAGGGTTGTAGAAATCTACCACGAGCGAAACATATCATATCATATCATATCATAAGTAGCCATTGTATTGAGGAGGGTGACCTCGGAATACCATATATAATAGGAGGGGAAGACCTGGTAACCAATGGAGTAGCTAGCTCGAGGGGTGAAGGCAGCGTATTGCACATGACATCATTCACAAGACAAATCATATCATATCGGATAACGGAATAGATCTAGGATGCATCCATACGCCCCTACCTCACATATACAAAATATGATCCACCACCAAGGGCGTTGTGAACATCACTCTCTTTGCCCTAGAGTCATGCGAGGAGGTGCATCAGCGACACGGCCATGTTACCTTCATGGCTAGGAAACATATTTGGCTCGGGTATCAAACTGAAGGGTCAAAGCATAATCATATCATAAGGATTCATATCAAAAGTTCATATCAAAGTTCCATAACATAATTTCATAATCAAAATTCATATCAATGGCTCATAATGAAAGGTTCAGTAGTCATAAGGTTCACAATCAGAAGGTTCATAATCGAGTTCATAACAAAGGGTGCATAGCAGAGTCATAGGGAAGCCCTAAATAGAAGGCTTAGAGCAAAGTATAACAGTTCAAAGCTAATATCGAAAGATGTAAACGAATCATGAGAAAACCTTAAGAGATAGGTAGGAATATATGTACCTTAGCAACAAAATGAAAACAAACGGAAAAGTAACACGGGAAGCAAGCATTATCTTCTTCAATGAATCTACGAATTGATATCATATATTACTTATATACTCATTTATAAACTATGCATGTATAAGTGTTTTACTTATTGATATAATCTTTTTATCTTTCATTTTCTTAACTTCATATCTGGACCAGAATTTAGCGATTTTTATAAAATACTTACTTAGCTCAAATAAAATCAAGGAAATTCCCAGGGGTTCCCATATGAGTTAAAAGAGTCTCCAAAAATTGGTGGTTTCTATCTCCATCCCAAATGGCCTATGGAAAATCACAAGTCCAGACCTGTCCAGAAAGTAATCAGAAAATACACATTAAAAGTTTACGCTTATTGGACCTGTTTAGACACCTTGGAAAAATTCCCAAAACTCTCAGAAATTCATTTATATCCTAAATGTCACTCCTGTAAAAGGAGAGCTCCCAATTCTTTATGGTTTGAAAATTAAAAATCAAACAATCCAACTAAATTCGGACCCGTTTTCTCGGCTTTGGCACTTGATCTTGTAAAATTTAAAAAAATCGACTTAGACAACTCCAAATTCGACCAAACCACTTGGAAAACTTCAATAAGACCTTAAACCAACTTTTCATGTTAAAATAATGGATTTTACCTTTATGAAACTCAAGTTACAACATTTCCAAATTCAGCTTCTAAACAGTCCAACCAAACCCGTAAATCAATCGTTATCAATCCAATATTTCACGCAAGTATACGTATAGTTTCAAGGCTATTTTAGCTCATTATTAGAGTTTCATAAGGGTCGAATGTAGATGGTTCAAAATCATATTCGTACACTAGGTTTCAAGGCCATATTTCATTCGTCATTCACAAAGTTAAATCATGATTTTATGTAGCTTTATAGGATGATTTTATGTGACTTAGTTCCATCATTTTATGTGACGATATATGTGCACTTGAGGGCTGGAAACATCACTAACAGAAAAATGAGGAGAAAAAGAAACAAGATGGTAGGCGATACAAGTTACCTTGTCTCGAAGAGGAGAGAACAAAGCTTGAGACAAACAACCCTTTTGTGCCCTAACTCCTCATGACCAGCTGGCCCAACAACACCAAGACTCCTTGTCGAGCCTAGGGTGCCCGATCACAGCCTTCCTTCATTACCAGTTCCCAGCGACTAACCCACGACCTCGTGACTATACACCCAACGACCAAACCAAACAGCCTTCAATCCACCATGCCCACGATATCGCCTTCAAACCTTCGCCGGAACCATTTGTGTCGGAGAAAAATGGTGGAGGGAGGGGTTTACTTTCGTGACTTATGGTGGCTAGGGTTTTGGTATGACTAACTTGTGGGCGTATATAAAAAAAGGAGGGAGGGTTGATTCGGTTTGCATTAAGCGAACAAAAGAAAAAAAGCAACACGGCCTAAGTCAAAAGGAAAACAAAGGCCCTGGTTGAAACTTGATTGGGCTTGTCACGCATTAGTGTATTAAATAAAAGAATTCACCCATTGCTAAAACGTATTGACATATACAATGTGTTTTAAGCGTAAAGCGTGAGGGTTCATTTATCTTGTACAAATTACGTATTTACTAGTTTGGTCATAAACTTATTTGCCGAGCTTGACATATTTTTTAAGTATTTTATAATTTTTAATTTGAGGGCAAAATAGTCTTTTAACAAGTTTTAGATTTTCGGGTTTTACATGTGTTCTGCACATCACAGCGTGAGTTTCAAAAACAAGGTTATATACAACATTTTATTTGACTTGGATTCATGTAAAAATCAAAACCAATGTTTAAAAACACGTTAAGATTATGAAACAACTTACAAAATGATGATCCAAAACCACAGATTCTTGAGCGAATTATA
>OU343216.1:7791614-7828005 GCA_910596185.1 Chrysanthemum makinoi | reverse complement strand
TAACAAAATACTTTATTTCATTTCAATAATAATGTTTACAATATCCTTTATCTAAAATACTTAGTCACAGATGGGCATGAAACTACTAGCTAAACGAAGTCCAAACTTATCAGACAAATGATTAAGTTTTTCACCAGGTAAGGCCTTCATTAATGGATCTGCTAGGTTATCATCTGTGTGAACTTTGAGCAACTCAATTTCACCTATCTCGACTTGCTCTCGAACATAGTGATATTGTCTAGGATAGTGTCTGGTGCCCTTCATGACTCCAGGTTCATGGGCAAAAGTAATTGCAGCTGAATTGTCACAATATACTTTAATAGGATTTTCAATCGACGGCATAACACCAAGCCCCGAAACAAACTTCCTTATCCAAACAGCTTCCATGGCAGCCTCAGACGCCGCTATGTACTCACTTTAGTGTTGTCTGTTTCTTGCTCTTCCAATCCACAGCACCTCCATTGATGACAAAAATGTAACCCGTTTGACACTTCGTATCATCTTTGTCACACTTCCAGGATGCATCGCAGTAACCTGTAACAGCAGTTCGCTTCGGATTTCCCCCATACACTATGAACATATCTCTTGTAGCCCTAAGGTACTTGAGAATATGCTTAACAGCAGTCCAGTGAATTTCACCCGGATTCTGTTGATACCGACTGGTCAAGTTTTGAGCAAACGCCACATCAGGCCTTGTGCATCGCACGACATACATGATAGATCCTACAGCCGAAGCATAAGGAACTTTCTTCATACGCGCCACCTCTGCAGGTGTTGAAGCACAGCCTTGGCTGCTCAAACCATGATTTACTTGCATTGGCAAAAATCCCTTCTTGGAATTTTGCATATTGAATCTCTTCAATATTTTGTCAATGTAAGCACTTTGGCTTAAACCAATTAGCTGCCTTGATCTATCCCGGTAGATCTTGATTCCAAGGATGTATGCTGCTTCCCCTAAGTCCTTCATCGAAAAACATTTACCAAGATAGGCTTTCACCTCATTTAGACTTGGTATATGATTTCCTATGATTAATATGTCATCGACATACAGAACAAGGAAAGTAACATGACTCCCACTAGCTTTGTGATATACACATGGCTCATCAAGATTCTGAGTAAATCCAAAACTTTTGATTTCTCCATCGAATCTTTTATTCCATTGCCTTGATGCTTGCTTCAGTCCATAAATGGACCTCTTAAGCTTGCATACACGGTTAGGAAATAATGGATTCACAAACCTTTTCGGCTGAGCCATATAGATGTCTTCATCTAGACGACCATTCAGAAAAGCGGTTTTGACATCCATTTGCCAAATCTCATAGTCATAGTGTGCAGCTATAGCTATGAGAATCCTAATAGCTCTTATGTCCGCTACAGGAGAGAAAGTCTCCTCGTAGTCAATGCCATAGGTTTGAGTAAAACCTTTAGCCACTAGACGAGCCTTGTAGGTGTGTACATTGCCATCCATGTCAGTTTTCTTCTTGAAGATCCACTTACTTCCAACGATTTTCGCATTGGGAGGAAGGTCAACTTCAATCCAAACTTCATTATCTTTCATGGATTGCATTTCCCCATTCATAGCAATCTACCATTTATCCTTTTCAGGATTAGCCATGGCAGCCTTATAGTTGGCAGGTTCATTAAAATCCCCGACCATATTTTCCTCCACCTCTACGTTAAGACATAGACGATCAGGTGCACGTATAGTCCTTCCAGACCTACGAATGGGAACAACTTCAGGAGGAGCACCTAAGCTTTCAGGTTCTTCTTGAAGTTGGCTAGTATTTTCAGAAGGTGTTATATCTTCTTGATCATATTCCAGATCATATACTCTCCCACTGAGTTCTTGAGATATGAGATTCCTTTCAAGGAAATCTCCATACCTAGCCACAATGACTTTATTCTCAGCTGGGTAGTAAAAGTAGTAACCTATAGTTTCCTTAGGGTATCCTACAAAGATACACTTAACAGATCTGGCTTGGAGCTTTTCAGGTGTGTCACGTTTAACAAACGCTTCACATCCCCAGACCTTTAAGTAAGAAAAGTTGGGAGCTTTTCCAGTCCATATTTCATATGGAGTTTTAACAACCTTCTTTGTTGGAACCATATCCAAAATGCGAATAGCAGTTTCAAGGGCATAATCCCAAAAAGTAAAAGGTAGAGTTGTAAGTTCAAACATTGATCGTACCATGTCAAGTAAGGTACGATTTCTCCTTTCAGATACACCATTTTGTTGTGGAGTATAAGGAGATGTGAGTTGCTGGATAATTCCACACTCAGCTAAGTAATCTTTGAACTCTTGACTTATATACTCACCACCTCTATCGGATCGAAGAGCTTTAATCTTCTTACCGAGTTGTAATTCTACTTCAATTTTGAAAACCTTAAATGTTTCAAAGACTTCATGTTTATGTTTAAGTAAATAAACATAACCATAACGACTGAAATCATCCGTAAAGGTTAAGAAGTAGGAAGCACCGCGTTTTGACACATGTCTAAGTGGACCACATACATCAGTGTGTATCAATCTAATTAGATCAGAAGCCCTTTCCACTTGTGGTGAAAAAGGTTTCCTTGTCATCTTCCCAGCTATGCAAGACTCGCATTTGTCAAATGATTCATCATTGACCGTTTGTAAAAGCCCATCGTGTTGCAGCTTTTCCATGCGTTTCTTGCCAATATGGGCAAGGCGACAATGCCAAAGATAAGAAGAGTCACAGTTCAACTTGCTCTTCTTATTGCTAATGCTATACAACGAATTATTTCCATTGGATATACAACCATCCATATCAATTTCAAACATACCAAGAATAGGAATTGCATTAAAGTAAAAAACATTATTTAAAGAAACTAAAATTCCATAACTTGTAAAAGTGTGCACAAAACCAATATCTTTTAACAAAGAAACTGAAATAACACCCCTAACAATGGAGGGTGCATAATGACAATTATTTAGTTCTAAAATTAAGCCCGAAGGCAACACTAAATCAAAAGTCCCTATGGCTTCGACAGCTGCACGCTTTCCATTACCAACGTACAAGTATATTTCTCCACAGGTCAGCTTCTTTGCCCCTCTAAGTCCCTGCGATGTATTACAGATGTGAGTACCACATCCTGTATCATATATCCAGGAATTTTGTTTATGAGGAAAAGAAAATAATTCAAACAAAAAAATACCTGATGAGCTAGGCACCATCTTATTTTTATTCTGAAGGCACTCATTGAGATAAACTGGACAGTTCCGCTTCCAGTGACCCGGTGAGTTGCAATGGTGGCAGGTTAAATCCTTCTTAGGATTCTCCTTTTTCTTTCCAGGGTTCTTCTTAGGAGCTGGTGGGATGACAACTTGCTTCCCCTTTCCTTTTCCTTTCCCTTTCTTATCTGCTTGCGGCTTAGGCTTATTTACCCTACCACCCTGTATTGCGAGTACAGCAGGTGTAGGAGCCTTCTTTGGCAATCTTTTCTCGAAGTCTACAAGCATTGCATGTAACTCATTCACTGTCTTCCCCGTGCAATGCATGTTAAAATTGCGGACAAAATCACCAAATCGATCCTGATTAAGGGAGTGATTGATGAGGCCGACACATACATCATTCGAGTAACCACAGCCGAGCTTCTCCAATTGGTCCAAGTGATGTTTCATCTCAAGTACGTGGTCGGAGACAGATTTGCCAACCTCTTGCTTGCAACTATGAACCTTTTCAATAAGTTCATACAGTTCAGCTGCCGGTGGCTTCTCAAACATACGTTTGAGTTCATCTAACATGCTCATAGGCGGATAGTGCTCAAATTGTTTTTGAAATTGAGCAGACATCCCGAAAGCATTAGACACGCCACATCATTGTGCTTCTCATATTCAACACGATATGCCTCTTGTTCAAGAGCAGTTGCCGTGTCGAGAGGAGCATTAGGCAGAGGTGTAGTCAAAATTTCAACCCTTTTGGCAACACGAAGGATGATCCTAAGTGAACGATGCCAATCATTGAAATTAGGGCCAGTCAGCTTGTCCCTTCCAATCATATCTTTGAAAGCGGCACTTAGTAAGCTCATAGTGTTTTCAGATTGAGCCATCTACAGAAAAAGTTCAAAAACCATAATTAGTATTTTGATAATTTTCCTTTTCAATAAACAATTAAATACCCAAGGTTCATATTCATATAACCAATTAATATTTATTGAAAACTAGGATCCAAATTGTCATAATTTCATTACGTCAGTTGATCTGCTAATAATGAACCTTATACAAAATGGTAGAGCATTTGCTCAATTGCCAATTTCAATTGCAATTCCTAGATTTATGTGATTTACATATAGCCAATATCAATCGCCATGTAAACATGTTTTATCCCATCTTATGCCTTGAGTTGCCAGTTCTCAATGCCTAACTCAATTAAGTTGTCCAACTTAAGAAACTGCAAAATCGTCCATGCCCGTTCTCACGACACGTGGACATTTTACCCTTCGATTAAGATCTAAGTCACGTTCTCACGCAAATAGAAAGTAATCTTAGGTGTTTCCGTTTCGTTGGATGGCATATAACTTAAATTAAAGGGTAATAGTTTTGATGTTAAATCAAATATGTACAAAGATGTCATGCATTCATCTTTGTAGCATAGTTTTTATTAAAACATTTATATCTTGTTTTAATGTATAAGCTTTTCATCATCAAACTTTAATTAAGGTATTGGGTTCACCAATCAAGGAATTTAGTGTTAATTATCATCCATTATATCGTACTTTTGCATAAGTGTAAACACTTAGTGTTTCGGATAATTACCACCGAAGTGGCGCATGGAATTAAAACTAATTCGCCCTTAAGATGAGCTTGCACATTTAATGGCTTACTAAGTAGCTCCACTCGAACTTACAGGGGGCAGAGGACCAGGTACGCGCTAAAGCACAACCTTAGACATCCTTTCAGTGTGACTGTGCGCACTTCTTTAAACCCCTTTTATTAGTTCATTCTCATGGGTGAGCCGTTCAGACCATTTGTACCAAAGTCATCAATCAATTAAACGATTATGATTACTAGTCTTAAAAATACATGTTTCACCATTGTTTAGGTCAGTTTATTTTTTCTTGTAAAAATACCCTTGTTACACATAACAAACAAGCAAGTATTTATAAAAAATAAACAAATAAACAATGAATGCATAACAAATAAAAGTCATGCATATCAAATAACCACATGCAAACGGTTTTGATAAATCCTATTAATAACCAATTCTAGATTTGATAATATGCATATATTTAATTAAGGCTTTCACCCGTTTTCATCTATGTACAAGGTGAACCACATGCATCGATTCATCGATTGCGCAAGTCAAAATTAAATACATACCACATAGCACATAATTGATTAAATTAATAATTATTGAGGTCTTCCCCAATTTTAGATCTATAAAAAATTAGTGTATATCACTTAAACAAGAAAGACATACAATAAAAGCAGATCCATGATAAAACATGCAGATAATTATCATGGATATAAAATTACACTTAACAATTAATGCAATTAAATCAAAGTTACGCATATACACATAAAGTTGCATGCATCTTAGGGTTTCTAATTCAATTAAAACAATAGTTTACAAAACCCTAATTAGGGCACGATAAAAAAAATGCCCCCCCTCAAAATTAGGGTTTAGGTTTTGCAAACCCTAGATCTAAGCATACAAATAATAACACATTCATGTTTATTTTAATTATGTGTTTCAGTAATTAATTACTTGTTATACAAGGCTCGTGATGCCACTGCTGAGCTTATGATATATAAAATACAATAAAACATAAAGACATCAAGAGTACACAGCGGAAGACTTAAAGATCATAACAAATAAATTAATTAACTGAAAGTATGCGTAACGTACCTCTTGCGAATGTCAAATCCCTCGAGCAAAGCAAAACAAAGAATTACTTATTGGTGTAAGAATAATGTCTTACAACCACGTTCTTGTACACACGAATTAACCAAACGAATCAATCGATTGCTAGATCTAACACAAGTCCTCGTTTAAGAAAAACGAAACCAAACTCCCTTACAAATGGGGTGCTTGGCCGAATATTAGACTAGAGAGAGGAGAGGAGAGATCTAGGGTTAATTTAATGCACAAGTGTGTGAAACCCTAGAACCTAACCCTCTTTATATACTAGTAGGTAAACTTAGGGAACAAGTTTATGAATTAGGTCTTTGGAAAGGCCCCTATGGCCGGCCATGTAGACAAGCCCAAAGGAAATCCATAATTTTTCCAAGTTTTCCATTTCTAGTCCTTTCTCTTTTCATTTAACGGTCGTTAGTCATTTTTCCGTTAAATACTTAACGATCGTTAACCGGACTTAATGTGCAATAATTAATCGTAAACATAAACATTAATTATTAACTTTAATTCTCATTCGCTAATGTGTGCAATCCCGTGGTCACGAGTTCGAATCCGGACATTCACATGTTTGTAAATATATACATTTCCAACAGATTTCAGTGTCACCGTATATCCCGTTATATTTGTCAGGATTGATGCTTTCGTTGGAGGTTTTTGGTTTGATTTTTGATTTTATTTAGGGCAAAATATCTAAAAAGGCATCGAAGTTGCCACTTTTTCCTTTTGTGGGCATCAAACTTTTTTTTCTTCCTAAAGTAGTCAAAAACTTCCTTAATTTTCCTATTGTAGCCTCTAATCAGAAATTAATTACATAAATTTACATAAATCGTCCTTGTGGCTCTAAACAATTACACCATTCGTCCACGTAAATTTATATCATTCTTTTAAAAGTGACAGTTTGGCCCTTGTGTCTTTTCTTCTTTGGTATAACTCATTTCTAGCTTCACCATCTCTCCTTAAGTTCTAGCGCCTTTGTTTTTCCGGTCAAAAATTCTGACCACCAACGCATCATACCACCAACAACACCACAACCATCACTATATCACCTTTCTCCTCTCTCGTCGGCTGCCACTTCATCTCCGTGTAACGCCGCCACGACCAACTGATGTTTGCCGCCGTTCAAGAACAAAAGGAGACCAAGGACTGAGGGTGGAGGTTCACTTCTAGTTTTGTTTCTGGTTTGAGAATCACCACCATCGCCACTTTCTTTTCGTCTCTCTCTTTCTCCCTCGCAAATCGGTATGACGAAATCCTAAAACTCATTTTGGCTAGTCTCTTGTTGATATGGTTGGGGCTTGTTGCTCGTTGCGAAGATTTCATCAATTATTTCACTTATGAATTGTTTTCCCATCTTTGACTCAGGTTTTACCTGAGATTGGGTATCAGTTACTTAACAACTATTCTGAACAGATCCAGAAGTGGGGTTGGATCTGCAATTTTCATGCTAAGAGTTCAGTGTCCTTAAAAAGTAAATCAGATTTTTCTACTTCTAATTGTGGAAAATTTTGCGTATTTTTAAACATATACACAAGGTTTTTCCTCTACTTACTTGCACAGGAATCTGAACTTGTTGCACAACCAGCCGTCTGCTGCCACACTCATTGCAGTAAGTTAAATGTGTAACTTGATCGTCATTTTTGTTCTGTTTTATTCATATACAACGAAGAAGCTTTTCTTGGCATTTTTATTAGTATAAGGGATGACATATCCCTATTATATTTGCACACACAGGTTCCATGTATTTTGGGTGTCAATTTAACAGATGCAGATCTCCTAGAATTTCTACAGCAGGAATGCAAAATAGTTCTTACTGTCTTAAGAGGTGTTTGAGCTGTATCTTTGAATTTTTTGGTTGATAACTTTCTTTGTGCAATCTAATCCTAATATAGTCTATCTATCAGCTTGCTGATACTAATGGATCTTCATTAATACCACCAGCTGTTCTTCGGGTTCTAAATTCCAAAGCTTGCAGAGTTACGGTTTACATATCAATAATTTGCTTCTACATCTGCTAAAGCATAATTTCTTGATTTATTTACAAATAGTAGGATGTGTAGCTGCATTACTTGTACATGCATTATTGCTTGCTAAATTTTTATATTTGGTATGTCCCAAGAAAATTTTATTAATGATTTAAGTGTCAGGTCAGGGTGGTATTTGCGGATTTGCCTTTGTTTATTTCTTGTTTTGGTCACTAAATTTCTGTGGATGTGCTTGTTTATCTTATTTGGTCTCGGTTTGGATTTGGTGTCATATAAATATTTGGTTTTAGTTATTGGATTGTAATTAGCTTATTTTATTTTGGTTTGATTCTCGTTATACCATGAAACCCCACTTAGGGGTGCGTCTGTTTTAGTTCCAGCCCCATATGGGTGCGTTTGTTTGTTGCTTATGGGCACGGCAGCCCATATAAAAGGTGTGTGTCTAAGTTGTGGTTAACAGGGAACCCGCAATGGTGTTTGTTTGTGCGAAGAGTTTTAACCATTTTACAGAAATGAAGCCGTGATCATGGCAACATATAATGGAATTGTGGCTGCTACAATAGTGTAAGCATCATTTAGGGAGATCATGATTGGTTATCTTTGTTTCGTTAGATTTTACTGTAGTTTATGATATATCCCCATCTCTTTATAAAAATACATTCTTGTGGACTGTGACCCGTTTGACCCACTTTGTTTTATGCTAATATTGTTGACTTTACCAGCTTGACCCGTTAGATATGAAGCATAACCTGATCATACCATTTATAGGCAACCAGCCAAAATTGCCACCTTGCATTTAAGGTCCAATTAAACGCGTGAACTGACGTGATTGTTTATTTGCAGGGTTATCGAAAAATGCACCTCCAAGAGACTATTCATTAGAATCTTCAAAATTTTCAATGGTTATGAGTGCTTTCACTTCTATCTCTATAATTGCTGCCATATTTGGAAATGGTATTGTTCCTAAGATACAAGTAAGCAAATTGATATATTTATGTATATTAGTTGATTAATTTGTGATCTCATCACAATATGTAACATCATTTGTTTGTGATGTACAGGCAAATTTAGCTCCACTAGTAACCGGGAAGATGTTTAAAGGGCTTATTATGATCTGGGGTAAACCATAAATTGAGGAGTGTATCAGACCAAATTTGTAAGCCTAGTGGTGTAATCCTACTAGATCAACAACGTTATCATGGTGGTTTTTACAGGCGTTGGTTTGTTAGGTTCCTTTTCTTCGATAAGAAATTTGGTTCTTGATGTATGGTCCAGAAGGATGAAATGTGTAAATTATTAGAGCCACATGGACCTTTTATGTAATTGACTCAAGGATGAATGGTGTAATTTTTTAGAGCCACAGGGATGATTTATGTAAATTTATGAAATTAATTTCTGATTAGAGGCTACAATAGGAAAATTAAGGAAGTTTTTGACTACTTTAGGGGGAAAAAAAGTTTGATGCCCACAAAAGGAAAAAGTGACAACTTCGATGCCTTTTTAGACATTTTGCCCTTTTATTTAAAATGTAAAAAATTTATTCAAGGTTGTGGAAATCTAGAAGGGGGGGGTTGAATAGTTTTGCCGATTTTAAGTTAGTTTTAAAAACTTTAGATTCGATATTATGTGAAATCGTATGGATGTAGAGAAAGTATAGATCTAATGATAAAGCAAGTAAATAAAGTAAAGCAAAGGATAGAAATGACACAACCTATTTATAGTGGTTCGGCTACAAGGACACCTTCCTTGCTGTACTCCACTCCCCGAGTCACCTACTCGAGAGTTCAAGCACTATGTCAACAAACTCCTTCAACTTGGCGGAGAAGCCTTCACAACGTTGCTTACACCTTTTTCCAATACAAAGCTAAATACCGAGTCCGTAACACGGTGGACCAAACCAACACGACTATTACACAACAACTATGTGAAATATCAAATACAAGATCTTTGCTACAGAAATCTTGTGGAGGAACAAATCAATCAAGGACCCCTTGCTTGGATGACTTGTAGAATGCTTGTGATCTCGCCTTAGAGAAGGACCTATATGAGAATCACTAAAGAAAAAAAGAAGAACAACTCTCTAGATCAAGTGATCTTTTGTTAGAAGAGAATGAGAGTATATGAGAGAATTAGTAAGAAGAGGGGTGAGTTATAATGAAGAAATTGCTCTCTATTTATAGGCAAAACTTGCCACTGTTCCCCGGATCCCACGGATCCCTCTCTTAAGGGATCCGTCTAGTGTAAACCTAGGGATCCGTGGGAAGCTCCTCTTTGCCCATGGGTTTTTTGGATATGATTCATGGGTCATGGGTTGGTCCATGGGTATTTCTTTAGATACAATGTATCTAATAAGTACAATGTATCTAGTCAAGTGGGTATGGGTCAATACCATGGGTTATGGATATGATCCATGGGTTGTGATTTTTACCGATCCTAATAAACTATTACAACAAATGATTTATTATAACAATTTGTATTAAGTGACTATATGTAAATGCTTTATAAAAATAACATGTATCCTTATAATTTTACTTATGATAACATTATATTTGTTATCAACAAAACACAAAGAGATCGCAAAATATTAATAAACGTTTTTACGATTTATTTGTATTAACAATCTCCCCCTTTTTGTTGATGACAAAACATAATGTTATGATGAGTAAAACTTAAGAATAGATGTATGTTTTGAAAGCCCCTAATTTTTACTTCTTCTCCCCCTTTTTGTCGAAACAAAAAGTTAACCCATCGAAGAAATAAAATGTGGAAAAATAGTCCACGTATCGCTTACTCCCCCTTGACGGTAGCTCCCCCTAATTTGGGGCGTCAAGTGAAGAAAAAATAAAAAATCCTACAAAGAAAAGGTTAGTAGTAACATGCATAAGTAATCTTGTGATTGACGAGAATCAAGATTGGGAGCCAAGGTATGTAAACAAGGCCTTGTAATAAAACCATAAAATGTAGTGGTATTTATGCCACATACAAGCATGTAAAAGTAAGAACAAGACTTGTTCTTAAACATGACTCAAAAGAAAAAAATAGAAAATAGTAATAATGATTCCTTCCGTGCTTGCATAAGGTTATGGATGGAGGTTTTGATGAGTGATGGTATTGATGCGATCAAGAATGAGGTTGAGTATGAATCGCATTTCTTCCCTAACTTCTATTGCAATATCCCTAGTGGATTGGCAATGTTCACAATGTAAGTGATG
Source organism: Chrysanthemum makinoi (assembly GCA_910596185.1). Lineage (NCBI taxonomy): Eukaryota > Viridiplantae > Streptophyta > Magnoliopsida > Asterales > Asteraceae > Chrysanthemum > Chrysanthemum makinoi. Next base: position 7,816,932 of record OU343216.1, on the reverse strand, counting down.
TGGGTAAAGAGTGCGGAAGTTTTCCGGGTTGTTTTGATTTATGAGATGCGGAAGATGTGGTGGAAAAATAGGAAGATACGGATCAAAGTCCGGAATGTTTGGAAGTAGTGGTGGAAAAGAACCTAGATGTTCTTGTAGCTCAATGGGAGCTATGGGTGGTGAGGTTTCAAGGTCTTTGAAAATTGTGTTGGGAGAAGTGGGAGGTGTCAAAAAGGCTATTTCTTTTTGTTTTGGTTATTGAGATCTTGTTGGAGTCTTAAGGAGGTCCAAAAGAGTGACTTTAGGTGGTGAGTTGATGGGTGATGAAGTTGGTGTACTTGTTGGTGATGAATGAGGTGCTATAATGGAAGCATCTTGTGGTGAGTTATTTGTTGGTGATGAGCCATTCGATGATGGTTTTGCTAAGCAACAAGGCCGGATCCTAATCCGTGCGGATATCCTAGGGTTTGATTGTGGTATTTTGGAAGGTGGGAGGACAACAGTTTGGAATTCATGAAGAGGATTGTTTGTACTAGGTGATTCATCTAAGTTGGAAGATCTTTTGGATGACATGGTGTTGTTTGTTTGTGAATATGAGATGACTATGCAAGCATTTTGGGAGTCATATATATAGAAAAACAATGCATTGTAATGAATGCTTGACCCAAAATGTGGATTAAAATCTAATGATTAGATATGAATTTAAGGCATGTGATCATGAGAACACAAGCATTAAAGAACATACTCCAAAAAAAATGAAAAAAAAATTGAAGTTTTCATCCAAAGTGAGCAAAATAGAAGATAAAACTAGCTTCTGTCTCACGGATCCCACGGATCCTTCCCTTGAGGGATCCGTCCAGCATTAAGGCTGGGATCCGTGGGACTGGTGATTCAGGCAGCACAAAATTTTCCTTTTGGAAACATTTTTGCCTAGTGTGTGCCTATATGCAAACTATTTGGAGTTGCGGTTATCTCAACTCCTAAAAAGAAAAGAAAAATAAACTAGAAGTGTAAAAGCATACTATTATGTGAGATAACTCGAGTGCTCCTAATTCATTGTTGCTTAAATGAATGTACCCGAAAACACATATTAGTTATGTGTCCTCTTTAGCATTCAAAAGACATGAGATGCAATGAAAACGGGTTTTTACTTTGTATTAATAATGAAAAAAAAACGATTTGTCCTACACGTGAGAAATTGCTTTTGTGAAATTGTGTGAATAAAAATCGTTTTATCCTTTGAAAAGAGGATGTGTATATAATTATGTGTTTGCAACTTGTACTTATTTTGAAAGAAAATAAGAAAAACTATGAGTTATAAGTGAAAAACTTATCTTGCGTTTTGAAAATTCCCGTGTTGCTTGTGAGTTGTGCGTGAAATAGAGATCCTAGACTCAGAAAGGAGAAGGCTAGTGTTTACATACCTTTTAGAGTTAAAAAGTAAATTACGACGATTGTTCCATGAGACCAAGACCAAGACGAAGTAGGTTGAATTGTTCCCGCTTCAACGGTTTGGTAAGGACGTCGGCTATGTTGTCTTCGGACGCTACCTTCTCAATAGAGATGTTCCCCTTCTGAACATTGTCTCTTAAGAAGTGATGACGAATCTCTATATGCTTTGTGCGAGAATGTAATACCGGATTCTTGCTTAAATCGATGGAACCTTTGTTGTCACATAGAATGGCTATGTCACTTAGATGAATGTCGTAGTCAACTAACGCTTGTTTCATCCATAGTGCTTGTTGGCATGCTTTGCCGGCGGAGACGTATTCGGCTTCGGTTGTTGATATTGCTAATGCCGTTTGTTTCTTAGAAAACCAAGATGTTAAACAACATCCCATAAAAGTACACACCCCACTTAAACTTTTTCGGTCAACATAATCACCTGCATGGTCAGAATCTGCCTATAGAATTGTTTCTACTCCTGTGCCCTTAGGATACCATAATCCTAATTGTGTTGTACCCTTAATGTATCTAAGTATCCTTTTTACGGCTTCTAGGTGTGATGTTTTAGGGTCTTCTTGAAACCTAGCACATAGACATACACAACACATGATATCCGGCCTACTAGCCGTGAGGTAGAGAAGACTACCAATCATGCCACGATATTTTTTATTATCAACGGATTCGCCGTCTTCATCTTTTGTGAGTTTGGTGTCGGATGACATTGGTGTCCTAATTGGTTTTGACTCTTCTAAGCCGAATTTCTTTAACATCTCTTTTATGTATTTAGATTGATTAAAGAAGATACCATCTTCTACTTGTTTGATTTGTAGACCAAGAAAGAAACTAAGTTCTCCCATCATACTCATCTCGAACTCGTCATGCATGATTTAAGAGAAATCATCACACATGTCTTGACAAGTAGATCCGAACATAATATCATCTACATATATTTGAACGATGATTATATGTGACTCTCTTTTCTTAGTAAAAAGTGTGTTGTCAACTAACCCCATGGTGTAGTTGTGTTTGATTAAGAATGACTTGAGTCTTTCATACCAAGCTTTTGGAGCTTGTTTAAGACCGTAGAGGGCTTTCTTTAACTTATACACATGTTTAGGTTTTTCAAAATCGATGAAGCATGGAGGTTAAGCTACATATACTTCTTCATTAATAAAACCATTTAGAAAATCACTTTTGACATCCATTTGATAAAGCTTAAGATCATTAGCACAAGCATACGCAAGAAGTATTCTTATAGACTCTAATCTAGCCACAGGGGCATAGGTCTCATCAAAGTCTATTCCTTCTTGTTGGTTATACCCTTGGGCAACGAGTCTAGCCTTGTTTCTAGACACTACTCCGTTTGCATCTAACTTGTTTTTATAAACCCATTTGGTTCCTATTATGGTTTGATTACTAGGTGGAGGGACAAGTGTCCAAACATCATTAGAAACAAATTGATTTAACTCTTCTTGCATAGCCATTACCCAACTTTCATCTTTTACGGCTTCTTGTGTATTCTTAGGTTCTATGGTTGAGACAAAACAAAATAGGCTACTTTGGTTTTGAACTTGAGACCTTAAGGTTCTTTCGTTTAACTTTCCTATGACCTTATCTACGGGGTGATCTTTGGACTCTTTAATATTTATGAGTTCATTATTTGAAGATTCTTCTTCTTCATCTATCTTTTTCTTTATTACAATAGCTTCACTTTCTACAATCTCGTCATCGATAAGAGGTGGAGAGGGTTTGGGTGGACTTTCATCAAATTTTACATTTAATGACTCTTCGACCTTCATTGTTTCTTTATTTAATATGACGTAGGCTTTGCTATTAGGAGAATAACCTAGAAAGATACTTTCGATTGATTTAGGATCAAATCTTTAGTGTTAAGAAGAAAACATTTGCTACCAAAGACTCTAAAGTGATCTAACGTTGGCTTTTTGCCTCGAAGTAACTCGTATGGAGTTTTACCTAAAATTGGTCGAATTAAGACTCGATTAAGCATGTATGTTGAAGTATCAACGGCGTTGCACCAAAACTTTTGAGGTATGGATTGCTCATTTAGCATGGTGCGACTCATTTCTTGTAGGGTTCTATTCTTTCATTCAACTACCCCATTCGATTGTGGAGTGCGAGGAGCCGAGAAGTTGTGAGTAATACCATTAGCGTCACAAAAAGCTCCAAATTGCACTTCATTATCGAATTCCCTACCATGATCCGTTCTAATAGACACTATAGGACTTCCTAGTTGTCTTTGGATTTTCTTGCTTAATATTTCAAAATAATTAAACGTTTCCGTTTTATTCTTTAAGAATTTAGTCCATGTGTAACTAGAGTAATCATCTACTATGACCAAAGTGTAGTAGTTGCCTCCATAACTTTGGATAGCGGATGGACCAAATAAATCCATGTGTAATAATTCTAGACACTTAGTTGTAGACACCATGTTTTTAGCCTTGTGACTAGAATGGACTTGTTTTCCTACATTACAAGCATCACAAAAGTGATGTTCATATTTTAACTTAGGTAGATCTCTTACTAGATCTTTGGATGATATAGATTGAAGAAGTCGCATATTGGCATGACCTAATCTTCGATGCCATAAGGTCGAAGTATCATCCATAGAGGTAAGACAAAGTTTGTCTTTAGGTTCATTACCGATTTTAATGACATAGACTCCATGTTTCCTAATTCCTCTTCCTATGGTTATGCCATTTTTTAATATCTTACTACCGGTTTCGGTAAAAGTACATTGCACTTTTTATCACATATTTGTCCTATACTTAAGAGGTTAAAGTTTATGTTTTCTACGTGACACACATCGTTAATGGTCAGAGATTTGTTAGAAATCGTACCTTTACCGATGATTTTACTTTTGGTATTTCCAAACACCACATTTCCTCCATTGAAGGATTCATATGTGGAGAATAGATCTTTATTTCCGGTCATGTGCCTCGTGCACCCGCTATCCTTGACCCATTCATCCGGATCTAGGTCGACCTTTAAGCACACCTAAGAAAACAATTAACTCAAAAGTTTGGTCCCCATTTGTTCATGGGTCCATTAGTGTTAAACATTCCATTCATGTTAGACATGTATGGATAAGGTGAATATGCATTCCATAGTGTAAAGTTTTGAAAAGGAAAACCATTTTGCATATTTGGGTTCCATCCCATTTGATGGTTACTTCTCGGGTAAACATTATTAGGTCTCCTAGATGGGTTAGGTTTCGAAAAATATGGAGCTTTGTTTCTTGCAAAAATAGGATTATATTTTGGAGGTGGTTGTCTAGTGGTAAAATGAGTTGGTTTCTTCTTATTAACAATAACAAAATCAGTTCGATAGGAAGAAGCTATGTTATTTCCACTGTTTGCTTCAGTAGACCCACGGATCCCTTGTTGTACACTAGCCGGTTCCCTTTTTGTGGGATCCGTGGGATCCGCCACAACAGTGGCATGTTTTTCTATTGCTTTTACGAATTGTGTTTCTTTGTTTTCACTAGTTGACGTATCAAGTTGCTGAATGCCTAAACCTTTTTGGTTGTTTCCAGTTTTAATACTATCTAGTATCATATCTAAAGTATTAGTACTCATTCTAGCAATTTTAGAATCTAGTTGATCAACTAGTGTTTGAAGTTGAACGCAAAGTTCACATTCACCACTTGCTATTTTACCATTTTCTAGACGTTTCAATTTTGCTTTTAATTCTATGACTTCCTTATCTAAACGTTGGTTTTGATTTTTCAAAAACTTGTTTTTGTTAATTAATTTTAAGCTAATATTGCAAAGTTTTTCATATTCATTATGCAATGAGTCATCATCTAGTGATGAGCTACTATAGTATTCGTGACATACCTCGTCATTTGCCATGAGACAAATTTCTTCGTCCTCCTCGTCACTCATTCCCCACGTGTGTCACACCCCCAAATTACCTGTTTTGCAGCGGAATGGAATTCCTGGGGATTGACTGTCATAGCATCACAATCACAGTTATATTGAACGACCAAAAGTGTCGTTTTAGAAACACATCGTTTGATATTTATATAAAACATTCAGAGTTACAAGATAGGTCCCAAAAGTTGATAAAGTTTGCGGAAAATAAGTTTATTACAAGTCCAAACGATGTTTTGAAAATACCATAATATACAATGAAATGTATCGACGCCGCGACACTATGAGGGTTCCTTAATCGTGCCATGATGTGAGTGTCTAATTACCTGAAAATACATTTCTAAAAGTGTCAACAAAATGGTTGAGTGAGTTCATAGAGTTTAAGTAAATGTTTAATACGGCTACCACAAGTATAAATTATATATGACAAATATGTCACCAAAAATGTTACAATTGCTATAAGTCCATGACACCGAAACTAGAATGATTATGATGTTCGCCCCAACAGAGTGTTTGCCAAACAACTCAAATAATGATATTAAATGAAATGCATCCGTCCGGTTGGAATCCGCCAACCCGGATGGAGGAGTCACCCTCGATAGATCTATCCACTCACCCTCGCTTCTATGAAATTAACGGTTCATGTTATATAATGGGGACATTTAATTGGCATGAGGTAACTTAAGCAATGTAATTAATTTGAAATACTTGGTATCGTAATAAAAATGATGTGCAATGTATTCTCCCCCGTAGGTTTGAAATAAAGTAAAAACTTGAATAAATCGGGGCTATGAAAACTCACTTGATGAATTGATGCGATGACAAAAGTGAGTACACCGAAATGTAGCGTGAATCTCAAAACTTGACCTATGATGAATGATATGATTCGCAAGTTATGATGTAATGTTATGCATGCAATTCGGATGATATCTATACCACTTATGAATTTTTGAAAATAATACTTTTCGTCGAAAATATAATCTTTTAACGTCTTGACCATTTTTAAATTACTCCACTTGTAATTACGTTGAAATGATATCCGACGATAATCATTTAGTGATTTATTAAGAAATTATAACTTTTCGTCGTAAAATAATGTTGTTGAAATATTCATGAAAGTGACAAAACGGCCTCTAAAAGCTAGTCGTAAAATGGTGCACATCGAGTATTAGGAAACGTACTCAATGGTTTTGGTAAGTTTGTATCATTATCTCAAAGTTTTAGTACATAAGTTTCCATCCTAGAGGTCTCGAACATAAAGATAAATATAGGTTAAGTATGGTACTTGTGTCCCAAAATATAGTTTAAGGATGGTTTTCGGCAAATTTTTGAGTAGCCATAATTAATTCATTACAACTCCGCTAATCAAACGGTCGGACATTTTGGAAAATATACTTGGCAAACTCACTTTTACTAGAAGACATTAATTTATAAAAAGTTCTACATCATTGTTAAAAAAACAACCTCCAAAATGGTCACTTATTTTGCCGTAATACTTGCCTATTAGAAATTAATAGTTTTTCTTATAAAATGAAGTTACGTCAACTTTTTGTAAATGTGTATAACTTGATCATTACAAATCCGTTTTCAACGTTTTATAGGTCGTTAGTTTTGTATCAAAGTATACTAATATATTTTTGATAAGTCGACATAATTTATAACGCCTAAGTTTCATTTTTGACTCGTACAAAATAAATATAACATGCTGAAATTTCCAGAAAATTATAGTTTTCGTCGCCAACTTGAAAAATTCATAACTTCTTCGTTATAGCTCCGTTTTAATCCGTTCAAGCGACCACGTTTTCGTTTTAAAATGTATTTTCTAATTATCTAGGCCAAAAATTTTTACTTACTGTCGAATTTTCCAGATTTTAAAAATAAGGACAGACCCTTTTGCAAACTTGTCGAAATGAGTTTTTCTCGCGCCAAACCTATTCTAACCCATTCAAAACAACTCCGAAGCTATTCTAATCCTACCATACACCTTCTTAGGGTGTCATGGGTTCCTAGACATCACCAAGTGTGATTTATTACAAGGAATAATTATAGGATGACAATATATATATAACTCTTAAAAATCAAAGAAAAAGTGGTATAAATATCATGAGACTTGCATGTTTCTCAAATAAAATGATATGATCATAACAATGAATATGAAATAAAAACATGAATATGAATGCTTACAAGTAATTTGATGAGGTTTAAGGACAATGGGTTTTTCCTAATCACTTGAGGTTTTTATTGCAAAACCTAAACAACAAGTGATACTAGAGTGTAAGAAAACCTTGTCTTGAAAATTTGGATGAAAACCTCCTTGGTCTATGTGGTTGCCGGTTTTGGAAGAGGAAGAGAGGAGAGGAAATAGCTTTTCACCTTAGATATTAAAGTGTATGTGTATGTTGTTTAAATTTTATAATACATTTAGAAGAGATATTTGCAAATTTCCTTGTGACTCACCCCTTGTGTCGACAAGGGGTGTTAGTCATGCCTTTTATATAATTTTTTTTTTATAATGTATTATGTAATATTTTGTGAAGTTAAATGAAGTTAAGTGGTAACTTGTATACACATTTGATTATTTAGGGTAGCATTAGATAAAAATAACTTTTAACGGGTCAAGATAAAATATATTAAGGTCATAAAAATTATAAAAATATATTTCTTGCAAAATTTGAGTGAAATAATAATTATCGTGTAGTATTTAAGAAAAACGTCGTAATTATATAAATATAACAATTTAGATACAAAATAAATTTAAAACACTGGGTAAACTCATAATATTATTTTTATAAACTTAATATGGGTATAAAAATATATTGGAATAATTTTTGAAAGTAATGGATCAATTGTTCAAAATAATAAATTACGCGATAACGTTTATTTAATATGAAATTATACGGTTAATGTAAAAATGCAAAACCATGCATGAACTAATATGATGATAATGATATGTAGACTAAACTTAGTCCATATGAAATGTCCTTGATGATAATATATGAATTCACAGCTAAACCATTACGGTTACGTGAATTTGATGCTCGTAAACCTAATTTACGATAAATGATAAATGATGAAGCATGAGTAATGTTTTGAAATATGACCTGAAAATACGAATTGTCACAACGTGCCGCTCACGAATGCCTTTTGATCATCCCGTTTGGGACACTTACTAATTAAGTGGTTTGGGTCCCTACATTTAAAGCAAGCACGATCATCCCTTGGCTTCTCGTCCTCTTTGCTTTTCCGGAATCCTTTCTTGTCGTCATACGGTTGTTTGACGTATCCTCCCTTCCTTCTAAAGAACTTTTAAAGTCCCTTACCGCCATAGCATACTCCTCGTCGTCACTATCCGAAGAGGAGTTCTCTTCATCGCTTGAGGCCTTTTTGGCTTTAAGGGCAAGAGATTTGTGTTTCTCTTTCACCTTTGACGCTTCAGAATCTTTAGCAAGAATAAGCTCGTAGACTTTTAAGTTGCCTATGAATTCATCAAGGGTGAGGATTGTCAAATCTTTTGACTCTTCGATTGCCGTCACCTTGGATCTCCACTTGGATGGAAGTGCCCTTAGATATCTCCTAACATGGTTACGGCTAGAAAAAGATTCATCAAGTGCTTGTAAAGATGTAATAATAGTATTAAAATTAGCAAATGAATGATCTATAGTTTCCTCATCCGATATTGAAAATTGTTCATATTGTTGAACAAATAAATCAATTTTATTATTTTTAACTTGTTGATTACCTTGATGAGTTACAACTAAAGAATTCCAAATTTCTTTAGAGGTTTTAAGCATAGAAATTCTTTCAAATTCCTTTTTGGGTAAAGCATTATATAAAACCATTTTAGCTTCACTAGTTTTAGAAAGCTTTTTCTTCATTTCATCATTTAGTTTATCATGAGGTATGTTAACTAAATTTCCTTTATCATCTTTTGTGGTAGCCTCAAAAAATCGCCTTCAACAATAATGTACCAAAGATCAATATCTTTAGACTTCACATACGTTTTGAATCTATTTTTCCAATATATAAAACCATTAGTTTCAAGTAGTGGTGGTCGTTGCATAGATTGCCCTTCCTTGTAATTTTCCGAACCCATAGTGATCGAAAAGTTTTTAAAATACGGTTTACTTTAAAACTTTTATAAACTTAGCTCTTGATGCCAATTGTGGAAAACTAGAATGGGGGGTTGAATAGTTTTGCCGATTTTAAGTTAGTTTTAAAAACTTTAGATTCGATATTATGTGAAATCGTATGGATGTAGAGAAAGTATAGATCTAATGATAAAGCAAGTAAATAAAGTAAAGCAATGAATAGAAATGACACAACCGATTTATAGTGGTTCGGCTACAAGGACACATTCTTTGCCGTACTCCACTCCCCGAGTCACCTACTCGAGAGTTCAAGCACTATGTCAACAAACTCTTTCAACTTGGCGGAGAAGCCTTCACAACGTTGCTTACACCTTTTTCCTGTACAAAGCTAAATACCGAGTCTGTAACACGTGGACCAAACCAACACGACTATTACACAACAACTATGTGAAATATCAAATACAAGATCTTTAGCTAGAAATCTTGTGGAGGAACAAATCAATCAAGGACCCCCTGCTTGGATGACTTGTAGAATGCTTGTGATCTCGCCTTAGAGAAGGACCTATATGAGAATCACTAAATAAAGAAAGAAGAACAACTCTCTAGATCAAGTGATCTTTTGTTAGAAGAGAATGAGAGTATATGAGAGAATTAGTAAGAAGAGGGATGAGTTAGAATGAAAAAAATGACTCTCTATTTATAGGCAAAACTTGTCACTGTTCCCCGGATCCCATGGATCCCTCTCTTAAGGGATCCGTCTAGTGTAAACCTAGGGATCCGTGGGACGCTCCTCTTTGCCTATGGGTTTTTTGGTTATGGGTCATGGGTCATGGGTTATGGGTTGGTCAATGGGTATTTCTTTAGATACAATATATCTAATGAGTACAATGTATCTAGTCAAGTGGGTATGGGTCAATACCATGGGTTATGGATATGATCCATGGGTTATGATTTTTACCCATCCTAATAAACTATTACAACAAATGATTTATTACAACAATTTGTATTAAGTGACTATATGTAAATGTTTTACAAAAATAACATGTATCCTTATAATTTTACTTATGATAACATTATATTTGTTATCAACAAAACACAAAGAGATCGCAAAATATTAATAAACGTTTTTACGGTTTATTTGTATTAACAAAGGTGATGAAACCTTAGTATGGATTTTAATCTTGATTTTATTTAAAGTTGTTGAATCTCATTATTGTTTGTGTTGTAGTCATGTGGTATATGTAAAGGTAAATTCAAGTGTGTGGATATGAGGAAAAAAGGTGTTAATTGCCGCAAGTGGTGTGGTTGTGAGAAGTAATAATGGTAAAATGGTCACTTACATAACGTAGCGTTGTAATATGCTATACGCTTGTCATCATATGGATGATATTCGCCAAATTATACGAACCAAAATGATGATACGTGTCATTAGTTTCGGCAAAAAATATTAGTGCCAAGTTTCACAAACCACGTGGCATGATTTTTGCATTTTACATTAATAAAAACTAGAGTAAATTACACCGTTCGTCCTTGTGGTTTGTTAAGTCTTGACCGCAGGGTTTAGTCCTTTGACCAAAAAAATTGCACCGTACGTCCTTAAGTGTGAAACGTTATGCACCTCGCGTTTCCGTCCATCTGGGCCCACCAATTCCCACTAACGTCAGTTAAGATACCGAGGTTTAAAAGGGTATTTCCGTCATTTTACCCCACCCTTATATCACCATCTTAAACACCTTCAAAAGGACACACACACACACACACCGTGAGGATAAATAAAAATTCACACATTTTCACAAAAACACCTTCAAAACACACACACAAAACACAAGATTCCGGCCCCCTTCTCTCTTATCAGGCCATCAGCCACACCCCACAAAGATACGCGGCACACACCCGGTCGCCGCCACCTCAAGCCGCACCACCTCCGCCATTATTGACGCAAGATTTCAAGTGTTTGAAGGAGATCGAGTTTAGATCAGAAGATCGGGTGACACGAGCGTGGGTTTATCTTTGAGTTTTGATCGTGGGTTTTATAAACGATTTGTGTGGTTAAGATTGGTTTCAAGTGGTGTTTAAGATGGGTAAAAACGATTGTAAATCGTTTCGTGTGGTTAAGATTGGTTTCAAGTGGTGTTTTTTTGATGTTATAAACTGAGTCAAATCACGAGGGGTGTTGTTTTGATAGTGAACCCGAGAGGGTGTCTTGTTGGTTTCGGTTTACAGCAACAACAACCCACGAGGGGTGTTGATTGCTATCGATTCAGCACCAACCCAAAAGGGTGGTGTTTGTTGTGCTAATTTTTGCTTCTAAGTTCTAATGATAGTAGTTGAAAGATCTTGATATCTGTGTTTGTTGTGCTAATTTTTGATGATGGTTTTTATCAGGTGGGTGGTTTTGATGGTGGAAGGTGGGTGGTTTTATCAGGTGGGTGTTTTAACAAGTTTTAAATCGTTTCTCATTTGCTTCGAGCCACACCGATTCACACAAGGATATTAACTTGGGTGGTCTTGGTCATGTGGTCTTGAAGACGTGAATCATTTCTTAGTTAATATGGAGCAATACACGAAGATCTTGTACGGAGGTGCATTTGTGTTAGTGAGGTAATTTGTATAAAGGATTTGAAGATCATCCCGTCGAGTGCTGTGAAAAAAACGGTCTTGGTCATGTGGTCTTGATGACGTGAATCATTTCTTTGTTGAAGATGATGATGTTTTTTGTGTATGTGGTGTGTTTTTGATTTTTTCGTGAATGAAAAATGAATATAAACCTAATTGAAATGGATTGTAAACGCTGAAACGAATCATGTGGTATTAAAAGAATCCTGAAAATGGTGTTGGATCCTTCTTGCTTCGAGTCCTGGTTATGTCTTGATGTTATTGTTAAAATTTTATAAGTTTGTGGTGATGGGTTGGTGGTTTGGTTAGTCGGTGTAGTGGGGTTGGTGGTGATGTCGTGGTGGTTTGGTGGTGGTGTACAACCGTGGTGAACAAAGTGGGGAACAACACGGGTGGAGACTTGAAATAGGAGAGAGAGAGAGAAAAGTGGTGAGGATGATGAATGGTTGTGTTTGTATGTGTGTTTGTGTGTGGTCTTATCCACATAAACTCACCGTCGTCCTTATGGTCTTGAAATGACGAATTTACCCTCATGTGCAAGTCACATGATGGGTTTTTAACGGTCAAACTTAACGTCGTTTGGTCAAAGGACTAATGACGCATAACGTTTCACACTTAAGGATGTACGGTGTAATTTTTTTGGTCAAAGGACTAAACCCTGCGGTCAACGCAAACCACAAGGACGAACGGTGTAATTTACTCTAAAAACTATATTTCCTGTTTAACATTCAATGCCCATGGCCACCAACAATTGAGGTATGGCGTGGCAAAATACATGCGACTTATCTCACTTAATTTTATTTCAGCTATTAAATGGTCATTGGAAAATTAGTCAAAGAATCATAAATTTCCGGGTTGAGTTGATTCTTTTACTAAATACCGATAAGTTACAACTCCCAAGTTCATCTTCAATCTATGCCAATTAAGGAAATGCCTGGATATAATGTTTACTAAATACGTTCTTTATAAATACAAGTACATAAAAAACCATAGTACCTTAATGCATCTCGACCTAACTACAAGTATATAAAAAACCATAGTACCTTAATGCATTTCGACCCATGACACAATTGAGTCGAGTCCTCTAATCTAACATCTAATAAGAATCAAAGAATCTTTTAATCTACTTGTGTACTCTTGTTTGAAAAGTATCGTTTGATAGAATCTCCCATGTTCAAGTCACAAAGATTCTTGCTATTCAGAAAAGCTACGGTAAAATACTCTTTTTCATTGCCGTTCAATGCTTTTCCAAAAGCTATTACAAAACACATGTAAAATTCCATGTGTTTGATGAAGATTTTTGAAGTTTTTGATAGTTATTAATATGTTAGTTTTAGTCGAACAAGTAGCTTTTTCATAAGCTTTTTGTATTGGAAATGATAATTTTGTTGGGATATGTCCATATCATGAATAAATATATTGCTAGAAATACGTGAGTCTGGCAAATTTATTAATATATTAAGTAATGTTTACGAAATGATAAAACGGTCGTTAATCAAACCGTTAGATGCTTTAATTAATTATAGTCTTTAGTAAATAAAACTTAACCCGAATAATATGGTAAGAAGATAAAAGTTGGAGGGGCCGATTGGAACAAAAGGGAATAAAAAAGAAAGTGGAAGCAAAACTTGCTCATATCTTTGTTGTTCGTTTGCGTGAACTAGCTAAAAGATACAAAATATCGTTCATTATTAGGTTTGATTATTATACGCTAATTGATCTTGCTTCCGTTGCGTACTCGTGTTTATATTACATGTCTAATATGTTAAATTCCAAAAGTTTCATCACGAGCCGTTAAATAGTGTAGTATATATTACCTAAAAACGTAAAATTGAATATATTATCAACTTTTTACATGGTTTTTATCGTTCTTGATTTTATTAGCCCTTTGGGCAATTTTTAAATGTAAAAGCTATCGATCTTTATGATTTTTAAAACTGGTAGAACGAAAACCTAGGTTGTATGCAATTTTATGTGGTTATAACATGTGCTTTATTGATTTTTTTTTTTTTTTTTTTTTTTTGTAAGAAAGGATGTGTGGTTTATTTATTAATATGACGTTAATTATATAATCTTGTTTGCCATGATTACTTGTTTAATATAATATCCATGATGAAAACATGAATGTTTTATAATGGATAATGGTTATTGATATGAGATAAATGATTCTTAAATTAATTGTTAATTGATTTACATGAAAATTTGATGATTCGACCTTTAATACATGTAATTAATTAAGATATTTTAGTTGTTGATTGCATGACACCCGGTCACTAAAAAATCTTAATTAATTCTCTGTATGTTAAAAAAATACGAAATAATTATGGTAGATACACGACTCAGTAGACTACAACTTTGTAATTTACTGCTAAGGTTGAGGAGGACTCCTTCCTTGTATGCCCGGGGCTTGAAGTTGGCTGAAATTTGTATTCAGCTTTTATGTGCTATGTGATATATATTTGTTTTACGTTGTCGATTTTATCGATGTATGTGGTCCACTTAGTACCTAGCTCGAAAACTGAGTGGGAGCCTATATATGTATATACATATTGACCTTAGTTGATTATTATTAGGTTGTCATCGGATTATGATTTGCATGTTATTAATTGTTAATTGTTACGATAAATGTTATAATAGTTTTAGTTTTTTATTGTTTTCTTTTTATTAGTTTTGACACGTGTAAAAGCAAAGGGTGTTTTTAGAAAAGAAAATAAACGTGACTAACAACTATGAAATTTGATTTATTATAAATTATTGATCTTGCGAAGTCTTATGTATCAACAAATGGGTTCGGCTTGCATCTGATAATGCTAACCCTTCCTACGACAAGACTTGCAAAATTTAATAATTCATATTGTTGTTGATACAAAAGTTGGGCGTTCCTTATTTGGACTCCGGTTCTCGTATCAATTAGACCTTGATGCTTGAGACCTGCGCACTAAGAAAACAGAAAACACCGTTAGGCTTATTGTGGGATTGTCTCCCACGATTATCCTCCGGCGTGAGAGTAAGTAATCGGTTTTTAGGGTTATGGAGAGTTAGGTTTTGTGTGATCGTACTTTAATGAGAGCCGAGATACCCTTTATATACACACGAAATCCTTGTTGGTTTCGTGTTCCCCAACCAACCTTCGTATCCCGCCTAAGTCGGTTGGTTAATACATATCCCATAAATAAGAGATATCCGATATCAAGGCCATAAACAACTTCGGGTTTGGGCCTTCGTGAGCCCAAACCGTTACCGTGTTAGCCCACGCGTACCGGGCTCGAGTGTTAGTAGCGTCCACTGGTCGGGTTCATGACCCAAATGCGGACTATACGTCATCATGTCCCCCCAGTCTAGTATGCGCAGGTGAAACCCGCGGATGCTAGACTAATAACTGTAGCAAATATATTCCTCGAGGCGTAGCGGGGAAGCTTCAAAGTTTTCCTGCCTAAGAGAAGATACGGTGAATCCAGTCTATTTAGGTCAAATATATCCTTCGCAAAACGAGAAAAAGTGGGTGGAAGGTGTGTCACGTCAGCAACTCCTATCCACACGTTTAGAGATAGTGGGGTCCACATGTCAATCATCGCATGGATGTGGAACCCTATATAAACTTCCGCCTCCCTTTCTCTGTGGTTATCACAGTAAAAATCATTTCCACCATTATTAAAAAAAACTCGAAGTATCAACCCAGAAACCCATAAACTTTTAAAGGTAACAGCGCTTGCGCATTCAAAATCTCATCATGGTTCTTGGATTAACTAACTTCTCATCTGATATAACCGAGGACGAACTTTGTGAGTTTACTTCGGAGTATTATATCCCGCTGCATCCGTAGTTCCGGTACGCACGCTGCCGATAGCGGATTTCCCTAAAGGGAAAGTGGGGGTATACACACGTTTTTTTGAATTTGCAAATCAACGTGTGCCTATCTCCTTATTCTTGTGTGACGTTCTAAATTACTATATACACATATCCCAACTGCACTGTATAGGCGCAAAGAAAAATAACAAACTTCGAGGTTAATTGCTGTTTGTTGGCGATTAATCCCACCATCTTTTCCGCCGTTTTACCATACGCCGTGGTCAAACGGGTGGGTGTCTTTGCTGCGCAGCGGACGGCCGCATGTTATAATGAGAAATTAGACGCGCTTAGGAACTGGAGAGAGAAATTTTTCGGGTTGATGAAGCGTTGTTCTCCTATACCCAGAGTTCGCTAACGAAGGATGAGCCCACCCTGGAACGATAGCGCCGATGATGCGCGGAAACGATAAACGCCAATCGTATTCCCATCAATTCCTATCCAGAGGAATTTTTGGTGCACATAGGCATCAGTCGCAACTATTTCGATAGTCCCAGGTGCCTACCTTCCTAGACGAATGACCGGGGTGGGTGCTCGTCCTTCCTTCTCATTTGCTTTATTAGTGTGAGCATTTCTTTTCGCCTTTGTATTTTATATAAATCTTATTTTTGTTTGTTTGTTGGCGCAGAGATGGACTTGTTCGACGTTGTTCGCTTGGCAAAACCCCGCCAAGTCACCGTGGGGTGCGCCTGAGAGAAGGGGAAGTCCCCATTTTGGATGCTACCGCTGGGCGCACTATAGAGATGGATCGGAGGAACCGGGAGTAGCTCTCCGTTGGCCGAGGCGACCCCGTAGCGTCACCAGGTACATTCCCCCGGTGGGAGATTTCACGCCACGCACGTATCGGGAGCTGGGGTCCTCATAATAGAGCCATAGGAGGCAGGCCAAGGGGTAAAGCACAAGAGGGCTCCGTGGTGATGGCGCTGGGTCATCCGGAGGAAACGCCCGTCATTCTTGACGGAGTCGCTATCGACGATGCATCGCCTGCAACTAAGATGCTCCCCAAGTAAGTATTGTCGCCAAGCACTTATTACATTCCCTGTTTATGTTATTAATTCACTCTTGCGTGCGGTTAAGCCGTTGTGGTTGTCAGCCGAGCGCTTTGGGAGTCGCCACCCAGGCGAGTCCCGTCATACCGACCCTACTGAGCCAAAGAACCAAGGCGCCGAGCCGTTGGCATCCGATGTGCCAATGGACCATCTTGTTGAGGAGTTGTGTTGGCTGCCGCGCACTGTGCTACATTGGTTATGCATCTAAGGTCAAGGTATTCTCGGGGAGAGCAGCCGAGCGTATATACGCAAATTGCGCTGCTGGAGGCACGGCTGGGCAGTGTTCAGGCTGAAGCAGAGGCGGCGAGCTCTTATGCCAAAAAACATGTTGTAGAAAAGATGTCGTTGCTTACCCAAGTGAGCCAGGAGCATGCCGCATTAGAGGATTATAAGGCTACTTGCTTCTAGGCTCTTAAATATTTGGAGAATGGGAAGAACGAGCACTTCTCTAGGTTGGAGGAGTTTCGTGCAGCCGTGGGAGGCTTGCTGGAGAAGCAGGAGATGAAGCTATGCAAGATCGATCATAATACGATGAAGAGCTATATCCTCACCGTTTCCACGATTGCTAAGCGCAGTGGCTCATCGCCATGGTTTGCTCTTTGTCGTCCTTAACACTTTGGAATCTCGAGAGGTGACAGACACCTTCGGTGTTGTTCAAGGCGCGCTGGCGCGGCAAGGCGGAGGCCATAGAAGAGCTTCAAGAGGACGGCCTGCTGAAAGTGCCCGCCGCACGTGCCCGGTATAATGAGCGTGCCTATGATGATTTGGTCGCTGCGATGGAGAAGATGAAGTTGCTGGAGCTTCCTCAGATTACCCGCTTGAGCGCAACCGATTATCCCATGGGTTTGATTATGGAGGGGTTAACCTGGCCCGACAACGCGGCCGATGATGCAGAGGCGCATCGACTACTTTTGAAGCCCGACGCAGTCACAGCTGTAAAGTACCTATCTTTGCTCGCCCACGCGATATCCCCGAACCTTTGCGCTGAGAAGGAAATCCCTTTGAAAGAATCCTTAGAAGCCCATGCCATGAGGCTATGAAGAAGAAGGGCATGAAGGGAAAGGCCATTCTTTGTGGTCTTGGCTAACGCATCTCCGAGATCCGACCGGGTACTCGTTAGTGTGGCAACGTATCGCGCCGTGATTCTCGACCATGAAGAGACTTAAAGAGGTTGGGGATGCTGCGTGTCGTGTTGAGAGCTCATCTCTTAGGCGTTGTAATAGTATATAGGCTATAGCATCTTTGTAGATATTCTTTGTATGAACTTGTGGTCCATAATGAAATTTCCCTTTTTTGTTGAAGGTGTGTTGATCCATATGCTTTATTGATTGTGGTTGCGATTATAATGTTTGTACTTAGTTATCTGTCTTTGCATAAAAAACGTCCTCGTTGTCTAAGAATCAAACGGTTATATAAACGCAAGTAGTATATGAAGTCCATAGTCGTGTATGAAAATCATGACTTAATGTACTTGAAACATAATTTCTACGCACTTGTATCATAATCGTATAAGGTGTGATATGCAACAGCATCAGAATATCATATCAAGGAGTCAAGAGTCTTGATTCCTAGTTTGTTAAACGCGCACAGTGTGCATTGTTGCGCATCCATCGTGGGACGCACATTGAACTTATTCCAATGTCTTGAGAATAAGGTGTTTAACAAGGATGCATGATCCAATGTTGACGGGTTTGCAACCCTCTTACTCAACGAGTTTTTTAGTAGGTTTACTCATCCTTTTACCATCGTGGGTTTTAGTAAGTGCATGCACGCCATGTAGGCAAAAGATAATATAATAACAATGTTGAGACATAATTAATATGTAAATAACAAAGTGAAATGTCATGAGTTAGTTAGCTAGAAACCGCGCTTTTTATTATTAGTTGCAAGTTTTTGTAAAAGAAAAAGACATTTTCCAAAATAAAACAGAATGTAAATACACGGATACTTATTGAGCACTTTACTAAAGTGTGGGGTGTCCGTGGCAATGGGTCGTAGTCTTTCCTAAAGATAACATCGCTTTGAGATTGCAAATGTTCTATGTGCTGGTAGCTCACGACCATCCATGTCACGCAGCTTGTGCACGCTCTTCCTAATGCTTCAATGACCTATAAGGTCCTTCCCACTTCGGTCCAAGTTTTCAGTATCTCGCATGGCTCGCATCATTGGCGCGATATACAAATTCTCCTGGTCTGAATGAGGTGCTTCAAACTTTAGCATCTTAGTATCCTTTCATTTTTGACTTAGCTCTTGCCTCACATATAGTTGTGTGTTCGCGCCTTTCTTCCAACAGTTCCAAGTCTATACGCCGTTCATCGTCATTGGTTGTGACATTAACTTCGGTAGTACGAATAGTTGGCATCCCAATTTCGGCTGGTATGACGGCTTCTGTCCCATAGACAAGAGAAAAGGGAGTGTCTCCCGTGCTAATTTTGATTGTTGTGCGGTGCGCCCATAAAACATGCGATAATTCCTCCACCCACCTCTGTTTATGTTTGTCTAAGCGTGATTTAATTCCTTCACCCGGACGCACGATTTGCACGCCGACCAAACCATTGGTTTGTGGGTGTTTAACCCGACGTGAAGTGTTGTGCAATATTTAGTTTCTACCATTCCTTAAAAGGTTGTCACAGAATTGTTTTCCATTGTCCAAATAATTTCCCGTAACCAAACGGCAAACGATATTCTCCCAAACAAATCGTTTTACCTCGATTACTGTGATTGTCGCGACCGCCTTTGCTTCAATCCACTTAGTGAAATAGTCTATAGCCACAATAGGAATTTCAGCCCCCGCCGCAACGGAAGGGGCCTGCACTGTCGATACCCCATTTATAGAATGGCCATGGCGAGCGAATAGGTGTTAGCTCTGTGGTCGGGCGTGGGATGGGTCCATGAACTTGGCAGTACCACACTTTTTATCAAATCCGCGCGGCCACGGTGCATCGTGCTAGTAGTATCCTCGACCGGCGCGCTGCGCTAACCATGGTCCCCGAGTGCACCGCATGAACCGTGGATCTCTCGGAGTATGACCGCTTGAAGGGGTCCGACGATCGAAGCCATGGTTGTAGAAATGAACGCCATATAATATACCATCTCGGTTCAAACTCTCGGATGTGCGACGATCCGCCGCGCCCTTCTCGCCTCCTCGGGCAGTATGCCTTGGTTAAAAATCGACGATTGGAGTCATCCATGTAGGACTCGTTCCTCTATCACCGTGGATATCTCCATCTCTCAGATGGACTTGCTCTAAGAGTCTCCACCAATACTTGTTTTGACAGTGCAAAGCTTGTGGATGCAATATTGCTCGCTGCATCCGCTTCTTCTGCTTTTCTCCTCTAGGAATTTGTCTCATGATAAAACCGTCAAACCCCGATTAGTGTCTTGGTCTTGTCGAGGTATTGAACCATGTTTTCCTCTTTAGCCACATATTCGCCCAATACATGGTTGGCTACCAACCAGGAATCCACATTTGCTTCTAGGTTGCGTGATACCCATTCAAGCCGCAATGCGTAATCCAGAATCGTGGCTTCATACTCGCCTTGTTGTTTGTGGTCAGAATTCAAAACGCTAGCGTAAGTGAATTCCGTTCCTTCTGGACTCGTGAGGATAAGGCCTACGCCTGAACCGTCCACGCATGAAGATCCATCCATGAATAGGATCCATGGTTCTTGTAGTTCCACCTCACTTTGTGAAGGTGCATCATCAGTACCTGGTTTTTCGATGATGAAGTCTGCTAGTATCCGCCTTAACCGCAGCGTACCGTGATGTTATGGAGAGGCTACCCAGCACACCACGAGTCGCCCCGATGGCCAGTTTGGAGATGACTTGCTTGATAGGTTGGTCTCGGATCGCCGCTATTGCGCTCTGAAAAAGTCAGCGCTGCCTTTTGGCTGCGAATACTAATGCCAAGACCAACTTCTCCATTGCGCTATAGTTAACCTCCGCTTTGAGTGCTTTGCTTACAAAATATATGGTGTTTGTACCCAATTAATCATAGTAGCACCGATCAGCCCATGAGTCGCAAATAAATACATAATTAATTTCAAGTGTTTAATATGTGTTGTTTAAGCCGTATAAAAGCTTCCGCCCGTAGTACAACAAAAGTCTCCTTTTGTACACTTCTTGAGCGCTTTTGAAGAGGGGAGTGACTTATCTGACGACGGACAAACTGCTCAAACCGCTAATTTTACGTTGCAGATTGGACTTCCTTCAACGCGCGAAGGTGAAGGATGCCTCGCTTTTTTCTGGACACGGTTTAATGCCATCGGGCTCATCAAATATCCAAGGAACATGCCTTCAGAGCGCCAAAGGTGCATTTCTTAGGATTTAACTTCATGTTGACCTTTCGTAGTGTCTTAAATGTTTCCTCTGTCGCCACCAATTGCCCTCTCGTATGGCTTTTATGACGGCCAACATAGACCTCTAGGTTGCGGCCCACCTGTTTTCAAATGCATTCTACCTAACGCTTCGGTAGGTGGCGCCTGCATTCTTTAAGCCGCATCTTTGTATAACAATAGACACCTTGGCTTGTATGGAAGGCCGTTTTTTCCTCATCTTATTTAGCCATTTGGATTGGGTGGTACCCGTACGTCTACTTAGGAAAAATTTAGGGTATCCGCACAAAGATTCTACTTTCCATCTATCTCTCGGTAGTGGGTAGCGTCTTGTGGACGCTTTGTTGAGATCCGTGAAATCCACGCACATCCTCCAACTACCATCGCTTTCTGACCATCACTTGGAAAGCCGGTCATGGTAATAGACTTCTCGCATGATACCTGCATCCACAAGTTTGTGTACTTCCTCCAGAATGGCTTTTGCGGGCTCTGTCGCCTTCTTCTTCGTTGTATTGGGGAGTATCCTTGTCGGATTCTCAACTTGTGTTCTGTAATCGAGCGTGGTACCCCAGTCATGTGCTTTGGTTCCCATGCAAAGGTATCCAGATTCTTTTGCAAGAGTGCGCACACGGCCGCCCGCTTTATCGGACAAATATCCCCGATCGATACTTCTTTGCTCGGGTAATCGATGAATTGCGACCCTCGTGTTTGGTACTTTAGTTGCGCGCTATTCTGAAATGTGTGCCGTCTCACATGTAATCGTGTTACATTCTCCAAGTGGTACGGTGGTATTGTAGAGAGTAACAATGCCCCTTCCACCGAACTTGAGATCCCATGTGTTGTAGACGGAACCGCCAGATGGTCGATATCCCGGCCTTCCAATAATGCCATTGTATGGCGACGAAGGGGATGATCACCATAAAGTTCATCCAGTTCGTGGAGTGTTCCTTATTACCAACATTGACGAGTAGGCGTATTTTCCCCATGGGCCATATCTTTTCTCCCGTAAAACGGCCAACCACGTCATGGCCGGGCTTAATCGACCAGATCTCGGGTTGCATTCGCTTGAAACAATGTTCATACATTATATTCAAGGATGCTCCTCCATCAACATACATGCGATATCGCGGACCCGTGATTAATTTTGATGGTAAAGGTTCTACCCATGCGTTGTCCGCAAGCAAGGTGGGAAAGAAATTTCGCCCACAGAAAACTTTTGGTGACCTTCCGCTTGTCTTTCTCTCGCCATGATTGTATCATGTAAATGGTATCACTTTATCTTTGGGTGCTTCTTTCTTGTTCCTCGTCTTTTGCTTATCTTTCCCCTCCTTGATGTTCTTAACTAGATGGTCCAATCGCCTTCTTTACTAGCTTATCAATTAGTTGGCGCATTGGACACACTCATTGGTGGTGTGGCCCTTCGTCTATGATAACGCAGACCGCTCCCCACGCCCGCCTTTTCCGCGCGATCGGTGGGGTTTCGGGAAGTTCACGCCTTCTCGCTAATATCTCCTTGGAGTCTTGGTTACCGGGTTTACTTGTCATTCTCGACCGCTCCCCGACCGCGGTAGTTCTTGTTGCGTTGCTACTCTGGTCAATGGATTGTCTCCTAGTCGTTTTTGTGACCTATAGTTTGAGTAGCCGCAATAGCCTTCCTTGATACACCTCTAAGTATGCTTCATAAGTTCATCAAAGGTTTGGGGAACCTTGTCGTTCAACCTTTTGATGAGTTCGGGTTATTGATCCGTTCATGAACCCCGAGATCTTTAGTATTTGGGCATGCCTTGACATGTATGCATTCGCCTTTGTAGCGCCCACATAAGCGTTGTAGATTCCCCAGGGCCGCTTTTACCCGGCAAGTTTGACAGGTTTTTGGCGCACTTCTTCCTTTGAGTAAAGTTCAGCGTAAACGCCTTCCACAACTCTTCAAAACCACCAATGGTTCGCGTGAGCCTTCGAACCGCTGCCGCATTTCCCACTAATGTGGAATTGAACATGTGGCACCACACAGGTTGTGGCCAATTTTCGATGGTAGCGGCTGACTCAAAAATTTTTAGGTGATCGTCCGGATCACCTGCCATCGTAGGTTTTCACATTGGCGGGCATGTGCCTTTCTTATCTTCAAAAATCGATTCGCCGAGTGAACGATTCACCCTTTGGCGGCGCCAGGAAGAGACATATCTTCGCCTCCTGTCGGCGATATCTTCTCCCGACTCCAGGTTCCGTTTCTCTGTCCTCGTTGTCCAAGGAGTCACCGGAGGACGAGCTTCCTCTTTCGGCGCCGTACCGCCGCCTCGAATCCGGTCAAGAGCTTTCACCTGGGAGTACCGCCGCCCAAGTCTGTCATGGACCTCGGCTACCGCTTTAGCTGGGGAATTGGTACGCTGTCCATCATCTTCGTGTTCACCCGTGATATTGTAGGTCAGCTTCTTCATCGTTCACAACTCTTCTCCCGAACTGGTAAACATCAGTCGGGCGGCCGCCCCTACCGCTCTCCCTCTGGTGACGCTGGGGATGTCTCATACTGGGGTCGGTTGAGTCGGGCTTGCGGTGCTCGACTCGACCTCTTTTTCGCTTCCTCTGCATGAGGACAGCCGTTTCGTAGTTTTGAGACACGTCACTTGGCGCTAGTTCAAAGCGACTCTCTAGCGCGCAGGGTGTTCTGCTTTCCACCTTGGACTTCGCCAGCGCTACCGCGGGTTTGTGAGGTCCAGCCGCACCGACAGTGGGGAGTGGTAAAAGCGTGGATCTTCACGCGGTGGTTGTCGAGTGGCATGGGTTGTCCCCGCATGGTCCCATGTCGTGAAGACCGATCTGGACTCCTTGGTTTGGTTTCGCGACTGGTTGTTCCAGAGGCCGCTTAGAGGCGATTCGCTTTGTCGCTTCTTCCCTTGTAGGTCACTATGCGATCGCTGGTTTCCGTGCTTTGTCATTCTAGTTCTTAGTGATTTGTCCCACGGATGGCACCACTTGTTGATACAAAAGTTGGGCATTCCTTATTCGACTCTCGATCAATTAGACCTTGATGCTTGAGACCTCGCACTAAGAAAACAAAACACCGTTAGGCTTATCGTGGGATTGCCCCCACGCATTATCCTCCGATGAGAGTAAGTTTTAGGTTTAGGGGTGGAGAGTTAGGTTTTGTGATCTACCTTTAATGAGGCCGAGATGCCCTTTATATACATACTAAATCCTTGTTGGTTTTGTTCCACACCCGCGTATCCGCCTAAGTCGGTTGGTTAATACATATCCCATAAATAAGAGATATCCGATATCAAGGCCATAAATAACTTCGGGTTTGGGCCTGCGTGAGCCCAAACCGTTAATGTTAGCCCATTCGTACCGGGCTCGAGTGTTAGTAGCGTCCACTGGTCGGGTTCATGACCCGAATGCGGACCATACGTCATCAATTGTGTTTTCTAATTTAAAGTTTTACATCATTTTATTGATGACGAGTTTTGCATAAACTAATGACTTGCAAGCTATTGAGGGTGTTGATCATCCTCGAAGCTACCAGGATATAGTTTGCAAGTCGATGGTTTTTGCAAAATCGTCTTTAGGGTGATTGATTTTCATCTTTTTCACGCCCCACTACATGCTTCGGGATATGATGGAATTATCGAAAGAACTTGCGTCTTTGACTCCTGCAGTAGTACGATATAGTGATTGGTCTTTCTTTTAAATTGATTTTATCGATTACTGCAATAAAAAAATTATTACTTTAACTTACAAAACACCGTTGATAAATCAATTTTAAAGTGCAATCTCCTTATATTTTATATAACTGATTTCTTGATACATGATTAATAAATAACTTAATTGAGTACAAATATTTGGGTTAATGGTTCAGAAAATATACAAACTTGTCACTTTTTACTATTGTGACAATAAACTTTTTTTTTTCCTATTAAAACAAAAAAACTTTTTAATGACTATTATTGTAACCAAAAATAGTCATTAAGAAGTTTTTAACTAATGGGTTAAGTGATAATTAACTTTGCCACGTGGCATTTTTTGTTACAATAATAGTCATTAAGAAGTTTTTTTGTTTTAATAGAAAAAAGTTT
>OU343216.1:7712751-7791514 GCA_910596185.1 Chrysanthemum makinoi | reverse complement strand
AAAACGTTTATTTATATTTTACGATCTTCTAATGTTTTGTCGATAACAAACGTAAAATCATTTTAATGAAACAAAAGAATTCGTGAATAGTTTGAGTCAATAGTTTCTAACACATTATTAAGCTTACATAAAACACTAAAATAAGTATAAGTGATTTTATGATTTAGATACATATGTACAACAACTAGTGTTTACATATTGGGTTAGCATATACTTAAAACTAAGTATACTAAAATGGGTAAAAACAAGTATATACTAAAATGGGTAAAAACTAGCAAATGGTATTAACCCATAACCCATGGTTTTATATATACCACTTAACCAAGTTCATTGTATCTAGAAAGAAAACCATGGATCAACCCATAACCCATGACCCATAACCAAAATTACCCATGGGCAAAGAGGAGCATTCCACGGATCCCTAGCTTTGTGCTAGCCGGATCCCAAGTGGAAGGGATCCGTGGGATCCGGGGAACAGTAGAGAATTTTCTCTACAAATAGAGAGCCATTTCTTCCTTTCTAATCATCACTTTACACACATACTTCCCCCAAGTATTCTAACCCTCTAATCTCAGATCCAAGTGATCTATGTAGTTTGTCTTTTGTTTTTGTGTGATCTTCTAGGTTCCTCTTAAAGGCAAGATCACCACTTCTTAAAGACGAGCAAGCTCAAGTCAATGAGTTGCCATGCTTCGTCATCATCAAGACAACTAAGGTTATCTTGTTGATAAGTTCTTCCTTTCTCCATAGATGTTGGGTTGAAGGCATTAGTGAAGAATGCGAAAAGTGTCAAGATGAAAGCATTAGTGAAAGGTGCTCATCATTCGTGTCAAAGCATTAGTGAAGAATGCTAAAGGTGTCAAGGCGAAGGTATTAGTGAATGGTGCCAAGTGTTGTGTCAAAGGCATTAGTGAAGGATGCCGAAGAACCAAATCAAGTCACATTTGGGAAGAATGTCTAGGTCGTATAAATCGATGAAGCGCATCGTTATACATATAAGTATTTATTTATTTCCAAGGATGGTGATATCCTTGATGATGGTGTAACAAGGAGTTGATCTCCTTGATATTAGGTGTTGTGTTGTGAAGGGTAGTAGTTCCTCCATAGTAATGGAACTAGGTGCTTAGCCTAGTACCTAATAAAAGGTAGGCGACGTTGTGATAGGATTAGTTCTCTTTGGTGTGAAAGAACTCGGTGGTTAGCCTAGCACCATATAAAGGGTAGGCGACATTGTGTTAGGAGTGGTTCGCCTTGGTGTGAAGGAACTCGGTATTTAGCTTTGTACCGAAAAAGGTTAAGCGACGTTGTGAAGGCTTCTCCGCCATAAGGAGTTGATGTAGTGCTTACGAACTCTCGAGTAGGTGACTCGGGGAGTGGAGTAGGGCAAGGAAGGTGTCCTTGTAGCCGAACCACTATAAATAACTTGTGTCGTGGTGATGTGCTTCTTACTCTTTATCTTTCATTACACATTTATATATCTTTCTATCAACGTCCAACATAAACAACCAAATAGATTGACATAAGTCGATCTAAATATTTAGAAGGAAGTTTAATTTGGTAAAACTATTCAACCCCCCCTTCTAGTTTTCCACAATTGGCATTAGAGCTTTGTTTCCAAGTTTCTTAAAGTATGCTGTACTTTAAAGACTTGATACGATCCGTGTATGTTTGAAAACTACAAAGAAGGATTTTCTCTAAAAGGTCATATTTTCTTTTAAATCGTTTTGTTGGACATTGATAGATGATTCTAACAACTTTTGCTCTTAAGAAATCTTCATGCTAGAATCTCTCCAAAATCTTCATTCAAAGAATAATGAAGTCAACATTCAAGGAAGGATCTAAAAATTAATCAGAACTTACGTATACCAAGTACAAAGGATTACTTCAAAAGGTCATGAAGTGTCTTTGGTATTTTGTCAAATCAAGAAGCATAGAGGTATGTTTTACTTTTCATTAGATAGGTTACATGAGTTTAATTTATCTCATAGTTCTCTTAGTTTAATTATTACTAGCGTCGTTAGAAGTCTCTTTCGTCACCTTTCCGTCTTACTCATCATCAGGAATAGTTTTTTTTTAGTCAAACTAACGCCGTCGTCACATATGAACCTTCGACATGTAAACCCGTCATCCAAAAACAAACTTCATCTAATACCTCTGAACTATTTGTTTTTAGTAAGCTAATTAATTAGTCTACTACCAAAATAATTCCAAACAACCTTTTTCTGTCCAGAGTAGCCGGATCCCTCTAGTTGTACTAGCCGGATCCCAAATAAAAGGGATCCGGGGGAACAGTGGAACAAAACTCACTATAACGCTTTCAAAAATCACCACTTGATCTTTCCCCTCTACTCACATAACATAAAAACAACCAAACCACTGATTTCATCCTCATCGGATTCCATACTCTCAAGTATTCCTTCCTAGAACACCATTGTAAGTAATTACATTAACTTGTTCTATCTTTCATCATCCTCATTCTAGGGTTTATGGTTTCACAAATTCATTAATCAATCAGTCTAATTAGGGTTTTTCAAAATTAATCATGAAAATGAGCTTTTAACATAACTAAGTTCACATTGTGTTCACAACATTGTTAATACAAATTAAAACCATAAACCCACATCAACTAATCTTACCTAATTGAAAATTTTGTGTTTTTGGGACCAACCATGCCTAAAGCCACTCAACAAGATCATCATGATACCGTCCATTACCTTACTCATTATTATCGAAATGAGGAATTCTCAAAAACCGACCTCAAGGTTTTCAAAAAGCTCGAAAAACGACTTATCCATGAAGGTCGTGTAATCAAGGAATGTTTTATTGAGGATACCGACATTCGCCAGTCTTCAATAAATCAGTTTGATTGTCTTCTTGACATTGATGAACAAATTTGTCCGGTCTTCATCTTTGAGTTTTATAAAAGTATTAGAATCATTTAAAACGCCGATGATAGCATTTCAATCGATTTCATCATTAATACACGGACCTTCTTCCCTTCTCAACATTTGCTCAAATTCTTCGCATTCCATGTGAAGGAATTGTACTCTCAAGATTGGGCAATTAACACCCAAAACCTTGCACTTGATTCTAAACCAATGTACCATACCCTTTGATGAACCCGAAGCATCCGAGACACCATTTTCAAAATAAGAACCCACCAATCTCTGCCTTGACCAAACGTTAAGGTCATTCACCGAATCCTTTTCAAATGGAACTAAATGCATCCCATATTTAAAAATTGGGAAGAAATCCTTAGGGAAAACGCTTAAGCCTAGTTGGAAACAAATATCATCCAAACGCATGTCTTGTGCAAATGATCTATTGTCTTATCCACCAAAAGCCATTTAATCTCGCTTATTACATGGTAAGGAGAATGGTTGGGGTATTCAAAGCTTCAACATGGTATTTCCATATGGTATGCCCTAACACCGACTTTGTAAGTATGTTAGTGCATTGCAACCATCTCCTATTAACAATGATCATTTCTCGCCGATCATGTATGGTACCTCTACCAAAATACCCTCTAAACGCTTCAAGGTCAATGGAAAGAAACCTAAAGCTCTCTCGACTCCTCGAAGGAGTTAAGAAGAAAATAAAAGAAGAAGAAGACGTCGCACCCGTAGCCAACATCAAATTGGAAATCCTTGAATACCATAAAAAACTTCCAACCATTCCAAACGACCGCTGGAAATTAAAACAATTGAGGGCATGATTCAAAACCCGCATACAACCTTACCTAAGCCGCCAAAAAGGAAAAGAAATGATTGACGAAAGAGACAATAGGAATATGCTTATTTTTCTTTATCTTATGTTTGGATGATTACGTTTTAGCACTTTTGGTTTATGGTAACTTGGTGTGACAACCCGTACTTTCAGGTCATTTCTCGACACAGTTCATGTCTCATTATTTCAACATTTATAGTAAACTTGGTTTACTTGTTTCAAATTCGCGTAACCTTGAAGGTTTAGAGGCGAATTCATGATCATGACATCACGTACATTTCATATGGACTAAGATTAGTCTACATTTCATTGACATCATTTGCATCTCATTAGTTCATTCATGACATTTCATTTCACATTTAACGCGTAATTTTTATATTTAATAATCTTTATCGCGTGAGTTATTATTTTAAATATTTAACTCCGTTTTCAAAAATGATCCCGAGGTATTTTTAAACTTACATTTAGTTTATAAAAACTATATTTTAGTTTTCCTAGTGTTTCAAATTTATTTGGTACATAAATCGTTAAAATTAAATTATTACGATGTTTTTCTTAAAAACTACTCGATAATTATTTTATCACTCAAATTTCACAAGGAATGTATTTTTACAATTTTTATATATCTCATTACATTCTATTTTGATCTATTAAAATTTACCATTTTACTTTACAAGTTATTATTTCATAACATTTTACTTACACTCTTCTTATAATTACACAATATATATACAAGTACAAGATAAAAAAAAAAAAAAAAATAAATTTTAGAAAACATATCCCCCAAAAACCGGTTGGGGGAGGGTTGACATTTAATTGTTTGGTAAAAATTTTCAACAAAGTAAAGACTTATACTTCACTTCCTATCTCATTCATGTATCTCATCATTTCAAGTTAAGCAAGTAGTTTTCTCTTTGGTTTCTCTCCTCAAAAGGCCCTCAAGAGAAGCTCAAAGGGATCAAAATTTTTTTATCAAGTCAAGTTATAATACAATCTAGTATATACTCTATATAAGGTTTTGAAATAAAAACCAAGAGTATTTAGTTTAATCCTTGTTACTTTCACCTCTTCATTATCACTAGTAAGCATGTTTTTATCATTTTCATGTTTCCTTTTCATTTTCATATGTTTCTTTTCATTTTTGGAGATATTATGCATGATATGTGATTTATACCATTTATTTCATGATTTTAGAGTTATATATATACTATGGTCATCCTATAATTATCCCCTTGGTATTGGTTGGTCTTGATGGTGATTAGGAACCCATGACACCCTAAGAAGGTGTATGGTAGGATTAGATTAGTTTTGGAGTTGATTTGAAGGGATTAGAATAGGTTTTGTCCGAGAAAAACTATTTTCGATAAGTATATTTTATGTTCTGTCCTTGTTTTGCTTTTCTGGAAAATCCGACAGTAGGCACGACTTTTGGCCTTGATTTTTAGAAAATATACTTTAAAACGAATCCGTGGCCGCTTGAACGGATTAAAACGGACTTATAACGAAGAAGTTATGGATTTTACAAGTTTGACGTCGAAAATTATATTTTTCAGAAATTTCAGCAACATGTTTTTATCTTGTACGGGTCAAAACCGAGCCTTAAGCTTCACAAATTATTTCGACTTGTCAAAAATATATTAGTTTACTTTGATACGAAGCTAAGGACGTATAAAACGTAGAAAACGGATTTGAAACGACAAAGATATGCACTTTTTCATAAACTTGCCGTAACTAATTTTCTCCACACAATTAGCCAAAACCACCATCTTTAACCCTTATTATCTTTATGTTCGAGACCTTTTGGACGAAAACTCCTGAACTGAAACTTTTAGATATCGATACAAACTTTCCAAAACCGTCGAGTTCGTTCTCTAACGATCGACGCATTACGCTTTACGACTATTTTTCCAAATCCATTTTTGGTAATTCCATGATTTTTCCGACGACATTGTTTTGCGACGAAAAGTGGTAATTTCTCTAAAAATCATTATAAAACCATTGTAGGATGACATTTTGACGTAAAAACATGTAAAGTGATTTTGATTGGTCAAGACGTCAAAAGAGTATTTTTCGACGATGTGTAATATTTTCAAAACTCATAAATGGTATAAATAACATATCAAGTGCATGCATAACATTACATTGCAACTCATGACATATCATATCATTGATAATAGGTCCCGTTTAACGCATCACATTAAACCTCGGTGTACTCACTTTTGCCATTATTCCAGTTTATCCAAGTGAGTTTTCATAGCCCCGTTTACATGCTTTCGATTATTTTCAAACCCACGAGGGAGAATACATTGCACTACATTTTCTTTGTACGATACCAAGTATGTTAAATTCATTACATTGCTTAAGTTACCGCATTTGCCAATTTGAAAGTCCCCATTACTTGAACATGAACCGTTAATCTTTGAAGCGAGGATGAGTGGATAGATCTATCGAGGGTGACGCCTCCATCCGGGTTGGTGAATCCCAACCGGGAAAACGGATGCATTTCATTTGATCACATTACGGAGTTGTCTGGCAAACACTCTGCAGGGGCATACATGATTGAACAGTCTAGTTTCGGGTCATGGGCTTAGAGCAATTGTAACATTATTTTTACGTGACTTGATGGTCATGCATGATAGATACTTGTGTAGTCGATTAAAACATTTACATAAACCTATGATTTCTCACCAACATTATTGTTGACCGCTTTTAGCAATGTATTTTCAGGTAACTGAGGCATTATCATCATGACATGGTTTAGGGACCTACATTTTGAGTCGGCGTGGCGCCGACTTCGACTTACATTATGTTCATTATGGCACTTTATTTCAAAACATCGTTTGGATTTGTATTATATTTGTATTTCCACAAACTTTGTAAACCTTTTGGGACCGATGTTGTACTCAAATGTTTTATGAAATATCCCACGATGTGTTTTTAAAACGACACTTTAGGTCGTTCAATATAACTGTGATGTGGTGCTATGATGTCAATCCCCGAATTCCATTCCGCTGCAAAACAGGTAAATTGGGGGTGTGACAGATTGGTACCAGAGCTACAATTATAGAGAACTAGGTTGCATCATTGACCCTAGACTATAGCTACATTATCATAGCATCTCATCATTTCATCATAGTACATATTCATGTTTATCATGAGGATTCACTTACACTTTATTCGAGATTATTTACTTTTATTTCACATCGGTTGTCACAGCCATGTCTTCAGATTCACATCCCATCACCATATCATCGGACTCTAGCTCGGATGATGATCCAGCTAACCCCATCATGGATGATGTTGCATCACATTCCACTGAGATCGTATCTTCCATTGGATCTACTCCAGCCCTTCCACGATCATGACCCAAGGTGACCAGACCGAACCCTTCGAGGAGGCGAGGTTGCACCCACTCCTCATGTTAGCCCAGCTTCACGACCACACATCCACCGACACCACTACTAGCACCATCATCACCATCTTCATCATATTTTCTTAGAGATCCTTTGCCTACGACATACTTGCCGCCCAAAAAGCGTGCTCGTTTTGATATCCCTACACCACCATCTTCGAGCCCGAGCCACCCGCTAGATTTGAGTTAGGTGAGAGTTCTAGGGCAGCTGCTGCCGACGACCTTCTACCGAGGCATTAGGAGCCCGTATTGATAGTCGCAGATCCAGATTGATAGTTTGTCACACGCAGTTGGAGAACTGTCGGGTAGATAGGATTGAGCCCATTACGAGGAGGTCGAGGGCCTAGTGTTAAGCGTGGTTTATTGACTTATCTCATCGAGTATTCAGATAGGCATAGAGGATAGGGAGAGTATTGTTGCTTTGCGGTGGTCGATTGATGAGTTGAGGAGTTTGGTGGATAGTTTGGTTACTCGTGTTCGCGATCTTCGTGATGGGCCGGCGGCTGAGCACCATGAGGTGCCTTATGTAGACTTTTGTCATTGTATAGTTTTGACCATTATTATCCTAGTCACAAGGTGTGTGACGTAGTTTAAAGAACTTGTTGTATTTTGGTTGTTGTACAAACAAATGTATCAAGTATTGACTCTACTATGTAGGAATGGTTATTATTATCTATGATATCGGTCCATGTAGGCCGAAATTTTCATGTATATTATCCACGTGTGTTGTGATTATATTTGTGATATTTCGTTATTGTTCCGTTGTGATTCCATTTATCTTTATGCATGATGTGGTTGTGGATATATTTGTATGATGGTTGTTTCTACTTACGAGTTCTCATGATTGTTTCATCTTGTGATTTTGAAGAATTATGGCGCCTAAGAAAGTTACACCGGAAATGACCCAAGCAGCAATTCAAAAGTTGGTGAATGATAGCATTGCTAATGCTCTAAGAGTCGAAAAGGGAAACAGTTGGTCTGCTGAGAAGCCGCTAGGCTAGCTATGCTACTTTTCTTGGTAATGCCGGAGGATCTGGGGTTAAGAAATGTTCGTACAAGGATTTCAAGAGTGGCGAACCCACTAAGTTTAGAGGTACTGAGGGAGCTACTGCAATGGTACGATGGTTTGAGAAATTGGAATCGGTGTTTTTGCTTTGTAACTGTCCGGATGATAGTAAGGTCAAATTTGCTACGAGCACATTACTCGATGGAGCATTGTCTTGGTGGAATTCATATGCTCAACCGATTGGAATGGAGAATGCTTTTAAGCTTACGTGGGAGGAATTTAAGGGCTTGGTGACTAAGAAGTTTTGTCCTCGAACGGAAATCAAAAAGTTGGAGACGAAGTTCTATGAATTGGTCACTATTGGGTATGATATCGACACTTACATTCGGAGATTCCAAGAATTGGCCGCGTTATGCCCGTCGATGGTACGGATAATGAAGTTGCTAGAGGCTTTCATCGGGGACTTCCCCGGTTGTTCAAGGAGATGTGACTTCGTTTGATCCACAAACAATAGAGGAAGCTATTCGAGTGACTCAGAAGTTGATGGCACAAGTGGTGAAGCGAGGTAAGTACACCACCACCAACCGAAACAACAACCCCAACAACCGTTTCAACAATAACCGAGGCAACTACAACAACAATAGCAACAACAACAAACGCAAGTGGGACAACACTAGGGGTAGGAATGCTACTCAACAACCACCCAAAAGGCAAGAGGTTGCTAAGGCTTATGTTAGCGGGTCCAAGGAAGGAAAAGGATATACTGGGGTTTTGCGAAGTGTAATAAGTGTTTGAGTCATCACAATCCGGGTCGATGTCCCGATCCGTGTGAAAATTGCAAGAAAGTTGGTCACCGTACTAGGGATTGCAAGTGGCCACAAGTTACATGTTTTGTTGCGGGGAACCGGACACTACAAGAGGGATTGTAAGAAAGGAAAGAATCAAGCAAATCCGAATCAAGAAGGTTTGGCACGAGGAAGGGTTTACGTCATTGGAGGCGGAGAAGATAGGGAGGACCCGAATGTCATAACGGGTACGCTTCTTCTCAATAATCGTTACGCTTCAGTTTTATTTGATTCGGGTGCCGATAAAAGTTTTGTGTCCAATGCATTTGCACCTTTGCTCAACATTAAACCAACTACATTAGACATATCATACAACGTCGAATTAGCTAATGGTAGCGTAGTTAACACCAACACCATTGTTCGCGGTTGCACATTCAATTTTCTTAATCATCCCTTCAACATAGACCTCATGCCCGTAGAGCTTGGTAGTTTTGACGTCGCATCGGCATGGATCGTTATCTAAGCATCGCGCAAAGATCATTTGTGATGAGAAAGTTGTTCATCTTCCCTATAACGGCGAAACTTTGATTATTCGTGGGGAACGAAGTGGAACCATACTTAGTATCATATCGTGCATCAAAACGGAGAAGTACATTAAGAAAGGTTGTCTTGCTTTCTTAGCCCATGTAACCGAGAAAAAGTCGGAGGAGGAGCGACTTGAAGATGTTCCTATTGTTCGTGAATTTTCTGAAGTATTTCCCGAGGATTTACCGGGACTTCCACCGGCACGACAAGTAGAGTTTCATATTGACTTAGTGCCCGGAGCTGCACCGATTGCGCGAGCACCGTACCGCCTAGCACCATCCGAAATGCAAGAGTTGTCTAATCAATTGCAAGAGCTTCTAGACAAAGGATTCATTAGGCCGAGTTCCTCGCCTTGGGGAGCACCGGTCTTGTTTGTGAAGAAGAAGGATGGATCCTTCCGAATGTGCATAGATTATCGAGAATTGAACAAGTTAACGGTGAAGAATCGTTACCCACTCCCGAAATTGATGACTTGTTCGATCGGTTGCAAGGTTCTAGTATTTATTCCAAGATTGATCTTCGTCGGTTATCATCACTTCGAGTTCGAAGAGGATATTCCAAAACAGCGTTTAGAACACGTTACGGTCATTACGAGTTTCAAGTGATGCCGTTTGGATTGACTAATGCACCGGCGGTATTCATGGATCTCATGAATAGAGTTTGTAAGCCGTATTTGGACAAGTTTGTTATTGTGTTCATCGACGACATATTGATCTACTCCAAGAACAAAGAAGAGCACGAAGAGCATTTAAGGATGATTTTAAGGCTACTCAAGAATGAGAAGTTGTATGCCAAGTTTTCAAAGTGTGATTTTTGGAACCACAAAGTGCAATTTCTTGGTCATGTCATTGATAGTCATGGACTACAAGTTGATCCCGCAAAGATTGAAGCCGTGAAAGATTGGGCTACTCCAACGAATCCTACGAAAATTCGACAATTTCTAGGACTAGCAGGATATTACCGAAGGTTCATCGGTTTTTCAAGATAGCTAGACCTTTGACCAAGTTGACACAGAAAAACAAGAAGTACGAGTGGGGAAAGAAACAAGAAGTTGCTTTTCAGGTTGTTGAAACAAAAGCTTTGCAGGCTCCGATTTTGGCACTACCCGGAGGCATTGAGAACTTTGTTGTATATTGTGACGCTTCGCATAAAGGACTTGGGGCTGTTTTAATGCAAACGAGAAGGTGATAGCGTATGCTTCTCGACAACTTAAGGTTCATGAGAAGAACTACACAACTCATGATCTCGAGTTAGGAGCCGTAGTTTTTGCGCTCAAGATTTGGAGACACTACCTCTACGGTACAAAGTGCACAGTGTTTACCGACCACAAGAGTTTGCAATATATTCTTGATCGGAAGGAGCTTAATATGAGGCAACGTCGTTGGTTGGAGTTACTCAGCGACTATGATTGTGAAATCAAGTATCACCCGAGAAAAGCCAATGTTGTGGCTGATGCTCTTAGTCGGAAAGAGAGGCCTAAACCTTTAAGAGTTCGATCATTGGGAATGACGATTATTTCTCCTTTACCATCGAAAATCCACGAAGCACAAGTCGAGGCACTTAAGGAGGAAAATCGACCAAGTGAAAAGCTTTATGGTATGCCCGAAAGCACAAATGGTTTTGTAAAGAGAGCAGATGGAGTACTATGTTTCAAAGATAGAATGTGGGTTCCATTGTATGGCGGAATACGAGAATTGATTATGCATGAGTCGCATAAGTCAAAGTATTCTATTCATCCAGGATCGGATAAGATGTATCAAGATCTTAAGAAGCTTTATTGGTGGCCGAACATGAAAGCGAGATTGCCACGCACGCGTTAGCAAATGCCTTACCTGCCTAAGGTAAAAGTCGAATATCGAAGCCTTCGTGTTTACTCCAACAACCGGAAATTCCTCAATGGAAATGGGAACGCATTACAATGGACTTTGTTACTAAACTTCCTAAGACATCGGGAGGTTACGACGCTATTTGGGTAATTGTTGATCGCCTTACCAAGTCCGCCCATTTCATACCGATTAGAGAGACTTATTCCATGGAGCAACTCACTAGACTTTATGTCAAGGAAATAGTCTCGAGGCACGGAGCACCAATTTCTATCATTTCCAACAGAGATAGTCGATTCACTTCAAACTTTTGGAATTCATTGCAAGATTCATTCGAACCATATTAGAGATGAGCACAGCATATCACCCACAAACCGACGGTCAAAGTGAAAGGACCATTCAAAGTTAGAAGACATGCTAAGGGCATGTGTGATTGATTTTGGAAATGGTTGGGCTAACCATTTGCCATTGATTGAATTCTCGTACAACAATAGTTATCACACCAGTATCAAGATGGCACCATTTGAGGCACTCTATGGTCGTAGTGCCGATCACCGTTTGTTGGGCCGAGGTAGGAGACGCACAACTTACTCGGTCCGAAATGGTACGGAAACCACGGAAAAGATTGTTCAAATTCGTGATAGACTCGAACGCAAGGAGTCGATGAAAAGTTATGCGGAGGTTAGACGCAAGGATTTGGAATTTCAAGTAGGTGACAAAGTTATGTTGAAAGTATCGCCTTGGAAGGGCGGTGACGATTTGGAAAGCGTAGGAAGTTAAACCCGAGATACATTGGACCATTCAAGATTTTGAGCAGAGTTGGTCCGGTAGCTTATCGACTTGATCTTCCATCGGCCTTCAGTCATGTGCACAATACGTTTCACGTTTCAAACTTGAAGAAGTGTCTTTCGGACGAATCGCTCGTTATTCCATTGGACGGTTCATTTTGACGACAAACTCAATTTTGTGGAAGAACCTCAGAGAAATCATGGACCGCGAGGTCAAGCAGCTTGAAACAGTCGTATTCCTATTGTGTAAGTTCGTTGGAATTCTCGAAGAGGTCCTGAGTTTACTTGGGAACGGAAGACCGAGCATGCACGCTAAGTATCCTCATCTTTGCACCGACACCGTTAGACCTAACAACGATTGAATTCAGGGACTGAATTCCTTTTGGGATGGGCGAATGTGACAACCGTACTTTCGGTCATTTCGACGCAATTCATGTCTCATTATTTCAACATTTATAGTAAACTTGGTTTACTTGTTTCAAATTCGCGTAACCTTGATGGTTTAGCGGCGAATTCATGATCATAACATCACGTACATTTCATATGGACTAAGATTAGTCTACATTTCATTGA
Source organism: Chrysanthemum makinoi (assembly GCA_910596185.1). Lineage (NCBI taxonomy): Eukaryota > Viridiplantae > Streptophyta > Magnoliopsida > Asterales > Asteraceae > Chrysanthemum > Chrysanthemum makinoi. The sequence continues at coordinate 7,778,816 of OU343216.1, read as the reverse complement.
CATCATTTGCATCATATTAGTTCATTCATGACATTTCATTTCACATTTAACGCGTAATTTTTATATTTAATAAACGTTATCGCGTGAGTTATTATTTTAAATATTTAATCCGTTACTTTCAAAAATGATCCCGATGTATTTTAAACTTACATTTAGTTTATAAAAACTATATTTTTAGTTTACCTAGTGTTTCAAATTTATTTGGTACATAAATCGTTAAAATTAAATTATTACGATGTTTTTCTTAAAAACTACTCGATAATTTTTATATCACTCAAATTTCACAAGGAATGTATTTTTACAATTTTTATAAAATCATTACATTCTATTTTGATCTATTAAAAATTTACCATTTACTTTACAAGTTATTATTTCATAACATTTTACTTACACTCTTCTTATAATTACACAATATATATACAAGTACAAGATAAAAAAAAAAAAAAAAAAAAAAAAAAAAAAATGAAATTTAAGAAAAAATATCCCCCAAAAACCGGTTGGGGGGAGGGGTTGACATTTAATTGTTTGGTAAAAATTTTCAACAAAGTAAAGACTTATACTTCACTTCCTATCTCATTCATGTATCTCATCATTTCAAGTTAGTAGCAAGTGTTTTCTCTTGGTTTCTCTCCTCTCAAAACCGGCCCTCAAGAGAAGCTCAAAGGGATCACCATTTTTTTTTATCAAGCTCAAGTTATAATACAATCTAGTATATACTCTATATAAGGTTTTGAAATAAAAACCAAGAGTATTTAGGCTAATCCTTGTTACTTCCACCTCTTCATTATCACTAGTAAGCATGTTTTTATCATTTTCATGTTTCCTTTTCATTTTCATATGTTTCTTTTCATTTTTGGAGATATTATGCATGATATGTGATTTATACCATTTTATTTCATGATTTTAGAGTTATCTATATACTATGGTCATCCTATAAATATCCCCTTGGTATTGGTTGGTCTTGATGGTGATTAGGAACCCATGACACCCTAAGAAGGTGTATGGTAGGATTAGATTAGTTTTGGAGTTGATTTGAAGGGATTAGAATAGGTTTTGTCCGAGAAAAACTATTTTCGATAAGTATATTTTATGTTCTGTCCTTGTTTTGCTTTTCTGGAAAATCCGACAGTAGGCACGCCTTTTTGGCCATGATATTTAGAAAATATACTTTAAAACGAATCCGTGGCCGCTTGAACGGATTAAAACGGACTTATAACGAAGAAGTTATGGATTTTACAAGTTTGACGACGAAAATTATATTTTTCAGAAATTTCAGCAACATGTTTTTATCTTATACGGGTCAAAAACGAGCCTTAAGCTTCTCAAATTATTTCGACTTGTCAAAAATATATTAGTTTACTTTGATACGAAGCTAAGGACGTATAAAACGTAAAAAACGGATTTGAAACGACAAAGATATGCACTTTTTCATAAACTTGCCGTAACTAATTTTTTTGCACACAATTAGCCAAAAACCACCATCTTTAACCCTTATTATCTTTATGTTCGAGACCTTTTGGACGAAAACTCCTGAATCAAACTTTTAGATATCGATACAAACTTTCCAAAACCGTCGAGTTCGCTCTCTAACGATCGACGTACACTGTTTTACGACTAGTTTTCCAAAGCCATTTTTGTTAATTTCATGATTTTTCCGACGACATTGTTTTGCGCGAAAAAAGTGGTAATTTCACCAAAAATCATTATAAAACCATTGTAGGATGACATTTTGACGTAAAAACATGTAAAGTCATTTTGATTGGTCAAGACGTCAAAAGAGTATTTTTCGACGATGTGTAATATTTTCAAAACTCGTAAATGGTATAAATAACATATCAAGTGCATGCATAACATTACATTGCAACTCATGACATATCATATCATTGATAATAGGTCCCGGTTAAGCATCACATTAAACCTAGGTGTACTCACTTTTGCCATTATTCCAGTTTATCCAAGTGAGTTTTCATAGCCCGCTTTTGCATGCTTTCGATTATTTTCAAACCCACGAGGGAGAATACATTGCACTACATTTTCTTTGTACGATACCAAGTATGTTAAATTCATTACATTGCTTAAGTTACCGCATTTGCCAATTTGAAAGTCCCCATTACTTGAACATGAACCGTTAATCTTTGAAGCGAGGATGAGTGGATAGATCTATCGGGGTGACGCCTCCATCGGGTTGGTGAATCCCAACCGTGGAAAACGGATGCATTTCATTTGATCACATTACGGAGTTGTCCGCAAACACTCTGCAGGGGCATACATGATTGAATAGTCTAGTTTCGGGGTCATGGGCTTAGAGCAATTGTAACATTATTTTTTACGTGACTTGATGGTCATGCATGATAGATACTTGTGTAGTCGTATAAAACATTTACATAAACCTATGATTTCTCACCAACATTATTGTTGACCGTTTTAGCAATGTATTTTCGGGTAACTGAGGCATTATCATCATGACATGGTTTAGGGACCTACATTTTGAGTCGCGGCGTCGACTTACATTATGTACATTATGGCACTTTATTTCAAAACATCGTTTGGATTTGTATTATATTTGTATTTCCGCAAACTTTGTAAACCTTTTGGGACCGATGTTGTACTCTGAATGTTTTTATGAAATATCCAACGATGTGTTTTTAAAACGACACTTTAGGTCGTTCAATATAACTGTGATGTGGTGCTATGACAGTCAATCCCCCAGGAATTCCATTCCGCTGCAAAACAGGTAAATTGGGGGTGTGACACTTGGACATTGTCACTTTATCATGCTTTCATAAGTGGTGCTTTGTGATGTCATGCTTGATCTTATTGCTTAGCTTAACTATGTATTAGTGTGCAGAATCTGCACATCAATTCTGTGATGTTTCTGATCTGCAGATGCCGGATCCCTAGGATTAGCCTAGACGGATCCCTACTTTGAGGGAACCGTGGGATCCGTGACATCAGATCAGCAATACAGCATCCCTTACATCAAGATAACTTTATAGATACTTCACACCTTGCTAAACACATGATATTAGAACCCAACTAAGTCCACTTTAAGGATGAGAAAGGCTTAGAAACACTTATGCCTTACTTGAGATCTTAATCAAATTGTCTTTTGATTTATCAACACATTAAAACTCACCATATTTCTGCTTCAATACTCACAAATTGTCTCTTATCTTTCAAAACACTTAGGTGGACATACTGAACAATTTTAGGAAATTTTTTATAAACATCTCTATCTCAAAATGGGTTAAGAAATAAGCTTTTCAATTCTTTTGATTTTCAAATATTTTTCAAATTCCATCTCAAGCCAAAATCTGATCACTAGGATCATTTATTATGACTTGACAACACCAAATCACTTAGTGTTATCCTTGAACATCTATTGGTAGTCATTTAAGTCCATCTTTCTTTCATAAAAGGCAATCATTTGCTATAACACTTGCTACCCTTGATCATTCAAGTACCTTCTCATCGTAAACACTTAGAAGAACTGAAACACTCAAAATGAGATAGGCCTTAGCTCCTAGAAACCTCATTTCAAACCTGTCATAACTGCTGAGAGCCGGATCCCTAGGATTAGCCTAGCCGGATCCCCCCAAGAAGGGAACCGTGGGATCCGGGTGATAGTTTATGTCAAACATTGCTAAAATAATCATTTCAACTCATCTTCCTAACTCAAACACTTCATCTCATATTAAATGAGTTCCTAGATCAGTGAAACTCTGAACCTCAACCTTGTGCATGTTAATCATCATATTTCCAAGAACATTAGTGGATTAAGTCTTAAATGCAATTGCCAAGTTCTTCCCTTTATAAGCCATGTTGCTATGAATACTTTTAATCATCAAACTCAATTATAAGCAATTACAACCATCTCCCTTAGTCATTTCATCATGAGAAAGGCTCCTAGTGCTAACTCTTCCACTCAAGAACCACACAAGAAACTTGCTAGAATCATACACGAAGTTTCCTCAACCGAATCATCTCCGGTTAAGTCCACCAATGCTAGGATTTCCCCTACACCAAGGAAACCAATCAAACAAATCCCCAAGAAGAGTGTTCCCACTAGGATTTCATCACCAAACTCTACTATACCTAACATACCCTCCACAACTCAACCAACACATTAGTGCCTAGAGCCACCTCACAATCATCTCCACATTCTCACAATGTAGAAGATTTACCTTCTTGGCCATCCCATCTTTCACCATTACCAACAAATTCACTTGAAAAGATTGAGCAACAAAATCAAAGTGTTGAATCAACACTTGCTCCAATAGCAAACTCTCTCATTCCACCCAATAGTCCATTTTGGATTATGAGAAGACATCAAAGGCAACCACTCGACCACATGGAAGTTGATGCTTCTTTACCTCCACCCTCAAACATTGTAGAGCCATCACTTAATGAGCCTCCACCAATTCCTCCTTCATTTGAAGATCCTCAATCCACTCCACTTGAATTTCCACTTCAAGAAATTCAAAATCATGACAAGGATTGCTATCATTGTAAACATGTTGAAAGATTAATACATGAACTACGTGAAGAGAAACGTTTCATGTTTTATCACCTCCTCGAACGTTTTGAAGAGGTCAACAAGCCTAAACTACAATGAACATCATAGTCACAAGCTCAAACTTAGAATGTTTATGAAAACTCATCTCATCCTTGATCATCATTAAGCTTTCTATCAACGTCCAACATAAACAACCAAATAGATTGACATAAGTCGATCTAAAAATTTAAAAGGAAGTTTTAAATTGGTAAAACTATTCAACCCCCCTTCTAGTTTTCCATAATTTCCGTTTCAGTGAAGCATGTCAAGCACAAGTCAGCATTGCAAGTATCATTGAAGATCAAGATGATTGAAGAACCAAGCTCTACAAGTCAGAATCATGCAAAAGATCGATTTTCCATCACTCAAGAAGACCAGCCGATTGGTCGCAACCCGCAACCGATTCGGCAGAAAAGTGGTCAAAAGTACCCCATGAAGACGGACCAGCCGATTGGTCGCCGCCCGCAACCAATTCGGCTGGGTTAGTGCAAGAAGACCAACCGGATCGGCTAGACAAGCGATCGATCCGGCTGAAGGTCCTGGTTCTGCTATTTCTTCATCATAAAGCTTCCCCATTGTATCCAAACGATTCTAGGTCCTTCCCTTAGTGTATTCTAGTCCCTTCCTAACTCCTTGGAGGCCAATTTGTAAGATATTGGTTTTCATAAACACATAATCACACAAATCATTGGGACGTATGGCTTAGAGATTAGAGAGAGAAAGTGGAAGATGGGATCCTTTCTAGAGAGAGAAAGTAAACAAAAGAAAGAAATGTTAGATTGAGTGAAAGGTCCAACCCTCTACCTTGGGAGGTAGAGGGTATTTATAGTTACATACTACACGTCCTCCTTCGGACTGTGGATCAGGCATACAGTGGGTAAAGACCCGTCTTTCCTCCACGGTATTACTTAAACTAATAAAAAGCTAATAACTACTAAATAACGTAAAGTCTACGAGCTAAGATATGCTAAACAATAATTGGGGTGACCGACACTTCCTTATGGAATTTCCAACTCCTAAAAATCTCCCCCTAAAGGAGGTCACCCCATGATTTACATTTTGAATCCAAGCAATCTATCTTTGTCTTTATGCTCGAGCTCGTAGACTTCAATTCTTCAATGTTCGCAGTCTTTGTGCTTTAGCAGTGATTCTTCAAAGTCCAACTACTTTTTACTTTTAGTGGAGGTCTTTGTGCTGATCCACGTTTGGTGATTCTTTAAGCCAGGTTAGAGATCATCAGCCACAACAAATCTCTGGCTCATCCATTGTAGTATCGCCATTATGTGAAGTTGTGACTTTCGGACCAACATGCTCACACTTTCAGAATCATGACATCTTTCCATCAGAGTAGCGGAAGCTTCACTGGTTCATGATATTTGCAGCAGCGTAGCAGAAGCATAGTATAAAAATATCAGAGGCAGGTTATGTAGATATGCACTAGTCATGATTTCTTCAATTAAGTGTGGATGCTGTGAGCATGCGGCTTTGGATTAACTTCTCAATTCTGATCAGCTGCAACCGTCCAAATGTACCTGCAAACAACAATTTGCAATAAAACACACGAAAGTGTCTTTGATCACTTTCTTTGAATTGAGGTACACGGCCCACGGTTCCCCGTTGATCAGTACAAGTACTGCCTGTGATCAGGTATAATTCCGAAGAATCTCCTTGACAGGGTTTCACAGCTATTCTAGTTGTTCTCAAACCGGAACGTCTTAAAGAAGACAACACGGAGTGAGTGAACCAGCGAATTGAGATTCACTGATTGATGAAAAATTGATTTGAAAAACAATCGCGTATTGCTTAGAAGAAAGAGTTTTGAAATACGACGAAGGTTTTATAAGAAAGATCAATTTTCAATCAGAAATACTTTTTGAATTTGAAAATGAATACACATTCGATGTGCTAGAGAAAAGAAGAGATTTGCACATCGAACGATTTTTCCAAAAGTATTTTTTCAATCAGAGATACTTTTTGTATTTGAAAATGAATACACATTCGATGTGCTAGAGAAAAGAAGATTTGCACATCGAACGGTTTTTCCAAAAGTATTCGTCAATTCATTACCTGGACCAAGGTTGATTCAAGAATGAATCTCCCCATTGTTACTATCCAATTGTCACAAGCTTGATCTTTAGAAAAGATCTCACATGTCACCCACAAAGAGCTTGTTTGATGTTGGCTCTAGAAGGATTTCCATCTTTATTGTGAATATTTTTACATATCACTCGAATGTTCTGGCAATACCACAAGGATAATGCGTAGGACTCTCAATATATACTTACTTTCCACATTGTTTGAAACAACAAGTCTTCATTATTTTTGTGTCCTAATGAGATATTGTGGATGATCCATTGGCTCTAGACTCAATTGTGCATTTTGGTTTCCTATGCCGGAGACTAGGGAGAGGGTCTCCTTCTTCAATATCAACGATCTCTAAGAGAAGGTCGATAGATTATGTAGGTTCCCCGTGAGAATGAAACAAGTCCTGTTAAGAGGAACTTGAGTAGTTTGGGAAGTTAGGTGCAGTGCGTCACTGGGTCCATGACGTCTTGTCTTCAATACCAGTGTTACCTTAGTAGATGATTCGCTCCCAGACGGTCAAGTTTTGTCACACAAGCTGACCACTTGTGAATGGTCAACCGTAACAAACTTCAAACAGTCTGGAACCAAATGCAATGAAGTCCAGGAGAGTTTAGTGTTTCCCCGGGTCGTTAAGTCCCAACGAGGTGTGTAAACTGTAATACAACGAATCTGTGATCGGGTGAATATTGAACAGGAAAAGGTTATGATTGATTACACTAAGGAAATTAAATCTAATAAAGATTTTGAAGTCATTTTAATTCTATATTTAAAATCGATTAACGTTTAAAACCTAAAACGTACGTTTAAATAAAATTACGTGAACGTACGAAATAAAATGTGAAAATAAAGAAGTAAAATACCTACGGATATGGAAAATAAATTTTTACAATCCTAAGAAACAATTAAACGATCCTAAACTACATCCTAGGGCGTTATAATGCAAAAACGCGAAAACCCGAGCTAATCCCGAGCCTCGAAAGTGAAAAAGATGCAATTTAAGGCTTACAGGTGCGAAACTAATTTTCCTACATTCTAAATAACTAAAAATAATTTTAGGAAAAAGCCGATATTTTTGACTTTTATTTTATTTATTACGAATTAAAAACTATTTTAAACTAAATTAATTATTAAAATACTAAACATTTTTGGAAAAATATGCAAAAATTACAAAAAATACTTTACATTATGCTAAATTTAAGAAAAATAAAAGAGACCATAACTGCTTTGGGAAATAAGCAACTAAAAAGCTAAATAAGAGGTAAAGCTTAAAATGCGAAGTGCTTTAACTACTGTTATATAATTAAATGTGCAAGGAATAAACAAAAAGACCCAGAGCAGTATGGTAGGGGGTGAGCGTGGTGTTCTGAGTGCACAGACCCAGGTTCGATTCCTGGTGCTGTCACTTTTTTTTTTTACTTATTTTTTTTTTTTTTTTTACAACTAATATGGGATAAGTTTTTAACTAAAACTATACTTGCAGAAAACTTGATAATAAGTCATAACACTAAAATAAACAGCAGCCATACCAATTCACTTAAGGGATTGTTTGGACAGAAATTTAACCAAAGTTGATATCAAATCCAATTGCTTTTTTAATGAAAACCTTTATGTTAGAAAAGCTTAAATAAGTTGGGGTCACAGTTTATTAACAAAACAGATTTCAAGTTTAAACAACACCCCTTGGAAATCACGACAGGTAACTATCCCAAACACCCTTTAAACATCTCTAAGCCTATTTTTTTAAGCACTACTCAAGCAATGAAATGACACACTGTTAACATCTAAACAAAAAAAAACTATCTATAAGCAAATCTAATAAGGGAAACAGTAGGATTAAATGGGGAATCCTAAACTACTCCAAGTCTAATAAATTAAACAAGGTGAACTAAAGAACTACAATAAGCATATTGTAAGCTTAGGTGCGACTAATCTGATCTAACCTACTCTAGGTGGTCCTAATATTCCAAATAAGCACTACCTAAATCTAAATAAGCACTGAATTGAACCTGACCTGCTGCAGCACTTCTCAGCATTCTGAGGTGTCCTGTTTGCGTGAGGTGAAACAGCAGCAAAACAGCATATGGGGACCTTTTGAGCTCACTTTTAAGCTGTTGGGTAAGCTCTCAGACCCGGACAAGCTGCAATAATAAAAGAAGCACAGGTAATATTGAAAGGAAACTGGTTAGAAGGTAAAATGGACACTGCAACAGCTTATAAATAAGCTGTTGACAAGAACTTTTGGGCCAGTTAATGCTGATACAGAACCCAAAAAAGAGTTGCAAAAGCAGTTTTAAAACTTGATTTTAACTATGCTAAAAGTAATTCTAAGGTACGAAACTAAAACTAAACTAAGTTGGGCATTCAAGGATTTAAGAAAAATAAGTTTTGCCACTTTTTAGACACCAATTAAGCTGAGAAATAAGCCCAAGAACAGCAGCGTTAGCTGCTGTCCTGAGCAGTAAAGAACAAGACAGAAAACTATTTTTTTTTTTTTTGCTAACCAAACTTGCCTACAACTTATTCAATCATTTTCCAACCTATAAAACTAACCTAAAATATTAAAAAGGACAGTTGACTTGGCAAGTAAAACGGGTAAAACCTGGTTTTTGACCACTCTAGAACCTGACCCAAACACTCACCTAGGGGCAGAACTACTTTTTGAATTTGTGAAGGTTTTAGAGCTTGGACAAAACTAACTAGTGAACTAAAGCATAAGCTCATATGAGCTTAAAACTATCTTTTAACAGCTTTTCAAACTTGAAATTAAGACAGGATAACAAGAGAGCTAAAAAACTGCTAGAACTTGAAAATTGGAATCAAAGACCAAACTGATATTGCATTGACTTAAAATTTAAAATTACATGAAAATAAAATGATACTGGAAAAAAAATAAAATGAGCTAGAACACCCATTCTAGACTGGAAAATTAAAACTGAATAAAAAAAAGAAGAAGAAAACTAAAAACTAACTCCTTTTTTACAATGGTTACAATGACTACTTATACTCCTGAGGGTCTCCTCACTTCTCTCTCTCTTCTCTCTGTCTTCGTATGAGATAAACACGCCAATTCACGCGTGCCTCTGCAGCCTCTCTGTCCACTGGGGAGACAAGGGATTCCCAAGATGTAATGGTACCACGTGAGGAGATGGGTTGGATTTGTCAGGGAAAGGTATGGGTGACAGGTGGAGGTTGAGTGTTGCAGGTTGAGTGGGGAAGAGGGAAAGCAGGAAAGCAGTTGGAGATGGGTTTTATTTTTTATTTTATTTTTATTTTTTTGTTCCTGGTTTTATGGGATAAAAAGAAAAGGATGAAGGGTGGGGTGACTTATGGGTTAATGGGTTTATTTTTTTGTGTTTTCTGGTTTTGATTTGGAAGTAATACACAAGGACCATATTTGCCATTTGACCAAACTTGAAGGACCAAAACTGTAATTTTCCAAATTTCATCATAAGGACTAATTATGACAAGATTAATTTTTCCAAGGACCAAAAATGATAATTTTCAAATTAAAAATGTCCCGGGGTAATTTCTGTCAATCTTTAAAATTCCAAGGACTCAAGTTGTCATTTTGCAAAACTAGACTTTATAAGGCTAAATTTGACAACTTAAAAATTCCTGAGGGCCTTTTATGAAAAATTACATGTTTTGAATAACCAGGGACTAGATTTTTACAATTATTGAATAAAACACAGTCTAAATATTTTTTCTGTCTTTTTGAGACTTTTCAAAGTGTTTTTGACTGTTTTTGCTGTGTAGAAGGAACAAAAATGATGAGTATTTATACACTCATCAATCCCCCACACTAAAACATTGCTAGTCCCTAGCAATCTTTTGAGAAAACTTAATGGATTTGAATCTCTTTACCAAAAGCCATTACTTCTGGAGTAGCCAAATGTTTCAGTTCAAGTAAGAACTATGGTACACTGATAACCATATGATTTTGAGCAAATCACCAGCTTCCAACGGATTTGATTTGTCTTTACCAAAAGCCGTTTGCTTCTGGACTAGCCAACTCTTAGATAAAATATCTTTGGTGAGTCGATTACCAATTATGGTTTTCCAACTGCCTTTACCACAAGCCATAAACTTGCGGGCTAGCCAACTTTTCACTAATTAAAGATATGGTGAGCTGAACACCATACAATTTTGGGCAAATTGCAAGCCGTCAACGGATTTGAGATATCTTTACCAAGAGCCTTTTGCTCCTGGATTAGCCAATCCTTTTGTTTATTAGACATGGCGGACAGATAACCATAAGCTGAGTAAGTGCAAAATACTTACTCCAAAAAAAAAATTTTGGCAAAAAATGGGGGAATTGGGTGGTATAATTACATGATAAAATTCGTGAGAATTCCCCCCCACACTAGAAATGAATATTGCCCTCAATATTCAAAGTACCGGCGGTTATGCCGAAACTTATAACGTAAAAGGGAAATATTACGACCATTATTTAATTTTTTTTTATATAGATATATATATATATACAATCATGTGGGGCATCTCCCCCACACTAAGGTGGTACACACGGGTGAAAACCCATGTTTAACTACTGTTTTTGATTACCGAGTCGCTAGCTTGACTCGACCCCGAATTCATTTGTTCATGGGGAAGTAAGTGGAAGAGACAATCTCCATCGGACTTTCATTCAAGATGTTTGTATAAACATTGAAGTACGTGAAAGTTCCACACCGATGAGATATACACAGATCCGGCTCACAAATGATAAATGAAAATGCCAGGGTCAAAGATAGTGTCCTCACTCCCGAACAAGTGAAGAAGAGAGGAAGTCACCAGGTAGGTGAAGAAAAGAAAGAAAGTCATGATGAAAATCGTGACTAACTCATCTTCATCCATAGGATCAAGTGCAGTTGCACTCGTTTGGATTTTATCGGTTGAGCTCTTTGGTTTGGAAAGCATCTCGGGAGGAAGGGTTGGAAAATTTGTCATAGAAATACAAACTCTCATGACTGAAAACTTTTCCCCCCGATCATGATTTTTGCCATCCAAGCAATCATACTCCGGCGGAGTCATGATATGAGTGAGTTCACCGGCGAACTCCTCATGAAGAGAATCATTCACATGATGTGAATTTGTGAACTCTTGTTCCATTGTGGATTCATCACTATCCTTGTCAAAGATTGGATTGTCAGAAATCAAGGTGAATTCATATTCGAATTCAAATAGAGGATTGGTGAAAGTAGCTTTGAATGTTTCAGGAACAAAGTGATCAACATTCTCTATTGGACTGTTAAGGTGAGAAGTGAGTGAACGATCATTATAAGGGAGACTTTCAATCTCTCCCAGATCGGCTTCGAAATCAAAGAGACTATCATCACTTCCCGATGAAAGTGGATTGATGTGAGTGAGTTCATCGGTGAACTCCTCAAGAAGAGGATCAGACTGTGGGAGTGATGCCTCAACATACTCGATGTCTCCATATGATGCACAATCTTCGCTACAATTGGAGAAAGTCTCAAAATGATCTTTTGAACACTCAAGAGGGGAAGAAGAATCACACATATGATCAGAAGTTCCCTGTGACTCTCTCGGGATTGGGACAAGGTTCTCAACACTAGACTTTATGAATTCGTCCGATTCCTTTTCAGGAACAGTGTCAAGATGCTCGTCCCCCATGTTCAGAGAGTGAGTGGGAGCTTCGGGTGTGATAGCAGTTGTTTGAGAATGAATCTCAACTGCTGGGATATCAACTGATGAACTTGATGAATCTTTATAGAATTGAAGGATATCAAGTGTATCCTCATCATCACTGTCATCAGGAATAAAACGAAATTGAGAGCTAGATCTGGCTGCTTTTTCTTTTGCAATTGATTCCCTAATAGATTTTTCAAACGCAATTTGGGAATTTATTTTAGCAGCCTGCTCTTCATCTAGCAATTCTTCCATGGATTTTTGATTTGGATTATCTTGGGAATGTTTACATTCCTTCAAATCTTTCACTAAATCTAAAAGATCAAGGAGAAGATTTTGAAGAAGTGGCTCAGGCTGAGGTGGTGCCTGATTCATTTGGTACTGTAGAGGTTGGTCATGATACGAAGAGTCGTAATTGTTACAAGGAAATGGATTCCTTGTTTGACAATCAGAGCTAAAGTGAGGACCTCCACAATACTCACAACAGTAAAACTGATGTGGCTGTGAGTCATATGTGTTGTAGTCATAATTGTTATCAGGAAACTGCTCATATACAAGCGTGTTTCCCGATTGACAATCGAATGTAGTGTGAACCACCATAGTACTCACAACAGTAAAACTGCTGAGTCTCATAGTGTGGTAGCTGATGGAATAAATCAGTTGTGTTATGGTAGGAATAGGGATCCTGGTTATAGACAGACCCGTTTCCTGACTCCACCATGCTACAACTGGGGCAATTGTCACCATTATAAGGACCACTACACCATTGACAACCAAGAGGGTGAGGATGAGACATAGAAAGAATCAAAGGTTTACAGAGGGGTTGGGATGAAGAATCAAAGATGTGAGAGGGTAAAGATGGATATTTTTGGATTTTTGGATAAACATTTTGTAAAAATAAGAAAGAAAATCTTTTTAGGTTTTTGTGTTCGTTGAAAACTGATTTTAAAATGTTTTCGGGAACCGTTTTGTTTTTATATAATAATAATAAGAAAATATGAACAAGGATGGTAAATATACAATGGATGTATATTCAACAACACTGATGCTTGAAATTCGTAGTACGCAGCACACCTCCCCGGCAGCGGCGCCAAAATTTGATTCGCTCCCAGACGGTCAAGTTTTGTCACACAAGCTGACCACTTGTGAATGGTCAACCGTAACAAACTTCAAACAGTCTGGAACCAAATGCAATGAAGTCCAGGAGAGTTTAGTGTTTCCCCGGGTCGTTAAGTCCCAACAAGGTGTGTAAACTGTAATACAACGAATCTGTGATCGGGTGAATATTGAACAGGAAAAGGTTATGATTGATTACACTAAGGAAATTAAATCTAATAAAGATTTTGAAGTCATTTTAATTCTATATTTAAAATCGATTAACGTTTAAAACCTAAAACGTACGTTTAAATAAAATTACGTGAACGTACGAAATAAAATGTGAAAATAAAGAAGTAAAATACCTACGGATATGGAAAATAAATTTTTACAATCCTAAGAAACAATTAAACGATCCTAAACTACATCCTAGGGCGTTATAATGCAAAAACGCGAAAACCCGAGCTAATCCCGAGCCTCGAAAGTGAAAAAGATGCAATTTAAGGCTTACAGGCGCGAAACTAATTTTCCTACATTCTAAATAACTAAAAATAATTTTAGGAAAAAGCCGGATATTTTTTTGACTTTTATTTTATTTATTACGAATTAAAAACTATTTTAAACTAAATTAATTATTAAAAATACTAAACATTTTTGGAAAAATATGCAAAAATTAGAAAAAAAATACTTTACATTATGCTAAATTTAAGAAAAATAAAAGAGACCATAACTGCTTTGGGAAATAAGCAACTAAAAAGCTAAATAAGAGGTAAAGCTTAAAATGCGAAGTGCTTTAACTACTGTTATATAATTAAATGTGCAAGGAATAAACAAAAAAGACCCCAGAGCAGATGGTAGGGGGGTGAGCGTGGTGTTCTGAGTGCACAGACCCAGGTTCGATTCCTGGTGCTGTCACTTTTTTTTTTTACTTATTTTTTTTTTTTTTTTTACAACTAATATGGGATAAGTTTTTAACTAAAACTATACTTGCAGAAAACTTGATAATAAGCTGTTAACAGCTAAAAATAAACAGCAGCCATACCAATTCACTTAAGGGATTGTTTGGACAGAAATTTAACCAAAGTTGATATCAAATCCAATTGCTTTTTTAATGAAAACCTTTATGTTAGAAAAGCTTAAATAAGTTGGGGTCACAGTTTATTAACAAAACAGATTTCAAGTTTAAACAACACCCCTTGGAAATCACGACAGGTAACTATCCCAAACACCCTTTAAACATCTCTAAGCCTATTTTTTTAAGCACTACTCAAGCAATGAAATGACACAACGTTAACATCTAAACAAAAAAAAACTATCTATAAGCAAATCTAATGAGGGAAACAGTAGGATTAAATGGGGAATCCTAAACTACTCCAAGTCTAATAAATTAAACAAGGTGAACTAAAGAACTACAATAAGCATATTGTAAGCTTAGGTGCGACTAATCTGATCTAACCTACTCTAGGTGGTCCTAATATTCCAAATAAGCACTACCTAAATCTAAATAAGCACTGAATTGAACCTGACCTGCTGCAGACTTCTCAGATTCTGAGGTGTCCTGTTTGCGTGAGGTGAAACAGCAGCAAAACAGCATATGGGGACCTTTTGAGCTTATTTTTAAGCTGTTGGATAAGCTTTCAGGCCAGGACAAGCTGCAATAAAAATAAAAGAAGCACAGGTAATATTGAAATGCAACTGGTTAGAAGGCAAAATGGACACTACAACAGCTTATAAATAAGCTGTTGACAAGAACTTTTGGGCCAGTTAATGCTGATACAGAACCCGAAAAAAGAGTTGCGAAAGCAGTTCTAAAACTTGATTTTAACTAAACTAAAAGTAATTCTAAGGTACGAAACTAAAACTAAACTAAGTTGGGCATTCAAGGATTTAAGAAAAATGAGTTTTGCCACTTTTTAGACACCAATTAAGCTGAGAAATAAGCCCAAGAACAGCAGCGTTAGCTGCTGTCCTGAGCAGTAAAGAACAAGACAGAAAACTATTTTTTTTTTTGCTAACCAAACTTGCCTACAACTTATTCAATCATTTTCCAACCTATAAAACTAACCTAAAATATTAAAAAGGACAGTTGACTTGGCAAGTAAAACGGGTAAAACCTGGTTTTTGACCACTCTAGAACCTGACCCAAACACTCACCTAGGGGCAGAACTACTTTTTGAATTTGTGAAGGTTTTAGAGCTTGGACAAAACTAACTAGTGAACTAAAGCATAAGCTCATATGAGCTTAAAACTATCTTTTAACAGCTTTTCAAACTTGAAATTAAGACAGGATAACAAGAGAGCTAAAAAACTGCTAGAACTTGAAAATTGGAATCAAAGACCAAACTGATATTGCATTGACTTAAAATTTAAAATTACATGAAAATAAAATGATACTGGAAAAAAAATAAAATGAGCTAGAACACCCATTCTAGACTGGAAAATTAAAACTGAATAAAAAAAAGAAGAAGAAAACTAAAAACTAACTCCTTTTTTACAATGGTTACAATGACTACTTATACTCCTGAGGGTCTCCTCACTTCTCTCTCTCTTCTCTCTGTCTTCGTATGAGATAAACACGCCAATTCACGCGTGCCTCTGCAGCCTCTCTGTCCACTGGGGAGACAAGGGATTCCCAAGATGTAATGGTACCACGTGAGGAGATGGGTTGGATTTGTCAGGGAAAGGTATGGGTGACAGGTGGAGGTTGAGTGTTGCAGGTTGAGTGGGGAAGAGGGAAAGCAGGAAAGCAGTTGGAGATGGGTTTTATTTTTTATTTTATTTTTATTTTTTTGTTCCTGGTTTTATGGGATAAAAAGAAAAGGATGAAGGGTGGGGTGACTTATGGGTTAATGGGTTTATTTTTTTGTGTTTTCTGGTTTTGATTTGGAAGTAATACACAAGGACCATATTTGCCATTTGACCAAACTTGAAGGACCAAAACTGTAATTTTCCACATTTCATCATAAGGACTAATTATGACAAGATTAATTTTTCCAAGGACCAAAAATGATAATTTTCAAATTAAAAATGTCCCGGGGTAATTTCTGTCAATCTTTAAAATTCCAAGGACTCAAGTTGTCATTTTGCAAAACTAGACTTTATAAGGCTAAATTTGACAACTTAAAAATTCCTGAGGGCCTTTTATGAAAAATTACATGTTTTGAATAACCAGGGACTAGATTTTTACAATTATTGAATAAAACACAGTCTAAATATTTTTTCTGTCTTTTTGAGACTTTTCAAAGTGTTTTTGACTGTTTTTGCAGTGTAGAAGGAACAAAAATGATGAGTATTTATACACTCATCAGTAGACACCAGTAGCTATGTATTGAACCCGGTTTCTGCCCTAAGGTTGAATTATTGGAAGGCTATTTCTTTTCACCCTTTTCACATTTCATTTTTTTTCATTCATCAACCCCTTCAGTGCTTACCGAGACTTCATTACTAGAACCTTGTTGGGTTTGTTCCAGTACTAGCTCTGTCTTAGTCGGCACTCTTCCCATATTATCATTTTTCTCCTTTTTTCATCATACCTAAGGACTCTACACTATCTAGTGGATTGTCCCTGGGTAGATCCCTCCGGCTCTTTCGGGATCGTGGGAACGAATACCTAACCTAACCATCCTTATAACTCCATGCGTAAAGTAAATTGGTCAGTCTTTTGGTATTGTTCTTTCCTTCTCGAAACCAATTGAAAAATCATTTGAAAAATCAATCAAGGTACTTGTGATATAAAATCCAAGCATTTTGTACCTTAATTGTTTTGATCATTTAGAAATGCTCCCCCTCAACATGTGCATATGATTTTGAAATTGTTTAGCACATAGAGGCAAGAGATCTTTGAAATGTATTCTTGATCACAATTTCCGTAGAAAAAACCATTTGAATTTCTTTGGTAAATTCTCCCCCTCAATATGTGCATAGGATATTTGAAATACTTTTATCACATAGAGGAAGGAGTTCTTTTGAAGTACATTCACAATCATAAAAGCCATTAAGAAAACCGTTAGAAAATCAATCAAGGTACTTATGTTGAAACATAGAAATCATTGTACCTTGAAAGTTTATTTTCTTTTGAAATGTTCCCCCTCAATATGTGCTTCGAGATTCGAAAACGTTTAGCACATATGGGAGAGCAGCTTGCACAATTGAATCAAATGATCACCTTTTATCAGATTTCATAATTAAATCACAAATTCTCCCCCGATCAAAATTATCAAACCCTTTGAGATTTTGGATCCTAAGTGATTTAATAAGGTTTAGAAAACATGGGAGAAAATGTGGCCTGGTTTAAATACTCATCTTGTTTTTTGGATAAATGCTCCTCCTCAATCATGTGCATCATGTATATGAAATTGTTTGGCACATGGAGGCAGGAGTGCCTTTAAAGGACTAAAACCAATTCCATTTAAACATATAAGAGATTTAAATCACTATCTCTCCCCCGATCAAAAATTTCAAACATCTTGAGATTTGTGATCCCAATTGATTTAAATTATTTAGAAAATTTTAGGGGAAAGACGTGGCTTGATTTAATTTTTGAAAAATGGCTGATAGGGAACAATATAAGACATTAAAGATTGTTAGTGTCAGGTATGATAGTTTTAAGAGATCTTTAAGTAAAATAAAACAATTTCACAATCAAACAAGAACAGAAAAGATTTCATTTTGAAAGATCTTTGAGTTTTAAAGACAATCATACCATGACATAACATTAAATCTTTAAATCACCACTTATTTAGCACAAACGGACTTGATAGATGAAATATCGTTTGAAAATATTTTATTTTAAATCACTCTCCCCCTCAATCGATGACCGTAGTCGTTGATTGAGTGACTTAAGTTTTGATAAAATGAAGTCCGGTGATTTCCAAAATTTAGTCAAATTTGTTTTCAAAACAATATTTTTCCATTTTCAAAACAATATTTTCAAGATTGTTTAAAAATGGTATCATCACTATTTATCCTGCACAAAGATACGTTAGGTGGAGAAAAACACAAGCTGCTTCAGTTGTTGCTGTATGGCTTGAAGAAAACCACCTGCAGATGCATCGAGACCTCTGAGGTTGCATCTATCGTGCCAACTATCCATGGAGAGATCTGATTAAGCTCCGTTTCTTCTTTTGTCGACCCAAGATATAGTTACCCTTTCCTTTCGGCATCCAATCATCTTCTTATGTGGGATCCGGATAGGGAACATTCTTATATACCAATATACCTGCATACGTTAGTGAACACACATACAGATATATGGTGGTCGACATCACCCAAACAACAATCGACTAATAAAAGTCAATCCAACATATCACTCAGATCATACAAATGCATGGGAATTATGTGTTTATCAAACTATAATCATCTAATCCTAACAATCATATCCTAGACACCTAGTCCTTCAACATAGGTTAACATGTTTTACGTTTAAGTATATAGGATAATTAGATAAGCTCGTTAGATGATATAGATTTGAAAACATTCTCCCCCTCAATTAATGAATTATTTTTCTGAAAAGTTTAAAAGAGATGAAGTCATTGATTGAGTTTTCAATTTTTTCGAAAACTCTGAATCTGATTGATTTACAAGCAACTCATTTACCCCCATTGTTGAAAACAACAAATATTTGTCTGAAGAATTTATAGAAGGAAAAACATTTATGTAGGAACAGCAGTCCTTTGACATACTTTCCTCAATTAGTTTTAGTATAAGTGCACGAATTTTGTGAAAATCGTTTAAGCATAGCACTTTCCTTCTTTGAAAAACGGGTTGCTATCTGAAATAATAGCAAAACATGGTTAAGCGTGGGTTACAGTCTGAAGTAACTGCAAGCCATATTTTGAGACATGTTTAGAAAGAAATATTTACATCTCTTGCTCGAACTTCATCTAAAGTCCCCGTGCCATTATTGAATGACATTTCTAAGACGGTAGATGTTATCGATACCAGAAGACATGTCTTGAGAAAAACAATATTTTTGGTATTTTCTGATTTTCAAATTTTTATGGTTTATATATATATATATATATATATATATATATATATATATATATATATTATTCTTTTTTATTTTTGCTGGTTTTATAATTTTGTATTTTTCTTTTCAATAAGATATGTACAAAGAAGATGATTTAGCTTAAGAGGATGATGATTGAGTACCGAGATAAGGATATCGTTCAGCACGTTGTTGAAGAAAGTAATCAACATCTCCTAAACTTTCACCACCAAAGCATTTGAGGCTTTTTAAGAAAATCGTCTGAACATGAGCCTTCTAGATGTGAATCTTTGGTAGCTTCCCCCCAAACCGACAATCTAGGAATAAAGACCATTTGGTCTCATTGAATGAAGCTCAGCACCCCGAAGAACACGAGAACACTGAAGTAACAAGTTGAAACATTGATCGTCTTAGTAGTTATCACATCCGGAATAACTGATTAAGTCTGATCACATGAACCGGTTGTGCATCCCCGATGTACACATTACTCTTCGAGATTGACCAGTTTTCTATTCAGGGGAACAATACATCAACATCTTCATTTTACCAAGTGAATTCCAGTTATTTTCCATTTTACAACTCAACCCATAATGTACACAAGTACCCAGCAAGAGTAGAGATGATGACATCCAAGTAACATGTTGAGACACTGATTATTTCTGCAGATGTAAACTCCGGAATATCTGATTAAGCTCGATCATGTTTGATGTCAACTCCGGAATTTCTGATTGAGCTCGATCATGTGAACATGTTGTGTGTCCCAGATGTACACATATCTCTCCCTTGATGGTTGCGATCTCATCGAAATCATCATTACATTATGTACATGAGTCAATAACCGGAAGCACTTTATCATAAACCGTATAGAAGATGTCGATAGGCAGTATCATCTCACGTTCCAAATATTCTTCTCACATTTCTTCCAACTGAACGCTGAAGTAACATATACCAAAGGTCTCCAGAGACCACTTCCCCCAAATAGTTGGAATAATACATTCTTCCCCCAAATAGTTGGAATAATATATCCTTCCCCCAAATAGTTGGAATAATACACCAAAGGCTACGAGTTAAACACTGAGTTTCTCTACGGTTATGACCTTTGTCTTCCCGGGATAACTTCAATCAGGTAGAAGTGTTAAGTTCATCATGTGTACTCGTTGTGCTTTTAGATGTATGTCTCCTTCCCCCTTGCTGGTTTTGATACCTCAGAATCAGCAACACATTATACATACCCAATATTCTTGAAATACAGAGGAACAAAATTTAGCTTAAATGTATCTTGTGAGAATCAACCACTATGGAAACTCTACCTGACTATCTTTACCAACCCATATGTGGGCAAATTGAAGTGACCAGTGACGAAGAAAACCCGATATACCAAACTTGAAACTGAATTAGAATTCTCCGCATTTGTATCTTAATCTTGCACTAATGTTGGAAGAACGGTGTCGAGAATTTATGCTCCAAGCAAATCTCTAAGTACTTAATACTCAACCAAAGTATGAGACATTAACACCTCTTGCAATTATCCACAACGGCATTTGCGTGTGTCACTGAGTAAAACTGCGTAACTCCTTAAAGTGATAGTTAACCAGGTCTTCAACTATCCACCCCGACTGTTGGTGACTAGATAAAACAAATCTTCAACTCAAATTCTTAAGCCCGAGCAAGTTATCAAATAAGAACACGCCTTTGTGAAAGTCAACTTCAATCTCAACTAAGTAATAAATGATTAACTCCGAAGTAATCAACTTGTGTCAAATGCCCAACATGTGAATAAACATACAATCAAATGTACATTGCTCCACTGAATGAACCGAAACAAATGATTCCTCAACATCAATGCCTTCTTCCTAAAGGTTTTCATGTAGAGACTGATCTGGAAGATTCATCACTAATGTCTTAAAGCGGATGAGGTACTCATTTTCCATAATGCTCATGTGGTTGATTTACAGAGTGTACATTGGAAGGAACAATAATCCATGAAGATTTGGCAAGGGAATACCAAAGAGCAGATCATTATTCATGAACAATAATCCGTGAAGATTTGGCAAAGGAATACCAAAGAGCGGATCATTATTCATGAGTGCAACTGCAATATTATGATAGTCATTATCAACGCCTTAAGGACTAACTGAAGATTGGGTTTCTTGAGTAGTTTGAGTTGTACTTCTTAGATGGTGCATCTTGATCAATGTAGATTGAAGAAGGTAAACTAGTTGAGTCAGCAGGAACCGGAGCAGGAGCATCAAGAACTCGATGATCAACATTCGTTATAGTTTAGAAGTACTCATCAAACATATCTTGAAACAATGAATCCCAGTTATCCTTGGTAAGTGAAGCATTAGGCATTTGAGGAGAGTTGTATGACCATTATTCAAGCATCCATCAATATGTAGAATATGCACTCTTCTCCCCCTCAAAAATTGCAAATGAAGTTTGCCATTTTTGATTGAGCAAGTGGATAAGAATATGCACCAATGAACGTAGACCTACTTGATGATTGAATGAGCATGTGAAAAACATGAAGCTTGCTTATGGAGAATCTAGATGAGAATGGTCATAAACATGAAGATTTCTCTTCTTTTAAAGATAAAGCGCACTGAAGCGTACACCTTTCTTTTCTTTTTGAGGAACGGGGCCTGAAGTGTTATCTGCAGACGCCATAATGATGAAGTACGAGGCCTGAACTAATTTGAACTGACGTCATAGTCGATTTGAATATCAAGGTTGAGTTACTTGGACCCGTGAGTTATGAGATATCAATCCATTTGTTATCCATACTTTAAGCCAGTCCATGTATTGAAGGATCGAAGTATCTGCAACTGAGTAAGGACTACCTGCACTAACATTACAAGCTTGATTGCATATATATTGGTTAGTGACATTAGTATCCAAACCCTTTGGGGTTTCACGGTCATCCTTGATTTTGCCATCAGTAAGCAGCTTTCCGGTAGGTATCCACCTAAGTCCAACATCCTTAAACATTCTACCAGACGGTATCCACTTATGGCAAGGTCTAGGATTGTTAGGCTTCTTATGCATAGTGGAAGACTTATCCTTATTCCTTGTTTCTAAAGATTTAGCAGTTGGTATCCATCTAGGCGTAGTTTTCAGATTGTTTTGCTTCATGACATATTGAACCATAGCCATGTTAGTAGTCTTAGTGGATTGTACCTTAGCATGTGAGTTAGGAAAATGTTTCTTATTCGGAAAAGACTCAGAATTTCTAATTTCATTTTCTACATGCTTAGCATTCTTCTTCATATAACTACTCTTAGATGCAAGCCAACCCCTAGTCTTTTGAGTGTTCCTAGGCAGTGGTTTACAACTACTAGCAGTGCCTTGAAATCTCATGAAATTCATCACCCTAGGTATTGCACCTAAAATTCCTTCTTTTCGAATATGTGACTTTTTCCTAGATTTTTCTAGATAATAGTTCTTCCACAAGTCATTCATATCATATGAATTCTGGGTTTTAATGCTTGGTTTTGACACTGTTTTAGAACTAATCCTAGAGGTGCTAGGAGTAGAAGTGGCTACTTGTTGAGGGTTAACGGAGCTAGAAGCCTTATTCCTAGCTAACTCAGGTGAAGTGACTGGTTTTGACAAAATTTTTATCGCATCAACTTGGGAGGCAAGCCTAGTCTTTAAAGATTTTGTTCTTTCAGATATAAATGCAGTAGGCTGCCTAACAACGGACCAGTCTCTAGTGGGATGAGAAACTGGCTTCCCCAAGGTTGATGGTTTTGTAAACTTAGTGTTCACACTTTTCCCTACGGTTTTTCTAAGCTCATTCTTTAAGGCAACAATAGCGAAACTCTTTTCTTGAAGTTGAGCTTTGAGATCATCAATTTTTGCTATCAAAGAGTTTGTTAGTTCCATTGACTAAGTTCTAGCTTCTTTGACAGAGTCAATTAGCTCTATGTGATGCTTTCTCAAAGTCACATTTTCCTTTAGTAATTTGGCCACACAAATCGCTAATTCATCATTTCTCATTTGAATATCATCAATAGCATTAACATCAGAATTACTTGTAACCAAATTACTTTTCACATGCATATCAGAAATGTGTTTCTTCAAATTTGTTGATAGTCGAGTTTTTGACTTGAAGTTGAGATTTTAAATTTTTTATTTCAAAAAATTTACGAAATTCAGGAAATTCCGGATTTTTACATGGTTTCTTAGTTTGAAAACTTTTCTCCTTTCTTTGTATTGCAATTTCAAGTGAAATGTAATGTTTTTCAAGTTTTGAGAATTTGTTTGAAAGTTCATCAAAAGCCTTTTTATCAACCATATCATTTGTTTTGACATTATTAGACTCAGCCTCAACCAAGGAACATTTATCAGAATCATGTTCAACATTAAGATCAGTTTGTTTAGGTACATTAGCAGATGCACTATGTTGAACAGTTAAGGGTACCTTATCAAATGACACCTGTTCATTTATCGGTGATGGATCTAGGACACTCTCCTTGTGTCAATGATATTTTGTATAATATTATTAAGCAAGCGGAATTTACTTAAGTAATACTTAGAAGACGAATTATATGATGTATCAGAATAAACACAAGTTAACACAAAACTCAAGCTCCAATATTATTAATGAATAATATGGGTGATCTTAACTTATCACTAGGGTTACACCTTGAAGCTTTCGTAGGTAATATTGCAATATGATACGTTTCTAAGACAATGACCTAGGATCTCCTTTTATACAACAAGGAGTCCTTTACAAGATAAGTATAAAGCTAACATAATAGAATATACACAAGATCTATTCAATACTTATCAAGACGCGTTTAACCTTATCATAAACTGATAGCAGTGGTAATGAAGAACTTGCAGTGGGAATACGTTTCCACTTCTAGTGTTAAATCAAGCAGTGTAAACCACTACTATCTGTGGTAACGGATTATTCCCAACAATCCTCCCCTAAACTTATGATTTCTCTGCAAATCAATAAGTTTCTTCAATATGCATTAACTTCAAGGATTTGGGGAATTCAATCAAACACTTCACTTCTTTTCTCTTAACTTTTGTATAGCTCTTGAACACTGATCTTGAAGCCTTTGTAACAATGCTCTGACCTTCTCATTGTCTTCATTGACTCTTATGTGTAAGCTTAACATTACTGTAAGAGCTCCAGCTCTAAGTGGATATGCTTTCTCAGCAAGCATGAAAAAGTCTTCTCCATTTGCTGTAGAGACATGATGAACTTCACATGAATCATAATAAAACCATTTAGTACCAAAACATGTGAATAAGGTTTTCCAGTAGTCATCATCAGCATTTGGTTCAAAAAGCCTTCTAAGGTTTACCCATAACTGCATCTCCTTTGCATCTTTGAGATCTTGAGCATTAAACCTTTCTTGAACTAATTTCCATAGTGTATTAAGGTCATCTCTGTCAAAAGCTTTAATAAGATCTTCAAATGTCATGAATGATGAAGTTTCTCCTCCCAGCCTTGTAATCTTCCATGTTGAAGCAAGATTGCTGGCAGTGTAAACTTCCCAATCAATGATAGGATGTCGAATTTGCAGTGGTTATGGATAAAAATCTCTGTCTTCAATCACAATCATTTCAGTCATTTGATCTTCAGTGAACTTCTCAGTAGGAATCTCCTTCTCAGTAGACTTTGTATGATCTTCATCAACCTTAGTCTTCTTAATAGTTTGAGAATCACTTACTTTAACCTTTCTCTTCAATCTAGGAATCTCTCTTTCTTCTTCTTCAGAACCCATTGGAATAAAAGATTTATCTTGTTTCACAGTTCTGTAGTAAGCCTTTTCAACTTGATCATCAGACATTCCTTTAAATTGATGCTTTTCCATTTACCAACATGACAACAGTAAGACTTTATGTATGCAAGTATTTGAGCCTTGGTTGGTTGTCTTGGTTTCTTCTGATCCTTTTTGACTGAATTAATCACATTTTCAAGAGCTTGATTGTTCTTCATTTTAATAAAATCCTTTAACTGAGCAGTTCTTTGTTCCTCAGTTAAGGATGCATCAGCAACAAGGTCAATTACCTTTTTCTTGATTTTTGGATTATTAGCCACCAGAAACTGAATATCTTCTTCAGTAGGAACATAGCTAAACTTTGGAGCTTTTTCTTTCATAATTGTAGGTTGAACAGTGGAAATTGAATCTGCAGTATCTTCCATTCTATCCAATCTTTTAGCTTCTAAAAAGCTTACAACTTCTAGTTCTTTCAATCTTTTCTTTTCAGCAACTTTCTCAGCAATTTGATCTTCTGCTATCTTCTGAGCAAATTCTCTATCAAGATCAATCTGAACTTTTCTTTTCTTTGAAATCTTACCTTCAGATTGCTGTACATCTTCCATAACTGCTTTACCCTTGTCTGTCTTCAATTTATCAAATTCTTCACTTGCAGTGGCAATATTTGGCTCTGCAGTGGAAATAAAATCAGTTGCAGTTTGGAAAATGTCTTGATCTTCAAGTTGCTCTCCATGAGTTTCAGCTTCCTTTGCTCCTTTACTTATATCTCCTTCATCTTCAAAATCAATTTTCCTCCCCTCAGTGTCAGAACCTATTTTCCTCCCCTGTTTGGAAGAATTTCCAAAATCTTGATCAGCTGAATCACCATCAGAAGGTGAGGATGAAGATGAAATCACCATCTTTGCAGTCTGCTTGTGCTTTTTCAACCTCTGCATCTCTTCCTTTAAAGTCTGAATCTCTGTCTGTAATTGTTGAACATCCTTGGCATGCTGCTTCTTAACAGTAACCAAGTCCTTTTGTGGAGACTCAATTTGCTTTGCCAATTTGGTACACAGAACCATCAATTCCAATTGGTTTCCACTGCCCTCAGGACTTCCAACTGTGTTACCTGTTGGGAGAGGTGAATCATGGGGCATTGGTCTAGATTCCTCCATAGTAGGACTAGGTGGAAGTCTAGAACCACCACTGCTTGTTCCTAGACCAAAAGGTGGAGAAACTTGCTGTGTTGTCATGAGAGGAGTTGACTGTTTAGACCTTCTCTCATAGGGTCTTGAAACTGGTGGGGTATAATCAATGTTGGGAACATCAATTATAGGTGTATTTTGTTCAGATGAAATTTTAGCAAGCATTTGGGGTAGGAGAGGTGTAAAAATCATATTGCCATCTTTATTCAAATTTTGAAAAACTTTAGGCTTTAGGCAACTGATTTGATAAACAGTAGTATGAGGTTGCAGTTGAAATTCATTAAGCACAGCTTGCACAAACCTGGGATACATTAAAATTTTGGTTTTACTTTGTACATTGCCTTTCATACTTGTAAAAATATAGTTGGACCAATTGAAAATCTTATCAGTGACTAGACAAACCAAAGGATAAGCCATGGTTGAACTAAATTGCTCATAAGATGTTTTCTTAGGACTAAGGCAATGTAACAAAGTATGAATCAAAAATCTCCTGTGGGGACAAAAACCACTCTTTTTGAAAGTAGCCTTTTTGTCAGTGGTATCATACCCCATGGATGATAAAGTATCATGAATGTCAGATATAGGTAATGTGATGAGACCATTGAGATCATCCAAGTGAAGTACTCTCCTCAGCGATGCCTCAGTAACATCAATAGTTACCCCATCTACAGTGGCTCTGAGAGCATCCACTGTTTCATGTGTATCTTTATTCTCAAGTGTTATGGACTGAGCAGAAGTCCAAAACTGATTGATTTGAGAGATATAAATTGTGGGTTTTAAAAGTAAAGCATACCTTATATGAGTGGTATGAAGAAAGTCCACAATTTGATGAAAAACAGGGCCACTCTTCTCGGTAGACTTTTGTAAGTAGGCCACTACGTTGTGCTCATCTGCAAATTTCAAAGAAGCCATAGAAACTTTTGATGAAAAACATTATTATGTCAGTAAGAATTGAAGTAATGACTAGCCAATTGAGAGAAAAAGATATATAGGGTTAGGGTTTAGAATTGATGCGCAAGTAAAATTATCTTGAGAAAGTAGTTATAATATAGAAAGAAGATAATTTACTTAAAATATTAACCCTATATATATGACTATCAGTGATTACTTTCAACGGCTAGTGAAAAATAAATTACTGACATAATCAGTTGTAACGGCTAGAACAACAGTGGTAAAATAACACTGTCAGTGGAAACTGTGAACTAGCAGTGGTAATTTTTCACAAAAATTTCAAAGAGCAGTGGAAAATAAAATCATTAGAAAACAATACTGCTCCCATTATAGTTTTTAGCAAACTATCAGCTATCAATGGATTTGATATGTCTTTACCATGAGCCGTTTGCTATGGACTAGCCAACTCTTAATCATACAGAATATGGTGAGTTGATAACCATATAGTTTTTGGTAAACTATCAACCATAAACGGATTTGTCAAGTCTTTACCAGTAGCTGTTTTCTCTGGACTAGTTGATTCTTATGTGTATTAGACATGGTGAATCAATAACCATTTGATGTGTATCTCAGATATACACCTTTTAACTCCAACTTCTCATCAAAATTAGATATACAAACTCATACAACAATTGCATTAACCTACAGCCTCCCCTCAACACCAGAAAACATTTATGGATTAAGCATTCCAAGACTTGTTACCAAGTACTGAAATCTTCCCACATCAAGACCTTTTGTCAATAAATCAGCATAGTTGTCATCAGTAGAAATTTTGACAACTTGAATTAGTCCCTTTTCATAGCAATCTCGAATGAAATGGTGTCTAATTTCAATATGTTTGGTCTTTGTGTGTTGAACAGGATTCTTGATAATGCAAATGGTACTGCTATTGTCAATATGTATAATGGTATTCATGAAATTGTACCCATAGTCCAAAAGTTGATTTTGAAGCCATAGAACTTGAGCACATCAACTTGCAGCAGCTATATACTCTACTTCAGTTGAAGAATTAGCCACCATTGTTTGTTTCTTGCACTGCCATGACACTAACCTGTTGCCAAGAAATTGACATCCACCAGTTGTAGATTTTCTATCCAAGCTAGCTCCAGCATAGTCACTATCTGAGTAAGTAACCAGATCTAAAGGAGAATCTCTGGAGTACCACAATCCCAGAGTAGGAAATGCTTTAAGATATCTGAAAATTTTCTTCACAGTAGTCAAGTGAGAGAACTTGGGAGTAACTTGAAACCTTGCACAGGCACACACAGCAAACATAATATCTGGTCTAGATGATGTAAGATACATCAAAGACCCAATCATAGACCTATACATGTGCACATTAACAGCTTCACCACTGTTTTCCTTAAGAAGTAGATGTGTAGTCTTGTCTGCAGGAGTGCTGGATGACTTTGCATCAGTGAACTTGAACTTCCTTAGTATCTCAGCCACATATTTATCTTGATTAATGAAAATACCATCTGGCTTTTGTAGTACTTGAAGTCCCAAAAAGAATGCGAGTTCTCCCATAGAACTCATCTGAAATTCTTCTTTCATCAGTTTCTCAAAATCTTTGCACATCTCTGTCTTTGTAGACCCAAAAATGATATCATCAACATATACTTGAACAAGCAAGATATCATTCTTGTCTTTCTTGATGAACAAAGTTTGATCCACTCTGCCTCTATGAAACCCATTTGCAAGAAGATAAGTAGTTAAGGTTTCATACCATTTCCTTGGTGCTTGATGCAAGCCATACAAAGCTTTAACAACCTTGTAGAATTTGTTAGGATATTCAGGGTCTTCAAAGCGTGGAGGTTGTGAGACATAAACCTCTTCATCTATCTACCCATATAGAAAAGCACTTTTTACATCCATTTGATAGACTTTAAAGCCCATAAAAGATGCATAGGCTAAGAACAGCCTAATTGCTTCAATCGTTGAAACAGGGGCAAACACTTCTTCATAATCAATACCCTCCTCTTGAGTATATCCTTGAGCCACAAGCCTAGCTTTGTTTCTGATAACAATTCCCCTTTCATCTTTCTTGTTTCTGAACACCCATTTAGTACCTATTACCTTCTTGCCAGAAGGCAAATCACAAAGCACCCATACCTTTTGAAGCTTAAATTGGAGCAGCTCTTCTTGCATTGCTTCCACCCAACTTTCATCTTCAAGTGCCTTGTAAACATTCTTCGGCTCCATTTGTGACAGAAAACACATAAATAGACATTCATTCTTGCCTTCATGTATTTTAGATTCATATATTTTACTTATGAATCCATGAACATCAGGCAACTTTGTTTGTCTTCTAGTCTTCACAGGTGAATAGACATCCCCAATCACATTTTCAAGTGGATGTGATTTATGAATAGTAGTGTGGGGAGTCTGAGGAACTGCAATCTCTCTTGGCATATTAGAAATTTCAACATCATTGGCTTGAGCTTCCATAGTAACTGGAGTGGTGATTCCCACATCTGGTGTTGTAGTGGAAACACTTTGCCGAACAGTGGAATCTGAATTTCCACTTCTTTCAAAATTATCAACATTCAAATTACTATTTCCTTCTTTTTCCAAATCACTAGAAGGATGTACAACTCTGAAAGCTTTACTAACCATGGAATACCCAACAAAATACCCTTCATCAGCCTTTTCATCAAACTTGCCCAGATAATCTATGGTATTGAGAATAGATACATGACACCCAAATGGTCTCATGAAGTCAAGGGTAGGTGGTCTACCCCTAAACAATTCATAAGGTGTCTTGTTCTTTGTCATTACCACTAAAACCCTGTTTTGCACATAACATGCAGTGTTAACTGCTTCAGCCATAAAAGTAATTGGCAATTTGGAATAGGCCAACATGGTTCTAGCAGCTTCTATCAGTGTCCTGTTTCTCCTCTCAGCAACACCATTTTGTTGAGGAGTTCTAGCCACACTAAATTCTCGTTTAATACCTTTAACTCTGCAAAACTCATCCATAACTCTATTCTTGAATTCGGTTCCATTGTCACAACTAATGATTTTAACTTTCATATCATATTGGTTTTCTACTTCTGTAATAAATATCTTGAGGATACCAGTTGTTTCATCCTTAGTTCCAAGAAAGAAAACCCATGTAAATCTGCTAAAATCATCAGTCACCACAAGACAATATTTCTTAAGATTCAAGCTGCTCACAGATGTAGGACCAAATAAGTCCATATGTAACATTTGAAGTGGGTGAGCAATAGAGTTAACCAACTTTGACCTGCAAGAAGCTCTGTGTTGTTTGCCTTTTAGACAAGCCACACAGGTTTGATCATTTTCAAATCTTTTCTGAGGTAGACCTCTCACTAAACCATCTTTGACAATCTTGTTAATGGTTTTGAAGTTAACATTACTAAGTCTTCTATGCCATCTTCAACCTTTGCTCAATAAGTTTGAAGTTGTTGTATAGATCATTGAGCTTCATTGTTTCAATGTCTGTTTTGTTTTCCCAGACAGTAACATTGGTTTGAAACTCTGAAGGCAAAATTCTTAGAAACTTCAAATTGAGGTCTTCCTTTTCTACCTCAATGCCAAACACAGTTAGCTGTGTAACAATCTTCTGAAGTTTGGTAAAAATGCTATCAAGTGAGTCATTGCTTGAAGCAGAGAAAACTTTGCTTTAACAATGTCTTCTGAGTCTTCTTTGTTGCATCATTACCACCAAACACTGAGCAAATCTCTTCAAACAGTTCTTTAGCAGTCTTGAATTTGCTGAATGCAATAATCTGGTCTCTAGGAAGAGTCATCAGCAACAGACTTCTAGCTTTAAGATCATTCTTCTTTTGAGCTTTTTCAGCATTTGATTCAGGCACAGAAACTTTCACAACATCTGTGTCACCTACTTTGGAAGTAGTGGTCACAGACTTGAAAGAATCACCAAGTTGAATAATCTCCCATAGAGCATAGTCCTGTATGAGGAAGTATTGCTCAATCAGTATCCTCCACATCTCAAACTCATTAAGCTTAAGCATAGGTAGTCTGGGTGTAGAAGAAGAGTTTGATTGGTTGCTTTCCATCTCCATTGTCTTGAGTGAGTGAGTCAAGCTAATTCTATGGATCTTCTAAAACAAAATATCAGAACCTTTGCTCTGATACCACTTGATGGATCTAGGACACTCTCCTTGTGTCAATGATATTTTGTATAATATTATTAAGCAAGCGGAATTTACTTAAGTAATACTTAGAAGACGAATTATATGATGTATGAGAATAAACACAAGTTAACACAAAACTCAAGCTCCAATATTATTAATGAATAATACGAGTGATCTTAACTTATCACTAGGGTTACACCTTGAAGCTTTCGTAGGTAATATTGCAATATGATACGTTTCTAAGACAATGACCTAGGATCTCTTTTTATACAACAAGGAGTCCTTTACAAGATAAGTATAAAGCTAACATAATAGAATATACACAAGATCTATTCTATACTTATCAAGACGCGTTTAAACTTATCATAAACTGATAGCAGTGGTAATGAAGAACTTGCAGTGGGAATAAGTTTCCACTGCTAGTGTTAAACCAAGCAGTGTAAACCACTACTATCCGTGGTAACGGATTATTCCCAACAATCGGTCTGATATCTGCATCAACATCATGTGTAACAAGAGTCACTGAACTACTGGCTGTTTCAAGCTTAACTGTCTCTAAGCCTCTGTATTCAGTGTCAACTGATCCATCATCCGATGCCTTACTTGTCTCAACACTATAATTTATTGATTGTACCCGACATTCATTCACCTTTCTGATCACAGCATCCACTTCTTGTGTAACAAGAGTTACTGAGCAGGTGGTTACATCATTCTTTGTTGTCTCTGATATTCTGCATTCAGCAACACCCGACCTTTCAACTGATACATTACCCGACTCATCACAACTATCTCTCAATTGCACCTGACACTCATTCATGTTTTCATCCTTTTGTGCAGCTTCCTCAATGTTTCATGAGTTGGATAAATGTCTCAATGAATTCCTGAATTTCCATTCCAGTATGTTTATTGAAGGAAATTCCAGTCAAGTGTTGATCGTAATATGCTGAATATTCCCCACTGATGAATGGCTGAAACTGTTTGTAGATTACTTGAAGAGCTGCACTGGAACCATCCTTTTGAACCTTTTCATTGGTAAGTTGCAGCTTTAAATGTTCTAAGTTCAACAGCAAGGTTCTAGTTAATGTAGATAAGTCCTGACGGAAGAGGGCACTACATGTTCGATCCATAGTTATGGATAAAAGCTATTTGAGGTGAGAGTGAAGTAGCTGATAGGGCACAATGCTGCATTCCATTTTCATGGCATTCTGTGGCATTATCAGGTGCAATTCTTTCTCATTGTACTCAGAACATGAAGATCTCACATCGTCATGGATTAATTCAATCATCTTTAATCGTTCAGTGTAGCATACATTATCATTGTTGCCCACAGCATCATACAATTTAAGTACTTCTGATATTACTGAATCAGGAGTGTAAGACATGATGTTGCTGTGTACACGGGATTTTACAAGTTTATGATTTAAACCGAGAAATAGATTCTTTCGTAGGATTTTACAAAATCAAGAAGAAACCGTGATATAGTGACCAATAGAACGTGTTAAGATAACTAATGGACCCACACAATGATAGAGGATTATGTTTTAGGAGTGATGATTGTTTTAAGGATTAGCTGAAGTGTTATTTGGTTGTGAATTGGTTTTGTTAATGCACGTTTTTACGGTGAAATTAAGGTCTAAAAACTTAAAAGCTCAATAACTTCCTTTCGGAGGGGCTTTGGTCCTCGAAAAATTCATTTCATGACTTTGTATTGAAACCTCACAATATTCAACCTGTTCTGGTCGTTTTGACAGGTATTTCGCTAAAAACGGAGTTACGGATCAAAAGTTATAGCCGTTTGAAGTTTTGACGTAAAAAGTCAACTTTGGTTCAACCTGTTCTGCACAGACAAATCGGTTTGACAAATCGCTTTGATGACAAATCGCTTAAGGGACAAATCGCTAAAATAGACAAATCGCTAGACAGACAAATCGCTTAGTACACAAGTACATCCACTACTTCGTCCTTTTTGTCGTTTTGTCTCAATAGACAAGTCGCTTAGTGCACAAATCGCTTCACAAAAATAGACAAATCGCTTCAATAAGAAATCTCTCGAGAGACAAATCGCTTGAATTTTGGGACAAATCGCTTAGAAGAAAAATGGTACGAGACATAAATCGCTTCCAGGAATCTTTCTAAAACACCACTTTTTGATCCAAAAACAACCCAACCACGTTGATTCAAGCCTTCCAAATCAAATCCTAAACACTTATAATGATTCTAAACACAAAAGTACTATCAAAATCCAAACTTTAACACTAGAAATGATCCAAATGATGCAAACTACTCTAAACTCATTCAAACACAAAAACCTTATGAAAACCACTAGAAATGCAAGAACATGAAAGATGAATGATCAAACCATGGCTCTTGATACCATTTTTAAGATATTGGTTTTCATAAACACATAATCACACAAATCAATGGGACGTATGGCTTAGAGTTTAGAGAGAGAAAGTGGAAGATGGGATCCTTTCTAGAGAGAGAAAGTAAACAAAAGAAAGAAAGGTTAGATTAAGTGAAAGGTCTAACCCTCTACCTTGGCAGGTAGAGGTTATTTATAGTTACATACTACACGTCCTCCTTCGGACTGTGGATTAGGCATACAGTGGGTAAAGACCCGTTCTTCCTCCAAGGTATTACTTAAACTAATAACAAAGCTAATAACTACTAAATAATGTAAAGTCTACGAGCTAAGATATGCTAAACAATAATTGGGGTGACCGACACTTTCTTATGGAATTTCCAATTCCTAACACAAGTTCAGCGATTAATACCCTAGGCCATGGAACTAGTATAAATAGAGACCTCTTGTGAGAATTTGAGACACATACTTCAATACAACTCTCTACTCATCAAACACAAAGCTCTTAGCTCTCAAATTCGTCCTTAGAAGTACAGGAAAGTTTGGATTTGCAGAAGTCCAACATTTGGAGGTCAAACCCCTAAGGAGTCTACCCCAATACTTTAGGAATCATTACTCCACCATTTGTAATCTTATTCCAAGCATTGTAAGACTCTTAATCATGTTTTCTAATGTTCAAAGTTCTGAGTTTATGTTTATGTTTGCTATGAGTGGCTAGTTTCCTTATACACTTGGTTAAATGATGTTGATTATCATGTGATTACTTTATATTGTGTTAACATGTTTTAATTCAATTTCAAGTTGATTCTAAGATTCAATTGTGCTAAAGTTTCATAGTGACATTTGTTAATCAAGTTTGACTAGTTGATAGTAATCGTAGAGGTCGAAAGAACTTATTGTTATTCAACTAGTTATAATCATTTTGTCTATGGATGATTGTTTTTACCCATTATTCTTGATTAAACAAAGAAACTAAAGTGTGGTTGTAATAAGAACACTTTTTTATTATCAAGTTGGATTGATTGGAAATATCTAAAAGGTCATAAGATTAGTTGTTTACACTCAATTGTAACCTTTTGTCTATAATCGGTTACCTTTTGTATTGACCATTTCTTAAGCAAATTTGATAAGACAAATGGAGGTCTTTGTGTTTA
Source organism: Chrysanthemum makinoi (assembly GCA_910596185.1). Lineage (NCBI taxonomy): Eukaryota > Viridiplantae > Streptophyta > Magnoliopsida > Asterales > Asteraceae > Chrysanthemum > Chrysanthemum makinoi. Next base: position 7,743,930 of record OU343216.1, on the reverse strand, counting down.
AGTTTGTGACAGTAAACTTATGAAACTTGAATTGATCTTGAATTGATTGGTTAAACTTAATGCTTGTTTTTATAAACTAAAATCTTGACGAAGGTCTAACTTGTAAGAACAATAGATTAGTACACCAACTAATTATCATAACCAACATGTTAAGAGGTTCACACAATCATACTAATCAAGGATAAGAAACTAGTTTAACCAAGTGTAGTTTTTAATCATCTAAATTTCATTATATCTATTCTCGTTGTTATTTGCTTTTGGATTGCCTTAGTTGATTAGACTTTTTAATCAGATTCACTCAAATCCCTGCGAACGATCCCGACTTACCTTCAAAATCTTGCTATAATGGACGAGTGCACTTGCTCGTATGTGTTATTGGTAAAATTGGTAAATCATCTTTTATAAATTTAAAACTTGTACACATGTAGCACATCAGAAATAAAAGTTGAAACTTTTCAATCGCCTTATGCGCGAAAACAAAGAGATATATTTCAGAAACAACTTTTACCCCATGTTCGAAATATTCGTATGTGTGCAAAATATTGGGAACAGGATCTGGAGAAGGAGATTGGGCACTTGATTACAATTTTCAATGCAACAGAGGCATGGACTTTGAAAACCAAAAAGAAAAACAAAATTTTTCGAAACCATGTCGATCGACTCTTGGAAGATGTTATCTGTGCTGATACCATGTCACTTGTGTTGTATTATACTGTTGCTTCTGCTTCTGATAATATTGCTGTTAATTCTGTTGATATTGTTGATAATGTTGAGATTGTTGATAATGTGTCTCAAATCGAATCTTTGAAAGCTGAAAATGAGCGTTTGTTAAATGAACTTTCAATTGTAAAACGTCGTCTTCAATGGTGTCAAAAAGATTGTAATGATCGAGAACTTGCTTTGCAAAACAAACTCAAACAGTCGAGTGCTCAAACTTTTGAACCAAAACTCGAATGACTCGATGAGGAAAACGTGTCTTTAAAGTGTCAAATTTTCAAATATGAACAAGAAATTACCAAAGTCAAAACAGAATATGGTGTCATATTTAATTTTCTCAAAAAGACTCGTGCTAAAGTGTCACAAGAACTTGATAATCATCTTGCATACACTAAAGAAGTCTTAAACATTAATGGAAACATTCGCTCTGAAAACCAAGATTTGTTACACACTATCATAGAGTTGAAAGAGGAGTTGGTGAAACTTAAGAAAGATAAGTCTAGTAACACAAATGTCCTTGCACCTGGAATGTTTAAAATTGACACTAGGATGCCTAATGACAAACCACAAGATACTAATATGCTTCCTTCCACTTCTACAGGAGTAGTTGCCTCTAATCTTAGCGTTAGCACTTCACAGCTTAAGAGCACAAATAGGAAGAATAGGAAGTTGAAACGTAAGAGAAGATCAGTAAAGACCCCTGAAGTAGAAGAACACACTAGGACTTTGAATAAAACACATGTTGCACCTACTTTAGACATTGCATTAGAGAAACGTAATAGACAAAGTGATGTAACGAATGTTAAATCTTTAAGTACTTTGAATGTTTTGTTTGAAGCATCTTGTATTGGTTGTCGTAAAAGCATGTTTTCTGGTTGTCATGATAAATGTGTTTCTAAATCTATCTTATCTCATAAGCGGAAACATAGAAATCGAATTACCTCTAGGCCCACTAATGCTTCTAAGTCAGTGCTAGGTAAACCGCCTTCTAGTGTTCTGCCGATATCATTGATGTACCCATAGAACCCACTTCACCTCCTAGGAAGAGAATATCACCTAGTGCATTCACTAAGACCAAAGCATAAACTAGTTGGACTTGGCAGAAATGGTTACAAAATACACCTGGATTTAAATGGATTCCCAAAATTATAAACATGTGTGTTTCAACTGTAACTGTAACGGAACCTCTAACTCTTCGGGTTCCACCTCTACTTCTATTCCACCTGTGTCGTCCGTGTGTAATGCAGGTGATACAGATCATCCTCTGGATTGTTGATAGCGGATGTTCCCGGCACATGACAGGCAATCTCAAACGTCTTACAAACTTTGTTTCAAAGTTCATTGGAACTGTCAGGTTCGGGAATGATCACTTCGCAGCTATCATGGGCTATGGAGACTACATCAATGGGAACATCGAAATTAGCAGGGTTTACTATGTTGAAGGTCTTGGACACAATCTTTTCTTAGTCGGCCAGTTTTGTGATGGTGATTTAGAAGTTGCTTTTAGGGAGAAAACTTGCTTCATTCGTGATCTACAAGGAAACGATCTTAAGTTTGGAAACCGCACTTCAAGCCTTTACACAATTTCAATGCAAGACATGATTGCTTCATAGCCCATCTATCTACTTTCTAAGGCAACATCTACAAAATCATGGTTGTGGCACAGACGACTTTCACATTTAAACTTTCAAACCATAACCAATCTTGCACGACACAAAGTAGTTGAAGGTCTTCCAAGGTTTAGGTATTCAAAAGATCACTTATGTTCAGCGTGTGAACACGGGAAAAGCACTCGTGCTCATTTTTCTTCAAAGGTGGAAAACAGCTCTCAACATGTTCTTCATCTTCTTCACATGGATTTGTGTGGCCCGATGCGTGTGCAGACAATAAATGGCAAACTCTACATTCTTGTAATCGTTGATGACTGCTCTAGATGGACTTGGGTTTATTTTCTTCGAAGTAAAGATCAAGCTCCACAAATGATCATCACCTTTCTCACAAAATTCAAGTTCAGCTCCGTAACACGGTTAGACAAGTCAGAACAGACAGAGGAACTGGATTTGTGAACCAAAATCTTCGAGAATACTATGAGAAAGCAGGAATTGAGCATCAGACATCAATTGCATGAGCACCAGAACAAAATGGAGTTGTCAAACTGTACGTTAGTGGAACCTACAAGAACGATGTTGATCAATGCAAAACTTCCAGATTACTTATGGGCAAAAGCTGTGTCAACTGCATGCTACACTCAGAATCGTTCTATGATAACTAAACGCCACAAAAAAACACCTTATGAGTTTATCCATAACAGAAAACTGAACCTAAAACACTTTCACGTATTTGGTGCTCTATGTTACCCAAATAATGATCGTGATGACTTTGGAAAGCTCAAAGCCAAAGCTGACATTAGAGTCTTCGTTGGATACTGTGAAAACTCCAAGGGATACCGGATCTGGAATCTTCGTACAAATAAAATTATGGAAACCATTCATTCTAATTTTGATGAGCTCACAGAGATGGCTTCTGAGCAAAACAGCTTGGAACCCGGACATAACCGTCTCAACTTCCCTCAATCATCAGCTGATCAATCCTTTCAAATCACTCGTCGTCAAATGGGAATGTTGTTTGCTCCATTGTTTAGTGAAGATTTTCATCAACGTGCTCTAGATGTATCAAATGTTTCCGCTGCTCAACCTGATAAAAATCCTTTACCTGATACACCTGAAACAACAACAATTGTTGCTGATGCACCTCCGATTGAATCTCCAACAACAGTCGAACAAACAGCTTCTAATGACAATGAACCAGCTGATGATCTTTTTAATAAAAATGTACCTGCACCAGCGGATTATGATGGAAATGCTTTCTTTAACCCTTTTGCTACTGAAACTGCAAATTAAGATGTTGCTGAATCTTCTACCAGCCATCTGAATCCACCAAATCTGCACAATGTATACCAACATCAACCCTCAACACACCGATGGACTAAAGACCATCCTCTTGTTAACATCATTGGCAACCCGAACCAACCAGTCGTAACTAGACAATGCCTTCAGACTGACGGAGAACATTGCATTTATGCACTCACTGTTTGTCAAACTGAACCTAAAAAAATTAAAGATGCAATGACTCACGACAACTGTATCGAATCCATGCAAGAAGAGTTGTACCAGTTTAAACGTTTAGAAGTATGGGAATTGGTTGAAAGACCAACAGGGGTCTACGTCACTAGTCTCAAATGGATTTGGAAGAATAAGTTAGATGCTGAAGGTACAATTATCTGAAACAAGTCACGTCTGGTGGCAAACAGTTATAGACATGAAGAGGGTATCAACTTTGAAGAATCATTTGCTCTGGTTGCTATACTTGAGGCTGTACGGATTTTTTTGGCATTTGGGGCTCACATGAACATCACTGTTTATCAGATGGATGTCAAAACTGCTTTCTGAATGGTCTACTAAAGGAAATAGTATATGTTAGCCAGCCACAAGGATTTGTTGATCCAGAGTTCCCTAATCACGTCTACAAACTGAACAAGGCTCTCTACCGTCTCAAACAAGCCCCTCGAGTGTGGTATGACAAGTTGTGATCCTTTCTCCTTGCTAATCATTTTATCATAGGATCGGTCGACCCAACACTGTTTATTCAATATCATGGGGCACACATTTTAATTGTTCAGATTTACGTGGATGACATCATTTTTGGTTCTACCCACAAAAAGTACTCAAACACTTTTTCACATCTAATGAAAACAAAATTTGAAATGTCAATGATGGGTGAACTTACGTTCTTCTTAGGACTGCAAGTTCATCAATCACCCGTGGTATTTTCTTAAGTCAGTCCAAATATGCTCTTGAAATATTGAATAAACATGAATGCGAAGTTGTGACACCTATGCAACACCAATGGCACATACCAACAAACTGGATGCTGATTTACATGGGAAATTGGTTGACCCTACCAAATACCGAAGTATTATTGGGTCTCTCATGTATATGACAGCCAGTAGACCCGACATTGTATTTTCTGTATATATTTGCTCCCGTTATTAGTCAAGGCCAACTGAAAGACACCTCTCCGAGGCTAAAAGAATCCTCCGATACGTCAAAGGAACCATTAACTTGAGGATCTGGTATCCGAAGGATTTTGGTTTTGAAGTAATAGCTTTTTCAGATGCTGACCACGCAGGATGCTTAGATTCACGGAAAAGTACTTCAAGAGGTCTACAATTCCTTGGTGATAAATTTGTGTCATGGCAATCGCAGAAACAGTATTGTACATTGCTGTTATCAACTGAAACAGAATATGTAGCCATGTCTGCGTGTTGTGCTCAAGTCATTTGGATGAGAACACAACTTAAAGATTATGTTTATGTATTTGATAGAATTCCGGTGTACTGCGACAACAGAAGTGCTATTGCGATATCGTGCAACACCGTTCAACATTCAAAGTCAAAGCACATCGATCTTCGATATCATTTCATCAAAGAGCATGTGGAAAAGGGTACAGTTAGATTATACTTTGTAGGTACAGAACAACAATTGGCGGATCTTCTCACTAAAGCCTTGCCTCCCGCAAGATTTACTTATATGATTCACCGTATTGGTATAAGGTGCTTGTCTCCAGAAGAACTGGACGAACTTTTAACACACTCTTGAAAAGTCAAACACCAAAACCTCTTTTGTAAATATTTTTCAAAAAACAAAATACAAAATATAAAATCTTATAAAATCCAAAAATACTCTTCTTTTCTAAATTTTAACCATAAAACAAACATCGCAAGTACAAAAATTCCATCAACACAGTGTTCCATTAAACATTTCACCATTTTTTTCCGAACAAGTGTTGAGGGGGAGAAAGTAAATATTTTTCAGTTTCATAAAACCTTGTACTTGCATGTTACCAAAAATACGTTGTTTTCTTCTAAAAGGTGGATATGTATCTTGTTATATACCCTCCTCGGACTCAAAAGTTTACAAATTTCACTATTTCAAAAGTCGAGGGGGAGTATCGTTATGTTTCTTTCCCAAAACGCGTTTTTTCTAACCAAAATGGAAGTTAATGGGTCTTGGCTGAAAATGTTTGAGCTTAAGGGACTAAAATTGTCAATTTCAAAAAATATTTTCCAACAAAAGTCCTAACCAAACTCTTTGAATGCATCAAATACTTGCATTTACTCTCTTTACCAACCAAATCCAACGGCCAAGATTTAATCTTCAAATCGGTTAATCCATTTCAAAATCTGTAAGTGCTAAATTGTTTTGATCATGTTATTAAACAATGGTTTTGAAAAACTTTTCAATCCAACGGCTCAAAAGTGAAATATTTGATTTTGAAAATTTACGCCTAAGCGTGTGAATGAGATTACGCCTAAGTGAGTTTTTGGTGAAATGGGTGGTGTGAAAACCTTTCTAAACCTTTTATAAACCCCTTTCAAGCATCTAATTTAACCTAGAAACACTAATTAGTCAATTTTGATAATTAGGGTTTATGTTCGAATTTAGGGTTTTTTCGTGTTTGAGTGTTTTGGTGCAATTAGATGGCTAGGTTAGTGTTAGAATATGATATGCAACATGAATTGAGCCTTCAATCTTACCCAAAAACAGCAAATTGTAAGAATTGAAAATTTAGGGTTCTTGAGGTCGTACTAGATGAATCTTTTGATTCTATGGTCCTTTTGTGTTAAAATTTGTTCTAATCCACTCATTAGACATCTAGGATTGCGCAGAAAAAAATCATGATTGAATTCCATGGTTGAATTTGTTAAGCGTAGGATCTAGGGTTTAGGGTCTTAGAACCTTTACGCCTAAGCTGCTCTTGGCTTAACTAATGTGACTTTGTGATTGTTTTGTGTTTCTGATAGTATTAGGATTGCATTATAATCAATTTTTCATGTTTATGTGTTTCAGGCTGATTATTCGTAAAGTCCTGTCCTTAAGGTGGTCTTCGTTATGCATAAGGAATACCTTTATGCGTAAAGGTTACGCTTAAGAGAAATCTTACGCGTAACTCTTACGCATAAAGGGTCTACAATGGGATTACGCGTATCTTGGAAAGATATGCGTAAAATAGATTTGTCACGCGTAAGCGTTGCTCTTACGAGTAAGCTTTACTAGTAACTATTTGCTTAACCTTACGCTTAAGCTCAAAGCTTTTGATTTAGTGTTACACGTAAGAAATTCTTATGCCTAAGCTACAATCTTACGCTTTAGCTTATGCCTAAGCCTAAGCCCCTTCTTTACGCATAAGACAACTTGTTTACGCTTAAGCCAACAATTCCTTTTGTAGTGGACTGTTACGCATAGTATAACTAGTAAATTATTACACTTAAGTCATAAAACCAAATGTTACTCATAAGCTCTCAAAAGTTAAAATGTTGTGTGTTTAAGTGAATATTGGACTATGAAACTTCAAAACTAACATGTTCACGTAACTTATCACATCGACTTCATACAATTGGACAAAAGTGACTTGGGACTTGTAACAATCATAAACATGATAACGTCAAACAAGTAATTGGATAATAAATCAAACTAAGACTAACACAATGTGTTTCCATATGTTTGTTCTTTTGTCTAATAACTTTCTGATCACGAAATTGCTATCAATCAAGAAAACATCGATGCTCTAGTTGAACTCAAAATGGCAAACACCTTCCCACCCAGTTATGACAGGATCATTGGCAAGAACAACCTCCGTGTCGACTTAAAAAATTTCACCTGTGCTGAATCATCATGCAGAATTGCTGTGGACGTCCTTCAGAATCATCCATTCAGACCCATTCTTACCAGATCAGCGTCTACTCTGGACATCTACTTTCACCAATTCTGGTACACCATGGAAAGGACTGTCGACGATCATGTGGTCAAGTTTAAACTAGACACAAAGGAGATCATGGTCTCCATAGATGATCTTCGTGCAGCTCTTCAACTTCCAGATCTTAACTCTGAAGCTGATTATGTCAACATACCTGATGAAGATGGGATTCTGGAAATCATGCAAAATATTAGGTATGATGAGGCATCTGGGATTATATCTACCCATTCAAGAGTCGATGTCAAAAATATCCCTCAACCTTGGAGAACCATCTACCTAATGGTCGCCAAGTCTGTCTCAGGGAGGGATAGCGGCCATGAACATCCAAAACTGATGCATTTGCAGATCTTCTAGGGTTTGTTCATGTACACAACATTGAATTCGCTTGCCTCATCTGGGAGGATATGATGCAACATCTGAAGAAGCAAGGGCCTAGGATTCCCTTCGTTCGTTTCACCAAGCTGATCATCCAAAACATCCTCAGGAAACACGAAGATATTCCAAAGCGCCTTGACGACCCCAACAAACACACCATGAACAATGAGCCTACACTGAAGGAAGTAAGGGTCAAGAAGACAACTACCCGCAAGCAAGGTGTTGTTCTTCCAGACTGCTTACTCACCGACAAAGTCAAAGCTACCACCTCATACATTTATTATACTGAGGCAGTTAAGGTGAAGAAAGTAGGCTTCTTAGATGAGACAATTGCTCCCAAACCCAAAACCAGAGCACGTAAAGCTGGAAGTGCTGGAAGTACACAGACGAAGTCCAAGAAATCTTCAAGGACATACAAGAGAAGGATTCCAGCTAACATTGTCAAGAAGGAGCCTTCACCCGAGCCGTCATCTCAACAAGATGACGACTCTGCAACCGAGTCTGATGAGGTCACAATATACTCTAAGGAGCGTACTGAAGACACAACCATTAAACAAGGGAAAGAGGACAAGGTTGATAGTTCTTCACTTGAGGACCTCTTCCATGGCATCGAAGAGTACGACTCCCCAGATAGTAAGACTAAGACCGACAAAGGGAAGAAGCCTATGGATAAACAGGAATCTGATGCTGAAAAGTATGACTCAATGGATGAAGATGAGCAATTTCGAAAAACACTGGAGCGAAAGAGACTAAAACACCAGGCTGTAGAATTTACTCTCCAACAAATTCAAGGACATGGAGGTTCCAGTGGTGGTGTTCTCTCCACATCTGTTCCTGATCCGGTTAATCAACCCGGTAAAGGAACAGGTGCCACCACCAAGGAATCTGCAGATGAAAAGCAGCAGGAGGATGAGGAAATGATCGAACATGGAGAGGACGACAAAGATACTGATGAGAGAATCACAAAGAAAGATATTCGGGAAGCTGAAAAGGAAAGGGCTGCAGAAGAAGCTGCTAAGAAGGCTGAAGAGGATCGCATTAGAAGGGAAACAAATGCCTATATTCTAGACAACCCTGAACACAACCCTGAGCAATCTTCAGAACCACCCCTTGAAACCTCCAAAACCGAATCATCCTCTTACTCATCACTACCACCATCCAAAGAAACAACAAAATCATCTACAAAATCAATCAAGAAAAAGGCCGATACTTGGGCATCTCACACCAAAGCTAAGATCCAGAAAGCATTGCTTCAATCTAGGAAACGCAAACAAAGTCTTCAGGAAACGATATTGAACATGCTGGCTGACAAGGTCATCGATCTTTCCCAGCAGATGGACAAGTTCGAGGGAGAAAGAGAACAGATCAAGGCATTTCTCACCAGGGATGTCCAAGGAGAAATGAACGAATAAATTCAGAACTACACTCATCACTTTCTTCTCAACATGGTCCTTGGTGTCACCAAAGAGATGTTCAAGAATCAATTCTATCTGACGCTCAAGACACTGGTCAAGCAGATGATTACAACAACACCGGTGGTTATGCAAACCCGACCAGTCCAGTCGTCAGTGAAGATGATCTGATCTCACAATTGATACTTCAGATGTCCCCACGAGTTTCATCTTTCAATCCTGATGAATCGAAGCTGTATGACGCACTTCTAGCACATCAACTAAGAACATCGTGCAAGGAAGAAGCTGGTCTGGATAAGCGACCAAGAGATGATGATGACAAGGATCAAGATCCGAATGCTAAACGTCAAAAGAAAACCGTCGGGTCAATGTCATCCATGCCACCACCACCTCCTAAGACCACCACTACACCCACAAGACAAGCTACTTAACGACCTCCCTCATCTGAAAAACCTCGAGATGCAGATTCTCCACCACCACTACAGAAAACCAATGATCATTTCACTTATACCGGTGGTGAGGGTCATGACATTCCTGAGCCCCAGCAATAACCATCACCTTGACCATCACCTCAACCAAAATCATCCTCAACAACCAAGAAGAAGAAGCAAGGTTTTGTCGTCTCATGGTTGGACGAAGACGACACTAAGGAATATGAATGGTTTAGCAAGTTGGTTGATGCTACACCCAGACTGCCTGAAGGCCAAGAACGGGTAGACGGTCGAACAATGGAGCAGGTAAAGATTATCCAAGATGAATTAAAGGTCAAAAAGATGACGAAACGGGAGCTGTGCTGGATAAAGAATGATGCATTCAACTTGTTGAAAGACAGAGCCTGCAGTGCAATAGAGGTCGAATATCATATGGAAAACATTTCCCGTGCAATGTCCAACTACATCGACTGGCTAAATCCCGAATCAAACATCGACTTCACAAGAAAGGATAACACTCCCTACTACACTGATTGGACAAAGCCTTTACCAACAATTGGCCGACCCGAACAACCTAAGATTCCTTACCGTTTCTTCTTCAACAACAACCTAGAGTTTCTTCAACACGACAGTAGCGTAAGCAAGAAGTATGCTACCTCGCTCACCTTCAACATTCCAGCTGCAGTATTCTCTGACAACATAGCCATAGAAGAAGACACCAAATTGAACGTTAACAAGGTGGTGGAGTACGACATTGACGCTAAATATGGCATTCATCATTGGCCAGCAAGGAGGAGATTATACTACAGGAGCTGTCAAGTACAAAGGTCTAACAAGGAGGTGAAGAACGAGAAGAGAATAGTTGTTGTGATGGGGGTAAAACTGGAAACTAAGTGGGGATACTCATTCTTGTCCAAGATCAAGCTCAAAAGACCAGATGAACAAGAGTATGATTTCACTGAGGCCGATTTCTCGAGATTGTCACTCAACGACATCGAAGACATGTATCTCACAAAGGTACAAGGAAGGATGCGACAATTCTCAACAGAGATTCAACTTCAGTTCATTACTGCCCTGCTAATCTTCATTCGCAGCAAAGTCATTCAAGAACGTGTTGAAGATCTACAACTTGGGGTCGAATCTTCCCAGAAGCAGATTAATCTAACAAAACCGCTGATGCAGTTTCCCGAACTCAATCAACAAGCTCAGTACACTATCACACATGTTTCATGGCATTCGACGAGATCCATAAGTTTTGTGATGCAACGTTGAAGATGGTTCGAGACGGGTTAGCTTATCGGTTAAAGGATATTGAAGCTGGCATTGGTTCGAAGAAGAGATGGAATTCAGAAGATCGCAGGTTTATAACCAGGCTGAAGGAAAGGTTGTTCCACCGGGATCAGATGAGAAGGTTGGAAAGCTATCTAGGCGGACGACAAAGTTTCTCTATCTTGACGTTCCAACGTCAAGATAAATTCCCCGGTCGTGTGTAATCGTTGGGTACTCTTTAAACACTCTTGATTGTATTTTGATACTTGATGCATTTATTCATTATGGTTTATACATAAATAGCAGTGTACAACCCGATCTTGTAATGAAAGGACCCTGTGGTACGCATCAGTGCCACAATCCTTATAAAAGAAGCGAAAGCTTCTTACTTTTGAGTAAAATTTATCAAACTTTCAACATTTTCAAAATTTTGCTCAAAAGAACAAGTACTCTCTCTCGTGTTTTCAAAACCTCAAAAGTTAATACCACTTGTTGAGGGGGGTATTTGCAAACTAAATTTGTTCTTATCAACGTTCTTTGTGGAAATCTTCCCGCAAAACTTGAAATGGTCATATTCGATATCAAAATTTCATCAAAAATAACATTAATATGCCATTTTTGAGGGGGAGAAAATTGTGTGATACAAATATGTTAGATTGCGATTAAATCTAAGTGTGCTAAGACTTAAACTCTTGAATTGACGAGCTCTAAAATGTCATAAATCGAAAAGACTTGTCCGGGACGTGTAATAATTTCAAACTAGTTCGCTAGTGATGTAAATGTGTCTCGCAAAGGACTAGTCTTCATAGAATGTACCATCCGAGAAACTCTTGGTAAACATGAACCTTGACGGGTCTAACCTCCTCACCAAGGAGTGTTTACAACTTCAAGCTGACCTAGTCAGTGATTTTTGGGAAATACGCTTTTGGGAGTTAATACTTATTTCAGTGGAGTTAGTACTGATAGTGTTATTTGATAAGTATTAACTAGTTAGTACTGATAGTGCAAATATTAGTACTGATAGTGTTAGAGTTTGTAATGTTCTAAGAAAGGAATGTCGTGTAAGAGTTGTAACAGTATATCTTCTATTCCAATAGAAGATATGATATACTTAATGCATAGTTATCTCTATAATGGATCTCCTTAGTGTATAAAAGGAGATCCTAGCTAGGTTAAACACACATCTCATATTCTAGCCGTCTTAAGAAGAGCTTCAAGGTTGTAAACCCTAGTACTAGGAGAGTACTCGTATTATTGCTTAATAATATTGAAGCTGTTGGTGTTACATTGTGTTTAATTTAATCTTCTAAGTGCATTCAAGTAGATTCCACATACTTGTGTGCATCTACAACAAAGTTTCTCATTGTTGTTTTGAAACCATCCAAGGCAACCAACACGTTTGCAAGCTAAGTGTTCTAGATCCAAGGTTTGGGACTTGACAAGTGGTATCAGAGCTTGTGTCCTGAAGCTTTATTTTTAGAAGATCATGTGTGACAAATCTGAAGAAATGGATTTTGACAAATCCAATGCTGTTAACAGAGTTCCTAAGTTGCAGCCAAATGAATATGAACTTTGGAGAATGCGCATAGAGCAGTACTTCTTGGTACTTGATTTCAAGTTGTGGAACATTGTGCACTATGGAAACTCTTACAAAACCACTATCACTGAAGAAGTTAATGGTAAGACAGTTGTTAAAGAAAAAGGTGATCCTATCACAAATGAAGAAATGGCTCTAAGAGGCAATGATCTCAAGGTCAGAAGTCTCTTACTCATGGCAATACCTGATGATCATCAACTCACCTTCAACAAACATAAAGATGATCAGAGTTTGTTCAAAGCCATTGAAACTAGATTTGGTGGAGATTCTGTCACCAAGAAAACTCATAAGACTCTTTTGAAGCAAGAATTTGAAAACTTCACTGCTTGTGCAACTGAATCTATTGACTCAGTTTATAACAGGCTTCAAAAACTTGTTAGTCAATTGACAGTATTGGATGTGGAGCTCTCCAAGGAAGATGTCAACCTCAGGTTTGTTAGAAGTCTTCCATCACCAAAATGGGACACTCACGTCATTGTATGGAGGAACAAGCCAGATTTTGAAACCATGAAGTTGGAAAATCTGTTCAATAGCTTTAAGGTGATTGAACAAGACATGAAAAGAAAAGCAACTACATCTTCCAGTTCTCGGTCACAAAACATAGCCTTTGTGGCTCACCTTGTCACTAGCAATGATGTGGATTGTTTTGACGTTAGTACTCCTAGTACTAATGTTAATACTGATGGCTCTGTAGCCACTGCAGCAGGCATTAATGAAGGTATAATTTATGCCTTCATAGCTGAATAGAGTCAAGGATCCCAGATATGATGAGCTGAGACAAATCCATGAAGATGACATGGAAGAAATGGACATCAAATGGAACATTTCCCTAATCAGTATGAGGGCAAAAAGGTTCTTGAAGAAAACTGGAAGGCAGATTAAGATCAATGATGGAGATGTTGCTGGGTTTGACAAGGGAAAGGTTGAATGCTACAACTGTGGCAAGCTTGGGCATTTTGCCAGGGAATGCAGAAATCCTAGGAGCAAAGGGAGAAACAGTGATGCTGACAACTCCTCTTCAAAAGCAATGGTGGCTGTGGATGGTGCTGGATATGATTGAAGCTTCATGGCTGATGAATAAGAAGGTCCAATCAACATGGCTTTGGTATCTGAGGTACTTAATTGTTTAGATACATGTATTCCATTAAAAAAATATTTAGAGCTAAAAACCATGTTTGATAATGTGTCTGAAGAACTTGCTAAAACCAGTTACAACTTAGCAAATCATAAAAGAGGCTTAGCAGTTCTAGAAAAACAAATTGTGCACTATTAATAAAATGAGTCAAAGTTTACTGAAACAACTGATGTGCTTAATAGGGAAATCTCTTTTGAAAACATCACCATAAATGTGTTAAAAGAAGAATTAGAGAAAGTCACCACAATTAAAGATAATATAAAGTTAAGTGTTGAGCAACTTAAAGACTCACAACATTATAACTCTGAGAGAGTTGATAGATACCTAGAGAAAGCATTAATTGGCAAAGCCAAATCAGGAATGCGGTATAAAACTACACCACCACCATTCAGAGGTATCCCTTCAACCCCTTGTATAGACCTTGCTCACACTGGCTTAGCAGAGTTTCAGGAACCCACATTTGTAAGAGGCCCTACAATCAAAAGTACTTTTCCTGAAAAGACTGATGAAGTGTTTGAAAGTGCCAGTGACACCTCTTTACCTGAGGTGCCTGTATCTGAAAATAACAAGGCTAGTGTAGAGTCTAGTGAACCAAAGCAAGAACAGGCCACTAAACCAGTAAGATCCTTTGAAAAACCTGTTAGAAAGCCAATAAAATATGTTGAGATGTATAGAAACAGGTCATCTAGTCCTAGAGGTAACAAGAGAAACTGGAACCAGTTAAAATCTGAGCAACTAGGAGATGAATTTGTCATGTATAATAAATCTTGCTTTGTGTGTGGTAGTTTCTCTCATCTGCATACTAATTACAGACACCCTATGAGACCCCAACCCATCATGACCCCTAGAGCAGTTCTTCTCAAAACTGGCATAAAACCTTTGAATAATGCAAGGCCAGTTAATACTGCTAGACCACGACCCACAGTATTTGGTGAAAGACCTAAAAGAAACTTTTGAAAATCATCATCTACTTCTCCAAGGTCCTTTAAATCAGCACAAACCTTTAATTCTTATGATGAACAAATCAAGTTTTATAAGAAAAAGGTTAATACTTATGAGCCAAGACTTAATACTGATAGGCCAAAAGTTAATACTTTTAAGCCTAAAATGAAACATGCTGGCTCTAGAGTGAATGCTACAAAGGGAAACAAGGGGAATGATGTTAAGCCCTCAGCTTGTTGGGTGAGAAAGACCACTCAACCCAACGGTGCATCAGTTACTCTCAAGAAATATGATTACATTGATGCACGAGGTAGATCCAAGTCAGTAATGGCTTGGGTCCCCAAAAGGAACTAATTTCCTTTATTTTATGTGTAGGGACATTCCAACAATAATGATGATCTTGTCTATTCAGACAGTGGGTGTTCCAGGCACATGACTGGAAATCTATCCTATCTTTCAGACATCACTGATTTGAATGGACAATATGTTTCTTTTGGAGGTGGAATAGGTGGAAGGATTACTGGTAAAGGCACAATCAAGACTGGTAATTTGGACTTTGAAGATGTGTACTATGTGAAAGAACTCAAATGTAATATGTTCAGTGTGTCACAAATGTGTGACAAAAGGAATTTTGTTCTATTCACAGATACTAATGGTTTGGTTTTATCTCCTAACTTTAAGTTGCCTAGTGATGATCAGGTTCTACTTAAGTTTCCTAGGAAAATCAATCTATACAGTGTCAAAAGGAATTTTGTTCTATTCACAGATACTAATGGTTTGGTTTTATCTCCTAACTTTAAGTTGCCTAGTGATGATCAGGTTCTACTTAAGTTTCCTAGGAAAAGCAATCTATACAGTGTCAATATGAAGAAAATAGTGCCAAAAGACAATCTTACATGTTTAGTTGCTACAGCTTCTTTGGATGAATCAATGTTATGGCATAGAAGGCTAGGTCATGTGAACTTTAAGGTAATAAATCTTTTAGCTAAAAATAACCTTGTAAGAGGTTTACCTTCAAAAAGATTTGAAAATAACCAGACCTGTAGTGCCTGTCTCAAAGGGAAGCAGCATAGAGCCTCTTGTAAGCCCAAAGTTTTTAAATCTATCACCCAACCACTTCACATGCTGCACATGGACTTATTTGGCCCCACTAATGTTAGCAGCCTGAATTTTAAGAAGTATTGTTTGGTTGTGACTGATGATTTTAGTAGATTTACTTGGGTTTTCTTCTTGAACATTAAGGATGAGACCAATGAAATCCTTAAGTCTTACATAGCTGCAGTAGAGAACCTAGCTGATAAGAAGGTTAAAATCATTAGGTGTGATAATGGGACAGAGTTTAAAAACCAAGTGATGAATGATTTCTGTCAACTTAAGGGCATTAAAAGAGAATACAGTGTAGCTAGAACTCCTCAGCAAAATGGGGTTGCTGAAAGGAGAAATAGGACATTGATTGAGCCTGCTAGGACTATGTTGGCAGATTCTAAGTTACCCACAACATTTTGGGCTGAGGCAAATAATCGCTTGTTATGTTCGAACAGGTATGAGTAAAGCCTCATGGCAAGACTCCCTATGAGTTGTTTTTAGGTAGAAAGCCCACCCTAGACTTTCTTAAACCTTTTGGGTGTCATGTCTCTATTCTCAATACCATTGACCACTTAGGTAAGTTTGATGGAAATTTTGATAGTGGATATCTGGTCGGTTACTCTCTGAATAGCAAAGCCTTTAGGGTTTATAATTCTAGAACCAGAAGAGTAGAGGAGAATCTGCACATAGAGTTTCTTGAGGACAAACCTAGTGTAGAGGGGCAAGGACCAACATGGCTTTTTGATATTGATATGCTAACAGAATCTATGAACTATGTGCCTGTTTCTGTGGATTCTAACATGATTGCAGGAGAAAAGCAAGGTCCTAATGCAGATTTTGATGATGATGATGACTGCATCCTATTGCCCATTTGGAATGACAACTCAGCTAGAAGCATTTCTTCAAGGGAGGCAAACAAAGCTGATGATCAGCCTCCAAAGATCCATGACTCTAATGCTGAAGGAAATGCAACCAATACAGATGATATAGTGATTGAACCTCAAGTGTTCAGTACAACTGTGGTTAATACTGATAAGCCACAAGTTAGTACTGATGAGCCAGATTTTAGTATTGATGGTCCTCTGACTACTCCATCAGTTAATACAGAGGTTCCTGATCCTTTTGGTGAAGCTGATGAGATTGATATGACAAATATAGCTTCATCTTATGTTGTTCCTGCTACACCACACAGAAGAATCAATCAAGATCATCCTTTGGAAAATTTCATTGGAGATGTCAATGCTGAAAGAACTTCAAGATCTAAATTTTAGCATACTGAGACAGGATTCTTTAGTGCCATCTATGAAGAAAGAAATCATGGTGCCTCACAGACATGTCTCTTTGCCTGTTTTATTTCATAAGCAGAACCAAAGAAGGTCTACAAAGCTCTTGAAGATGAGTCCTGGGTAGAAGCAATGCAGGAAGAACTTGTCCAGTTTAAACTTCAAGATGTATGGGTTCTGGTGGATCTTCCTGAAGGCAAGAGAGCTATTGGCACTAAATGGGTTTTCAGAAACAAGAAGGATGAAAGGGGTGTAGTAATAAGGAACAAGGCTAGACTGGTAGCTCGGGGTATACACAAAGGAAGGGATTGATTATGAAGAGGTCTTTGCTCCAGTGGCAAGGATTGAGGCTATCAGACTTTTCCTGGCCTATGCATCATATAAAGACTTCACAGTATACCAGATGGATATGAAGAGTGCTTTCCTTTATGGGAAGATCGAGGAGGAGGTGTATGTTTGTCAACCTCCGGGGTTTGAAGATCTAACCTTTCCAGACAAAGTGTACAAAGTTCAGAAGGCACTCTATGGTCTGCATCATGCCCCAAGAGCTTGGTATAAAACTTTAGCCAAGTATCTTTTGGGCAATGGCTTCAGAAGAGGGAAGATTGATCGGACTCTATTCATCAAGAATGTGAAGACTGATATCCTGTTGGTACAGGTATATGTAGATGACATTATTTTTGGTTCAACCAAGCAGGATCTATGCAAAGAGTTTGAGAAGTTGATGCATGACAGGTTTCAGATGAGTTCTATGGGAGAACTCACCTTCTTTCTTGGTCTACAGGTCAAGCAAAAGACAGATGGCATATTTATTAGTCAGGATAAGTATGTCAAGGAGATTTTAGTAAAGTTTGGCTATGAAAATACAAAAATTGCAAGCACTCATATGGAGCACAATAAGCCACTACTTCCAGATGCTGATGGTGATGAAGTTGATCAGCATCTCTACAGGTCCATGATTGGATCATTGATGTATTTGACTGCCTCCAGACCAGATATTATGTTTACAGTGTGTGAATGTGCAAGATTTCAAGTCTCTCCAAAGCTTTCTCACTTGCATGAAGTTAAAAGAATCTTTAGATATCTGAAAGGCCATGCTCAACTTGGTCTTTGGTATCCTAAGGATTCTCCCTTTGATCAGGTAGCTTACTTTGACAGTGATTATGCTGGGGCAAGTCTTGATAGGAAGTCAACCACAGGAGGATGTCCGTTTCTAGGTGATAGGTTGATTTCATGGCAGTGCAAGAAGCAGAGTATTGTGGCAAACTCTACCACTGAGGCTTAGTATGTAGCTGCTGCAAGTTGCTGTGGTCAAGTTCTCTGGATTCAGAATCAAATGCTTAATTATGGGTATAATTTCATGGGCACTGTCATTTATATTGATAACAACAATACTATATGCATTATCAAAAATCCAGTTTTTCATTCTAAAACTAAGCATATAGAGATAAGACATCATTTTATAAGAGACTGTAATGAAAAGAAACTTATTCAGGTTGATAGGATTGATACTGAGTTTAATGTTGCAGATCTTTTAAACAAAGCTTTTGATTTTGGAAGGTTTCAGTACTTGGTCACAAGTATTGGGATGCTTCATCCATAATTTGTCTTATCTCTCTCTTTTGTAAAGTTTTGTAAACTGGTGGTTAGTACTGATTGTTATCCAGTTAATACTGATTGTGTTAAGTTAATACGGATTGGCAAGAAAATGTCTTGGATTGTGTTTTCTTGGTTTTGGACTAACTTTTCAGGTATAACACAAGCAGTATGGATATGGTTTGGTGACTAGATGTTACAACCCATGTGGTTCTCTTTCTTATGCTCATTCTGAAACCACCACAAGATGGAACTTGCTGTAACAAAGGAATGTGTGATGCCAAAGCATTTTGTGGCATCTTGTGCTTAAAATGAACATGAATTGATGGTTTTAGTTGGTCAGATCATTCTGCACTAACCCACTCTTTGCCATTCTATCTGTTTACAGATAGTGTGACCAGCCTAAGGGCATCTGGCTTAGAGAACAGCGAGCAACCGTGAATCCAACACTTGTGTTGGAGGCAACACCTGCCACGAGTTGAAAACCCTGTCAGGAAGGCCCTTTTAATGGGACTATCTATCATAGGCAGTGCTATGCACTGAAACCATTGGTTTTCACTAAACCAGAGGCCATATGAGGCCGACCTTGATTAAGTGTCTGTCACCACACTTAATCCCTTCAAAATTGGGGTTTCAGTATTAAAATTTCCAAACTATAAGATAATACTGATGGGTAAAGTTAATACGGATGGTTATAAGTTAGTACTGATAAGCATAGTTAGTACTGATGAACTAGCCGTTAGTACTTATTCCAAAACTCTGTTATGCAATGATTACTTTTGCAAGTAGAGTTGTTACCGTCTGTTTCGTTATAAAAAGAGTTTCCTATTTGGTTTCTCTTCACTCATTACCATAATTATTTATAAGGCGGTTCAACTAAAATTCTCAAAATCTCTATATATTGCATAACTTTCCACTTGCTTTCACCACAATTCTCTAAAGACTTTTGCGATTAAATCCTACATAACTAACCCTTACTTTTCTCATTCATGGCTCCTATTGATTTTGTCGACAAGCGCAACATGGTGGCATGCTTGGAATTGCCAGAAGGTCATGATGAATTTGCTGAGATAGTAGCCTTTCTAAACCAAAGCAGCATCAGGTTTGCTTTACTTTTAAACCCTACTATCTTCTGTACCCCTGTCAGGAAGTTTTGGCAAACTGCTATTGCCTCAACAACTGAGGAAGGGGTACAACAGTCAATTGGTACAGTGGATGGCACTAGAATTGTTATTACTGAAGCATCTCTAAGAGAACATCTTCATCTTAGAGATGCTGAAGGTATTACCACTTTGCTAGTTACTGACATAATTGAACAACTCACATTGATGGGGTATAGACATGACAATACTATCAATTTTCACAAAAGTCTGTTTTCCCCAATGGAGGTTTCTAATTCATACCCTCTTACACTGCTTAAGTCACAAAAGGTCTGGCTGGGATGCTTTTCCTATAAGCATAGCCACAGCCTTGATCTGCCTTGCAACAGGCAAGGTGTTTAACTTTTCCAACTATATTTTTAAGGGTATGCTTAAAAATGCAGTTAGCAAAAACAAGTTTCTGATGTATCCCAGGTTTATACAAATGTTTTTGGATCTTCAGAGACAACACTTGCAGCCTCACAAAAATATGTATCCATCAAAAATTCTCACAGCCAAAGTGTTTTCAAATATGTTAAGGGCTGTGGTAGGATACAGTGGGGTTGTAGTGCCATTATTTCCAACCATGCTTATTGCAGAGGGTGAAGGACCATCAAGCACAGGTGGCTCCCAACACACACCCACAAATCCTGAACAATCTTCCAATCAACCACACCCATCAACAAGTAGGCACTCCGGATAGGAAAGTGGGAATGCTCAGACCCATTCTCCTCCTATCGTTGAAGTTGATGAGCCTATCTCAAGTTATGGAGGAGATAGAGTGGTGAGGGCTGCCACTACTCAACCAGGCTTAGAAGCTGGTGAGGATAGTGGTAATATCAATAAGACCCAATCCATGCCAACACCTAGTGAGCATTCCTCACAGGGTGGACCCAGGCACAAGCTAAAAAGGGGGGGGGGTGTATCTACTCAGGCTAGGTCTGGGAGTGCATCTCAAATGCCCAGTGATCCACCTCTCTCAGCAGGTAACACAGCTGGAAGTGGTGAGGGCAGCTTGACACTTAATGAAATGACGGAATTATACAGGTTTCTATGCAGAAAAGTTAACACACTGGAGATTGCACTGGATGAACACAAGAAAGTTGTTGCAAAGGTTCATACCAGGATGTTGTTAAAGATGAAAAGGCTAGCACATCAAGTCCAGCTTCTTTCCAAGCCTACTACAGAAGCATCTCCAGTTACCACATCACTCAAAAGGAAGGCCAAGTTCAGAGTCTCTAGCACCTCAACAGAGAATTATTCCAAACAGGGGAGGAGTTCTGACATTCAGAGTAGAAGAGAATTTGGTCAGTGGCAAGGTGGTCCAACTTTTCAGAGCCCTTTCCTTGATGAAGAAGAAGAAGTTCAGATCACCACACATGCAGAAGAAGTGATTAGTACTCCTACATGCACCATCAGTACTATCCTAGTTAGTACTTATATTGTTGTAGTTAGTACTGATAGCACTATGGTTAGTACTTCTGGTGTTCTGCAATCAGTATTAAGCCCAATCTTTCAAGTAGCTGCTGAAATACAACAAGCCACATCAACAGAGGCCACCATCATCACTACCACTCCCCTCCAAGAAAGTGATGAAGAAGATAGAGAGAAACATGCAGTCTTGGGACTTCAGAGCCTGAAGAAATCAGACCCTATCTCTCCAACCTACAAGAAGCCTCATGTTCTATATATGAGAAAGAAAACCAAATCAGCAGCAACAAAGCCTAAAGAAAAAGGAGTTACTATCAGAGAAGGAAGTGCTCCACCATCACCAACTTCCTCAGCTCCAAAAATATATCCCAAAGACAAGGGCAAAGGTATATTGGTAGAAGTTCCAAAGAAGAAGAATGAGATTGAAAGATTGAATGAAGAAGCAGCAAGGAAAATAGCAGCAGAATGGGAAGATGTCACACCCCCAAATTACCTGTTTTGCAGCGGAATGGAATTCCTGGGGATTGACTGTCATAGCATCACAATCACAGTTATATTGAACGACCTAAAGTGTCGTTTGAAAAGAACATCGTTTGATTTAATAAAACAATCAGAGTTTACAAAGTAGGTCCCAATGTAAATCAACTTGCGCGGAAATAAGTTTGTTACAATTCAAACGATGTTTTAAAGTACGTAAAACCCAAGTGAGACGCTCGTCATCGCGACTCCATGATGTGTCCAAATGCATGCCATGAAATGAATGCCTTAGATACCTGAGATAAAACATGCTAAAAAGTGTCAACACAAAGGTTGAGTGAGTTCATAGAGTTTGTGTTGAAATGTAAAGCCTTTAGAGAATGTTCATGCAGCAAAGGCATTGCAAATCCACTCGTTCAAGTTCCCATACAAAACTTGCAACTGTGTGTTTACAACCCACTCAAATGTGTATAGTTTATGTTCAAGTGCATGAAGACTAATGTATTCACATAATTGTATATTACTTAATGCATCAATAGTCAATTGATATAACACATATGAGTGTTGTTTCAAATAGCTCCACGACCATTAGTTCATGATTGTACCAAGACCATCAGTTCAATGATTATACCAAGACCATTAGTTCAATGATTATACCAAGACCATCAGTTCAATGATTATACCAAGACCATCAGTTCAATGATTTTACCAAGACCATCAGTTCAATGATTTTACCAAGACCATCAGTTCAATGATTTTACCAAGACCATCAGTTCAATGATTATACCAAGACCATCAGCCCAATGATTATGATATGGAAATTCTAAGTATGACAATATTGTTACTTTGCATGACTAAACATTCAGTTCAGATAAACACATAGTTTGCAAATAGACATGAATGTCATAAAAATTGTTGAGCATGTATCTCCCCCAAAGAGTTTCATAAATAATTAAAACGAAAAAGTGGGCTATGACTCACGGTAATTCATATAAGTTAAAGTACTTGTGAAAGTAAATGAAAACAGTTGGAGTATGTATCTCCCCAAAAGTAGTATAAAAAACAATTAAAAGTGGGGCTATGAAAACTCACTTGGTACAATGATGCGATGACAAAAGTGAGTACACCGAAATGTAGCGTGAATCTCTAAACTGGACCTATTATGAATGATATGATATATAATAAGTTATGATGAAATGTTATGCATGCATTTCGTATGTTATTTATACCATTAGTGAGTTTTGAAAATAATACTTATCGTCGAAAAATACTCTTTTGACGTCTTGACCATTCTTAAATTACTTTACAAATATTTACGTCAAAATGTCATCCTACAATAGTTTCTTAATGATTTATTGTGAAATTTTAACTTTTCGTCGTAAAATAATGTCGTTCGAAATTTCATGAAAGTGACAAAAATGGCCTCGAAAAGCTAGTCGTTACAAATCCATTTTCTACGTATTATACGTCCTTAGCTTCGTATCAAAGTATACTAATATATTTTGATATGTCGAAATAATTTATAAAGCTTAAGACTCGTTTTTGACTCGAATAAAACAATAATAGTGTGCTGAAATTTCCAAAAAATATATATTTCGTCGTCAAACTTGAAAAATTCATAACTTCTTCGTTATAACTCCGTTTTAACTGTTCAGCCGCCACGGATTCGTTTTAAAGTATATTTTCTAAATATCTAGGCCAAAATTTCGTGTCTACTGTCGGATTTTCCAGAAATACAAAACAAGATCAGACCCTTATTTATACTTGTCGAAAAGAGTTTTTCTCGTACTAAACCTATTCCAATCCCTTCAAAACAACTCCAAAGCTATTCTAATCCTACCATACACCTTCTTAGGGTGTCATGAGTTCCTAGACATCATCAAGACTAATATATAACAAGGGATAAATTATAGGATGACTTATATGTATAAAAACTCTAAAAATCAATGTAAAAATGGTATAAATACACATAAGTCTTGCATGCTTGCTCAAAAATAAAGAAATACATATGAAATGAAAATGAAAGATGTAAAATGAAAGTGATATGCTTACTAGTTACTTGATGAGGTGATTAGAACAAGGATTAAACCTAAACACCCTAGGTTTTTATTTCAAAACCTTGAATAAGAGTGTAACTAGATTGTTTTAGACTTGATAATGGAAAAACTTTATGAATTCTTCTTCAATCTATGGCTTGGCCGGTTTTGATAGGAAGAAACAAGAGAGAAGAAAAAAAACTAGACTAACTTGTATAATTGTGATGAATGAAGTGAAGTGTGAAATAAGTTTGAGTATAGATCTAGTTTTGTAGAAAATTTTACCATCCCAATTAATGAGGCACCCTTATTGACGCCAAGTGGGATGTATCTTCAATACATATATTTTTTTTTCCTCTTTTATTTATTGTGTATAAAATTGTGTAAGTAAATTGACATAAGTAAAGGTAACTTTGTAACTTGTATATACATTAGTGTATTTAAGGTAGTTTTGGCTCAAAATAGATTTTTAATGGATCCAAGTAAAGTATAATGAGATCATAAAAATTGTAAAAATACATTTCTTGTAAAATTTGAGTGATTTAATAATTATCGTAGTAGTTTTTAAAAACGTCGAATAATATATAAATTTAACAATTTATATACAAAATAAATTTAAAACACTAGGTAAACTCATAATATTATTTTATAAACTAAATGTAAGTATAAAAATATATCGGGATCATTTTTGGAAGTATCGGATTAAATGTTCGTAATAACTTACGCGATAACGTTTATTTAATATGAATTTTACGCGTTTAATGTGAAATGCAAAATCATGAATGAACTAACACGATGCAAATGATGCTAATGAAGTGTAGACTAAACTTAGTCTATATGAAATGTTCGTGATGATATGATCATGAATTCGCCGCTAAACCATTAAGGTTACGCTAATTTGGAACACGTAAACCTAGTTTACGATAAATGATGAAATTGTGAAGCATGAATTGTTTTGAGAAATGACCGAAAGTACGAGTTGTCACATTCCCACCAAAAGGAATTCACCCTGAATTCACCCATGTTAGTCTCTACGGTTTAGGGTTTGATGTGGCAAACTTTCCCATTCTCGAGCAAAACCCTAAAAAGACTTTTAGGTAACCGATTTTTACTTAATCTCACAACTCATCAAACAAGAACTGTCATGAGATTAGGCTAAATCGGTTTGAGTAACTGGCTTTTGAAAATTTGCTCGGTCATGGAGTTGCTTACACATATAAGCCTACTACTCCCTTCATTGCATGATTCTTCCTAAATTAGACATAGGTGATCAGGCTATGTATAATTTAGGAGTAACTACGCAATGCTTGGACTAATCGACTCATATGATGTTTGGTGTTGAGTCAACCGATGTTAAAATTGTGATAGGAATGATGGCATTCTCCATGTCAAATTGATGTGAGTATGATGGGATGGGTATTTGAAGGCATCAATGTGACAATCGATTTTGAAATGAAAGTAAACAACTCAAAAATGTACGATAAACCGCATGTAAAATGGATATGCACTTATGATGAAATGATGAGATGCTATGATGATGTAGTTATAGTCTAGGGTCAATGATGCAACCTAGTTCTCTATAATGAAGCTCATGCCAATTGTCACACCCCAAATTACCTGCTTTGAAATGAATGGAATTCTCGGGATTGACCGTCATTGCATCACAATCACAGTTATATTGAACGACCTAAAGTGTCGTTTGAAAAGAACATCGCTTGATTTAATAAAACAATCAGAGTTTACAAAGTAGGTCCCAAATGAAAATCAACTTCTGCGGAAATAAGTTTGTTACAATTCAAACGATGTTTTAAAGTACGTAAAACCCAAGTGATCGCCGTACGCGACTCCATGATGTGTCCAAATGCATGCCATGAAATGAATGCCTTAGATACCTGAGATAAAACATACTTAAAAGTGTCAACACAAAGGTTGAGTGAGTTCATAGAGTTTGTGTTGAAATGTAAAGCCTTTAGAGAATGTTCATGCGAAAGGCATTGCAAATCCACTCGCCCAAGTTCACCATACAAAATTTGCAACATGTGTGTTTACAACCCACTGCCAAAATGTGTATAGTTTATGTTCAAGTGCATGAAGACTAATGTATTCACATAATTGTATATTACTTAATGCATCAATAGTCAATTGATATAACACATATGAGTGTTGTTTCAAATAGCTCCACGACCATTAGTTCATGATTGTACCAAGACCATCAGTTCAATGATTATACCAAGACCATTAGTTCAATGATTATACCAAGACCATCAGTTCAATGATTATACCAAGACCATCAGCTTCAATGATTTTACCAAGACCATCAGTTCAATGATTTTACCAAGACCATCAGTTCAATGATTTTACCAAGACCATCAGTTCAATGATTATACCAAGACCACGCTCCAATGATTATGATATGGAAATTCTAAGTATGACAATATTGTTACTTCGCATGACTAAACATTCAGCCTGGATAAACACATAGTTTTGCAAATAGACATGAATGTCATAAAAGTTGATGAGCATGTATCTCCCCAAAGAGTTTCATAAATAATTAAAAGAAAAGTGGGGCTATGACTCACGGCATTCATATAAGCAAAGTACTTGTGAAAGTAAATGAAAACATTGGAGCATGTATCTCCCCCAAAAGTAGTATAAAAACAATTAAAAGTGGGGCTATGAAAACTCACTTGGTACAATGATGCGATGACAAAAGTGAGTACAATCAAATGTAGCGTGAATATCTAAACTGGACCTATTATGAATGATATGATATATAATAAGTTATGATGAAATGTTATGCATGCATTTCAGATGTTATTTATACCATTAGTGAGTTTTGAAAATAATACTTATCGTGAAAAATACTTTTTGACGTCTTGACTATTCTTAAATTACTTTACAAGTATTTACGTCAAAATGTCATCCTACAATAGTTTCTTAATGATTTATTGTGAAATTTTAACTTTTCGTCGTAAAATAATGTCGTTGGAAATTTCATGAAAGTGACAAAATGGCCTCAAAAGCTAGTCGTTACAAATCCGTTTTCTACGATATACGCATTAGCTTCGTATCAAAGTATACTAATATATTTTTGATATGTCGAAATAATTTATAAAGCTTAAGACTCGTTTTTGACTCGAATAAAACAATAATAGTGTGCTGAAATTTTTCAGAAAATATATATTTCGTCGTCAAACTTGAAAAATTCATAACTTCTTCGTTATAACCGTTTTAACTCCGTTCAGCGCCACGATTCGCTTTTAAAGTATATTTTCTAAATATCTAGGCCAAAATTTCGTGTCTACTGTCGGATTTTCCAGAAATACAAAACAAGATCAGACCCTTATTTATACTTGTCGAAAAGAGTTTTTCTCGCACTAAACCTATTCCAATCCCTTCAAAACAACTCCAAAGCTATTCTAATCCTACCATACACCTTATTAGGGTGTCATGGGTTCCTAGACATCATCAAGACTAATATATAACAAGGGATAAATTATAGGATGACTTATATGTATAAAAACTCTAAAAATCAATGTAAAAATGGTATAAATACACATAAGTCTTGCATGCTTGCTCAAAAATAAAGAAATACATATGAAATGAAAATGAAAGATGTAAAATGAAAGTGATATGCTTACTAGTTACTTGATGAGGTGATTAGAACAAGGATTAAACCTAAACACCCTAGGTTTTTATTTCAAAACCTTGAATAAGAGTGTAACTAGATTGTTTTAGACTTGATAATGGAAAAACTTTATGAATTCTTCTTCAATCTATGGCTTGGCCGGTTTTGATAGGAAGAAACAAGAGAGAAGAAAAAAAAACTAGACTAACTTGTATAATTGTGATGAATGAAGTGAAGTGTGAAATAAGTTTGAGTATAGATCTAGTTTTGTAGAAAATTTTACCATCCCAATTAATGAGGCACCCTTATTGACGCCAAGTGGGATGTATCTTCAATACATATATTTTTTTTTTCTTTTATTTATTGTGTATAAAATTGTGTAAGTAAATTGACATAAGTAAAGGTAACTTTGTAACTTGTATATACATTAGTGTATTTAAGGTAGTTTTGGCTCAAAATAGATTTTTAATGGATCCAAGTAAAGTATAATGAGATCATAAAAATTGTAAAAATACATTTCTTGTAAAATTTGAGTGATTTAATAATTATCGTGTAGTTTTTAAGAAAAACGTCGTAATAATATAAATTTAACAATTTATATACCAAATAAATTTAAAACACTGGGTAAACTCATAATATTATTTTTATAAACTAAATGTAAGTATAAAAATATATCGGGATAATTTTTGGAAGTATCGGATTAAATGTTCAAAATAATAACTTACGCGATAGCGTTTATTTAATATGAATTTTACGCGTTTAATGTGAAATGCAAAATCATGAATGAACTAACACGATGCAAATGATGCTAATGAAGTGTAGACTAAACTTAGTCTATATGAAATGTTCGTGATGATATGATCATGAATTACGCTAAACCATTAGGTTACGCAAATTTGGAACACGTAAACCTAGTTTACGATAAATGATGAAATTGTGAAGCATGAATTGTTTTGAGAAATGACCCGAAGTACGAAGGTTGTTGATCTACCAATTCAAAAAAGGAATTCAATTCCCCAATTCAGTCCATGTTGTTCTTTACGGTTTAGGGTTTGATGTGGCAAACTTTCCCATTCTCGAGCAAAACCCTCAAAAGACTTTTAGGTAACCGATTTTTACTTAATCACACAACTCATCAAACAAGAACTGCCATGAGATTAGGCTAAATCGGTTTGAGTAACGGGTCTTTTGAAAATTTGGCTCGGTCATGGAATTGCTTACACATATAAGCCTACTACTCCCTTCATTGCATGATTCTTCCTGAATTAGACATAGGTGATCGGGCTATGTATAATTTAGGAGTAACTACGCAATGCTTGGACTAATCGACTCATATGATGTTTGGTGTTGAGTCAACCGATGTTAAAATTGATAGGGAATGCAGGGCATTCTCCATGTCAAAGTGAGGTGAGTATGATGGGATGGGTATTTGAAGGCATCAATGTGACAATCGATTTTGAAATGAAAGTAAACAACTCGAAAATGCGTGATAAACCGCATGTAAAATGGATATGCACTTATGATGAAATGATGAGATGCTATGATGATGTAGTTATAGTCTAGGTCAATGATGCAACCTAGTTCTCTATAACTGAAGCTCTGATGCCAATCTGTCACACCCCCAAATTACTGCTTTGCGCCGAATGGAATTCCGGGATTGACTGCATAGCATCACAATCAAAGTTATATTGAACGACCTAAAGTGTCGTTTGAAAAGAACATCGTTTGATTTAATAAAACAATCGGAGTTTACAAAGTAGGTCCCAAATGAAAATCAACTTGTGCGGAAATAAGTTTGTTACAATTCAAACGATGTTTTAAAAAGTACGAAACCCAAGTGAGACGGCCGTCATCGCGACTCCATGATGTGTCAAATGCATGCCATGAAGTAAATGCCTTAGATACATGAGATAAAACATGCTAAAAAGTGTCAACACAAAGGTTGAGTGAGTTCATAGAGTTTGTGTTGAAATGTAAAGCCTTTAGAGAATGTTCATGCAAAGAAAGGCATTGCAAATCCACTCAGCCCAAGTTCGCCATACAAAATCCTGCAACCTGTGTGTTTACAACCCACTGCCAAAATGTGTATAGTTTATGTTCAAGTGCATGAAGACTAATGTATTCACATAATTGTATATTACTTAATGCATCAATAGTCAATTGATATAACACATATGAGTGTTGTTTCAAATAGCTCCACGACCATTAGTTCATGATTGTACCAAGACCATCAGTTCAATGATTATACCAAGACCATTAGTTCAATGATTATACCAAGACCATCAGTTCAATGATTATACCAAGACCATCAGTTCAATGATTTTACCAAGACCATCAGTTCAATGATTTTACCAAGACCATCAGTTCAATGATTTTACCAAGACCATCAGTTCAATGATTATACCAAGACCATCAGCCCAATGATTATGATATGGAAATTCTAATTATGACAATATTGTTACTTCGCATGACTAAACATTCAGTTCAGATAAACACATAGTTTGCAAATAGACATGAATGTCATAAAATTTGTTGAGCATGTATCTCCCCAAAGAGTTTTTCATAAATAATTAAAACGAGAAAAAGTGGGGCTATGACTCACGGTAATTCATATAAGTTAAAGTACTTGTGAAAGTAAATGAAAACAGTTTGAGCATGTATCTCCCCCAAAAGTAGTATAAAAACAATTAAAAGTGGGGCTATGAAAACTCACTTGGTACAATGATGCGATGACAAAAGTGAGTACACCGAAATGTAGCGTGAATCTCTAAACTGGACCTATTATGAATGATATGATATATAATAAGTTATGATGAAATGTTATGCATGCATTTTAGATGTTATTTATACCATTTACGAGTTTTGAAAATAATACTTATCGTCGAAAAAATACTCTTTTGACGTCTTGACCATTCTTAAATTACTTTACAAGTATTTACGTCAAAATGTCATCCTACAATAGTTTTAATGATTTATTGTGAAATTTTAACTTTTCGTAGTAAAATAATGTCGTTGGAAATTTCATGAAAGTGACAAAAATGGCCTCAAAAGCTAGTCGCATAAACCGTTTCTACGTATTATACGCCATTATAGCTCTCGTGATCAAAGTATACTAATATATTTTTGATATGTCTAAATAATTTATAGCTTAAGACTCGTTTTTGACTCGAATAAAACAATAATAGTGTGCTGAAATTTCAGAAAATATATATATATTTCGTCAAGCCAAACTTGAAAAATTCATAACTTCTTCTAAGTATAATTTTAACTGCTCAAAGGCCACGGATTCGTTTTAAAGTATATTTTCTAAATATCTAGGCCAAAATTTCGTGTCTACTGTCGGATTTTCCAGAAATACAAAACAAGATCAGACCCTTATTTATACTTTGTTTAAAAGAGTTTTTCTGCATCAAACCTATTCCAATCCCTTCAAAACAACTCCAAAGCTATTCTAATCCTACCATACACCTTATTAGGGTGTCATGGGTTCCTAGACATCATCAAGACTAATATATAAATAATATGATAAATTATAGGATGACTTATATGTATAAAAAACTCTAAAATCAATGTAAAATGGTATAAATACAATATAAGTCTTGCATGCTTGCTCAAAAATAAAAAGAAATATACATGAAAATGAAATGAGATGTAAAATGAAAGTGATATGTTTACTAGGTTACTTGATGAGGTGATTAGAACAAGGATTAAACCTAATACACCCTAGGTTTTATTTCCAAAACCTTGAATAAAGAGGTGTAAATTAGATTGTTTTAGACTTGATAATTTGAAAAATTTATGAATTCTTC